>CM068585.1:49075164-49738685 GCA_035048485.1 Pteria penguin
TAATAATAATAATAATAATAATAATAATAATTATTATTATTATTATTATTATTATTATTATTATTATTATTATTATTATTATTATTATTAATGTTGTTGCTGTTGTTGTTATCATTATTTTATTTATTTATTTTATTGATTGATTTATTTATTATTATCAGCATTTTAAGACTTAGTCAATCTGAATTACGTCCTTGTATATAAACACATCTTCAAATGATATTAACGTATTTTTATATTATTTGTCTATAGTAGATCAATTCTCTTTTTATTTAAGCACGAATGTTCCTTTCGATGATTTCGCGGGACATAATTTTCACGTGAACCATTACATACATATTCTTATCAATAATAAACGAGTACTAGAATTTTGCATTCAGCTATATTTGCGAATATACGCAAAATTAATTTTTTTCGCGAATAAGAGTTAATAGCACGTATGATGACTGTACCTATACAGTGGATCCTGTTCCTATGTTGTGTGTAACCCGGATGACAAGCACACATGTAAGAGCCGTACCTATTGAAGCAGTCTCCATGTTTACAAGCCCTCTTGCCATACCGTGCGCATTCGTCGATATCTGCCAATTTTTAAGTATTTAAATTGAACAAGGAAATGATGTCATTCTACATGTACGTATACATACTGTCGGCCTTCTGCCATAAATTGGTTTTGTGCTCAAATTGACATAAATACCACTGTAAACCATTTCGCAGAAGATCTTGTGAAATTTTCAAGGATTTTTCGTAATTTTCACCTAGATAAGATATTACTTTAATCTTCAATATGCAGAATATGAAATATTTTGTTTCATTTTGGGAAGAAAAATATAACCAGGTTCCCCCTATTTGCAAAATCTTGGATTGAAAATGACGAAAAATCCTTAAAAATTCGTAAGAACTTTTATGACATGGTTGCAGCATCATGGATTTTACGTAATGGTTGTAAATAACATTGCTCTTTTTCTGTGATAAAGGTCAAATGGCAAAAGAAAAAAAAATAAATACATGAACATAGTGTCATAATTATTATAGTGTACTTCAGTATTATATATAGACTTCTTTCTGGATATTTTGTGATTACTGGACAAGGATGTAATGGTATATCTTTAGTCTCACATTTTAAAACACAGAAAATGTCTGATATATTTATGATATAATACATAAAAGTCATTTGCTGAAAGTGTTACATAAACTTACACTATGATAAAAAGTGTGAAATCCAGGTAAGTTTGTATTCTAAATTGGATCTGTTTTTGAAATTCCTTTACACTAAGCCAGTTTACTTTGTATAATTTCGAATAAAAAGATATCAAATTATACATAAAATCACACAGACAGATAATAAAGTATCATCATGAAATATAACGCCATATTCTACAATGTTCTGTCTCACTTTTGATATTATTCCGTTTTTCATCACAAACACTTTATTTCTCAGTGTATGAGGTATTTTGAATAAGCACCGTAATCTGGTTAAGATTTACCTATGTAATATTTATCAGTGATTTTGGCGTAGTGGTTAAGGGTGTGGCTTACAGCGCTGGCGATACGGGATAGATTGGTCAAGATTTTCCAAGGTACTTTTACTGACTTCGGCATAGTGTATGACTTGTCTTATAGTACTGGCGATACGGGATAGATTGGTCAAGATTTTCCAAGGTACTTTTACTGACTTCGGCATAGTGTATGACTTGTCTTATAGTACTGGCGATACGGGATAGATTGGTCAAGATTTTCCAAGGTACTTTTACTGACTTCGGCATAGTGTATGACTTGTCTTATAGTACTGGCGATACGGGATAGATTGGTCAAGATTTTCCAAGGTACTTTTACTGACTTCGGCATAGTGTATGACTTGTCTTATAGTACTGGCGATACGGGATAGATTGGTCAAGATTTTCCAAGGTACTTTTACTGACTTCGGCATAGTGTATGACTTGTCTTATAGTACTGGCGATACGGGATATATTGGTGTTTTAGATTTACCAAGGTACTTTTACTGACTTCGGCATAGTGTATGACTTGTCTTATAGTACTGGCGATACGGGATAAACTGGTAAAGATTTACCAAGGTACTATTACTTACTTTGGCATAGTGGATAATGGCTTGGCTTAAAGTGGTGGCGATACGGGATAAATTGGTAAAGATTTACTAAGGTACTATAACTTAACTTTGGCATAGTGGATAATGGCTTGGCTTAAAGTGCTTCCATATAGTTTTAGCTGCATACTTTTGTATGGGTACTTTTTGCTGCCTACTTTTGTATGGGTACTTTTTGCTGCCTACTTTTGTATGGGTACTTTTTGCTGCCTACCTCTGTATGGGTACTTTTTGCTGCCTACTTCTGTATGGGTACTTTTTGCTGCCTACTTTTGTATGGGTACTTTTTGCTGCCTACTTTTGTATAGGTACTTTTTGCTGCCTACTTTTGTATGGGTACTTTTTGCTGCCTACTTCTGTATGGGTACTTTTTGCTGCCTACTTTTGTATGGGTACTTTTTGCTGCCTACCTCTGTATGGGTACTTTTTGCTGCCTACTTCTGTATGGGTACTTTTTGCTGCCTACTTCTGTATGGGTACTTTTTGCTGCCTACTTTTGTATGGGTACTTTTTGCTGCCTACTTTTGTATGGGTGCTTTTTGCTGCCTACTTTTGTATGGGTACTTTTTGCTGCCTACTTCTGTATGGGTACTTTTTGCTGCCTACTTTTGTATGGGTACTTTTTGCTGCCTACTTTTGACTGAATACTATTTACAGGTTTACTGTTTGATTCTTCTTCACATCAAGATAAGATTTTCGCCATTATATGATGACGAGATCTGCCCGATGCATCTCACAAAAACGTGATACGGACCCACCCGAAGCAGTGAGGGATCAACGGACCCATCCGGGGCAGTGAGGGATCAACGGACCCACCCGAAGCAGTGAGGGATCAACGGACCCATCCGGGGCAGTGAGGGATCAACGGACCCACCCAAAGCAGTGAGGGATCTTTTACGTGCCAGGTCTACCGTAATACCGGACCTCGGCTTCTCTGATTTTTCTGACGTGCCACCGTTGGGAGTCGACCACGGGGCCTTTTGTTACGAATCAAGCGCCTTACTACTACAGCTACAGTAGATTTGACAGATATATTCCATGAGTAGTTTGAATAAACACAAACCATAAGATGATTAAAACTCCGAAAAATTATACAATGTAAAGATGATGGATAAATCCAAACCACAAGTCCAAAAATCATGAAACCAGAGGACATACAAAATTAGTGAAACTGAAAAACAAATGGAAAATAACAAAATATGTCTACTTGAAGAGCATATGTGAACCCCTGTGATGGAGTGAGATCAGGTGCCCGGGGAGAGTGAGCATCTCCTGCTTGCTAGCAACACCCGTCACATATACCCAGTAGAAAGAGTCAAATCGTGTAAATTCCATATGTATTTATATATGAGAAGTCGAAGTAGGTAACCTTCTAGTATAGAAGGTGTCAAATCTGTGTAAAATGATCGGAATCGGTCTCAGTCCAGAATATCATTTAAAAGTCTGGATAACGAGATATCATATGGAGTAATAAGAGTCTCGTAACGACTGTAGAACTGTTTAATATTTTCTGACGCTAGAAAATTATTACCAATGAGTATATATAGTCTATAATTATTTAACGCCCATTCTGTCAAGAAGGCGAAGATGTACGGACAAAAAAGTCATTACTTGTGAAGATGTACAATAGAACAAACATATACATTTATGGTCTAACCTGTACACAGGTGTTTGTCTGCTGCTAGCTGAAATCCCCTTCTGCATTTACACCGATACGACCCTGGAACGTTCTGACAGATTCCTTGACATCCCCCTTTCTTATTTGCACATTCGTCTAAATCTACACATAGATAAAACGTTGCGGTTCTGTATCTACACATACATAAAACGTTGCGGTTCTGTATCTACACATACATAAAACGTTGAGGTTATATATCTACACATATATAAAACGTTGAGGTTTTATATCTACACATACATAAAACGTTGTGGTTCTGTATCTACACACACATAAAACGTTGAGGTTTTATATCTACACATACATAAAACGTTGCGGTTCTGTATCTACACACACATAAAACGTTGAGGTTTTATATCTACACATACATAAAACGTTGAGGTTTTATATCTACACATACATAAAACGTTACGGTTCTATATCTACACATGGGTGGCCTATCAGAGTGATCCATCAGGGTGTCATAAGAGCAAAGCTCTGGGTGGCTGATCAGAGTAATTCATCAGGGTGTCATAGGAACAAAGCATTAGATGGCCTATCAAAGTAATCCATCAGGGTGTCATAAGAACAAAGCGTTGGCTGGCCTATCAGAGTGATCCATCAGGGTGTCATAAAAACAAAGCATTGGGTGGCCTATCAAAGTAATCCATCAGGGTGTCATAAGAAAAAAGCATTTGGCGGCCTATCAAAGTAATCCATCAGGGCGTCATAAGAATAAAGCATTGGGTGGCCTATCAAAGTAATCCATCAGGGTGTCATAAGAACAAAGCATTGGGTGGCCTATCAAAGTAATCCATCAGGGTGTCATAAGAACTCAGCGTTGGCTGGCCTATCAGAGTAATCCATCAGGGTGAGGTAAGAAAAAAGTATTGGGTCGCCTGTCAAAGTAATCCATCAGGGTGTCATAAGAACAAAGCATTGGGTGACCTATCAGAGTAATCCATCGGGGGATCATAAGAACAAAGTATTGGGTGGCCTATCAAAGTAATCCATCAGGGTGTCATAAGAACAAAGCGTTGGCTGGCCTATCAGAGTAATCTATCAGGGTGTCGTAAGAACAAAGTATTGGGTCGCCTGTCAGAGTGATCCATTAGGGTGTCATAAGAACAAAGTATTGGGTGGCCTATCAGAGTAATCCATCCATCAGGGTGTCATAAGAACAAAGCTCTGTGTGGCCTATCAAAGTAATCCATCAGGGTGTCATAAGAACAAAGTATTGGGTCGCCTGTCAGAGTGATCCATCAGGGTGTCATAAGAACAAAGCATTGGGTGGTCTATCAGAATAATCCATCAGGGTGTCATAGGAACAAAGTATTGGGTGGCCTATCAGAGTAATCCATCAGGGTGTCATAAGAACAAAGCATTGGGTGGTCTATCAGAATAATCGATCAGGGTGTCATAAGAACAAAGTATTGGGTCGCCTATCAGAGTAATCCATCAGGGTGTCATAAGAACAAAGCATTTGGCGGCCTATCAGAGTGATCCATCAGGGTGTCATAAGAACAAAGTATTGGGTGGCCTATCAGGGTGATCCATCAGGGTGTCATAAGAACAAAGCTCTGGGTGGTTGATCAGAGTAAGCCCTCAGGGTGTCATAAGAACAAAGCATTGGGTGGCCTATCAGAGTCATCTATCAGGGTGTCATAAGAACAAAGCATTGGGTGGCTTATCAGGGTGATCCATCAGGGCGTCATAAGAACAAAGCATTGGGTGGCCTATCTGAGTGATCCATCAGGGTGTCATAAGAACAAAGTATTGCAGTGGCAAATTTAGAGGGGGGCGGGGGCCCGAGTCCCCCTTTTGGTCACATATTTACTAGTAAAAATCCAGATTTTGCACCAAAAATGGCTGAGAAAATTGGCTAAATCCCATTTAGGCCCCCCTTTTCGGAAATTCTGGATCCGCCACTGTATTGGGTGGCTTATCAGAGTAATCCATCAGGGTGTCATAAGAACAAAGCATTGGGTGGCTTATCAGAGTGATCCATCAGGGTGTCATAAGAACAAAGCATTGGGTGGCTTATCAGAGTAATCCATCAGGGTGTCATAAGAACAAAGCATTGGGTGGCTTATCAGAGTGATCCATCAGGGTGTCATAAGAACAAAGCATTGGGTGGCCTATCAGAGTAATCCATCATGGTGTCGTAAGAAGAAAGCACTGGATGGCCTATCAGAGTTATCCATCAGGGCGACATAAGAACTGTTGTTGTTGTTTTGATTCCGTTCCGTAATCATATTCTGGACGCATTTTGAACATTTTCAGGTAATTTGTTTGACTTTTTCATGGTAGACTGTTGATATGGGACAAACAGAGGCGCAATAAAGATAATTAGGATTTTGATCAGACAGAATGATTACAAGTTCTTACTCCGTACACCTTTTAAAATCATTCGACAATACTCACAATGCATTCAGGCACTTTATATTATAAGATGAGTATGTTTCATTCAGTTGTGTAGGGAAGTCAGGTTGTACTACACAAGGTTTGATAGATCGACGAATCAAAGTTTTTCACACCAGCACCTCTATTATCAAACTGACATGCCAACCCCAAATTGCAGATTTGTCATATATTCAATCAGTGCACACAATTTATCTCAACACAACTTGTTTCTTTAAAGAATGTGGTCATACACTCTTTAATATCTATGTACATGTTTGAGGAGATATAATATGTCATTTCGCCATAGGGTTACCTTCACAGTATGGTCCTCTTTTCTGACTCCTGTAACCGGGTATACTACAGTTGCATCTGAATGATCCAGGCGTGTTAATACAGTTCGCCTGGCACGTGTTCTTCCTTGGATCTTGACATTCGTCTAAATCTGCAAAAAAAGAACTAGGGTGTATCCAAGAAGCATAACACGTTGTGTGTAAAGATTTTTTTCGTTGATATAAAACAGACAAACAAAACTCAAAAAGAAAAAACAACTCTCGTCCCCTCTGACTGTAAATCGGGACTCCTACAAATCAGGGATCTTAGCTCGCTTTCAGTTGAAAAAAAACCCGCATGACTCAGCTGTATTAGCGAAGAGGTCACGGGCGTACAGAGGAAACAAGAATAAGTACATGAAAAATAGTCACAGAAATATGCAGTTGTAATGCAGTCGTGGCACTAACTTGGAAGGGTCAATTGAAATTTTCTACAGGAACATTCTCCAGGAAATAGACTCCATAGAGAGGCAATGAATTCAGAAAATAATAAGGTAGACCCTCAATAGTAATAACCAGGCAACCCATCGTTGCAACATTGTACTTTCTTCGTCACTAAAAAATAAAAATAAAAAAAAAAAAAGAAAAAGAAAAAAGAAAAAAAAAAAACTCTCGTTCCTTCTCATTGTATATCGGGAATCCTACAAATCAGGATTCTTAGCTCGCTCTCAGTTGAAAAAAGTGTGTATTCTACTATCAACATGTTTTGTGTGCAGGTCCTTGGTGATTTGTGTCATACATCTTTGTCAGATGTCTTCTGTTTCTCTTTCTTCGTTACAAGGGATGTGGCAAAATTTGACTATAACAGTTGGCGATTTGGCATTATGAATTTGACAAAAAAAGTTTAGAGATATAAACAAGTACCTAATGAATTTACTATTTCTTTAAAAACACTGACCAGAAGATCATTTTTAGACTAATTTAGTTAAAATTGAGAAAGAAATAAAGAAAGGTTATTACCAGACAACATTTGATGACAAATACATGTAAATAATGAATATTTGTACATTATGATGATAATTTACATGCACACTTCTTTGCAAGTTTTATTTTTTGTATTTTGTATCAAATAAGAAGATATATATTTAATAAGTTAGGAAATGAAAGGAAAAAAGAATTAAATACGGTTGTATATCAAATACAAGATGATCTTTGCCGAGTAAGTACATACATGTAGTAATATTCCTGAATAAAACCGTCATTATCAGCGCATGTAGGGTGTTATAGACGGTCTACATGTACCATGATCATTAACCGATGTATATTACTTAGAACAAGTTATGGAGTGACACGAAGATCGCGTCAACTCTGATATATCTCAAGTCATGAAGATTAAATATAATTATTAGTATACTAAGTGTGTAATTCTGAGGACTTTGACTTCCAATTGTTTTATTTGTATATTGAAGAATAAGTATTCTGCTGTAAGGAGACATGAGCCACTCTAGTCACTTAACGCTGAATGACCCAGCAGCTGATCTACCACGTCGTATTATACCAAGTATTCATACTATTGGAAAGCAACAAAGTAGATGTAAGATCTTCACTACCATGGGGCGGATAACAGTTTTAGAGTTAGGGGGCAAAATCAGACGTGGGATCTGGGATCACTTAGGTCTTTTGCAATTTGAGGGTTTTAGGACCTAAAAATCACAATTTCACCGTCGTAGTTCAGTACCGGAGCTGCCGTATTTTCGGAGCTGTTTGTGATCTTATTCATGTCTTTTCCATACCTTGTTACTGTGGTTGTACCTGTGGTGGATTTTGTCCTACCTGATTTTGTCATACCTGATTTTGCCATACCTGATTTTGCCATAACTGATTTTGCCATACCTGATTTTCTTATAGATCTGTCAAAATCCATCATCTCTTGCTTTTTCTCAAGTGCATTACATCTGGTGGCAATTTGATTAAAACCATATATATTGCGTATAGGCAATGAGACAGAAAAAGAAACGGAATAAAGATAGAGTTTTAATCAGATTACATCTATGGACAGTTCAGAATTATCTGTAGACGGAGACTTTTGAAAAAGGGTTGCGACCTGCCATGCAGAGGTCGTGAGAGATCGCACGAGCAAAATCGGCCGCATCAAGGTCGTTGCTTATGTTCAAAACTTCTTACCTGCGACTAATAATCGCAGACAGGTCTCCCAGAGTCTTACGACCAATCGTATATCATCGCACCGCTAATCGTGGATGCTCGCAGGTAAAAAAAAGTCGCACGGTTTGTCGTGCCACTGGTCGTACTAACTTGCGATCGATCGTGCCACTGGTCGCACAATTCAAATGTATTGCGACCATTTTGCATTTAATTCGACCAGTCGCACAACCTTACGATTGGTGGTACCACTAGTCACAGCAAAAATGCTTGTATTGGTACTTCGATTCCGGTTCTCCGATGAAAGAGAAATAGAGGAATTCGAAAAATGAAATAATCGGAACTTTGACACTTAAAATGGTACTAAGACAGTTAAGTTTCGTTATTGCAGCTGTCCTTCTTCATTTTCGCCTTGGATTTCCTCCTCCTCTTGTAGAACAGCCGCAATATCAACCGAGTCATGATCTGATTCTGGATTTCTTTCTGTGGAATCTGATAGGGTTTTTTTTTTTTATTTATTTCTCCCCCCCCCCTTTTTTTTTTTGGTGCCATATTTGTGTGTTTTATCAACAGTTCAATGAGAACTGAAGCTGACACGCATGATGTTGTTATATATTATGCGATCGCACGACTGATCGTACGACTAGCTGCGATCTGTTGCAACCTACTACCGCCGATCGCACGATGCATTACATGAAGCTATGATTGATCGCGCGAGTGGATTGGACAGGTTACGACTAGTCGCACGATCAGTTATTCGTCGCCGCGACTCATCGTACGATTGCCTACGATTGATTTCCACCAGTCGTTGGTAATCGCACGACAAAACGTCCCACCAGTCGCTCGATGAGCTGAAACTGGTCGTAAAGAGATCGTGGCTTGGACTGCAAAATGAGATGGTAGCAATCAGTGGCGGATCCACAATTTCCGAAAAGTGGGATCACATATGTATTAGCCAAACTGCTCGGCCATTTTTGGTGCCAAATCTGGATTTTTACTCGTAAATATGTGGCGAAAGGGGGACTCTAAATCCGCCACTGGCAATCACTGACGACCGGTCGTATCTAGACTACATTTTTTCCAGTCGCACGATCGACAAATCGTGCGATCCGCATTCGGACATCCTCGACCTTTTCATGCGTAAAAAAGCTCGGATGTCACTCGTAGCCATAATATAGAAATAGTGCCTGTAGTTATAGACGCTCGCATGTGTACCAGACAAATGGGTCAGTGCTTGGTGTGTAATAAAGACGTTAGAAGACATTTATCCCGAACTGTTGCAGCTTTAATTATTTTCCTTCACATAGATGACATAGATTGTGTACTGGATTACATTTTACATCGCTGATATATTACTGAGTACAATGCCGGAAACAGATTGATGCATGGAATCGATGCAAGTCATACCGCTCAAAATCGAATATCGGCTTCTGCTACCCTATTTAAGCATTCCGAATGAGTTTCATGAAAACCAACCAACGTTTGCGAAAGATATTGAGTTCCATAGCATCTTATCATAGTGAAAATAAAAGTCCCATAACTCTGTAATGACTAAACGAATTTGCTCAAAATCGACAGGCGGCTCCTGCTACACTATTTAAGCATTCTACATGAAAAACAGCTGACGTTTACTAAAGCTATTGTGTTCCATAGCATTTTATCATAGTAAAAAACAAACGTAGCTTTTTAAAAAGCTTAGGTTGCAATCGGAATAGCATTAAATCTTCAAGCTGATAGTAACAAAGTCAAATGCCTTTATGTAAATAGGAATTACATGTACTTGTTTTTGAAACCATCTTTTTTTTTTTTTTTTTTTTTTGCACAGTAGTGAATTTTCCCGCTAAAATTTCTAAAGCGAGGCCTCATTATCTCCTTATTAGGAAAGTAGTCGCGCCTCTGTTCCTTTTTAGGAAAGTCTCTCGGATGTTATCGTGAATATTCGGAAATAACTTGGTTTGTGTAGTGAGCAAATCCTTTGGATTGTTTTGGTTTTTTTTTTTAAATTGTGAACATTTTATAAAATTTATTTCTAGAAATCTCAATATTTACAGCAGAATTATGTACTAATATCGTGTCTTAGTACTACATTATTACCCAACATGCCACGCTAATGGAGTTTGCACATGCGCTCTCAAAGCGAATTTACTATCTTAATATACAATCGGCCGAGGCCGATTGCAAAAAAAAAAAAAAAAATCCAAGTATCATAACTCTGTAACGAGAAAAGGGATTTTGCTTTAAATCACTATGTAAGCATTCTGTATGAGTCTCATAGAAAAGAGCTGACGTTTACTAAAGTTATCGCATTCCACAGCGGACAGACGGACATCACCATGCCATGATACGTCCAGTCTTTCGACAGGCGTATAAAAACTCTTTAAAAATCCTTAAAATGATTTTATTTCCATTTCTTCACAATAACATTCATCCCCCTAAACTTACTTAATACATACAATTTCAATGCATGACAAGCAATCTATAAAACGCGTTTCTGTAAAATAACCTAGCAAATGTGTAAATAAAAAGGTTTTAAAAAAGGGAAAACATAATATTTACATTATAGTTCTTAATGAAATTATTGGTTGCTTTTAAATACGGTACATTTCGCAATATACATACATACCAAGCAATCTATAATACGAAAATCTAAGAAATTAAGTGAAAATGTGCAAAAAAGGCCAAAAACGTTCAAAATACACTAAAAACTTTAATTCAAAATAAAATCAAACACAACAGCATTTCTCAAGAAATTCATCTACATATTCGGTTTGTCGACCCATGTATCCAGTCATCAGAAGTTTGTCAAAGAGTGGGCACTCTTCTGGGGCTTATATTGCCCCATCCTGGATCCTCCTCTTGACCTATTGCCCGAAAACGACATTAACTGTAGAGTGCATTAAGTGTTTCATCCCTGCCAAGTTTTCATAAAAATTTCTTCATTGGTTCTGAGAAAGTTAAGAATGTTAAAATCTACGGACGGCAGACGACGGACGACGGATGGCGGACGGCAGACGACGGATGACGGACGGACGATATAGGATCGTTATGATTTAGGCTCAGGTGATCTTAAAATCACCATTCAGGATTTCAGCACTCTTCACTACAGATCATGAATTTTACTCTTAAAATATAAGGTAACTGCACAGAATGAACATAACGAAACATGCATGCTTGTACATGGCCTTTGGGAAATTTCCGTGAGCTGAATCCAATAGGAAGCGGGACATGATATCATGTTCTCTTATGTCGTATATATCAACATATCGTGAGAAGAGTGAGGAAGTAAAAAACAACATGCATTTCCAGTCCATGACGATAGAACACTGGACACGATAGAAGGGGAAACACACATGGGGCTTTCCAGTATGGTTGATGACATCGGTATCCGACTCTAAATCTGCTCGCGCTGTGTCAATCCGGAAAAGGCGCAGCTTGTGAAACCGATACCCGGACTCTGTCACTCAGTGCATTTCAGAATGAGGTCATAATACATTCTTCGTGAGGACTTTATTCCTTCGACATCTACCCGGAGTGGCTTTGTTATGCGCTATTTAAATCATGACAGTTGACGTAATACCCATTTTTTTTCATTATTATTATTGTCAATACAACGAAGGAAAAAAGTTCAGAAATGTACACGCCCTCTTATGTCTTAGATCTGTATCTATGAGACGAAGGTACATATGTACAACATCGGTATCAATGCCTTATTCATACCGACATTAGTACGATAGAAAGAACGAGACAGTCACCACTCTTGTTTTCTTCTTGTTCTTTATTCAAGTGATTATGGGCAGACTACCGGGTACTAGTCAAATAAGAGTTCACTCTTTTTAACTACAAATTGTAAACCTCGTAAACGATATAAAAAATCGTAAATGTGTAATATCAATGGACGAGAGAAGCATGTAAACCTCGTAAATAATCTACAAATCGTAAACTTCGTAAATGGAATAAAAAACACCAAAAACACACAATGTAAATTTCAACAGTTTTATTTGGGTCATTCTGCATACAGATGAGTACGTAAGCTCTTGAATAAGGCTTTGATATTGTATGGTATACAAGATATGGGTAACACACATGATATTGATTCTGAGTATTATTGTTACAAATAAGGCACTTTAGAGGTCAATATACACAGTATGATCATTAGCACCTAGTTCAGTGGTCAACTTAGTTTCTGGATGGACTGAAAACAAATAAGTACTTTGAGCGGTGAATCTGAAATCTGAATGGAGTAAACTAAATTTCTTATTTAAATCAGAGGACTAGTTTTGCCCATGGATTCTCTCCAAAAGCTTACGTTAATGTAGAAATTCCACGAGTTACGACTTCGACATCAATTTGACTTCTGATGAAGCCACTCCATCCATGATATCTGGTTCTAACGCATGGGTGAAGAGTTTTATGCAGTGCTAGATGCATATGCACACAGACTTGGAAGTGGACTGTCGTTTGTAAACTTCAGAATGACCTAAACCTCCGAGATGCCACTTTGAGTGTCATATGGACCTAGATGTTCTAGCTATAGAAAAAAAAGTCCTTCAGTTGTGACCTTGAGTGTTTGATTGAGATGAAATCAAGATTTGACAAACTTCAGTATATATGTGAAAGAAGAGTACATGATAAGTTAGACATATGTAGAGTTATAATCAAGTTCCTTGCATTGGCTGTATTGATCATTACACCTTGGATAGACAGTCTACTGCAACAAGACCCAAAGCTACAACTTCACGTTTCTTCAAAATCAGAAAGCATGAAAATGACCCTTTCTTACTTTCAAAAATAAGTCAAATTTAGCTCTTATTTCAAAGGAAATACATAATAAACAAGTCTGGTGAGTATGAAGTAAACAATTTTGCTTTTTCAAAATACATACAACAAAAGGGGACTTACTGAGCAATTGGTTAAATAAAACAAAATATAGTTATTTAAAGGCACAAGTGAATAAAACATTTAGTAGAAAAAAAAAACAGTTTTCAAATTAAATCATAGACCTATAGCAGAGAAGCTAATCATATTAAGCTATATTGTAGAACAGGAGCATAACAGTCTTCAAAACAAAAAGGTGACCACTCTAGCACCTGCTATAAATCAAATATAACACACAGCATAGAGACGAAACATACAAATATATACATCACGTGAAATACACTTCCAAGTTATACCGACAATAATACACACAGCGTACATTTAATACATATGAATGTATATCAATTATAACTGTAACAAGGCAGTGAATAAAATAGAAGTATAGAGTTAGCTTGAAGAAGATTGCTAGATCAATGTTTACAATCTCTATCGGGAATCGTCACCTCCCTCCGATGCAGCCCCACTATTCTATCATGTTTTAATTTTGGGATTAACTGGGGGGTAAATATTTTGTATCTACAACCCCATCCCTTATAAAAATATATTCAAACATTAAAACATGACAATATTAACACGGAGACGTAACCAAAACAAGAATTTTGATACTAATTTATTTTCAATTTAAAATTAAGCTTCAAATTTTAATTCAATCTTTTTTTTTTTAAATTTATTCCCTACAAAGTCGTTCCTAAAGAGATATGTCACTAAATAAAGTCATGTACTGGGTATATGGCTGACCAAGACTTCAAATTATCATGTACTGAGAAATGCATACTTCGTTTGTTCCATGCCAAATGAATATTTTAAAAGGTAGGATTGGGCTACATTTGGAAAAGGAGAAAAGGAGGGGGGATAAAGCTGATATCCCGTTTTACAACCCTGGATTCATCACTCTTGATCTTACGCAAGAGATTCCAATAATCTCCAAACTTACCATCTCTATTTCACATAATATGATGTAATATTACAATAAAAATAAACACTGATTAAACGTGGACTTTCGTCCTTCAGAGTACATACATGTATATCATTTTATAAAAAACAAACAGAAGTCAGATTTGTAATGAAGGAAAACATACATGTTATTTGTAAATACATCTTTGAAACTCCTATTTACAATGTAAAAACCCAATTACTTTATTTTACAAAATAAGCATATGAAGTGCATAAGCCTGACCTAATTTTCAAAGGAGGAAGGAACAGCAATGGGAGATTAAATTCTTCCATGACAATCAGTCGGATGAGCACCACTTGTCCTGTCTCAGCGATTTTGTTTTAATTTTTTTCATTATGTAATACTTAAGAAAGCACAAACGTCACAAGCATATAAAATCAAATCGCTATACTTCCTGCTGTGAACAAGGTCATGAAAATATATAAAACATATATGACATCAGATTTGATTGGGTACTGGACGGATTGTGTATGTGTTACAGATAAACTGGGTAATTTCATGAGGCAATAGCAAACACAGATTACGAAATCGGAGGTAGATAAACGTTTTGATGATGAATTAAAATCGACATCAGGAATACATGTTTACTCTTCTAGATTAGAGATGCTTCAATATCAATTTGTATTCTTTCTTTTATATTAAAAAGTCGCCTTGTCTGGGCGTTCTACAGAAATATTTCATTAAAACAAATTATGATATCAAAAACTAGCAAGCTATACATTTTGTCACTTCCTAAAGCTCATAGCTGCTATCTTTTCTCTTCTAAATACAATGTAATTCAAACATAATTCACCTTTGTTACAAAAAGAACTTCCAAATAAATATCGAATGCTTCACGCCTTTTAACCATTACACCATAAATACTCCAGTATCTCTAACTATTTATAGTTTGCTATAAATCCTCGTGTCCCACTCCTTTAATTTTGGATATTCTATTTTGAATCAGAATTTAATTTTCAATTAAACTTCTAGATTTAAAAGGTATGTAGGACTCCTTCTGATTCCTGCTCACATTTCTACCGTCTACTTCCTCGCTACTTTTACTCTAAATGCCACAGTAGAGTGTACTTGTTTCGCGCAATTCTTCGTCCACGTGCACTTTCAATCAAATTCAATTCCAAATGACCTTCTTTAAAATGCAAGAATATTAGAAAAACATAAAGGCGTTAAATTGCCTAAGACACGAAACCAGTTCACTTATGACACTTTAGATGTTTTTCCAAATCTTTTGCCCACGCAAATGTCATGCAACATTTGCTGCAGCAGAATGGTTTGACGTCTGAATGACGAGTTGTCCTGTGGTACTTCAAGTCATCTCCGCGGAAGAAGGACATATTGCATAGCTCGCACTTGTACGGCTTTTCCCCGGTGTGATAGCGAACATGACGGTCACGATTCGGCTTAGATGTGAACTGCTTACCACAAAAATCACAAATAAATCTTCGATGAACATTATTGCAATGGCTATCAAATTCGTCAAAGTTGTTAAATGTACCTTGGCACATTTCACAGTGGAACGGAACTTTGGTCCTGAAGAGTACTTCCGGAGTAACAACTCTTTCAAAACCTGGAGAGCGTGTGGTAGCATTCACCGAGGGCGAAGAATTAAGCGGAATAGCTGAGGAAACGGTTACAAGATTTCCAGTTTCATTTTGTGGAAATACCGGCATACTAGAAGATTTAAAGACTTCTTCTGAACCTTGACCTTGCTGCTCACTACCAATGACAAGTTCTGAGTTTTCACCATTACATGCTTTCTTTCCATCTTCAAGTTCAGAATCAACCATTTGCGTCAACTTGTCATCGTCTATCAAATCTTCATGGGACAGCTCTTCATCTCTGTCTCTACTCACTATCCTTACTCCACTGCTTACGGTAATTGGACTGTTTTCCATACGTTCCATAGACACAGGACTAGAATTCATACTAAATTCTTGAACATTATAGTGTTGACTGTCCATATGATAACGAGTGGATGTGTATGCATTTTCGGACATGTCATCGGAGTGAACTGAAACTTCATCGTCATGGGCCATAGCTATGTGTTCAGTTAAATGGCTTTCAGTTCCAAATCCCTCGTTGCATTCGGTACACCAATACTGTGTGGATACTTTATCTTGCGAAGATTCGTCGTACATTTTCAAATCAGTATCTTCCATGTTGCTTTTTGCATTTTGAGATTTATCTGAATTTACGTTCTCTTCAAAACCATTCATGGTCGAGCTCAGGATTTCCTCTTTTGATTTTTCCAGTTTGACTTTTATCTGTTTGCTCATATCTGAATGGATGAGCATATGTTCTCGCAAGTTTGAAGGATATCGAAACTGCTTCATACACACTGTGCACGTGTGTCGCTTACACTGCACATGTGTATGTTCATGTTTGACGAAGAGATCATATGTGTCCAAAGTATGGGTACAAAAACAGCATCGGTACGACCTAAAACTGGCATCAAATCTGTGTCTTTTCAAATGAGTGGTATATTTGAAGGGGTCAGAGAATGTAGATTCGCACCTTTCACACGTGAATGACTTCTCTTTCCCATGGATCAGCATATGTTTATTATACATCAGAGGATTGGCACCAGAGAAACTACACAACGAGCACTGAAATATGACAAGCTCGGGGTGAGTCTTTTTGTGCTCCTGGAATTTTAATGCATCATCAAAGGCTTCCCCACAGGTGGGACAGCAATGGACCAGACTACGTTGATGGTCTTTTTGTAGGTGACTTTTGATGGACTTTCGGTCCATGTAACCTTTATGGCATAGGTTACAACGGAAGGGTTTGTTGTAGTTATGGCGAATGAGGTGGCGCTTTATGTCATCTTTACGAGTGAAGCTTTCGGAACAGAGGGTACACTGGTACGGACGGTAGCCTATAAACAAAAAGAAAAATAATCAAAATAATGATAAGAATAAAATAAAATAAAAACACAACAAAAACACCCCCTACCCCCCCCCCCCCCCCCAAAAAAAATTAAACTTGCACACAAACTAAAAAAAACCCCAATCAAAGAATCGGTAGAACCAGAACCGATGGATGCTCCCCGAATTAACCTTAGATCCAAAAGGGTCTATCTATCTATCTATCTATAAATATATAGATAACTCGTATATTATGCAAGAGAGTTATGGCTCTTGTATACTGCACTCCTCCTCATCGAGTTCTACCTACTTATGAAGTTCCATGTTGATTCCTTTTATAATTTTTGCGTTATGCTCCGGACAAAATTATGACGGATGGACGGCCATACAAAGCGGCGACCATATACTTTCCCTTTAGGAATCATAAAAAGCAAACCAAAATAAAACTCAACCCCTCCCACAATCACTATTCTTCCGTCACAGGTTCTGTTGTGAGGGATATGTGAAGATCTGTTCAGCCTAGGAGAATGATGTTTACGAGCACGAACCTCTAGTCGGACATGATTTTTTCATCTTCACGAGTCAAGGGGATGCGCTTCACGAGTCAAGGGTATGGGCTACGCATCCCCTTGACTCGTGAAGATGGATTTTCTGGGTTTAACGAATTTTCAAATCTCCATCAAAACAAGGCAATGAATTATTTTATTATATCGGGAAAATCCGTTATGACTAGGATTAGGGAAATGATACCATCAACAATAATTTACATGAAATGTGCACGTGACGGAGATAGGAAAATTTCTCATCCTGGTTACATGATTGCAAATATGAGAGAGATACGAAGATGTGTCTGTCTGATGACGTCATTGTGATGGAGATATGAAGATGTGTCAGCTCGATGATGTCATTATAAAGGCGATATGAAATTTTGTCTCCCCGATCACGTGATCATGAGGTAGATATGAAGTTTTGTTATTCAAATCATGTAGTCGTTTGACCAAGCATCTAGGCTCACTTCTTTTAAGTAGAACAGTGCATATCATGATATATATGAGAAATGTTCTTGTATGATTCATTGTTATTTCTGTCGGTAAAATTCTTAAAGGAGATGCATAGTATGGCTTGCTGGGCTAGAGCAACTTGACCCCGTTCAAGTTACTGCATCTTACCACTGATTTACATAATACGTAATACTTCATTTCCTAATAGGTCTAATTCTTAAATGTAGGTAAATTGCGTAAGACAGAAATGGATCATATCCTAACTCAAATGGTTGTTTGGTTTGGCGACCAAAACGAATGGGATTTTACCAACTCTTATAAAAATCCAGGTAAATGATTGAAAGAGACGCCTTCGTGCTAAAATAACGAAAAGTCAATGAAGAAACATCATTGGCATAATATTCCTTCTTGTTTACTGCATTTCCTCTGAATTGATACAACGCTCGAAAATGTGTTTGTTAACCAAGTAACTATGTTTAAACTTAGGACTTTCCCTAGTTATTTTAGGTTTTTCTTCTGCTTTATACTGCTATACCGTCACTAACGTTATATGGGAATACGAATTACTATCTATCTGTCTACTCTGATCGAGTTTTTCCCCTGATAAAAGGTTTTATCAGATAAACAAACAAGGTTATTATATAAATAACTTGCATTGTATGGAATTCTGTGAGGGTATCCCTTTGTGGGGTATAACTTACATATTTCTATACGTATGGTAATCTATCATCATTGTAACAGTACTTAAATAAAGGCGGGTGTATAATTTCCACATTATGATACGTATAATGATACCACATTAAGATACGTATAATGATACCACATTATCATACGTATAATGATACCACATTAAGATACGTATAATGATACCACATTAAGATACGTATAATGATACCACATTAAGATACGTATAATGATACCACATTATCATACGTATAATGATACCATAATGATACCACATTATCATAATACCACATTATGATACGTATAATGATACCACATTATCATACTATAATGATACCACATTATGATACTATAATGATACCACATTATGATACTATAATGATACCACATAATGATACCACATTATCATACTATAATGATACCACATTATCATACGTATAATGATACCACATTATAATACGTATAATGATACCACATTATGATACGTATAATGATACCACATTATAATACTATAATGATACCACATTATCATACTATAATGATAAACCACATTATGATACGTATAATGATACCACATTATGATACGTATAATGATACCATCATTATGATCAAAGTTAAATGAGGGAAGCAGGGGACGATTTGGTTATTTCTTCGTTCCCTAATTTACGTATCACCAAGAACATGGATTTATAAAGTGATGTCATTTATAAAGTGACGTCATTTGCCTCATACAACGTACACAAATTTAGAGCACTGCGGCGGACCAAACCGAAGCAGTGTCAGATCTTTTATGTGCCACGGAAACTCTGTTTTTACTTTCTCTTTCGAAAGACAGGGCACAAACAAACCAGCGGGGACTCACTCGGGACACCTTGGTCACCATCAAAACACCGAAGGTACTGAACTATGCCGGGTGTAAATGGAGAAGGATTCTACTTTAATGTAATATACATCAACACAGAGTTTGTCCTACATTATAAAGAAGTTAGGACACTGATACCTGGCTATCAATTCAACCCTGAGAAATAAGCACACCTGCCTACTTCTTTGATAGTTATGAAACAGGCAGTAAATATATACAACCGGAATAGATTTGAACCCAGTGTCTTCTTCCTATCATCCTGATACTATTCTAACAGAGTTGGCAGTGCTACCTGGACGACCGAGCCAGACCATCCTCTTGGACATACCCTACGAACGAGCCAGACCATCCTCTGTAATATGCCCTACGGACGACCCAGACCATCCCCTATAACATGCCCTACAGACGACCCAGACCATCCGCTATAACATGCCCTACGGACAACCCAGATCATCCTCTGTAATATGCCCTACGGACGAGCCAGACCATCCTCTGTAATATGCCCTACGGACGAGCCAGACCATCCTTTGTAATATGCCCTACGGACGACCCAGACCATCCCCTATAACATGCCCTACAGACGACCCAGACCATCCGCTATAACATGCCCTACGGACAACCCAGACTATCCTCTGTAATATGCCCTACGGACGACCCAGACCATCCGCTATAACATGCCCTACAGTTTTACAAAGTAACCAGGTGTTATATAACATAATAACCTTACCTGTATGTAGCCTCATATGTCTCTTCATGTTATTCCTGCAGGTGAATGTATTGAAGCACACCATACACGTATAGACATTATGGCTGCTTAGGTTGTGATTCTCGAATGCTGGACCATCCACAAGTATCATATTGCATCGCTTACATTCTATATCCCGAACAGTCCTTGTTAATGGAGTCGGTACCTCTTCTCGGATGATGTATCCTGGGGAGAAAGTGTCCGCCTTTTCATTAACTTCATTCTTCATTTCAAAATTTGGATGATCTTCGAACTCTATGCTATTAAGTTCCGCTACTTCCTCTGGATCAGACATTATTTTCCGAGCACCTTCGTTTTTCCTATTGGATACTTCTGACTTTCTGGAATAGATCATATTCATTATCGGCTTGGTAATAACGGAGGATGGTTTAGTGTCCACTTTGATCTCCGTATCACTTGGAAATCCTTGGGTTCCTGAGTCTGTCATAAGACCCCCCGGGCTGCTAGCAGGCGAAAGGCTTTCACTCTCCTCACTCCATATCTCGGATACCATGGTAACATCTTGCACAGTATTATTGTCACCTTTTCCCCCTTTTCCAAACTCAGTTTTATGACCATTCGTAACATGGTTAGACATATACTGATTGAAGGGTCTATCATTTTCTGCTCGCATTCGATTATTTCTATCCATTTCTTTGTGAAACCAATCATTTTTGTCGTCTGCAGTTTTCTCGTCACTTACTCCATATCCTTGACCTCCTGTTTTCACGTCTGTAGCGAGTAAAGAGGACTGAATATCGGGTCTCTGGAAGAGTTCGTGAACTTTGATGACGATCTGCTTGGAATCTTCCTCGGAAGATATACATACGATGCCATCAATTTCTAACCGTTCATTGTAGGGCACGGTCTCCTTGCACACCGTCAGAATCGACTGTTTCAGTAACCTAGCAACCAGGTCTCTCTCCTTGTGTGACATGGTGAATGGGTGATAGTTATAAAATCACCAGCATCTGGAAATAAAATCGAAGAAAGTGAGATAGGATGCATTATAAAACATAATATCTAATATGTTTTTTTCATAAAAAAAAAAAAAAAAAAAAAAAAAAAAAAACAGAGAGAGAGAGAAAGAACGAATGCTCTGTACATTAAGGAATATTCTTCAAATAATCAACAAAGGGATATAGAAAAAATGTATCTTATAATTTGTGAATTCAACATTGAAGTCACTGTTTTTAGTATACCTTTTTTCACGTTTAGGCTTCAATTTTCCAAAACATACATCAACATCAGTTACCTCGTCAACAATATAAGAAAAAGCGATAGTTAGTGTCAATATTTTAGGTAATGTCAATATTTTTAGTCCGAGTCAATATTTTGATAAAATGTATTTTCAAATAAAACTTATTCACACATAAAAATAAAAATGAAAAATAGTTCCTCACTCTCTGTACACATGCACATATATATACCTTAGACATGCTGGTCGCTGAATCTTTCCCGACAGAGATGCGGAGTGGAGGAGTTGTGATTTCCTTCCACTACACTCTCTGAATGAATCTACAAGTGATCAAACTCTGCGTGGGAAAACATAAATAGCACCAACCCGAAAGGAAATAGTGTAATTGAGACTGGCTAATTTGGAAAAGGAAACTGTACATTTAAACTTATTTTTCTCAAGTGTCAGAAGTCCAATTTATTTCCTGGGGTTGACAAATAATGAAACTGACTCAGGCAATATACACTTTGTCTACTACTTCAAAATCAAAACGCCTTTCCTTTCCAAAAGTTCCAGCACTTCATGAGGCCATCTGTAAACTGAACTCCCGAGGACTTGCCGAGGAGAGACACAATTTGAGGATTCAATTGATAAAGAATTGCGTTTGATGTACACAAACTGTGTTATCAATAAATCCATAAAAAAAAACGACATATAGAAAGGTAATTTTTATCACTTTATTTCCCTTCACTATATTCTCCCTAAACTCATAAAACAATAAAAAAAAAAAACAAACAAAAAAACCCCCCAAAACCAGATACCTAATCACAAGGGTAGCCAACTCTTTGTCAGGTCAAGTCTAGTATGATCAAGACAATATCCCTAGTTGATCGCATTTTCTCTATGAAATCCCTTTTTTTCCTTTCTTCTTATTTTTTCTTTAAAACTAAGATATAACATGCATTCTCTAACATGTAAATAATTTGCACCAGGAAATAGAAAGCAGAAATTAGAGTATTAATCAAATGAACTTCACAGAAAGAATTTCCAATTTTCACTAAATCACATTCTTAAACTTGAGAAATTTCTATTATAAAATCATATGCTAGGTTCACTATTGGCCAATTATCTCTGACTGCACTAAACGACAAGCTGAAATATTTCCCAACTCATAAGATAAAATAATAATAATAATAATAATAATAATAATAATAATAAGAAGAAGAAGAAGAAGAAGAAGAAGAAGAAGAAGAAAAAGAAGAAGAAGAAGAGGAAGAAGAATATTGCCGGTTTGTGCTCATCATTATGGACCCTTATATCGCTGATCAGACTAATTGAGTACAACAAGCTCCCTTTTCCTTTTTTAATCTTTAAAGAGAAATGAATTTTAAAAACTTAAAAACTGAATAAAAAAACTTTAAAATACTTTTGCATTCCAGTTCTTTACAACATCACAAAAATGCATTAATCTGGTTGGCTTGTTGATATATACAGTCGGTCTTTAGAAGAAGTTTGACAGGTGCATATATCCTATGGGGTCGATGTCGCCCCCACCTAGATCCATCCCTTGGGATATCTGAAAGAAAAAACCCATTAACAACACTTGTCAGGACCTTGAGTTCTTTAGTCATTCATGAATTCATTAAAATCCTTTAAATGGATTCGATAATACATGTAGATACAAATCAATGTTATGATTTTATCATGAAGTTCTACAAACGATGATTAGTAAAATCTTGAAGTAAGTTATAGTTAAAAAATTTTGGTACATTTTTCGGAAAATCGTTCAATAGATTTAATTGCCTTACTATCCTTATGTCTTCGTGCATATCAATTACATGTACAAAGCGATTCAAACCAGGATATTTATTATGAGGTTAATTCAGTAAAACACTATCTTCTAAAGTGCATCGATCATCAACAATAGCATGTCAATTGTCTGAGTGATTCACCTCCGCTGGAGTCACGGAATTTCCAGACAAGATTTCCTTGACACGTTTTAAGCCTACGGTATATACGTAATACAAAAATAAATGCTGTTACATGAAGATGAAAGTTACGTATTACATGAGTCAAACTTTAACAGATATTACTTATAGCAGGCTCATCCTCTTGCTAAAATGTTCTTCAGTGGGGAAAAACAGAGAGAGGGGGGGTTGTAAAAATGAGAGAGTAAATTTTATACTGGGTTGTGAATTGTGCAGTTTGTTGTGGGGAAAAGATGACATTGGTCTTTCTCATACTTCTCCCCAAACACTAGGATTACCGAATATTACGTTTCCCCCATTTTTTTCCCACAGATTTAATATCCTGTTATCGATACTACCAGAGGAAAGGGTATTAAATCGGAAGAGTTTTAAATAACATAACACATGCTATTACGGAATAGTAAGAGCATGTGTCGAAAGATATATTACACGGTTTATCATATTTGTAGGTGTATCAGATGACATACCAAGGTGATTCTAAAAGTTTAGTTTCAACAAACTTCTTCCTGGTATAATGCAAGACATATCACTCCTTGATTAATAAAAAATTGAAAAAAAAAAAAAACAAGAAAAAAACAAAAACAAAACAACAACAACAAAAAAACCCTCTGGTTCAACCGTCAGCTCTGTTGAGTGGTCATCCGTCTAAGGTCATTATTTTTGATTCCCATTTGTAAAATCAATCTTGTTACCGGTATAAAGGTCACCTTTGTTTATAGGTCACTGCAGTTTTAAACGTTACTTTTAAATATATCCTTTGGGATACATATACATTAACTATAAGACGGGAACTTCAATGCATCATAAATGTAGTTTGTTTTTCTTTACGTTTAAATAAAACCCATCCCTCTTGTCTTGTTGAATACATCATAGCTAGCTTACTGGCATTTTCAAAATAAAAGCCAGGTAGACCCTTACACAAGATAACTGACAAGGATATATACTTGGCAAATATCAGACACTCGTCATCCGTGTTAACGATGTATGATTATGGTGCTGCATTTGGCGCCATCTTTACGCATCCCTAAATGGTTTAGTATGATAACACGCCTAACATGGACATTGACATTGTGAGTACTGACCAGTGTCACACTGCACATATATTGTACTTTGTCACTGAGGCCTGAGAATAGCACATTGCATTCTAGTATGCAGTTAAGTAATCTTACAAATTTATTTTCAGTTATATTTACTATTCATAAGGAAAGTAACATACACAGAAAATATTAGCGCTGATTAACAATTTGCTGTGTGTTCTGCTTCTGTAAAACCAGATATGACTAAATCCGACTAAATCACGAAAACTAAATCGGAGAAACATAGACACGGAAAACTAGATCATTTCAGGCACGCCCTAATGCAACATTGCTAGACCTAATATTTTAACTCATTTTTAAAAATTTAATCAATGACAATATTGCCTTCCTTTTCTCATCCTATGTCCCCCTTTTCACTGCTTACCACCCTTCCCCCTTTCCATGCAACCTTCTTCATTCCCTCCCTTTCCTTAGTGTCTTTTCATTTTAACACCCCTTTCCATCCGCTTTACTACGAACTTCTAAGTTTTCTCTCCCCTCTTTCCTTCTCTTTCTTTCCCTCCTACCATATCGACCTCCCTTTCAAAATCTAAGGCAAGACTAAATCATCATCATCATCATCATCAACATCATAATCACTACTACCGCCGCCACCACCACCACCACCACCACCATCATTATCATCAATCATCATCATCATCATCATCATCATCATCACAACCATCATCATCATCATCACCATCATCATCAACAATCATCATCATCAACAACAATCATCATATTCATCATCATCATCATCTTCATCAATCACCATCATCATCATCATCATCATATTTATTTATACTTTGCAAGATTCATGATAAAAATGCGACTGGGATTTCACATACTTACAATATACCACATATTGCATACATGTAATTAGTCGGATATCATACTTGTCATTTGCCAACTTATAATTTTGAATATCTCAAAGTAAGGAATTGAAATTTCGAATGAAATATTTAAGTTCAAGAGTTTCTTGCACTACTTGTCGCCAAGGACCACACTGGGATCCACTATATTTCTTAATTTATCGTGACAGTAATTCAACAACTAACAAACCCAAAATCTGAAACTATAAACTTAAAAACGAATTTTTGATGATACTACGGGAATCGGAGCTATAAAACACCTTGCGCACACAATATAGAACATTACACCTACGGAAAGGGAGCTAGTAATGATAAGCAAGTCCTGAAGGGGTACACACAGTAGGGCTACGGATAGGGATCTAGTAATGATAAACGAGTCCTGGATGGGGAGACACAGAATGGCTACGGAAAGGGATCTAGAAATGATAAGCAAGTCCTGGAGGGGTAGACACAGTAGGGCTACGGAAAGGGATCTAGAAATGATAAGCAAGTCCTGGAGGGGTAGACACAGTAGGGCTACGGAAAGGGATCTAGTAATGATAAGCAAGTCCTGGAGGGGTAGACACAGTAGGGCTACGGAAACGGATCTAGTAATGATAAGCAAGTCCTGGAGGGGTACACACAGTAGGGCTACGGATAGGGATCTAGTAATGATAAACGAGTCCTGGATGGGGAGACACAGAATGGCTACGGAAAGGGATCTAGAAATGATAAGCAAGTCCTGGAGGGGTAGACACAGTAGGGCTACGGAAAGGGATCTAGAAATGATAAGCAAGTCCTGGAGGGGTAGACACAGTAGGGCTACGGAAAGGGATCTAGTAATGATAAGCAAGTCCTGGAGGGGTAGACACAGTAGGGCTACGGAAAGGGATCTAGAAATGATAAGCAAGTCCTGGAGGGGTAGACACAGAATGGCTACGGAAAAGGATCTAGTAATGATAAGCAAGTCCTGGAGAGGGTGACACAGTAGGGTTACGGAAATGGATCTAGTAATGATAAACAAGTCCTGGAAAGGGAGACGCAGTAGGGCTACGGATAGGGATCTAGTAATGATAAGCAAGTCCTGGAGAGGGAGACACAGTAGGTCTACGGAAAGGGAGCTGCATGTAGTAATGATAAGCAAGTCCTGGCGGGCCAAAGTAGGGCCACGGAAAGGGATTTAGTAATGAGAAGAAAGTCCTATCACGGGTACTGTATTTGTCTTTAATAACGGGATTAGTAATGGTTAGCCATATCCAACATGGGCACTCGAAGTGCTAGAAAGTCCTAGCACAGGCACTGTATATCTACTGGAAGGGACCTGGTAATGATTAGCAAATTCTAGCACAGGCACTGATGTGATACGAAAAGCAAATTAGTAAGGTTTAGCAATTCATAGTACAAGCATGTTAGGGGTACGGGAAATGTTCTACCAGTAACAATGATTTATAAGCCCTGTTATCGGCAGTGTTTAAATTAGTAGAGGAAAGAACAGATACAGACTCAAATAAAGGGGACGACATGGCGGCTGCCTCCTTATTTCTCTTCTTAATTATTCAATTCTCAGATAAGGGGAAGTATTTTTCTATGGGAAAATCCATATTACAAATCTTTTGAGTTGTTTTGCTAGTCAAAACACACAGAAACAAGTGCATGTATGTATTTCCCCTTCTGGATAAAATCAAAATTTCTGTACTATTCATAACCCAATTATTCAATCCATTTTTAAAATATAGAAGTAAGGAAGAATCTAAATTACTGATATTATACATAACATAACCCAATTATTCAATCCATTTTTAAAATATGGAAGTAAGGAAGAATCTAAATTACTGATATTATATACATACATATATTGTATATTTCGTTAATCATAAGCAATAAAAAGGTACACAAAGATGGTAGATAATGTCAGATATCTGCTAAATTCTTGAGGAAAAAATGCGTCCCACTTCCCTGGAGGAAATCTTATAGATTTACACAAGTCTCCAGTAATTCAACACTGGCTTTCATCGGCTTACTAAGAGATATTGTTGATGTACATGTATATACCAAACGAATTGTGGGCTAGCCTAGATGTCCTTTCCCTCTTCAAGCTTTTTTCCCCAGGAAAAGCTTTACATTTCCCCCTTCTTTTTACTTTCCATCGAAAAGCTATAAAATATATCTTTCTCTCTACGCCCTTTCCAAGGAAAGCTATGAAATATATCTTTCTCTCTATGCCCTTTCCAAGGAAAGCTATGAAATATATCTTTTCCTCTATGACCTTTCCAAAAAAGATTTGAAATATATATATATATATATATATATATATATATATATATATATATATATATATATATATATATATATATATATATATATATATATATATATATCTTCCTGTGTAAGTACATTTCCATGCAAAGCTATGAAATATATCTTTCTCTCTCTGCCCTTTCTGTGGAAAGCTAGGAAATACAATGTATAGCTTTCTGTATATGTCCGTTTCCGCGGAAAGCTGTGAAATATATCTTTTTATCTATGTCCCTTTCCGTGCAAAATTTATTCAGTACACATGTGTCTCTGTTACCTCTCTTATTGGTCCTACCTCTGGTAAGCTTTATAGCTCAGGACTTTTCCTTAGTTTTTACCTGGAAACTTATGAGGTAAGCGATCATTGATTGAACTAGGGTAAAATGTAATGTAAAGCAAAAGTTCCACCTAAAAAGCAGGCACACTTTGTGTATTGGTTAAGCGCTTAGCATGCGGTGCAGACGATCCCGGTTCGATTCCCCAGGGATTGCGCCACTATATCAAAGAGTTCGGTTAACTCTCCGCTTCAATGTTGCGATGTAACCCCCACTCCAAATAAAAAAAAATGTTGAAAAACACCGAGCGCGTGGGCTGGAGAGACGGGTATACCCCCTTTGTATAAACGATTGTCACGGACTACTTAAATAGTGGGAATGTACACAACAAAGTCGAACTGGAAACGGCTCTTCCGTTTTCTACACCTACGTACAGCTCATCTAGGCGCTGATACAGACAGTGCGTAAAGAGGAATCCAGCGTAGAAAAATAATCCGGAAAGGGTGCACGATAATGTTTGTTGAGTAAACTTACCTATGTTACAGTAAATACATGCCACGAAAAGCTTTAAAAAATTGCCGAATGTCAGGATTATTCGAACCCCCAGTTCTCACCTCTAGATCGGCGCATGATATGCCTGATACAAGTCATTTGAATTTAAAACATTCAGAAGGGGAAGTTTAGTACGCGTAGTTGATCTCCTTCCAGACAGAAACTTCTGTAGAGGATCGTGAACACATCCGAAATAGCATCGGGCTACCTTCTTATGTTATTGGCTGAAATTCTCGGGGTTTTGTGTTTGGGAAACGTTAATTTTCTTATTATTTATGTTAGGTAAAATAGAAAAACTATGTGCATAATCTACAAAATATGCACGCATGAAGGCGGAAGGGGTTAACGCCCTGCATAAACTTTAACAGTAGAAAGTTTCCTCTCGAAACGTAATTATCATGGAACACGTATCCCTGCCATATCCATATTGTCGCGTGATTTACAATGCATAACTGATTCCGTTAGACGTGTGTGCATACACATGTTGTATATGGCACATTGCAATAGAGTACAGCATAGATATTCAGAGCACATGACGTGACCTCGAGCAAATATCCCCATGGATAAAGCAGGTCTACGTACTCGCTAACCGCGACTTTCGGAGTAATAGGATAATGAGTGGGGTGCAGCAAGGAGAATCGGCAACACGCACGCTCACATTCTCTGTTCTTTAAACGCACCATGAAAAAAGGAACTCTTCAGTGGCGGATTCAGAGGGGAGCCCGGGGCGCCCCCCCTTTTCGCCAATTATTTACAAATAAAAATCCAGATTTAGCACCAAAAATGGCTGAGTAGTTTGGCTAATACACATGTGTCCCCCTTCCTTTTTGGAAATCCTGGATCCGCCACTGCTCTTTGTGTATTCTGTATTATCGGAAATTTATCTACTATGATTTTTGCCTTGATTTTTTCTTTTCTTTTCTTCTCTTTTCTTTCTTTCTTCTTCTTCTTTTTTTTTTTTTTTCATTAAGTGAAATTGATTATTTTCAGTGGCTGATCAAGGATTTCCAAAAAAAGGGGGGTGCCACATGTGAAAATCAACTATTAGCCATTTTGGGTTTTCCTCATATCATTCAAGTGTTTTTAACCTTATTATCTGTATATACCTTGTAAATTCGTGGCGACAAAAGGGGACTGCCCCCTGTAAATCCGCCACTGAATTTGATGAATTCCCTCCATTAGTCTAAAATAATTTATATTGAAACCCATCCCCAGCTCAAGGAGGAACAGGGATTATTATAGTAGCTGAGCGTTCAACGTATGACGAATGAGATCTGTGTTCGACCCACACTGTTCCACTATTTATGGGAATTACTACATCCTGTTCCTATATCGAGATATATAACTTCAACAAAGTGACCATCCGACTGATCAGCCCCGTTTCCATTATGACCAAGTCAAAAATCGTTTCGTTGTCGATAGAGACTAACCAGCTGAAATAACTATGTGCAAAGGCAACATACAACATCAAAGCAACCTATATCTCGGAAAAAAAAGACGAAACTGAAATTTTCCTTCTCTACTAAGCTTAATTTGACAGAAACCTCATTATCATGGTTAATTCAATTTCAAAAACAATTTTCGTCAATTAGATGTGATGTATTTCTCGCGACAACGAGCAATAAATACTAACTATGGTTTCCCGAAAGTCATATTTATTGTAAGTACAGAATTAATGTGATTAATCATAAATCATTAGTAAAAAGAAAATCATATAACTTGGGTGAAAGAAATAGTGATTATATTTGAAAATCGGATAAATGAAACACGAAAGCATTTGTATTGGAATACCATGCATTAATATTTTGTGCATAGTGTATTTTTAAGCTAAGACTTTTATGTATATGAAAGTTTACGGAACACGTAATCCATATATGTATACATTTACTAAAATTTCGGACACCTCAAATCAATGCACAGAGGCTGTATAGTTCTGTAGGTTCACCCTCAACGTTCCTCGTTGCGGCGGATAAGTAACACATTGCTGGGTTACCTGATCCGACAGGAACGTTGGAATGCAGTGCCTATTTATAGAAATCATCCAAAATTCACATTTTCTTACCTTGGGTTTGGATATCTCCTTCAAATGATCCAGAATATGTTCCTATGGATAAAAAGTAGGAGTCCGATCAACTTTCCCGAGGAAAATTCTGAGTTGGTAAAGTTTGTGTAGCGAGTTTGGCTCAGTGATCCGTAATGAGAGGTCGTACACGTTTCCCGTCCACACTCTCCTGCGGGGCGAAGGATAAGTCGGATTGTGAGGTGCTAGGGGAAAACACCGATAGAATACGAACCTGGTACATGTGTGCGGAAAGGTTAGCTTCGTGTCACGTCATAACAAAAGAAAAGGAAGTTAAAGTTTTAGATATCCAGTGATGTGTTGATTTTCCGCATAGAATAGTTCTTCTATGCATTAATATAATACATTTAATTTGAACATTTGGAGTAAAAAGGAGAGTATTCAAACAAATTATTAACAAACCCTATTAGGGGGAAAGGAAAGGGGAAAAGGGGGTGTTCCAACCTTCTGATGTCATAGAATACGTTTCTCTCGGTTGAGCAAGTAATTTATTGAAAATAACGATTCCGCCCCACGTTCGAAGTCCAAGAAGCGGATCCTGAAATCTACATGAACAATGGATGACCTGGAGAAAATATTCCAGGATCAGATATCTTAATTCTTTCTTCCTAATGTGTTTCCCTAATTTTAATAGGAAATCTCACCCCAATATATATTTAGTTAGGTGTACAGACTATTTCGGATTTTGTGTCATCTTCCTCGCTGTCTAATTTTGCACTGCGTATGAGTAACTGCTTATGCATGAGCGAGTTTTGCCGGCTGAGGAAATCATCCTGTTACGAGAACCTCTGGGTGAAGTAAGAGAGGGCGAACGGAAATAGGAGGTATACATGGTAACGCTTCCCAATTGGAATCATTCACTTATGAAACGCAGCATAATTTATAATTGACTAATGAATTCAATGGCAACCAGATTACAAGTTCTATCTACAGGGAGAATGGATAGGGAAATTGAAAATCTATTATCAGTGCAAGGTCCGATTGGTTTATGACTGTCATGCTGGTGATATTTTTGTTAACAAATGACTGCCTTATGTACACTGAGTAATTATATTGTGTACTTTCGTCATTAAATCACATGATTAGGGTATAATCTATATTTTATTTTCGACACGATATGAGTAAAGTACGCTCTTGTGTTCTAGGAAGCACTCATTGATCTACCCATATCATAATATGCATTAACAATGGGTCTACAATAATCTGCAGTACATGTTAACTGAATATGAAACTATAAGAAACAATAGAATTAACATTAGCCAGGTATATGTCTTCAATATAGTTATACATATAAGTATATGAATTGTACATGGAAATATATATATATATGTATAGACGTACTACAAACACGTAGTATCACATAATGAAGCAAAGGATTTTCATTTACCTATTTAATTATCTAGTTATTTGTTCATTATTTATTTATTTATTTATTTCTCTATCTATTATATACTTATCTTTTTCTTCATGTACTATTTATTTATTATTATTATTTATTTACTTTTTATTTATTATTAATGTTTATTATTTTTATTTATCTATCTATTCATTTATTTGTTTATTTCTTAAGACATATCATTAACAGTAACAAGTTGTTGAAGGACCCCATATCGATGTACAAACCAACAGCGTAGCAGGACGTATTTAATGTGTGTGCAAGAACCTAAAAGACGACTGCATTGATACCCGGACGCGGTTCCCGGATTGCACCACTATGACGTTATGAGTTCTGTATTGCTGTATGTGATGTAAGTCCTTTTCAAATTTTTTTTTTATAAAAATAAGTCGTTTTGAAAAGTTTTTAAGTTTTCACAGTGGTAAATAATATAAAGATAATAAGCAAACATTTCAAGTAATAGTGATTTTATGGTGTAGATCGAAAGTGTGCAATAACTCTTTTTATTTATAAGCCAAGTTCAGAGCCGAAAGATGACGGTCCGAATAATAGCAAAGATATTTCTGTAGGGCGGATGCAGAATGTGAGTTTGGGGAGAAAAAGGGGGGGGGGGGGTATTTCGGTTTGCACAAGACGGTTCTGGTTCTGATATATCTCATTTATATTTATTCACGTTATTTACATCAAGGCATGTACCCATACATATTTATTGATTGATTAAATTTTATTCTTAAAAATAAAAAATAATGAATTACATCAAGCTTAGAAAATTGGGGGGGGGGGGGGGGTTGTTCCATCCCCACGCAAAACCCTGCACCCCCATTAAATCCTTTTCTGAACTAACTATCAAATATACACCATCATATAATATATCTCATGATCCGGGAATATCTTGGTACATTATCCAACAGGAAAATAATAGTCCGGGATTGCTTGGACGTTCGGATACGATAAGATCGAATGAGTATTACTGGTTATTGATACTGGTGAACAGGACACAAATGCACTTTATACTAAAGTCTGTTTACCATGAACACTTTCAATTAAAGTGACATATTTATATAATTTAATAACCATACTTACAAAAGGTAAACAATACTCAATATTTTAAAATATCATGTTTCTAGGTAATGAAACATAGACTTCACACTAATGTCATAATATTCATGTTAATGCATTATTAGGTTCATATTGTAAACATCAAATTATTTGGGGGTGGGGGGGGGGGTGGGGGGGGGGTTGAGAGGGGCTTGGGGGGTTTTTATTTGGGGGGGGGTGTATTTTGTTTGTTTTGTTTGGTTTGGTTTGATTTGGTTTTTGTTTGTTTGATTTTTTATTTTATTTTATTCATGGGGGGGGGGGGGGGGGGGTTGTTCTTTTTTTTTATAGTTTTTTTTAAATATAGATAGTCCGTACCATGGCTGTCTTGTGTAACAACATTGTTTGTTACCTCCTGCCTCTGCCAAGACAGAACCATTAAACTGTTGAATAGGACGTAGGTAAAGCCCCAGTTAACCTAAGCAACGTACGCGTACAAGTCAAGAGAATATGTATATCAGAGCATACAAGCATTGGTAACGATACGTGGAGCGCGTTGTTTTCAACTATAGTCGGTTTAGTGAATTATTCTGTAAAATAAATAATTTTGTAGTCATTCTTACGTGGGTATAGAGTGTATTCCTTTAGCTGCTCTGGTTCTCGTAAGACACCCCCAGAATTCACACGTACTGTGTCCTAGTTTCCGCGATACCTGCAGTCCTTATTTTCTTATTGGGGTGGGGAGGGTGTTCTTTCATGTATTCCTGCGGAGGGACTTTTTTTTATTCTGTTTGTTTTAATTTTTAGGGATTTTCAGGTAGATGTGTCGTGGTTCTTGTTTTGTTTTTGTCTGTTTCATTGCTTTTATTGATAGAATTCATAGATGACGTACTCACCAAAGCACAGGTTGCCGATAGCCGCGTATCCCGCTCGACACAGACAGTAGCGAGAGCCGTGTGTGTTCCGGCATAACTGCTCACATCCACCGTTGTTAATCAGGCATTCGTTCCTGTCTGATATAAAAGTCACATTGTACATGTATATAAGTGTACCCTGGAACACATGTTGTATATATGTGCACCCTTGGACACAAGTTGTATTCATCCTGGCCTCCCAGAATTTAATATAAAATCAATGTAGAAAGTCCTTACCATATATAAGTAAAGAATGACTTGCATGTACAAAAGTACCAGTATTACTTATTTTCGATTATAGTTAATCTGTGATACACGAAATATGCGTGATTTGAGATCATGTGGAACAATGTATATAAAAAAAATCTATTTTCCCAGTAATAAAAGTTTTCTCGAAATAATCATGAACAAAAACTTCTGTGGTTCATAACAGCAGTAACAGACCAAAACTTTAATTATTTTAACCTCATGTTCCTCGTGAGTATGCGTTTACTGCACAACCAGAGACAAAAAGATACGAATTGTTGAAAGTTACATTGCCATTAAAGTGTCCATTCTTTTCTGTTGAAGAAGAAATGTTTTATTATTTCAGTCTTGCAGATAAAGGGAAGGAACTTGTTTATGAAAATAATTGTTTGTTTTGTAGTTATTTTACGCTACACCAAGAGAAGCGCACATTTATGGTGGCGACACCTGTCGGGTGCATGACTGCAGAAATATTTACCTACGCAATGGACCCATCTGAGGCAGTGAGGGATCCAACGTATACTGTGACACGGGGACGTCCTATATATTGTGTGTGTGTGTGTGGGGGGGGGGGGGTGTTAGGTGTTAGATAAAAACAATCCAAGCCACCAGTCTGAATCGACCCGGTGGCCAACATTTGAAGTCCATTGAACCAACCTCCCCCTGTCATGAAAATAATAGGATAACACTTGTATCAAGTGGTAGAACATACCTACACATGTATGTCCGTCCGTGTCCAGAGAGAATCCCGGCGAGCAGTCGCAGTGGTAGAAATTATCTTCACCAGGAATACATAACTGAGAGCATCCGGCATTCCTGTCTTCACAAGGATGTACTGGAACTTTGAATAAATACATAGCATTTAGATATCGTGCTAGAGTTAGTCGCAAGGATAATAATGAAACTGAAAATGAAATGATCACTTTTTAAAATGTTTTCATGTATAATATCAAATATAAGCTTTAACTTGTTTTAAAATGTTTTCATTTTTAATGTCAAATGTAAGTAACACGGTGTCATGTATGGTTTTTTTTTATTATATTGAATCACCAATCCGTACATTATCAGTGGCGGATTTAGAGGGGGATCGAAGGCCACCTCCCCCTTTTTTGCCACAAATTTACTAAGTATATATAGATGATAAGGTTGAAAAGACTCAAATAATTAGAGTAAAATTCCAGATCTGACACCCAAAATGGCTAAGTATTTAGCTAACACTTGACTTTCACATGTGGGCCCCCTTTTCGGAAATCCTGGATCCGCCACTGTTTATCTATGAAAAAAATATAGATGGGTAAAATTGAGAAGTTATATATAAGCAGATTACCTTTGGATTTACAATAGTATTGCAATAAACCTTATACATGTACATTAAACATTATAATAGATGTTCAGAAAATGGTCGAAATCTTTACACTATAAAGGAAAATCTTACTTCAATGACATTGCATGTAGCCGTAATGCTATATTTATGCACTTTCTTTGTGTGAATTCTTTGGGTTATAGCCATTTTGTAAAAAATAGTGTTTATGCTAATAAATGATTTGAATTCGAATTTGCGAAGTCGAATTTCCAAGTATATACATGTGTGTCTATTAATTAAGGGACAATACAAATAAATGCACGTTGACCGTTTGTGATAAAACAGGATACAAGTAGACACTTCCATTAACTTAAATGGAATCACCTTCATTTCGTTTATGGTTGACGACTACTATTCTCTTCTTGAAATTCATCTCAAAATATAGATTATTTATTTTTCTACAGCCAGTTTTCATCTTAAAACACACAAAAATCACTTACTCTTAACACAGACCGGAGTAACTGGTGATTTCCATTCATACCCCTGACAAAAAAGATACCGACTTCCGTTGCTAGGAAACTGGTAGCCATCGTGGCACGTGTAATTGGCTATGATTACCCACATCCGGCGGTATTTGTTGTACACGTATTTCGTTTTGACATCGGCGTGTTCCACCGCCGGCGGCTTCGATTTTTTGCGATATCGGTAACACGTTGTATCCGTCTTGAGGATCTCGGCATCAAAATCGATGACGTCAGATTTATTCGTAGATGGAGCCACTGTGTCATTCTTTAACATGACCTTTTTCCCGAATAAAGAATGATCACTTGCTCCTAAAAACAAAAGAAAAGGACGTTATATATGCATTTAGAATTTCATCACAAGCTTTTAAGAAAAACATCGGATTTATGGAAGCCTATATTAAGAAATAACATTAAAAGAAGAAAGGTTAATATTTTTTATCTCTGTTCAAAGATTTACTGAAAGTACAGAGATTAGCTGTATGGGGTATACCTGAGAGTAGAGACAAACAGCTGTATAGGGTGTAGCTGAGAATACAGAGAGAGAGAGAGAGAGAGAGAGAGAGAGAGAGAGAGAGAGAGAGAGCTGTATGGGGTATACCTGAGAGTACAGAGAGAGAGAGAGAGCTGTATGGGGTATACCTGAGAGTACAAAGAGAGAGAGAGAGAGAGAGAGAGCTGTATGGGGGTAAACCTGAGAGTACAGAGAGAGAGAGAGAGAGAACTGTATGGGGGTAAACTTGAGAGTACTGTATGGGGTATACCTGAGAAAGAGAGAGCGAGCTGTATGGGGTATACCTGAGAGTAGAGAGAGAGAGAGAGAGCGAGCTGTATTTGGTATACCCGAGAGTACAGAGAGAGAGAGAGAGAGAGAACTGTATGGGGTATACCTGAGAGTACAGAGAGAGAGAACTGTATGGGGTATACCTGAGAGTACAGAGAGAGAGAGAACTGTATGGGGTATATATACCTAAGAGTACAGAGAGAGAGAGAGAGAGAGAGAGAGAGAGAGAGAGAGAGATAGAACTGTATGGGGTATACCTGAGTGTACAGAGAGAGAGAACAGTATGGGGTATACCTGAGAGTACAGGGAGAGCTGTATGGGGTATACCTGAGAGTACAGAGAGAGAGAAAGAGAGAGAGAGAGAGAGAGAGAGAGCTGAATTAGGTATACCTGAGTGTACAGAGAGATAGGTCTATGGGGGTATAAATGAGAGTACAGAGAAAGAGCTGTATGGGGTGTACCTGAGAGAGAGAGAGAGAGAGAGAGAGAGAGCTGTATGGGGTATACCTGAGAGTACGGAGAAATAGCTGTATTGGGTATACCTGAGAGAGAGAGAGAGAGAGAGAGTTGTATGGGGTATACCTGAGAGTACAGAGAGATATCTGTATGGGGGTATAGCTGAGAGTACAGAGAGAGAGAGAGAGAGAGAGAGAGCTGAATTAGGTATACCTGAGTGTACAGAGAGATAGGTCTATGGGGGTGTAAATGAGAGTACAGAGAAAGAGCTGTATGGGGTATACCTGAGAAAGAGAGAGCGAGCTGTATGGGGTATACCTGAGAGTACAGAGAGAGAGAGAGAGCTGTATTTGGTATACCTGAGAGTACAGAGAATTAGCTGTATGGAGTATACCTGAGCATTTAGGGATTGGATCACTCCAGTTTTTGCCATAACAATAGATTGTCTCTTTTCCAACGAGATAGTGACCTCTGTCACACAGAAAGCTGGCAACCTTACCATTCTCCTCAAAGTTAACAAACCCATTATTTAGGTTAAAATTTTGTGTACATCCATCAGCTAAAATGGAAAATTGAAATGTGTGTGTATATATATATATATATATATATATATATATATATATATATATATATATATATATATATATATATATATATATATATATATATATATATACTATTGTAAGTCAGCTAGATTAAAGAAAAAGTCAATGATTTAAATCATGATATTTAAATTCAAAATACATGTATTCTTAGGTATATTTTGTGGACGATTTATTTCAGTATATACATGTATATATATATATATATGTACACACACACACACACACACACACACACACACACACACATATATATATATATATATATATATATATATATATATATATATATATATATATATATATATATATATATATATATATATATATATATATATATATATATATATATATATATATATATATATATATATTTATATATTTATATATATATATATAAACTATATACTTGATCATATTATGATATATTTGGAATAAAGTAGGTTATTAATTTTACTGTAATTCATCTGAAATCGTTGTTTCATAAACTTGAATTCAGAACTTTTTCGTGTAATATGCATAGTAATCTAGGTTTTACACTTGGTTGAAAATTGTAAACATGGAATCGAAAGTAGAACAAGCATTAAAAGTATGATAATTCGCTAGAATTAAAGTCGTATGCCCTACAATTCTATATCTCACTTAATACAACGAATTTGATCATAACATTTGCAACATTTGCAAGGGTCCTTTTTTAATATGTTTTAGGCTTATGTATATAATCAAAACAATTTAGAATAAATTAACCTATAATATGCACTGTTCTAGCGAACATATAGAGTATACAGCTTTAAGAGAAAAACAGATTCTTTTATGTCGCAAAAATATGCCTCTAAATTTGTCGTGTGACCCCGAGCTATATCTCAAGCGTTGACAGGTTTATAAGCGAGAGTAAGGAGCGATAACTGTGGGTAGAGAATGATAAGAACATACGTACATAAACACCGAGGCGATTCCACGGTCCAGTTTCCGGTCTCGGTGTTACACGATCCAAATGAATCTCCGAACAATTCAAATCCCGACTGACAGGTGAACTCGATCAGCAGGTTGTCTCCCCATATTGAAAAAACAACGTAAGGGTGCGCCACCGGAGGAACACATGGGTGTGACTGTACTGATGATGCTCCTGGTTATAGAAATAATAGTATGACATCAAAATTAAAGAAATATGATGGAATATTTCGCCCTCCAACCTGTCAAATATTTGTCAGCTTTTCAGCTCTTTCCCTCGACTTATCAAAATATCTATGTTGAAAAAGGGCATTCTCTTTAACAAGATAACACAAGTTTACATAATTTTCTGGGTTGGTAGGTAACAGGTTAAACAGGCTGAAATATTCGCGATAGTACTTAGTGCGGATTCTATGGTAAAAAGAGGTGTAAGGAAATGAACGAAACACAGGAAAAATAATAAAACGTATAAAGTTGAAAATAGAATAAAAAGAAAAGCTTATGTTCCATCATCAATGCATTTGTAATCGACAGATCTGTTCAACAGACCCATCCGGAGCGACAAGGGATCTTTTACGTACCACGTCTACAGTGACAAAGGATTTTAACGTGCCACGCCTACCATGGCACATGATTTTTAGTGCCACGCCTACCGTGACACAGGATTTTTATGTGACACGCCCACCGTGACACAGGATTTTTACGTGCCACGTCTACCGTGACACAGGAGTTTTACGTGTCACGTCTACAGTGACACAGGATTTTTACGTGCCACGTCTACCGTGACACAGGAGTTTTACTTGTCACGTCTACAGTGACACAGGATCTTTTACATACCACGCCTACCGTGACACAGGATCTTTTACGTACCACGTCTACAAATACACAGGATCTTTTACATACCATGTCGTCCGTGACACAGGATCTTTTACCTAAAACGTGTACCGTGACATAGGATCTTTTACATGCCACGTCTACCATGGTGCTGAATGTTTTCCGTGCCACGTCTACCGTGACGCTGGATCTTTTACGTTCCACGTCCAACGTGACACTGGATCTCGGATTTACTGCCTTACTTCTAAGACAGAAAACTGACTGTCGTCGACGGGATTCGAATTCATGACCGAAAAGTCATGAAACTATCAAGCTAGCGACTGTGCTACATGTATGCTTGCTCAAGTAGAAGAGGAAGAAGAAGAATTATATGCTGAGAATTATTACTGTAAATGTAATCAATATGAGATTACTTCTGCAATGTTAATTTTTTAAAATTTACTTGGGGTGGTAAATAATAAAATTAAAATATTACTTAATTTTCTGTATTTAATGGAGAAAAAAAGATTTTTAAACAATATTCAAAGTCACCGAAACATATACTGTTAATACATTTAACTAGATGTGACTGAAATGTTTTGGACATGTGTGGCTGATGAGACTGCTCAAACAAGAGACGCTCATTCTTCCTGTGTTCTACCCTCTGCTTCCAGGGAATGTACACTGCGGTGGCTGTTGTGTTCTGTCCTCTGCTTCCCGGGAATGTACACCGCGATAGGCTGCTGTGTTCTACCCTGTGATTCCAGGTAATGTACACCTCGGTGGCTGCTGTGTTCTATCCTCTGATTCCCAGTAATGATCACCGAGGTAGACTGCTGTGTTCTGTGCACTGATTCCCGGTAATGATCACCGCGGTAGGCTGCTGTGTTCTACCCTCTGATTCCCGGTAATGATCCCCGCGGTAGACTGCTGTATTCTACCCTCTGATTATCGGTAATGATTACCGCGGTAGGCTGCCGTGTTCTATCCTCTGATTCCCGGTAATGATCACCGTGGTACGCTGCTGTGTTCTTACCTCTGATTCCCGGTAATGATCACCGTGGTAGACTGCTGTGTTCTGTCCTCTGATTCCCGGTAATGATCACCGCGGTAGACCACTGTGTACTATACTCTGATTCCCAGTAATGATCACCGCGGTAGGCTGCTGTGTTCTACCCTTTGATTCCCGGTAATGATCACCGCGGTAGACTGCTGTATTCTGTCCTCTGATTCCCGGTAATGATCACCTTGGTAGACTGCTGTGTTCTGTCCTCTGATTCCCGGTAATGATCACCGCGGTAGGCTGCTGTGTACTATACTCTGATTCCCGGTAATGATCACCGCGGTAGGATGCTGTGTTCTATCCTTTGATTCCCGGTAATAATCACCGCGGTAGACTGCTGTGTTCTATGCACTGATTCCCGGTAATGATCACCGCGGTAGGATGCTGTGTTCTATCCTCTGATTCCCGGTCATGATCACCGTGGTACGCTGCTGTGTTCTTACCTCTGATTCCCGGTAATGATCACCATGGTAGACTGCTGTGTTCTGTCCTCTGATTCCCGGTAATGATCACCGCGGTAGACTGCTGTGTACCATACTCTGATTCCCGGTAATGATCACCGCGGTAGGATGCTGTGTTCTATCCTTTGATTCCCGGTAATAATCACCGCGGTAGACTGCTGTGTTCTATGCACTGATTCCCGGTAATAATCACCGCGGTAGACTGCTGTGTTCTGTGCACTGATTCCCGGTAATGATCATCGCGGTAGACTGTTGTGTTCTGTGCACTGATTCCCGGTAATGATCACCGCGGTAGACTGCTGTGTACTATACTCTGATTCCCGGTAATATCACCGTGGTAGACTGCTGTTTACTATCCTCTGATTCCGGTAATGATCACTGCGGTAGACTGTTGTGTTCTGTCCTCTGATTCCCGGTAATAATCACCGCGGTAGACTGCTGTGTTCTACCCTCTGATTCCCGGTAATGATCACCGCGGTAGATTGCTGTGTTCTGTCCTCTGATTCCCGGTAATTATTACCGCGGCAGACTACTGTGTTCTATCTTCTGATTCCCGGTAATGATCACCGCAGTAGACTGCTGTGTTCTATCTTCTGATTCCCGGTAATGATTACCGCGGTAGACTGCTGTGTTCTATCCTCTGATTCCCGGTAATGATTACCGCGGTAGACTGCTGTCTTCTATCCTCTGATTCCCGGTAATGATCACCGCGGTAGACTGCTGTCTTCTGTCCTCTGATTCCCGGTAATGATCACCGTAGTACGCTGCTGTGTTCTTACCTCTGATTCCCGGTAATGATCACCGCGGTAGACTGCTGTGTTCTGTCCTCTGATTCCCGGTAATGATCACCGCGGTAGACTGCTGTGTACTATACTCTGATTCCCGGTAATGATCACCACGGTAGGCTGCTGTGTTCTATCCTCTGATTCCCGGGAATGATCACCGTGGTACGCTGCTGTGTTCTTACCTCTGATTCCCGGTAATGATCACCGTGGTAGACTGCTGTGTTCTGTCCTCTGATTCCCGGTAATGATCACCGCGGTAGACTGCTGTGTACTATACTCTGATTCCCGGTAATGATCACCGCGGTAGGCTGCTGTGTTCTATCCTCTTATTCCCGGTAATGATCACCGTGGTACGCTGCTGTGTTCTCACCTCTGATTCCCGGTAATGATCACCCTGGTAGACTGCTGTGTTCTGTCCTCTGATTCCCGGTAATGATCACCGCGGTAGACTGCTGTGTACTATACTCTGATTCCCGGTAATGATCACCGCGGTAGGATGCTGTGTTCTATCCTCTGATTCCCGGTAATGATCACCGCGGTAGACTGCTGTCTTCTATCCTCTGATTCCCGGTAATGATCACCGCGGAAGACTGCTGACTTATGTCCTCTGATTCCCGGTAATGATCACCGTGGTACGCTGCTGTGTTTTTACCTCTGATTCCCGGTAATGATCACCGTGGTAGACTGCTGTGTCTGTCCTCTGATTCCCGGTAATGATCACCGCGGTAGACTGCTGTGTACTATACTCTGATTCCCGGTAATGATCACCGCGGTAGGCTGCTGTGTTCTATCCTCTTATTCCCGGTAATGATCACCGTGGTACGCTGCTGTGTTCTTACCTCTGATTCCCGGTAATGATCACCGTGGTAGACTGCTGTGTTCTGTCCTCTGATTCCCTGTAATGATCACCGCGGTAGACTGCTGTGTACTATACTCTGATTCCCGGTAATGATCACCGCGGTAGGCTGCTGTGTTCTATCCTCTTATTCCCGGTAATGATCACCGTGGTACGCTGCTGTGTTCTCACCTCTGATTCCCGGTAATGATCACCCTGGTAGACTGCTGTGTTCTGTCCTCTGATTCCCGGTAATGATCACCGCGGTAGACTGCTGTGTACTATACTCTGATTCCCGGTAATGATCACCGCGGTAGGATGCTGTGTTCTATCCTCTGATTCCCGGTAATGATCACCGCGGTAGACTGCTGTCTTCTATCCTCTGATTCCCGGTAATGATCACCGCGGAAGACTGCTGACTTATGTCCTCTGATTCCCGGTAATGATCACCGTGGTACGCTGCTGTGTTTTACCTCTGATTCCCGGTAATGATCACCGTGGTAGACTGCTGTGTCTGTCCTCTGATTCCCGGTAATGATCACCGCGGTAGACTGCTGTGTACTATACTCTGATTCCCGGTAATGATCACCGCGGTAGGCTGCTGTGTTCTATCCTCTTATTCCCGGTAATGATCACCGTGGTACGCTGCTGTGTTCTTACCTCTGATTCCCGGTAATGATCACCGTGGTAGACTGCTGTGTTCTGTCCTCTGATTCCCTGTAATGATCACCGCGGTAGACTGCTGTGTACTATACTCTGATTCCCGGTAATGATCACCGCGGTAGGATGCTGTGTTCTATCCTCTGATTCCCGGTAATAATCACCGCGGTAGACTGCTGTGTTCTGTGCACTGATTCCCGGTAATGATCACCGCGGTGGACTGCTGTGTTCTACCCTTTGATTCCTGGTAATGATCACCGCGGTAGACTGCTGTGTTCTATCCTCTGATTCCCGGTAATGATCACCGTGGTAGACTGCTGTGTTCTGTCCTCTGATTCCCGGTAATGATCACCGCGGTAGACTGCTGTGTACTATACTCCGATTCCCGGTAATGATCACCGCGGTAGGATGCTGTGTTCTATCCTCTTATTCCCGGTATTAATCACCGCGGTAGACTGCTGTGTTCTGTGCACTGATTCCGGTAATGATCACCGCAGTAGGCTGCTGTATTCTACCCTTTGATTCCCGGTAATGATCACCACGGTAGACTACTGTGTTCTATCTTCTGATTCCCCGGTAATGAACACCGCGGTAGGCTGCTGTGTTCTACCCTTTGATTCCCGGTAATGATCACCGCGGTAGGATGCTGTGTTCTACCCTCTGATTCCCGGTAATGATCACCGTGGTAGACTGCTGTGTTCTGTCCTCTGATTCCCGGTAATGATCACCGCGGTAGACTGCTGTGTACTATACTCTGATTCCCGGTAATGATCACCGCGGTAGGATGCTGTGTTCTATCCTCTGATTCCCGGTAATAATCACCGCGGTAGACTGCTGTGTTCTGTGCACTGATTCCCGGTAATGATCACCGCGGTAGGCTGCTGTGTTCTACCCTTTGATTCCCGGTAATGATCACCGCGGTAGACTGCTGTGTTCTATCCTCTGATTCCCAGTAATGATCATCGCGGTAGACTGTTGTGTTCTGTGCACTGATTCCCGGTAATGATCACCGCGGTAGACTGCTGTGTACTATACTCTGATTCCCGGTAATGATCACCGCGGTAGGATGCTGTGTTCTATCCTCTGATTCCCGGTAATAATCACCGCGGTAGACTGCTGTGTTCTGTGCACTGATTCCCGGTAATGATCACCGCGGTGGACTGCTGTGTTCTACCCTTTGATTCCTGGTAATGATCACCGCGGTAGACTGCTGTGTTCTACCCTTTGATTCCTGGTAATGATCACCGCGGTAGACTGCTGTGTTCTATCCTCTGATTCCCGGTAATAATCACCGTGGTAGACTGCTGTGTTCTGTCCTCTGATTCCCGGTAATGATCACTGCGGTAGACTGCTGTGTACTATACTCCGATTCCCGGTAATGATCACCGCGGTAGGATGCTGTGTTCTATCCTCTTATTCCCGGTAATAATCACCGCGGTAGACTGCTGTGTTCTGTGCACTGATTCCCGGTAATGATCACCGCAGTAGGCTGCTGTATTCTACCCTTTGATTCCCGGTAAGGATCACCGCGGTAGACTACTGTGTTCTATCTTCTGATTCCCGGTAATGAACACCGCGGTAGGCTGCTGTGTTCTACCCTTTGATTCCCGGTAATGATCACCGCGGTAGGATGCTGTGTTCTATCCTCTGATTCCCGGTAATAATCACCGCGGTAGACTGCTGTGTTCTATGCACTGATTCCCGGTAATGATCACCGCGGTAGGCTGCTGTGTTCTACCCTTTAATTCCCGGTAATGATCACCGCGGTAGACTGCTGTGTTCTATCCTCTGATTCCCAGTTATGATCATCGCGGTAGACTGTTGTGTTCTGTGCACTGATTCCCGGTAGTGATCACCGCGGTAGACTGCTGTGTACTATACTCTGATTCCCGGTTGTATCACCGTGGTAGACTGCTGTTTGCTTTCCTCTGATTCCGGTAATGATTTCTGCGGTAGACTGTTGTGTTCTGTCCTCTGATTCCCGGTAATAATCAGGGCGGTAGACTGCTGTGTTCTACCCTCTGATTCTCGGTAATGATCACCGCGGTAGACTGCTGTGTTCTTACCTCTGATTCCCGGTAATGATCACCGTGGTACGCTGCTGTGTTCTTACCTCTGATTCTCGGTAATGATCACCGTGGTAGACTGCTGTGTTCTGTCCTCTGATTCCCGGTAATGATCACCGTGGTAGACTACTGTGTACTATACTCTGATTCCCGGTAATGATCACCGCGGTAGGCTGCTGTGTTCTATCCTCTGATTCCCGGTAATGATCACCGTGGTACGCTGCTGTGTTCTTACCTTTGATTCCCGGTAATGATCACCGTGGTAGACTGCTGTGTTCTTACCTTTGATTCCCGGTAATGATCACCGTGGTAGACTGCTGTGTTCTGTCCTCTGATTCTCGGTAATGATCACCGCGGTAGACTGCTGTGTACTATACTCTGATTCCCGGTAATGATCACCGCGGTAGGATGCTGTGTTCTATCCTTTGATTCCCGGTAATGATCACCGTGGTAGACTACTGTGTTCTATGCACTGATTCCCGGTAATGATCACCGCGGTAGGCTGCTGTGTTCTACCCTCTAATTCCCGGTAATGATCACCGTGTTAGACTGCTGTGTTCTGTCCTCTGATTCCCGGTAATGATCACTGCGGTAGGATGCTGTGTACTATACTCTGATTCCCGGTAATGATCACCGCGGTAGGATGCTGTGTTCTATCCTCTGATTCCCGGTAATAATCACCGCGGTAGACTGCTATGTTCTGTGCACTGATTCCCGGTAATGATCACCGCGGTAGGCTGCTGTGTTCTACCCTTTGATTCCAGGTAATGATCACCGCGGTAGACTGCTGTGTTCTGTCCTCTGATTCCCTGTAATGATCACCGCGGTAGACTGCTGTGTACTATACTCTTATTCCCGGTAATGATCACCGCGGTAGGATGCTGTGTTCTATCCTCTGATTCCCGGTAATATTCACCGCGGTAGACTGCTGTGTTCTGTGCACTGATTCCCGGTAATGATCACCGCGGTAGGCTGCTGTGTTCTACCCTTTGATTCCAGGTAATGATCACCGCGGTAGACTGCTGTGTTCTGTCCTCTGATTCCCGGTAATGATCACCGCGGTAGACTGCTGTGTTCTGTCCTCTGATTCCCGGTAATGATCACCGCGGTAGACTGCTGTGTACTATACTCTGATTCCCGGTAATGATCACCGCGGTAGACTGCTGTGTTCTGTGCACTGATTCCCGGTAATGATCACCGCGGTAGGCTGCTGTGTGCTTACCTCTGATTCCCGGTAATGATCACCGTGGTAGACTGCTGTGTTCTGTCGTCTGATTCCCGGTAATGATTACCGCGGTAGACTGCTGTGTTCTATACTCTGATTCCCGGTAATGATTACCGCGGTAGACTGCTGTGTTCTATCCTCTGATTCCCGGTAATGATCACCGTGGTACGCTGCTGTGTTCTTACCTCTGATTCCCGGTAATGATTACCGCGGTAGACTGCTGTGTTCTATACTCTGATTCCCGGTAATGATTACCGCGGTACACTGCTGTGTTCTATCCTCTGATTCCCGGTAATGATCACCGTGGTACGCTGCTGTGTTCTTACCTCTGATTCCCGGTAATGATCACCGTGGTAGACTGCTGTGTTCTATGCACTGATTCCCGGTAATGATCACCGCGGTAGACTGCTGTGTTCTGTCCTCTGATTCCCGGTAATGATCGTTGTGGTAGACTGCTGTGCTCTGTCCTCTGATTCCCGGTAATGATCACCGTGGTAGACTGCTGTGTACTATACTCTGATTCCCGGTAATGATCACCGCGGTAGGCTGCTGTGTTCTATCCTCTGATTCCCGGTAATGATCACCGTGGTACGCTGCTGTGTTCTTACCTCTGATTCCCGGTAATTATCACCGCGGTAGACTGCTGTGTTCTATCCTCTAATTCCCAATAATGTTCACCGCGGTTTTGTTCACATGGAAGGAATGCCACATGATCTGTATATGTCGACTTACCTTTGCGTAAAAGCATGATGTCAGCTTTTGCAGATACAAAAAGAAACAGAGTCAGCCATATTGGATGCGCTACTGTAGTTCCCATTATGAATTAGTTCATTATACAGTACTTAGATGAAACACTTATAGAGGTCATCACTTCAGGTCAAAGCACTGGTAAGTGGATTGAATTGCTTTTTATATACTGCACCACAATTTGTGTAGGTACAAACGAATAAATAACAAGAGTGATATGATTTAACGATACATAAAAAGCATTTATTTTCATAGACATTACTATTCTGTCATTGTGCATTTAAAGTATAAAGATGTCAAATAAAGAATGGAAGCACAGCGGTAGAGACAATATCTATAGGAGCAATGAGAAATCACGGATCTTTGGACTAATTAGAGACAGATCAGTGAGCATCTCCTGTCAAACTGCTACACTCGTTGTGCCTTGGGTTGAACCAACTCCCACACCGATTATTTGTATTTTTAGTCAGGGCTCTTTTTTAAGAATACATGAGAAGTCGGTGGTTTATAAGATTGGTAATTAGCAGCAATCTATACGTCATTAGCGCCAAACCATTGTCTCAAGTGTCACGAAGTGTTCACCTAGAAGTGTGTAACAACTTGATATCGCATCTTTAGGAATGTCAAATGAAATAATATGGCCAGCCACTTTCAGGAGTACAAAAAATTTCAAATAAAATGTGCTTTTTGTGTCTAGTAACTTTGAATTGCGTCCGTAGAAATATTTTTAGTCAGGGCTCTTTTTTAAGAATACATGAGAAGTCGGTGGTTTATAAGATTGGTAATTAGCAGCAATCCATACGTCATTAGCGGCAACCCATTGTCTCAAGTGTCACGAAGTGTTCACTTAGAAGTGTGTAACAACTTGATATCACATCTTTAGGAATGTCAAATGAAATTATATGGCCAGCCACTTTCAGGAGTACAAAAGTTTTCAAATAAAATGTACTTTTTGTGTCTAGGAACTTTCAATTGCGTCCGTAGAAATATTGAGTCTGTCATAAACGTTAATTACTTAAGCATGAATGGGAAGAAGTTTATATCTTTCAAAGTAGAAACTTCTTACTTATAATGAAAGATGGAGAGGCAGAGCGGAGGAGGGATGGAGAAAGTAAAGGAAGAGGAGAAGGAAGAGGGTGGACAGGGTAAGGGGAGTGATAAGGAGGAGGAGAGAGGAAGAGGGACGGAGAGAGTAAGGGAAGAGGAAAAGGAAGAGGGTAGACAGGGTAAGGGGAGTGCTGAGGAGGCGAGAGAGGAAGAGGGACCGGGAGGGTAAGGGAAGAGGAGAAAGAAGAGGGATGGCAGGGTAAGGGAAGTGGCAAGGAGGGGGAGAGAGGAAGAGGGGCGGGGAGGATAAGGGAAGAGAAGGAAGAGGGTGGATAGGGTAAGGGGAGTGGTGAGGAGGGGGAGAGAGGAAGAGGGACGGGGAGGGTAAGGGAAAAGAAAGAAGAGGGTAGACAGGGTAAGGGGAGTGGTGAGGAGGGGGGGGAGAGGAAGAGGGACGGGAAGGGTAAGGGAAGAGGAGAAGGAAGAGGGATGACAGGATAAGGGGAGTGGTGAGGAGGGGGTAGAGGAAGAGGGACGGGAAGGGTAAGGGAAGAGGATGGACAGGGTAAGGGAAGTGGTGAGGAGGGGAGAGAGGAAGAGGGACGGGGAGGGTAAGGGAAAAGAAGGAAGAGGGTGGACAGGGAAAGGGGAGTGGTGAGAAGGGGAGAGAGGAAGAGGGACGGAGAGGGTAAGGGAAAAGGAGAAGGAAAAGGGTGGACAGGGTAAGGGGAGTGGTGAGAAAGGGGAGAGAGGAAGAGGGACGGGGAGGGTAAGGGAAGAGGAGAAGGAAGAGAGTGGAAATGGTAAGGGGAGTGGTGAAGAGGGGAGACTGGAAGACGGACGGGAAGGGTAAGGGGAGAGGAGGATGGGAAAAGGGTAAAGGGAGAGGTGGATGTGTGGAGAGGGTAAGGAGTAATTTTAATGAGGGTATGGCAGCAAGGAGAGAGGAAAGGACCGGTAGGGTAAGGGAAGAGGAGAAAGAAGAGGTGACGACAGGGTAAGGGGAGTGGTGAGGAGGGGAGAGAAGAAGAGGGACGGGGAGGGTAGGGGAAGAGGGTGGATAGGGTCAGGGGAGTGGTGAGGAGGGGAGAGAGGATTGGGATTGAGGAGGTAAGAGGAGAGGGGAAGTCTATGGGAAGGACAGCGTTGAGAGAGAAAAGGACCGGTGGAGAGTATAAAGGTGAGGGGAGAAGGGAGGGGATGGAGAGGGAGAAAGGAGGTATTGAGGAGTTCGAAGGTGGTGAAAGAAATAGGAAGAAAGGAAGGGGAGGAGGGACGGAGAGGATAAGATAGAGGATCGAGGGAAAGAAATGATAGCAGGGGAAAAGATAGGGAAGGGAAAGTTATACAACCTTTCCGCCCCTAAAAACTTGCATCCGGGTTAAAAGTTCTTATCGGTTTCGCACCAATGTAACTACCTGTCAATAAATTTCTAACATGGAAAACACTTTAGTTCCTTTGATAAGAGAGGTTGTTGATGTGATAAACTTGTTATATGGCCTTAATACACAAGTTTTACACACCTGCTTCCGGCTCAGATTTTTTATTTAGAAAATCGGTAAAGCTGAGTTGAAAATAAGTGCCATTTAGAAAACAGTTTGAATATTGATCATTGCCATAAACTTAGGATATCTTCTTCTTCTTCTTCCCGGGAAATACCTCCTGTGACTTAGGAGCACCCCACAATAAAATGGGTATAATGATAAATTTGATTTAAAATATATGTTGCCTATTTTGTCTGTTTTAAAATAAGTTTAAACCCCTTTGCTAACAATGGTTTGTGTAAAGTGTGGGGGTCAAAGTTTCGTATTATTGGTAAATTATATACATAAACTCAATAAAAGCGTTTATCTTAAAATGGGAATACTCCATTGGTAAACGTTGGTTTAGTTGAGTATGGGTGCTTTAAAACTAGATGAAACGCTTAAGGTAGTTTTTAAAATGTATTTCGATGACATATCCCCACCCTATTAAGGTATTTACAGCCGTCAGCATAAAAAATATAACATAACCATGTCAAATTCTTGCTCTTAAAAGGTTATGATAAAAGGTATTGTGTTCAATATATCTAAATTAATGGAGTCAGTTTTAGTTTTGTTTCATTTGATCGATTTGAACGTTCCTTCTTGACAGTTTTTATTTTTCATGAAACCGGATTTTACGAGATATTCGTTCAAAGTTAGGATATTACATGACATACTTGATGTCCGGTGATGATATTATTTTTTTTTTTATTTTAGTGGAGTAACACATTTTACTGTTATTATCCCAGAGCAAGCGTTTTTCTTAGAGATGAAAATTAAACACTGTACTGTAATATACACAGGTGATTGATTACTTTGTAGTAAGGTAGACAGTGGCCCATTCTAAACATCTAAACTTTTTTTTATAAATAAAAAAAGGGGGACTTCGATACTTTTTTTGTGGATTTCTGTGAATGACTGGGATTTCGGGATTTTCTGCAATTCTATGGACCCCTGAAGACAGTCAAGTGTGTACTGTCACTGAAGTAAAGCTACATGTACTATCCGCTTTTCCACAGGCGAATTATTCAATATAAAGGTGTGATATCAATATTGGGGGAATGTGATATATGTACATGTATATACATACCCCTAGTATTCATACAACACCAGTATATATTGAATATTGCCATTGCACTATGTAAACACATAAGTTTTTCGTTGAAACTATAACTAGCTCTAGCTGTAAACAAGAGAAATCATGTATAGTGGTATACACATTAAATTGCAAATCTAAGTTTATTATGTACATTCAAAAATTCTTTTAATCAGTTTCACACCAAAATACATTGTAACTACCTGTCACTAAATTTCTAGCTTAAAAGAAAACACTTTAGTTTCTTTTGTAAGAAAGGTTGCTGGTGAGATACACTTGTTATATGGTTTCAGTTTCAACCTTGGCTACAAATTTTACACACTTACATTGAAGCAATCTCTCACTCTGTTTCAAGAGACAATTTTTGGGATTTTTCAAGTTCCAGTATTAAGAATACCAGCGTAGAAATATTGTCTAAACTTACAGAAAAATAAACTGAACTAAAAATCTTTATGATTTAAGAAAAATGTTGACAATTTTTTCCTAAACTTTGAATAGGTTTTAAGAAATCATATGTGTTAATTATCTCTCGAAATAAAGTGATTCTACATGCATATAGCATTTTGGAGACAATCTCACATATGAGAGGATATGCCCAACATTTTATCCTTGCACAAATGCTATATAAAAGAAAACATAAAGACATAAACTACAAACAGTAAATTAAAATGACTTCTATTATTTCTTTTGTATACTGTGTTCGGTTTATTGTGAAGATGTGATCTTTTGTGCAAAATTTTATTTTTTTTTTGTATTTTTGGATACATAAAATATACTACATGAATACTAAAATCAAAGATTCTTATGCATTTGAGTGATGGTTTCTCAAACAACCTGATGCTAATGGTACAGCAGTTAGCTTAATAGATACATGCAGTTTTTGAATGCATAAAATTTAACTGGAGTTACTTCCCTTTTCTGCCATTTTAGTGGTAAAGCTAGAGTTTTGCTTCATATTTAAACTAATTGTGTTGAATGCTTTTTAAAAAGTTGTTTATATTTTCACTCCTCTGAAAACATTTTAACATTATACAATGGCTTTTTTTATTGCAAAACATTTACAAAAATTCAAGAAGCATCCTTAGTTTTGAGAAATTCCTTACAAAATATGGTTGATTTATGCAGAAATGTTCAAATTGATATACCTCCGAGATGGCAGAATTCGGAAGTAACTCCAGTTAAATTTTATACATTCAAAAACTACCGGTTGTATTTGTATTTTGTATTTATTTATGAAGAAACTTATAAGATGTGTCTCCAATGATTTTTAGCTAGATTTTCTTCTATTAATGTATATGGGGGAATTCCTTGAGTTTGTCCACAGTAAGGTTCAGAATTAATCACTTAATGTGCTATGTCATGTACAAATTGAAACATATATGTCAACTGAAATCAAGATACATAACATTAAATAAGTATTAGACAAGCATTATACAAAGAGTAAAGAAATCATTATTAAAATTTTTGATTCCTAAACTTGAAAATTCCAGAAATTGTTTCAAAATCCCTCTTGACACTTGTTAAATGTTGGCAGTTATTACTTTTTGAATTTTTCATTGTAATCAAAAACAGAATAACTTCTTTCCGGTCTACAGTGATAAATTGATATGAAATACTAAAATATTGTTTTCATTTTTCCGAAGATGTTTGAGGAGTCATGAAGCTATATGTCAGGATTGGAGATATAGGGACATCTAGAACATGGAAAGAGAGCAGATAGAGGGGGATCCAAAATATGGAAGGATTAGAGGTAGATGTGGATCCAGAACATCAGAAGCAGAATGTAGCACAGAGGAAACTCCTTGTATGTGCTGTAGTGTGCTTCTTTTGTGCTGCTCTCCTGATTGCCATAGTGATTGCAGTGATCCTTGTGTACAATCGTAAGTAAACATTTGTCAACATTTACAAACAGGTGTTAATAATATATGAAGGAAACAAAAGGCTAAATGAATAAAGGATATAGGGGTATGAGAATTATGATTTATGTTTTATAATTACCTTGAAAACTTTGTAATTTTTTGGAGTGTATATTACGCTATGTTTTGTATACAGAGATATACAACTATCATTATGAATTATTCAGCAGCACAGGCTTGTATTTATACCAAACTGTTCATTTATTCAAATTGCAAAAATATTAAATTACCGTAATAAATATTAGAATATATATATGTGTATAGGGTTTGGAGCACCATATGCACATTTTGACAAATTATGTCTCTTCAATGATGCTCAACAGATGCATCCTACAGACTACTGTAGAACAACTTGACAATCTTGCACCGTAATTTATAAAATTGAATCTAACAAACAACAGGGGAAGGGTTCATAAGGCCTAAACTATGGAACTCGAAATTATAGATTTTTGAATAGCAAACTTACTACCAAGTTGACGTAAAAACAAGATCCAAACAACCCATCCAAGGACAGATCGAGCTATGCATGAGGGTGATGGTCATTAGTTTTAGAATATCTACAAACATTTTATCACTTGATAATTAGAACTATATATGTGATTTGATTTGCAAATAACCAACCTATAACAAGGGACTGTTGGTTAATATAAACCCGATGTTCTACATGTAGTTAATCACAGGTATTTCTTATATTGTTGATGTTGTATTGTAAAAATTCAGGGGCCAGTTGTTCGAACTTTAACCGCTGGTTAAGCTAACCAATGGTTAAATTCATCTGTCTGTATCTTTGAAATGAGAAGTCTTAAAAGCATAGTCTGTGTACTGATTTGTAACATATGAAAACAGCTTTGTAGCGTAATTTAGATTTTTATACAGAAATCTTACAAATTAGAATAATTGTCTCTCAAACTTTAACCACTGGTTCGTTTAGCCAGTGGTTAAAGTTTCGAACAACTGGCCCCAGATGTAGTAAAATAATGATTAATTGTGATATAGATCTATGTAAATTGCTTCTTTCACGATCATGATTCTGAATCCTACATATTTGTTATATGACAGGAGAAGATAGAATACGTAATAAGGCTGTGAAGAATCAATATGAATCGTCTGAACTGTTTAACATGAGATCATCCTTTATCACTCCGGACTCCTTGCCAACAAGTACACATCAGGACTACGTCATCCATTCTGTATCTAAACCCCAAGATACCAAAATCAGACCATCTACTTCCAAGGACTTTATGATGTCTGAGACATCTTTTGTGTCGTCAACTTTTTTATTATCATCATCAGAGATTTTTTTTCAGACAAGCATCGAGATATCAAGCACAGAATATTCTTTTGTTCAATCTTCAACACAGACTGATTTTTTGTTAGTGACCACATCGTATCTGACCACTTCCGCTTCTGCTATGCCACTCATGTCTTCTCCTCATAGTTATATTTCAGCAGAATCGGTAATTTCCCCATCACCATCAAAGGAATTTACTGATCATCCATTTACTGAGATTTCTGTAACAACCAATTATCCTCCTATAACTTTACCTGGTAAGTACATTTTGTACCTGCATCATAGGAAAATAAACTTTAGATGGTAATGTCTTCAAGAAAAATTTTAATTGCTGATTCCATTGCTGAGAATAGCATGTAGGTTTTATAAACAGTATAAAAAAATGAACAGCTTGCGAACCTCACAGTATGGAGATCTTTTCTGTCTGTGATAGTCTATGAAGCATATTATAATAATAGTATTATACAGTATATTTCTGTACGCTTGTTAGTGTACATCAGGAGAAATGATAATGTTACCAATTGTGTAGGTATTAGTATCGTTTACATGTATTTACACAATGTCTGTTCACAGGTATTTACACAATGTCTGTTCACAGGTATTTACACAATGTCTGTTTACATGTATTTATACAATGTCTGTTTACAAGTATTTACACAATGTCTGTTGACAGGTATTTACACAATGTCTGTTAACATGTATTTATACAATGTTTACATGTATTTACACAATGTCTGTTTACATGTATTTACACAATGTCTGTTTACAGGTATTTACACAATATCTGTTTACATGTTTTTATACAATGTCTGTTTTCATGTATTTACACAGTGACTCTGTTTACATGCACAGTCAAACTTCATTATGTCAAACACTGGTATCTCGAATACCTGGGATATCTCAAAGTCGGACATCGGTCCCAAAAAAAGACTTTCATATTATGATTAAATTCACCCTGGATGTATGGAACGCCGATATGTTGAAAACCACGCTTATCTCGAATACATTTTTAAGTCCTGAAGTTTTTATTTACCCGGTTTATTATCTCGAGGTTGGCTTCTTTTTGACAATATTCACGGTGGCGTTTACCCTAGATGACAGGTCGCTAGCATAGTATGATTAATTGACTGTGTCAGTGTATAAAGCCACAGTAATTACATAATTGATCATGTCCATGCGTACCATGCTATTTATACCAAATATTAGTAAATGATGATAGCTTATTAAATTTGACATAGAATTAGATAATTAACATTAACTGTTATTAGTGCTTTTACATGCAGGCAATTATCTAAAGAAATTTCTTTACATTGTGCATTGATTTATTTTTATTTCTTATGCAAAGTAAGAGCAGTAAAATCAAATTATGACATGTGTCTTCATCTTGCCTTATGTGTTAGCCCGTCCTCGGTTTTAGGTACAGTATCAGACAGTTATATCCAACATTGAATTTAAATTATGTTATTACTGACATTTTCAGTTTTGGATTATATTATCTTTATATATTCATAAAATATAAAAGGTATGATGAGATTTAGATTTATCATTTAGGAACAATACAATATGCACATCTTCATTCGTAATTATTGATAAATACATGTATATCTCGTACATCTACTATAATAATCATGAATGTCAAATGAATCGGCGTACATTAACAACTGCAAGATTTGTGATCCTAAACTCGAAATTTTGATATCTCGAACATTGGATATCTCAAAGTATTTTCCACGGCCCCTCTGACTTCGAAATATAGAGGTTTGACTGTATTTACACAATGTCTGCGTACATGTATTTACACAATGTCTATTTACATGATTGTATTTACATATGGATAATTTTTTTATATCTTATAATGTTTATGCAAACTTATATTGGTGAATTATTAATCTGATTGTTTTTCATTTTGTAAACAGATTGTAAAGCTGATGAATTTCGATGTCTCAGTGGTCAGTGTGTATTGGGGTCAGCTAGGTGCGATAAGTTCACACAGTGTCAGGATAAATCAGATGAATATAATTGCTCAAGTAAGTGTGGATGTTCCGTGATATTGTACTGAATATATTAAATATTTACCTGCGATATCATTATGTCGTATGTCATGCAGTCAAAAAGTCAAATCGATAAAGTGCTTGTCTTGTGACTGAGAAGTTCATGGTTTGTGTCCCGCTGCAGCAAATTGGAGTCTTGTCTGATGGATGAGACAGCGAACACCAAGGTCAAAGGTCACAGTAGATGTAGCATAAAACAGATCCCTCACGTCTGTAGATTGGTCTGTTGCATATGTCTAAATTTCTGTGCATTGCATCAAGTAGAATGAAATCATCTTGATGTAACGTAATGTGAAAATGAAGTAGAATGAAGTCATCTTGATGTAACATAATGGGAAAATCAAGTAGAATGAAGTCATCTTGATGTAACGTAATGAGAAAATCAAGTAGAATGAAGTCATCTTGATGTAACGTAATGGGAAAATCAAGTAGAATGAAGTCATCTTGATGTAACGTAATGTGAAAATCAAGTAGAATGAAATCATCTTGATGTAACGTAATGTGAAAATCAAGTAGAATGAAATCATCTTGATGTAACGTTATGGTAAAATCAAGTAGAATGAAATCATCTTGATGTAACGTAATGTGAAAATCAAGTAGAATGAAATCATCTTGATGTAACATAATGGGAAAATCAAGTAGAATGAAATCATCTTGATGTAACGTAATGTGAAAATCAAGTAGAATGAAATCATCTTGATGTAACATAATGTGAAAATCAAGTAGAATGAAATCATCTTGATGTAACGTAATGTGAAAATCAAGTAGAATGAAATCATCTTGATGTAACATAATGGGAAAATCAAGTAGAATGAAATCATCTTGATGTAACGTAATGGGAAAATCAAGTAGAATGAAATCATCTTGATGTAACGTAATGTGAAAATCAAGTAGAATGAAATCATCTTGATGTAATGTTATGGTAAAATCAAGTAGAATGAAATCATCTTGATGTAAGGTAATGGGAAAATCAAGTAGAATGAAGTCATCGTGATGTAATGTAATGGGAAAATCAAGTAGAATGAAATCATCTTGATGTAACGTAATGTGAAAATCAAGTAGAATGAAATCATCTTGATGTAATGTAATGTGAAAATCAAGTAGAATGAAATCATCTTGATGTAACGTAATGTGAAAATCAAGTAGAATGAAATCATCTTGATGTAACGTAATGTGAAAATCAAGTAGAATGAAGTCATCTTGATGTAACGTAATGTGAAAATCAAGTAGAATGAAATCATCTTGATGTAGCGTAATGAGAAAATCAAGTAGAATGAAATCATCTTGATGTAACGTAATGTGAAAATCAAGTAGAATGAAATCATCTTGATGTAACGTAATGGGAAAATCAAGTAGAATGACATTATCTTGATGTAACGTAATGGGAAAATCAAGTAGAATGAAATCATCTTGATGTAACGTAATGGGAAAATCATGTAGAATGAAATCATCTTGATGTAACGTAATGTGAAAATCAAGTAGAATGAAATCATCTTGATGTAACGTAATGTTGGTTGATTGGTGTTTTACGTCGCTTTCAACAATATTTCAGTTATATCGCGACATGGAAGCAGGAGGTTACCAACCTCTTAAACATAGTGGCGCAACCCGGGAATCGAACCCGGATCGTCGGCGCCGCAAGCCAAGCGCTTAACCACTACACCAAGCCTGCCCCTTGTAACGTAATGTGAAAATCAAGTAGAATGAAATCATCTTGATGTAACGTAATGTGAAAATCAAGTAGAATGAAATCATCTTGATGTAACATAATGGGAAAATCAAGTAGAATGAAATCATCTTGATGTAACATAATGGGAAAATCAAGTAGAATGAAATCATCTTGATGTAACGTAATGTGAAAATCAAGTAGAATGAAATCATCTTGATGTAACGTAATGGGAAAATCAAGTAGAATGAAATCATCTTGATGTAACATAATGGGAAAATCAAGTAGAATGAAATCATCTTGATGTAACGTAATGGGAAAATCAAGTAGAATGAAATCATCTTGATGTAACGTAATGTGAAAATCAAGTAGAATGAAATCATCTTGATGTAACGTAATGGGAAAATCAAGTAGAATGAAATCATCTTGATGTAACGTAATGTGAAAATCAAGTAGAATGAAATCATCTTGATGTAACATAATGGGAAAATCAAGTAGAATGAAATCATCTTGATGTAACATAATGTGAAAATCAAGTAGAATGAAATCATCTTGATGTAACATAATGTGAAAATCAAGTAGAATGAAATCATCTTGATGTAACGTAATGTGAAAATCAAGTAGAATGAAATCATCTTGATGTAACGTAATGTGAAAATCAAGTAGAATGAAATCATCTTGATGTAACGTAATGTGAAAATCAAGTAGAATGAAATCATCTTGATGTAACGTAATGTGAAAATCAAGTAGAATGAAATCATCTTGATGTAACGTAATGGGAAAATCAAGTAGAATGAAATCATCTTGATGTAACATAATGGGAAAATCAAGTAGAATGAAATCATCTTGATGTAACATAATGGGAAAATCAAGTAGAATGAAATCATCTTGATGTAACGTAATGGGAAAATCAAGTAGAATGAAATCATCTTGATGTAACGTAATGTGAAAATCAAATAAATATAGGACAGCATAACAGTGGACCCTATGATATCTCTTACAGGCTGTTTAGGCTTTCAGTATAACAGTGGACTCTATGATATCTCTTACAGGCTGTTTAGGCTTTCAGTATAACAGTGTACCCTATGATATCTCTTACAGGCTGTTTAGGCTTTCAGTGTAACAGTGGACCCTATGATATCTCTTACAGGCTGTTTAGGCTTTCAGTGTAACAATGGTCCCTATGATATCTCTTACAGGCTGTTTAGGCTTTCAGTATAACAGTGGACCCTATGATATCTCTTACAGGCTGTTTAGGCTTTCAGTATAACAGTGTACCTTATGATATCTCTTACAGACTGTTTAGGCTTTCAGTGTAACAGTGGACCCTATGATATCTCTTACAGGCTGTTTAGGCTTTCAGTATAACAGTGGACCCTATGATATCTCTTACAGGCTGTTTAGGCTTTCAGTATAACAGTGGACTCTATGATATCTCTTACAGGCTGTTTAGGCTTTCAGTATAACAGTGTACCCTATGATATCTCTTACAGGCTGTTTAGGCTTTCAGTCTAATAGTGGACCCTATGATATCTCTTACAGGCTGTTTAGGCTTTCAGTGTAACAGTGGACCCTATGATATCTCTTACAGGCTGTTTAGGCTTTCAGTGTAACAATGGACTCTATGATATCTCTTACAGGCTGTTTAGGCTTTCAGTGTTACAGTGTACCCTATGATATCTCTTACACACGGTTTAGGCTTTCAGTATAACAGTGTACCCTATGATATCTCTTACAGGCTGTTTAGGCTTTCAGTGTAACAATGGACCCTATGATATCTCTTACAGACTGTTTAGGCTTTCAGTGTAACAATGGACCCTATGATACCTCTTACAGACTGTTTAGGCTTTCAGTATAACAGTGGACCCTATGATATCTCTTACAGACTGTTTAGGCTTTCAGTATAACAGTGGACCCTATGATATCTCTTACAGGCTGTTTAGGCTTTCAGTGTAACAGTGGACCCTATGATATCTCTTACAGACTGTTTAGGCTTTCAGTATAACAGTGTACCCTATGATATCTGTAACAGGCTGTTTAGGCTTTCAGTATAACAGTGGACCCTATGATATCTCTTACAGGCTGTTTAGGCTTTCAGTATAATAGTGGACCCTATGATATCTCTTACAGGCTGTTTAGGCTTTTAGTATAACAGTGTACCCTATGATATCTCTTACAGGCTGTTTAGGCTTTCAGTGTAACAGTGGACTTTGTTTATGGAGTTACACTGCCCAATGTAATGGTAGAGTGGAGTGTGAAGATATCAGTGATGAAGCGAATTGTGGTAAGAATTCATTACAATGTTTGTCTCTTTTATTGCTTGTTAGAATTTGTATTTCATAAGCAGTTTAAAGTTAATTTTGTGCTGTAAAAATATATATAAGTATTTCAGTTTTGGTACATAAAACCCAGCATGGTCAAGTGATAGTAATAATCATTCATTGTGTATGACGGTGAAGTCACATGACCCAAATATTGCCTGTGTCAAGTGATCCTTTCAGATATATATGTATGTAATGGCTGGTGCATAAAGAACTGTATTCTGTGCCAAAGGTTATGTTTAACATTAATGAAGATGCATTAATAAGAGAATGTTGGTTAATTGATTGGTGTTTTACACCACTTTCAACAATTTGTCAGTCATATTGCAAAGTGGAAGCATGAAATGACATCTTAAATGTATAATATAGTAGTGCAATCTGGGAATTGAACACAAAGCCAAGTGATTAACTTTTACATCAAGTCAGCCCCTTACCATAACAAGGGTAGCAAATCCACATGTGTAAGGTGGACATATGTCGCTGCTCTATAGTGTAATGATATACTGGTATTAAATGACAGAAAACAAAACAATGTATGACACATGTACATATGTATGGCACATGTACATCTGTAACACTTTAATTACAGTTGGTTTACCCAATCAAAGAAGATGTAGAAATGGAGTATGGGTGGCAGACTACAAATGGTGTGATGGTGTGGATAATTGTTACGACAATAGTGATGAACTGAATTGTAGTAAGTATGTAAGGCCTTATCATGTTATATGGAAGATTCTCAGCAAGCTTGCTTCATTCTCCATACACCCATCCAAATCCTTCTATTTCTGAAAATATAAATACAAAATATCTGTGCTTTTGAATTAAAAGGAGATGTTTTGTAGGCATGTTTTATTTGATTCATATCCCACGTTGTCTTGAAAGTACAGCATGGACAAAAAATTAGATGCAGTGCCCTTCAAACCATATAGTGCTTTGATATTGAGTTAGATTTTAGGTTTTCAAAAGTTTAGATATAATTAGAATTGTTTTAAGAATAGGTCCACTTATATATGTTTGGATTTGCATATGTTCTTTAAGATCATATCAAGGTCACCTTTTCCAATGTCAATCAATGTCAATTATGCATACATGTATATAATTCATTCAATTTATTGTGATCCCCATATTTGACTTTTAAACTTTAATGGAACTTTAATGAAACATCTATAATGGGATTTTTAGAGATGAGTCAAGTTGTTCCTGTTTGAGTCGGTAAGAATTAACAGCACTTGATGATGAAGTGACATGTAAGCAGTTTGAAGTGAACACAGTGGCTTCTCAATAACTCAATCTCGATCTGAGTTTAAGTGAAACTGAGTCTGACTTAAGCAGAGTTTCAGTTGGAGAGGTTTATGTAAGGAAATTAAAACTAGGATTTTCCTGTTCAAATTAATGAGAAACACAAGTTAGGGGTGTTTGAGTAAACAAGGTCGAACTGTACTGTTTTTTGGTGAGAATTATGGTTTTACAATAAGGAATAACATGTATGTGCCTGAATCATTTACAGGCATCAACTATAGAATTTACAGGCATAAACTGTATTATCATTTACAGGCATAAACTGTACCATTTTATAGTTGCAAATTAGTTATAATTCTTTATATTTAATTTGTTTTAATCTGAGAGGATCAGATAAAAATATATATGGTGCTCTTTTATAATATGATCACTTATTCTTAATACTAGTGTCAGTTATTAAGTCATGATGTAAAGATCTAGTTACAAAGTTTGTTTTTTCTCTGTCTAGCTTGTAATATTGCTTATGAGGTGGAGTGTGGTAATGGAAAATGCATAAGGCGCGAGTGGGTGTGTGATGGCTATATGGACTGTGATACAGATGAAATTGGCTGTGGTAAGTATAGATAACGAGCTTTTACCTGAACTTGATTTGTCTTTTGTGTCTTTTTCTTGATCCTTTTAGTGTAGTAAAATGGCTGTTAATGAGTTGATTGATAACCCAAACATTTTTTCTCTCATCTCAAGGGGAAGCATAGTGGGTCATAGATATTGTGTATATATATTTGCCTGCTTTATTCCTCTTTCTGTCTGTCCTCTCTGTTTTTATTCCTCCTTCTGTCTGTCCTCTCTGTGAAGGTATCTGGCACATTCATCTGGTCTCAAATTAATGAATTAATTTTACACAAATTCTGTAGACTTCATACTGATGATGTGAAAGTGGGTAAGTTTGACCGTTGACTACAGTTAACTTGAAGAACAATAGTTCTCCTGAAGATGGATTGGTTAGACTTGTAACATGGTGTGAGATTTTAATCTGTACACAACTGCTAGATGTCCGGTTGTATTTCAAGAAACCATTTCTTGTAAACATTAAATGATGCATCAATTTATTTCAAACAACATAAAGAGTAGACTTACCATCAGAACTATGTGATATATATGTATAAATACTCTTAGCTTATAATGGCTCTTAGATCTGATATGTCAGTACCTCGCTTCACTGCTATGACTTTAATTTTATTATATCATAACAGGGAATTGCAACTCTGAGGAATTTACTTGCCCTGGGTATATGTGTATCAACAAAACACAAGTGTGTGATGGTGAAAATGACTGTGACGATGGATGGGATGAAGCAAATTGCTGTAAGCCATGTTAAATTTGATAATAATTATGGTGAAATCTCTTAACATATTTTCAGTTTTCCGATTTACTTTATGATGGAACATCTCCATATGTTTTGAAATATACACAATCTAACAATCGAGCAGTGATGGCCTTATTTCAATAGATCGATCACTAACAAACAAGACTAGTATTTCAGTGTCAGCATTTTGATCAAGTTTTTCCACTCATTCTTTTAAAAAGAATCATTTATTTAGCATAAATGTATAAATTCAGATTGTTTTCCAGTGTGATAGTTATCAAAGGGTTATACATTACCTTAAACTTTGACTATCAGTTTTTTGTCATCTGTTTTTATTTCTTATTTAAAATATATTTCATGGATTTCGTAAGTCTTTGGTATGAAATAAACAAGGAATTTAGTCTAATAAATGGGAAGAAACATAGTTTTGATGGGTAAATGCTGTTTCTCAATTTATGCTTTATGGTACATACTACATGTAGTAATATAATATAAATGGATTTTTTTTATGATAGGATTATGTATATACATCAGTTTGTGTTTTGTTTTGGTTTGTAATTTCAGTAAGTTAATGTCACCTCAAAAGTATGGTATTCAGGTTTTTTTCAAGAACATAACATGTAAACATATGAACAATGGCTAATGTTTTGTATAATGGAATCCAGCAATATTATTCTATATGCTTGAAGCAAATCACACCAGTATGATAAGATGTATAATGATATAAATGACTCTATGTTTTATCTCAATGCCATCTTCTTCTAATGATAACTGATATGATTTTTTGCTGCTCTTCACTGTTCAGTTTAGTTTTGTACTTAGTCTACTATTGAATTAGTTTTGATATGTATTTTGTAATTAACTTAAAGTCAGTTTAGTATCAGAGAGTGCAGATGGACTATACGATCTACAAACATTAATGAGGGGACATAACTATAGTATCTGCTCCTCGAACTGGACTAATGAATGGAGCAACTTGGCTTGCAAAACTATGGGCTACAAGTAAGTTTTTATGCTTCAGGATCAATAGATTTGGGGTGTATTGTTTCAGTCCTGTCTGTCAGCTTGTTTATTTGTCTGATTGTTTGTCTGTCTTTTGTCAACTTTAAGCTTCGCCATAACATTTCATAACATGAACTGTGAGAGATAGAGACTTCATATCTGGCTTGCTTACCCCTCTGATAAAGCCTTTCAAATTACACCAAGGTTAGTGACTTCATGACATTGACCATGACCTTTGATCTACATTTAAAGATTTGTAAAATTGGTTACAATGTTTGAATCGTAAGATTGTAAGAGGTAGGGCTGTCATATTTCACATGCCTTCTCCTTTTGACAAGACCTTTCCATCGCTACAATAATTTTTGACCTCGTGACCTTTTTTTTGTATAAAATTAAAGCTACTTTCAATTTACTGTTTTCCTCTGTTGAAAATAACAAATATTGCAGTGGATCAAATGTTATGTATCATGCCCAAGGAAAAATGTCAAGCAATATTGCTTTGATTTTTAATCAATATTTTATTCAATATATTGTAAAAGCTCCTTTATTATAGTAGTTATCGTGTTAAAAATTAACGACTGTTCGACATTTCATACATTATTTTGAGATTTTGTTTTGATTGTAAAGCACTTTTCCCAGTCAACATCATGAAGTATAAGATTCTCCTATAGTTAATTTCAAACTGGAAAAAAGGAAAAGAAGAGCATGACTATAATGCTCTAGTATTTAGAATAATCAAGCCAGCGACAGGTTATTCAAATATGGTTTTGTACATGTGGTGGCATTAGTGAATGAAAATCCACTTGATATTGTTTGACATTTTGTACTTGAAATGCAGTGACTGATGGTGGTATCCAGAATGGCTGTTTAACATAATTATGATAGAGTTATGAGGAAATTTTTTTTCTGAAAAGTTTTGGTGTACATGAGAATGTAGGTTTATAGGGTGGTAAGGTTTCAACTGTTTACTGAATGTATTTTATTCATCCACAATTTTATTTTTATTTTATTTTATTTTATTTGTACTTATGTAACCTTTTGAGATATCATCACCTGTACATTGTTGGTGAAAACTCCTTAATCCAACTTAATTACATGCAAGTACAAGTATGTTATCAATCTGATTAAAACCATAATTATCTTTATTCCGCTTCTCTGTTTGTCCCATGCGGATAAAGATCTGGCGAGACCCGGTAAGGGGTCATGTTCTGGTGAACTCTGATGACGCTTCAGTCACCGAAACCGTTATTTCCAATAGCCAATCAATGACTGGGCTAGGCACGTGATAGTGACGCAGTATGTAACAAACGCTGTTCAACAACTACCTTGTAGGTCACGCACGCTGTGGATGTTCATTTCATTTCGAGGAATTTGTAGCCGGTCCAGTGAATGGCTGAAAATCAGAGTTCACCAAAACATTACCCGTTACAGGATTTCACCAGATCTTTATCCGCAATGGGACAAATAGAGAAGCAGAATAAAGATATGGCTTTAATCAGATTGGTATGCTATGTTGTTAAGAACAACAAACACATGAAGATATTTCTATAACTTAAACAAGTGTTAAAAAAAGATATTAATTGGAAAGTCAAGGACATCAACAGTCAAAGACATCAACAATCATTATAGACATAGAGTATTTCATAATTTAAATTTATATTCTATGTCTAATAAATTCATTTTAGTTCTCTTAAAAGAATACCTTTATGGAATTTGATGCAATGTTTTTAGCTCACCTGAGCCAAAGGCTCAAGTGAGCTATAGTCATAGTGCGCCGTCCGTCGTCCGTCGTCGTCCGTCGTCGTCGTCGTCGTCGTCGGCGTCGTCGTCGTCGTCGTCGTCATGGTCGTCCGTCGTTAACTTTTTCACATTTTCGACTTCTTCTCTGGAACTACATTGCAGATTTGGATCAAACTTTGTGTAAATGATGTACTCAAGGTCCCCTACTAAAATTGTGTTCGGGATCCAGATTCCCTCAGGGGTGGATCCAGGGCAGGACCAAAAGTGCCCAAAAGGGTACCCCTCTTCAAACATCTTCTTCTCCAGAACCAGTACATAAATGGGGAAACTAATTGCATTTCAACAATCTATAAAGATGGGTTATTAAAAATTGTGTTCGGGGTTAAGATCCGTCAAATAGAAATTTACGCTTTTTTGACGTGTTTCTGGACTTAGTCATTTCAATGAAGAAAAGTGTCATGTTTTTCAGTTAATTGATATTGATGATTTCTTAATGACTATTTTGATCATAATTGTGGTAAGGAATATTATTGTGAAAGAATTTTGTCATTATCTCAATTTTTGGATTTTTTATGAATTTTTTAAGACTTCCAAAAAAAAAGGGGGGGGGGGGGGGGGTTGGCCATTTTTCACATTTTCAACTTTTTCTACAAAACCACATGAAAGATTTTAATGAAACATGGAATACATGAAGTACTAAAAGTCCTCTATCAATTTGGTAAATTTCATCCAAATTGGTTAACAGATAATGCCACCATGTCTAAAAAGTAGGTCTCACAATGGTACATATACCACTTGGTAATTGAAATATGGAGAGTAGCGGTTCAAATCCAGCTGTGGTCAAAAAAATTTTTTTTTTTTTTTTTACATATCTAAATAAGTTTTTAGATGTTTCTCAACACTCAACATATGAAATTAGGAATTTTACGTTTAAGACTTCCAAAAAAAAAAGGGGGGGGGGGGATTGGCCATTTTTCACATTTTCAACTTTTTCTACAAAACTGTTTGAAGGATTTTAATAAATCTTGGTAGAAATAAGTCACTTATGATCCTCTTCAAATTCTGTTGTTTTCGTCCAGACCTCGTTACAGGTGGCGCCACCATAGTCAAAAGTAGGTCACAAAAGAGTTCCCTCCTTTAACAATATTCTTTTTCATACGGGCTGTATACAGAGACAAACAGAATGTATAGAAATGATCTAGAGGGATGAGTGAAGACGTATTGTCATTTTGGTTCCCTTCCAAAATCAAATTTTAGAATTTTTTTTAGACATTTCTTTGGACTTGGTGATTCAATGCAGAAAAAAAAGTGTCATATTTCCTAGTTAATTGATAATGATGATTTCTTATGGACTATTGTGATCATAATTATGGTAAGGATTGTTACTTTGAAAGAATTTTGTCAATATCTCAATTTTTGGATTTTCTATGAATTTTTTAAGACTTCCAAATGAGGGTGTATAGGAACAATTCAATCACATTTTTCACGTCTGCTGTTATACCACATGAAAGATTTTAATGAAACATGGAATACATGAAGTACTAAAGGTCCTCAATCAATTTGGTAAATTTCATCCAAATTGGTTAACAGATAATGCCACCATGTCTAAAAAGCAGTTCTCACAATGGTACATATACCACTTGGTAATTGAAATATGGAGAAATTTTTTTTTTCATTTCTTTACACATCTAAATAAGTTTTTAGATGTTTCTCAACACTCAACATATGAAATTAGGCAATTTTAAGTTAGATCTGGACAATATTTGAAACAATTGTTGTTCATGACCCAGACTTGAAATCAGTCAACAAAAGGCCCCACCTAAAGAAAATGACTAACTTGTTGCCCTGAATGACTTCTTGCAGAGACAAAGGAAATGCTTAATATCAAAATCACCTGAATGGATGTGCAAAAAAGTGTTGTTTTTTATTCTAGCCTGAAATAAAATTTGACATATTTTCCACATCTGTGTTGACTTAGTCACATTAATGCAAAAATAAATGAATTCTTCCTTCATGCATGACTGATCATCTAGGTACTCAGGTGAGCGATATAGGCCCACTTGGGCCTCTTGTTTTAATTCATTATTGCGTTTATTTATGTGATAAAACCCAATCAAAATACATATATCAAAAGTAGATAAATAAACCATAATTTGGAATTCTCATCATAGTGTTTGTAATGGTATTGCAGTGTGAAATAATACCATTAACTCAGGAAAGCCCTACCTTTAAATAAATGTACCGGTAATTTAACATGAATTTGAGTGGCAAATCTATGCAGGTACAAAAGGAGTATACAAGAGGGGATATTATGTATAATTATATATTATAATTATCAAGAATAGATGATAGAAAGTGTTTCTTCAAGCTAAAGTAATACATGTAAATGAATCTTCTTCTTTGAAGTGCTTTCTTTTTAGAGAACAGACAAGGACAGATTATGTATCAATTTCATGGCTGAATCCAAACCACAGTAAAACGCATGGAGGACCAGGATATCTCACTGTTACTGAGAGTCCTTCATCATGGAACATTCTTACCGTATCCATGCTAGCTGTGATGTAAGTGTATGAATGGAAGACAAATACGGAATGTGCTTTATGTACCAAGAGTGAAAAATGAGCAATGTAGGAATGTAATTATCACTTAATTAGTACATGAATTATATACATTAGAGTTGGGTGTGTTTAACCTCTATATGTCGGCTAAGGACTCGGTATTATATCCTTGACATACATACTGCCTTATAGACTAAGATGAAGTTGCACACAGTTATATATACACCACTTTACCAGAGTTTTATCATCACAAGGTTGACAGGGCAATTATTGTGACAAGTATGTGTACCTAAGTGATACATGATTTTATACCTGTGTTCTCTTGTTATTAAAAAATGATTGATCCATGACAAGACCTGTATGTTCGGTGTGGTCCAGCTATACTGCAGTCCGTCTGGTTTGGGTCTGACTTGGTCTACCTATTCCAATGCTCATTTGGTGTCAGGTCTGCTTTGGTCCAGCTGTAGGAATGCTCATCTGGTTTTGGGTTTGACACCGTCCAGCTTTACCAAACTGAATGCTTATCTGATTTTGGGTCTAACTTGCTACCACATGACCTTGCCAAGTGTTTAAGATACTCGTGTACAAATATTTTCTGTATATTGTATGTCTATACAGTAGAATATCAAAATAATGGGGTATTTTTTCTTTCAGTGATCAGTGTGACTCGAATAAAACAGTACGTTTGAGCTGTAAATCCAAAGGTATTTAGTTTTATAATGTACATTATTGTACATTCAGTCATCATATTAACAGCTTTTACTGAATTTATTCTTAGAATTTATAATCAATAGAATGAAAAACGTATGGGAAATGTCAATAAGCAAATTAGCCTATTCTTTGTTTTAAAATAAAGAAGCCAAATCCTTCTGTAAGCTAAAAAACTGGTTTTCATTTGATTTTCTCAGAATTCAGAGACCATGTTGATGAACTTTGGATGGTTTAAAAGGTTTGTTAACGTTATCTAAGAAAAGATGGAAATATCCTGTTATTATACCTCCCGCAAACAAAGTTTGGGAGGGTATGTAGGAATCACCCTTTCTGTCTGTCTATCCATCTGTCCATCTGTCAGTCCGTTTGTCTGTCTATCTGTTCACATTTGTCTGGGCCATAACTTCTTATCTCCTTGTCAGATCTGGATCATATTTCACACAATGGTTGTACATGACCCAAAGGTGTGTCTTGACCATGACCCATGGTCATATCTTTAAGGTCAAGGTCACAGTGCACACATAGCAAAAATTTTTGTCTGGGCCATAACTTCCTTATCGGATCTGAATAATATTTCAAACAATTGTTGTCCATGACACAAGATTGTGTCATGACCTTGACCCAGGATCATATCTTCAAGGTCAAGGTCACAGTGTATACATAGCCAAGATCCTTGTCCAGGCCATAACCTATTACTGCCAAGTTGGATTATTATCCAGAATGATATCAAGGTCAAGGTCACAGTGCACACATAGCAAAAATGTTTGTCATGGCCATAACTTCTTAGCTCCTCATTGGATATGAATGATATTTCACAAAGTTGTTGTCCATGACCCAAGGGTGTGTCATGACCTGGATCCAAGGTCAAGGTCACAGTGCAAACATAGCCAAAATCCTTGTCCGGGCCATAACTTTGGATTATGATCCAGGATAATATTTTAAACAAATGTTGTCCATGACCCAGGGTTGTGTAATGACCTCCATTGAAGGTCATTTTTTCAAGGTCAAGGTCACTGTGCACACATAGCCAAAAAATCCTTGTGCATGCCATAACTTCTTACTTCCAGGTTGGATCTGAATAATATTTCATACAACTTTTGTTCATGACCCAAGGGTGTGTCATGACCTTAACTCAAGGTCATATCTCTAAGGTCAAAGTCATAGTGCACACAATTTTAAAATTCTTGTATGGGTCATAGCTCCTAACTTCTATGTAGGATCTGGATAATATTTCACACCATTGTTTTCCGTGATCCAAAGGTGTGTATCACATTGTACGGAGCGTGTTGTCCAACTGTGTGTCCGGACGTCTATCTGTCCATGAAACTTGTTCGGGGCATAACTTCTTCCTTTTACTTTGGAAGGAGATCAAATTTTACACAATTGGTGTTCATGACCCAAGGGTGTGTCATGATCTTGAACCAAGGTCATATATACATGTACAAGGTCAAGGTCACAGTGCATACATAGCCAGAATTCTTGTCTGAGTCATAACTTACTTTTAACTTGGAGGGAGATAATATTTTACAAATAATTGTTTATGACCTAAAGGGTGTGTAATTACCTTGAACCAAGGTGATATAGATCTACAATGTCAATATCACAGTGCACACATAGCCAGAATTCTTTCCTGGGCCATAACTTCTTTTTGCTATGTTGCTGGAAGACTATATTTTACACAATTGTTGTCCATGACCCAAGGATGTGTAATGACCTTGAATCAAGGTCATATTTACAAGGTCAAGGTCAGAATGCACACAAACCAGATTGTTTTCATTCATTTTACTTCAAAATGTACAAGTGGGACATCCATTACACTTATACCAGTGATATATCTTGGGATGAATTATTGCATGTTTCAACTTTGTTGCCAAGGGGGGGATTTGTCCCGTTAGGACAGCTCTAGTTTATTTTGTATCATTTATCTTTTATATATAAAGGGTACATAAATAAGTACATTGTATGTAATACAACAGAGTATCACAACTACTACAATAACACCAACATACACACACACTTTGTGATTGTCATGACATCATATAATTATGATGTAAGTTGCCTACATAAAAGTGCCCACATCGAGAACAATGGATTTGGTAGGTGACTAATGTATACCATGGATTTTAGTAGTTGAGAAATTGTGTATTAATGTCTGCTTGACTATAATGGCATGTTGGCATGTTTTTATTTATTTCCATTTGCTGTATTCCATATTATACCGAATAAAATAAAACATCGTAGAACACTTTTAGAGATCTAGAGGAAAATAACAGAATTGCCATAGAAACTTTGTAGAACACTTTTAGAGATCTAGAGGAAAATAACAGGATTGCCATAGAAACTTTGTAGAACACTTATAGAGATCTAGAGGAAAATAACAGGATTGCCATAGAAACTTTGTAGAACACTTTTAGAGATCTAGAGGAGAATAACAGGATTGCCATAGAAACTTTGAAAATTGCTTGATTTTGAAGGTAGTGCTAAAAGTAGAATGAGTATTTGATTTTCGGATAAATAGCTTAAAAAGCACTTGATTTTACAGTTTGTATCATTCTGGTAATTATTTACATTTTGAAGCTTAAATTTGTTATACAAAACAGTGTTCATTACAAGTGTTTGTGTGACATTTCAGATTAACTTGACATGTTTGTATGTATTTTATGTTTGAGCATGACTGTCAGTTCAGTGTTCTATTAAAACATTTACTCGACTAAGATATAAATGACTATTACTTACGCCATAAGAAGTGCTTGTAAATCGCATTGAAAAATCCTGTACAAGTGCTTGAAAATAAATCTGGATGAATTTGAATTAATCTGGCTGTAACACAATGTACTAGTCATATAATTCTTTATTTCCTTTACCACTAATCAGGAATGTGGTATACATAGGAAAACATATAGAACTTTAATCCTGGACTAGTTACTTTATCATTTTCAGAATGTGGAATGAGATCATCAGACACTGTGGTGCCCTTTATAGCTGGAGGTGACCTTGTGCCTAGAGGTCGCTGGCCGTGGGTGGTGTCCTTGTCTTACCTAGGGCGTCCTATATGTGGAGGTGTGTTGATTGACAGCCAGTGGGTGTTAACAGCCGGGCACTGTGTGGCCATGTAAGATGGTGTATTTTGTTTCAAATATTTATTAAGGTTTTCAGTAGGCAGGATTAGAAGATTTTTATGATATTGTTTAAACTCTTTTATTTTCTTTTTCAAAATGTAAAATAAGATTTTCATTTACTGCAGAAATTTTACATACACAAATGTCATGCATTTTGTTTCTCCAGGGTGGCATAATGGTATATCTTCTTCACCTGTCGTCTTTCTGTCACATCTGCTTGAATTATCTTGAAGTTTACATATTTCGTCACACCTGTTTTCTTTGTGTCACATCTGCTTGAATTATCTTGAAGTTTACATATTTTGTCACACCTGTTTTCTTAGAAACAGTGTAATCATAACCTAGTTTTCATAGTATACATATATTACGACTACTTAAAAATACACAGTAATGTTAAGGCACTCCATGAAGTCATTGACATTATAGTCTACTGAAAACCGAGTTACAAAACTTTGAGTAAAGATTATTTATGCAAAAATGGTAAAATTCAAATTGTTTAACAAGTCTATTTTATTTTTGCATATTTAAATTTTATCCCTAGCTGTTTGCAATCATGTGACTGCTATAAATAGCATATGTAGTAATAGCAACAAACATTCAAAAAGTGCAAGGGTATGTTACCCAATTTGGTAATCAAATTTTGTTGTAATCAATAAATGGAAGTCTATCAATAAAATTTATAGCTGTGCCCAATTTATAAGAGGCGTAATTGTGTATATAAATACTGGGATGATATTGCTGAATGGTGTAATTTTACAAGAAATGGCCTAATTAAATTGAAATTCTATTAATACTTCAAACTGTAAAAGTTAGGCCCAGCAAGATGAATTTAAAATAGTACATGTAAAATAGTCTTTACATGTATGTGAAATTACGTAACAAATAGAGTTGAGGAAAAGGTTGCACTACAGCGTTTTTCTTTGCAAGTTGATTGTTGCAGTTTAGCCTGCTTCATATAATGCACTGAGCCATAGTAATGTTACAATGACTTCATGTTATGTTTTGGCAGGTTTTCTGCAACATATATAATTGTGTATTGCCTTAACACAGCTGCATAGCAACTGCAAATAAACAATATATAATTGATTGATTGATTTTATTAAATAAACTATTTCACATATGTGGTGACTGCCTCTGCCTGATGCATTGCATAGAAATTTATGCCTTTGCAATAGACCCACCCAAAACAGTGCGTTTTTTATGCCTCTGCCATGAAATGGCTGGAGGCATATAGTGTTACCCTGTTCGGTCATTCTGTCATTCCGTCATCATTCAGTTTCTGTTCATTCTCTCTTTGATATTAGGTATACAGATGTATCAAAGGAAGATGCAGATAAACTTTGAATATGGGTGTGGGTTGGTAATCTTTGACATAGTTATTGCCCTTGAACATAGAAAATTTCTTTAAAATGACAGCTTCTGCTCATTTTCTCTGTGAAGGTGAGATGGTATAAATTAATATTGGGTGTGTAGATGTATCGAGGGAAGATGCAGGTCAGGTTTGAATATGGGTGTGGTCGGTTAATTTTTGACAGAGTTATTGCCCTTGAACAATTTGTTAAAAATGACAGTTTCCTCTCATTTTTTCTTGAAGGCTTGATGGATTTAATTGACATTGAATATATAGATGTATCAAGGGAAAATACAAGCCAAGTACAAATATGGGTATTGTCGGGTAATTTCTGACAGAGAAATTGCCCTTGAACATTGGAAATTTTTAAAAATTTTCAAATATTAGTTCTCTGGCAATAATTATTGTATTTCACTACCTTGTCTGCCAGTGGTGGTATTTGTGTCACACCGACACATTAAAGTTCTAATAGCTGTTCCAAATCCAGCTGTGGCCAAAATTTTTTCGTTTCTTTACACATCTAAATTACTTTTTAGATGTTTCGCTACATTCAACATATGAAATTAGGCCATTTTAAGTTGGATCTGGACAATATTTCAAACAATAGTTGTTCATGACCCAGACTTGAAATCTGTTAACAAAAGACCCCACAAAGAAAATAACTAACTTGTTGCTCTGAATCACATCTTGCAGAGACAAAGCAAATGCTTAATATTAAAATCGTCTGAATGGATGTGCAAAAAACTGTTGTTGTTTTTTATTCTGATCTGAAATAAAATTTGACAAATTTGTGTTGACTTAGTCCCAGTAATGCAAAAATAACTGACTTTTTCTTTCCTGCATGAATGATCATTTAGGTACTTTGATGAGTGATATAGGCCCACTCGGGCCTCTTGTTTAATGTAGATGGATGGATCTCCTTTTAAAAAACGATATGTTTCTTGTCGTTTGATTACGATGATAAAAGAAATATTGGGGGTCTTTGTTGATGACTTTGAAAACTTTATCCCATTGTATATTCATAATAATTGTTAAATATTGTTTTTACAGTCCAGGAGTTTTCAACTACAGCAACACACCAAATTTCATTGAGGTCTTATTAGGATCTAATACAAGGTCAAGGTTACCACCACTAGGAGGTTACCGATTACGATCCGACAGGATTTATCACCACCCGAACCTTACATGGACAGGTCTAGGACCTATCTTTTGGGATGTTGCTTTAGTTAGGCTTGAAAAACCTGTGAAGTTTACATCTTATGTACAGCCAATTTGTCTGCCAAAGTTAGAGGAAAGCTTTTTGTCACATGTAGACACTTGCTTCTTAGCAGGTTGGGGATATATTGGATTCAATCAGGGTATGTATTGACTTATATCAACCTGGTAGGTTATTTTACACTTTGTAATGTTTTGATGGTATGATGTACTACATGTATTATATAGTCTGCCTGTGTCTGTTGTATAGTCTGTCTGTGTCTGTTGTATAGTCTGTCTGTGTCTGTTGTATAAGATAACAACATTTAATGGTTTAGCCAAACATACAGGTTACTTACATATGTAATCTGACATACAGGTCACCGACATGTATAACCTGACATACAGGCCACTTACATCTGTAACCTGACATACAGGTCACTTACATGTATAACATGTATAACCTGACATACAGGCCATTTACATGTATAATCTCACATACAGGCCACTTACATGTATAACCGGACATACAGGCCACTTACATGTATAACCTGACATACAAGGCCACTTACATGTACATGTATAACCAGACATACAAGGCCACTTACATGTATAACCTGACATACAAGGCCACTTACATGTATAACCTGACATACAAGGCCACTTACATGTATAACCTGACATACAAGGTCACTTACATGTATAACCTGACATACAAGGCCACTTATGTGTATAACCTGACATACATGTACAAGGCCACTTACATGTATACCCTGAATGTTAATCATGATCTGGGATTTGAAGGCATCATGTTCACAGAGAGAAAAAATAACAGGCATATAAATGTGTCACTAAAATATGACAGTTAAATTGCCTATTATACGTTATCATTTGCAAAGATATGACATTTGACTGAATTCTGTATTGTAATGGGGAAAATTAAATAGTTAGTCAGACTTTTATATAACAGATTTACATGTATTAATTAGTAAATCCAAAATCAGTTAATGAATAACTTATCATTTTGCAATTTTTAAAATCCTAAGGGAATCAGTTTGTCACATTTGTAATCCACTAGTTCATACATTTTTCTGATTTAGTTACGTATGTATTACATGTAATAAGAAGATCATTATACAATCGGGGATCTTGCTACAGTCACGTGGCAGAGATATGTATACTTGTGCGGGTAATGTAAAGATACTGCCGTGTAGATCAGTGATTAACGGAGATAATCTTGATGGTTGCCCATAACAACGGTTGATACCCAGAAATCGGCATGGTTCAGTCGGTTTTGTGCTTGGTTTGTGACATAAATATCCCAAGTTAAGTTTTGCCTGTGGCTCATTCATATCCTGTCTTATGGATGAGAACAATGAAATCCCAGGTCTCATGTAATGATAGATGTGGTATGTAAAAGATCCCTAGCTGTTTGGATTTGGTCCATTGCATAGGCATAAACTTCTGTGCATTGCACCAGGCATATGCTGTCGCCATATAACTGCATTAGGCATATGCTGTCGCCATATAACTGCATTAGGCATATGCTGTCACCATATAAGTGCATTAGGCATATGCTGTCGCCATATAAGTGCATCAGGCATATGTTGTCACCATATAAGTGCATCAGGCATATGCTGTCACCATATATAAGTGCATCAGGCATATGCTGTCACCATATATAAGTGCATCAGGCATATGCTGTCACCAAATAACTGCATCAGGCATATGCTGTCACCATATAAGTGCATCAGGCATATGCTGTCACCATATCACTGCATCAGGCATATGCTGTCACCATATAACTGTATCAGATACTGTCATCAGGCATATGCTGTCACCATATAAGAACATCAGGCATATGCTGTCATTATATAAGTTCAATAATCATGGTGTCATGTAAAACTAGAATCAATCAAAAACCTGATGCTGAGCACCTCGTCTGACGATTGACACAATCGAGGACCAGTTGTTTGAAACTTTAGCCACTGGTTAAGCTAACCAAGAAGTCTTTAAGTCATAGTCTGTGTACTGGTTTGTAGCATATGTAACCATGATAATGTAATATAGATAATATACGGAAATTTTATAATTCAAATTAATTGTCTCTCAAACTTTAACCACTGGCTAGCTTAACCAGAGGTTAAAGTTTGGGAACAACTGGCCCCAGATGGTGGTATCATTATAAAGCAGAATATTCCTGTACCTTAATCATACAAACATAATAATAGCAAGTATTATATGTTGTCATACATGTATCAGAATAAAATAATAATAGTAAGTATTATATGATGTAATACATGTAACAGAATAAAATAATAATAGTAAGTATTATTTGATGTAATACATGTATCAGAATAAAATAATAATAGTAAGTATTATATGATGTAATACATGTATCAGAATAAAATAATAATAGCAAGTATTATATGATGTAATACATGTATCAGAATAAAAATTTTCCTTTCAGAGGTGACTGCTTTAAAACTAAGAGAAGCAAAACTACAGATTTGGAGGAAAGAAGATTGCCGTAATAACACAGTTGCATTGGAAACCATTGTAGACACAAATTTTACAATTTGTGCAGGATATTCTCAGGGGGTGTTATCTGGTTGTCAGGTAAGTAGGTGAAACCAGAGACTTGTAATAATCTAGAAAAAGAGGTTTAAATAATTTGCATGAACCATCTTCCTGACTAGTACAATTGTACAATTGAAAACCTACAAATTCTCAAATAAATGTGGTACACTTTTTGTGATTGCAAAGCAAGTCTATGACTTTGTCTTGTCTGTCTGTCCATCTGGTGGCAACAATGTTGCATTTAACTTACATACCATTAATAAGACTGATGTCAAGCTATGTTGGTGTGTAGACATTGATGAGCTCTTGCAGACTGATGCACATTTGGTGACCTTGACCTTGATTCCATACTACTGTGAACAGACTGATTTTATGTTTAGCTTGACCTCTTGCATACCATTAATGATACCAATGTCAAACTTGGTTGTGATAATATTATATTCAATCTTCTATAATTATATATGTTGTCTATTATATGTAGATAAATATAACATTATTATATTAATATCATATTGAATATGACATGAACTTTGACAAGACGGTACAGGAGAGGTCTTTAAATGTTAATGAATTCCTTTTTTCGCAATCAGGTAATGTCATCGTTACCGGTTTCTCATTTAAAAATACAAAAACAATTTGACTGGTATTCATTTACCAGCTACTATTCAGCCAGATCTTGGTATTCTATTTCAGTTTGATAGGTCGATTAAAATACCCATGTATTGTTGGAAACCCTGTTTATAAGTTATGCCATACAGTTAAACACATGTCACCAAATAATAATTATGTAAATTATAGAGGCAGAATATTTTTCTGATCTGAAAAGTCACTATACTATGATAATTGATAAAATACCTTATTCCTAAATTATAAATTTGTAGTTTTAGTTCAAAGTGATTGAATTTATAATAAATCAAAAGCATTATTTTCACAAAGGAAAGAGCATTTAAAAAATCTATCATAAAGACTTTCTGTGGAAGAATTTACTTGATATTTTTACTCTGATTCTTTTTAACCCCCCCCCCCCCCTTAATGTGAAAAGACTGTTTTTTATTAATTATACAACAACTTCCCTGTGGGATATTGTACTTGATTTATGGTTGAATTTTATTTGGGAAAACTCTCATTAACTTTTAGTGCAGAGATCATCTGCTTTAATTTGATTTAACTTATTTCATTCAGGGTGACAGTGGAGGCCCATTGATGTGCCTCTCAGATAGAGGGCGCTGGACTGTTGCTGGGGTAATGAGCAGCGGCAGCAATGTATGTGGTATGCAGTCAAATCTGGCCGACAGATTTACCAATGTATCAGCAGTGATGGGGTGGATCCAACAAATCCTGGATTTTCATGTGTAACAAGATTTCACATCAGTGGATTAAGAAAAAACCAATTTTAGAATATCAATGAACAGATGCAGTTCAAGGCAATCAACACTGGAAGACAAGTCAATTTAAGGCAACCAACACTGGAAGACAAGTCGATTTAAAGCAGCCAACACTGGAAGACAAGTTGATTTAAGGCAGCCAACACTAGAAGACAGGTCAATTTAAGGCAGCCAACACTGGAAGACAAGTTGATTTTCTGATTTCAGTAATTAAAATTCTTTAATAAGGACCATTAAATGCATGTGACTGCCGACAAACAATAATATTTCAGATATAGAATTTAAGGCATTTCAGACTGAATAGCAAATATGTGTACCGTATTCACTCGTTTATAATACGCACTTTTTTTATAAAATGTGACTTCGATTTTCCAGGTGCGTATTATACACAAGATCTAAAACAAGAACCTTTTTTCCAGACGTCAGAATTCATATTTCCGTAGCGATATTGCCGTAAATGTCTGCTGACAACGATCAGAACATGACCATAAGAGTTTGGGAACCCCCACTTCATTTCAGTTTTACCTCCTTGTGTTGAACAAGTGCCGATGCAATCCAATTATCTTATCATCGTCAATCAAGGTGAAATGGCTTCGCGGTCAAACAATCAGCTATCGCCGTACACCCCGCTGGGATAATTGGTTGTTCACATTTCTTCTACCTTTACTGCTGTGTTAATCTTTATTTTGTACAAAGATTGACACTTCGGGACAACGACTGTAAAATATATAGAAAATGACGACTGTGCTTCATTATCGGTATTTTATCAAGAGTACTAACAGGGATGTATATAACACATATATACACGTCCCTGATACTAATTACAATTTTATTAACCGTTCTTTAGTTTTCTTTCTATCAACACAGTTTTTGGATCATAAATTAGTTTTATTACGGAAGTTGGGTTTATTCCATTCATTGAATATCCTAAGGTTCAGACACGTAACCAATTGTGTTTTCCGTAAAGTGAAATCTGTAATATAGAGATTTTGTCTAGGTAAACTTGAGGTTCTTGACCACTTGCCTATGCGGCAATTTTACCTGCGTATTATACACGAGATGTAGACTTTTTGTTCAATTATTTTCCAAAAGTTGGGGGTGCATATTATACACGGATGCGTATTATACACGAGTGAATACGGTAGTAATGTTTGAGTTGTTACCACTGATAACCAATGGATTGTTCACTTCTGATTGAATTAATTTAAAAGAATTTCCTTCATATAAGGTGCCTTATGTGCAATTCTTTCCACTTAAATTTAAAATTTTATTTCAAAAGAAGTGAAATTTGGAAATAGTTATTGAAATTGTATCATTACTTCTTTCATTCGGCATATGTAGAGAATTGTTTTTTTTGTTATGTTAAATTATTTATTTAGCTGGAAACGTACAATACAGGGAGCGCAGTATTCCATGACATTGACTCATAAAATCCAAGACACTGCAGCTGTTTGAGCTGCAAGGGAAATACATTCCAAACAATTTTACATATCAGACATCATTGTATCTCTCTTATGATGACTATGTTTTGCCTAATTTTAGCAATATCTGTGTTATGACATGTGACACACTACAACCTTGGACCTTTGACATTTTAAAGCTCACCATGGTGCTACAGAAATTTACTTATATTTAATATTTATACCATAGTTATTCTGTATTATTCATTTGTATGTACAGTATAATTTTTATTCCTTGATGACATACATGTAGTCAAAACTTGAAAGTTATTTTTAATTTTTATTTTAAATGTACATTATGGCCTTTATTACTTAGTAAATTAAATGCAATGTACATATTTCAATTATTTCCTGCATGCTACATTAAATTTAAAGAAGTCTATCTTTAGAATTCAGTGACCTTCACCTTTGACATCAATATTTTTGAGGAATTTCAATTTACAAAAGATGAAAATGTCAAATTTCACAAAAGATACACCTTAAATAAAGTATTTTCAATTTGCTGCCATAACATAAAATTTCCCAAATTAATGTATTAATCTTTCACCATACTTTTCTTCCTCAAAAACACCAAAAATGATATTCATTTATATCATCATCTATGTAACATGGTTGACCCATCGCTTTGGCAGAATATTTGTCAAAATTTTGTGCCGTCACAATGCATTTCAGATTTTTGTCTGAGGCACAACAGAGCTATCAAGATATTACGACATCAGCTGATTTAACAATTTTACAATCATAAATGGAAGGGTCAGTTATCTCAGAATGTCACAATCTCTTACAAACAATTGAGGGTCAAGGGTACATGTTCTGATGTTTTTACATCAAGGAAATATTTGTAACCTAATTAGTGCATGTAGTAACAAGAACGAAATGTTTCGAGCTCAATCATTATGTTGTTACCTATTGTATTATCAATTATGACAATAATAATGTACATGTATGATTTGTTTCTTATTATACTGGATACTTACAATACATTTAGTTTTATATTCATATAAAATGTATTTTCTTTATGGTTATGTGTATGGGGGTTGTATCTATAATGATGAAATTTTATAGTTTTAATATATGTTAAAATAAAACACAATTTCATACCAGTTCACAAGAGTTTTTTTTTCTCCATAAACACTATCCACCTGTTTATGCATGTATCGTTGGAATCGATTTGAAAATCATTTGCAGTCCACATATACTTCATTGAAGTTGACTACACCAGACAGTAGAGCTTCTGTGACAAGGACTAAAGCTCTGTACTGGTACTTACTTTAATCTCCCACTTGTCAGTTCTGCAGTCTAATGCTGGTTTGAGGCATACAGGCATTTTTGACCAGATTACAAAGCAATTCCGGTCTATGAAATGGCGAAAACCATTTGTCTGCAGTCTGTCCGCACAGTGTCAACATTTTGCGTTAAGCATTTGTGTTTAGCTTGGTTTCTTTCATACCCTAAAGGGTACTTATGTCAAAGTTGGTAGGTTTGTAGATACTTGAATGTTCTATCCAACCAATACAAAATTTTAGTGACCTTGACCTTGACTTTACACTTCAGTGAACACGCACTGTGTTTTGCCTTTAGGGTGACCACTTGCATACATGTATAGTTAATGTTATTGCAAAGCAATTCCGGTCTATGAATTGGCGAAATCCGTCTGTTGGTTTGTCTGTCTGTCCGTCTGTCCACCCACAAGGCTTCAAAATTTCATGTTTAGCATTTACATTTAGCTTGGTTTCTTTTATACCCTAAAGGGTACTAATGTCAAAGTTGGTAGGTTTGTAGATACTTGAATGTTCCATCCAACCAATACAAAAATTTAGTGACCTTGACCTTGACTTTACGCTTCGGTGAACAAACAGTTTTTTGCCTCTAGGGTGACCACTTGCATACATGTATTGTTAATGTTAATGCAAAACAATTCTGGTCTATAAATAGGCAAAATCGGTCCATCCGTCTGTCTGTCTGTCCGTCCGGCGTCAACTTAGTTTTCTGCACATGCAATTATGTGGAGATTTCAAAACAGACTTGGTGATTTCAAGAAGGCTGTGAGGGGAATTCTATACAGATTCTCAATATTGTTGGAATTCTGATTTAGGCAAGTGAACAACGACCAGTGTATCAGCCCAAAATTCTGGTTTTCTCCAGAAACTGGTTCACTCTAGCAATAGATCCATCGCTGTCATGAAATATTTATTGAATTTCGTGATGTCATAATACATCTTTCAGTGTTTGTCTGAGGTATGAAAGTAGTCTATGTCTCTGGTATGACCAAGGTGTAAAGTATTGTGATGTTATCCAATTTAACAATTTTTCATGCATAAATGGAAGGGTCATTTGACACTTATCACCATCATATAGTAGAGATAATGCAGATGAGACATTAGGCAGTCAACACTGATCACCATTATAGAGTGGAGATAATGCAGATATGACATTAGGCAATCGATACTGATACCATTATACAGTGGAGATAATGCAGATGTGACATTAGGCAATCGACACTGATCACCATGATACAGTGGAGATAATGCAGATGTGACATTAGGCAATCGATACTGATACCATTATACAGTGGAGATAATGCAGATGTGACATTAGGCAATCGATACTGATACCATTATACAGTGGAGATAATGCAGATGTGACATTAGGCAATCGACTGATCAACATTATAGAGTGGAGATAATGCAGATGAGACATTAGGCAATCAACTCTGATCACCATTATACAGGAGAGAAAATGCAGATGTGACATTAGGCAATCAACACTGATCACCATTATACAGTGGAGATAATGCAGATGTGACATTAGGCAATCAACCCTGATCACCATTATACAGTGGAGATAATACAGATGTGACATTAGGCAATCGATACTGATACCATTATACAGTGGAGATAATGCAGATGTGACATTAGGCAATCGACACTGATCACCATGATACAGTGGAGATAATGCAGATGTGACATTAGGCAATCGATACTGATACCATTATACAGTGGAGATAATGCAGATGTGACATTAGGCAATCGATACTGATCACCATTATACAGTGGAGATAATGCAGATGTGACATTAGGCAATCGATACTGATACCATTATACAGTGGAGATAATGCAGATGTGACATTAGGCAATCGATACTGATCACCATTATACAGTGGAGATAATGCAGATGTGACATTAGGCAATCGACTGATCAACATTATAGAGTGGAGATAATGCAGATGAGACATTAGGCAATCAACTCTGATCACCATTATACAGGAGAGAAAATGCAGATGTGACATTAGGCAATCAACACTGATCACCATTATACAGTGGAGATAATGCAGATGTGACATTAGGCAATCGATACTGATACCATTATACAGTGGAGATAATGCAGATGTGACATTAGGCAATCGATACTGATACCATTATACAGTGGAGATAATGCAGATGTGACATTAGGCAATCGATACTGATCACCATTATACAGTGGAGATAATGCAGATGTGACATTAGGCAATCGATACTGATACCATTATACAGTGGAGATAATGCAGATGTGACATTAGGCAATCGATACTGATCACCATTATACAGTGGAGATAATGCAGATGTGACATTAGGCAATCGACTGATCAACATTATAGAGTGGAGATAATGCAGATGAGACATTAGGCAATCAACTCTGATCACCATTATACAGGAGAGAAAATGCAGATGTGACATTAGGCAATCAACACTGATCACCATTATACAGTGGAGATAATGCAGATGTGACATTAGGCAATCAACCCTGATCACCATTATACAGGAGAGAAAATGCAGATGTGACATTAGGCAATCAACACTGATCACCATTATACAGTGGAGATAATGCAGATGTGACATTAGGCAATCAACCCTGATCACCATTATACAGTGGAGATAATACAGATGTGACATTAGGCAATCGATACTGATACCATTATACAGTGGAGATAATGCAGATATGACATTAGGCAATCAACCCTGATCACCATTATACAGTGGAGATAATGCAGATATGACATTAGGCAATCAACCCTGATCACCATTATACAGGTGAGATAATGCAGATATGACATTAGGCAATCAACCCTGATCACCATCATACAGTGGAGATAATGCAGATGTGACATTAGGCAGTCGACACTGATCACCATCATGCAGTGGAGATAATGCAGATGTGACATTAGGCAGTTGACACTGATCACCATTATACAGTGGAGATAATGCAGATGCGACATTAGGCAATTGACCCTGATCACTATCATAAAGTGAAGATAATGCAGATGTGACATTAGGTAATCGACACTGATCACCATTATACAGGGGAGATAATGCAGATGTGATATTAGGCAGTCGACACTGATCACCATCATACAGTGGAGATAATGCAGATGTGACATTAGGCAATCAACACTGATCACCATTATACAGTGGAGATAATGCAGATGTGACATTAGGCAATCGATACTGATACCATTATACAGTGGAGATAATGCAGATGTGACATTAGGCAATCGATACTGATCACCATTATACAGTGGAGATAATGCAGATGTGACATTAGGCAATCGATACTGATACCATTATACAGTGGAGATAATGCAGATGTGACATTAGGCAATCAACCCTGATCACCATTATACAGGAGAGAAAATGCAGACGTGACATTAGGCAATCAACACTGATCACCATTATACAGTGGAGATAATGCAGATGTGACATTAGGCAATCAACACTGATCACCATTATACAGTGGAGATAATGCAGATGTGACATTAGGCAATCGACACTGATCACCATTATACAGGGGAGATAATGCAGATATGACATTAGGCAGTAAACACTGATCACCATCATACAGTGGAGATAATGCAGATGTCACATTAGGCAGTCAACACTGATCACCATCATAAAATGAAGATAATGCAGATGTGACATTAGGCAGTCGACACTGATCACCATCATGCAGTGGAGATAATGCAGATGTGACATTAGGCAATCAACCCTGATCACCATCATACAGTGGAGATAATGCAGATGTGACATTAGGCAGTCGACACTGATCACCATCATGCAGTGGAGATAATGCAGATGTGACATTAGGCAGTTGACACTGATCACCATTATACAGTGGAGATAATGCAGATGTGACATTAGGCAATTGACCCTGATCACTATCATAAAGTGAAGATAATGCAGATGTGACATTAGGTAATCGACACTGATCACCATTATACAGGGGAGATAATGCAGATGTGATATTAGGCAGTCGACACTGATCACCATCATACAGTGGAGATAATGCAGATGTGACATTAGGCAATCAACACTGATCACCATTATACAGTGGAGATAATGCAGATGTGACATTAGGCAATCGATACTGATACCATTATACAGTGGAGATAATGCAGATGTGACATTAGGCAATCGATACTGATCACCATTATACAGTGGAGATAATGCAGATGTGACATTAGGCAATCGATACTGATACCATTATACAGTGGAGATAATGCAGATGTGACATTAGGCAATCAACCCTGATCACCATTATACAGGAGAGAAAATGCAGACGTGACATTAGGCAATCAACACTGATCACCATTATACAGTGGAGATAATGCAGATGTGACATTAGGCAATCAACACTGATCACCATTATACAGTGGAGATAATGCAGATGTGACATTAGGCAATCGACACTGATCACCATTATACAGGGGAGATAATGCAGATATGACATTAGGCAGTAAACACTGATCACCATCATACAGTGGAGATAATGCAGATGTCACATTAGGCAGTCAACACTGATCACCATCATAAAATGAAGATAATGCAGATGTGACATTAGGCAGTCGACACTGATCACCATCATGCAGTGGAGATAATGCAGATGTGACATTAGGCAGTTGACACTGATCACCATTATACAGTGGAGATAATGCAGATGCGACATTAGGCAATTGACCCTGATCACTATCATAAAGTGAAGATAATGCAGATGTGACATTAGGTAATCGACACTGATCACCATTATACAGGGGAGATAATGCAGATGTGATATTAGGCAGTCGACACTGATCACCATCATACAGTGGAGATAATGCAGATGTGACATTAGGCAATCAACCCTGATCACCATTATACAGTGGAGATAATGCAGATGTGACATTAGGCAATCGACACTGATCACCATTATACAGTGGAGATAATGCAGATGTGACATTAGGCAATCGACACTGATCACCATTATACAGTGGAGATAATGCACATGTGACATTAGGCAATCGACACTGATCACCATTATACAGTGGAGATAATGCAGATATGATATTAGGCAATCGACACTGATCACCATCATAAAGTGAAGATAATGCAGATGTGACATTAGGCAATCAACCCTGATCACCATTATACAGGAGAGAAAATGCAGACGTGACATTAGGCAATCAACACTGATCACCATTATACAGTGGAGATAATGCAGATGTGACATTAGGCAATCGACACTGATCACCATTATACAGGGGAGATAATGCAGATGTGATATTAGGCAGTCGACACTGATCACCATCATACAGTGGAGATAATGCAGATGTGACATTAGGCAATCGATACTGATACCATTATACAGTGGAGATAATGCAGATATGACATTAGGCAATCAACCCTGATCACCATTATACAGGGGAGATAATGCAGATATGACATTAGGCAATCAACCCTGATCACCATCATACAGTGGAGATAATGCAGATGTGACATTAGGCAATCAACCCTGATACCATTATACTGTGGAGATAATGCAGATGTGACATTAGGCAGTCAACACTGATCACCATCATGCAGTGGAGATAATGCAGATGTGACATTAGGCAATCGACACTGATCACCATAGATAATGCAGATGTGACATTAGGCAATCGACCCTGATCACTATCATAAAGTGAAGATAATGCAGATGTGACATTAGGCAATTGACACTGATCACCATCATACAGTGGAGATAATGCAGATGTGACATTAGGCAATTGACACTGATCACCATTATACAGTGGAGATAATGCAGATGTGACATTAAACAATGAAGTTCTTGTAGTCATCACAAAAAATGACAATACACTGAATATAGATTATCTTTAATATTCTATAATGCAATCAAAACAACCAGCATTGGCACTTTATCACAGGAAAATAATGACATAGGCATGGCAGAAATCATCTACTACTGTAGTATTTCTTTTTATTCCTCTCTAATGAATCGATGATGGCATCCCTGAAAAAAAAAATAATGAAAACTTTTGAATTCAAAGCTGAATTCCTGTTTAATGTTTTGCTTCTAATCATTATTATTTCATTTATTCGGAGAGATCAGCACACTGATGTATTGCTAAATATTTTGAGCTAAACAACAGAACTACCTGGAGAAGTCAGAAACTTCTGACTTCAGTTTCATGTTTATTTTCTAATTCACGTATATCCTATGTCTTTAATTTCATGAGTGAATATTTGGTTTTTAGTTTTGATACAATATCGGGGAAAAGCTCCTTATAGTGACCTGACAAGAAACAAACAAAACAAATTTTACCTGAATGGTTTCTGTGTGGCTATGATTGATTGAATGTGGCCTCCTTCTAGGTACCTGATTTCACATCCTGGCCACAGACGCTCCAGAGATACAATGCCCTCTCTTGGTACATAAGCATCCGTCTTAGCTACCACTCCTGTAAATATCACTGATTTCCATTGATTGAACATTGATTTACGTCATTCCATGATATCATATATATGGTGACTGCATCTGCCTGATGCATTGCATACAAATTCCGACCTTTGCAATGGACCCACCCAAAGCAGTGAGGGATCTTTTACGTGCCATGCCTACCGTGACACGCGACCTCGGTTTTTACTGTCCCATCCCAAAGACAGAACACTGATGTGCCCAGGACGGGAGTCGAACCGAGAACCTCATGATCAGGGGCTGAGCACTTTATTCACTGAGCCACACTGGCTTATATATCATTGAAGAAATCCACATGTTGTCATTACTCTTCTGGAAATACAGAAAGTACTTAAATAGTGTTAAATCTAGGATTCAAAAAGGGCACATAAATTTCTCCAACAAAAGGGCACTTTTTAACATGGTATTTGGTAAAAAGGGCACTTAATTCAGCAATTTTTGTCACCAAATACATTTAAAAAATAAGTTTGAAATTGCATTATTTCCTTGTTTTTATTAACTTAGATGATATTTGAAAATGTACAAAAATAATTGTTATTGATAATTTGATGTAATCTGCAATACTTAACATTGTTTTTGTTGAAAATTTTAATTCCAGGTTCTCTTCAGAATAAATTCCTTTTCACAGTTGTAGGAACTATTACTTAATATCTGTTACAATTACATTATTGCGCTTTTGAGTATTGCATAAATTCCCAATTTGTATACTTATACTGTTTCATGTTCTTGTAAATTAATTTAAAACTTCTCTAAGAACAGCACTGCTTCTTCTGTCTATTACTGGCAGCAGGAGATAATGCATGTTTTGTAAATGTACCTTAGACAGTCTTTACATGTATCATTATTTTTTACATAACTTAAATATTTGAATGACATGCCATTATTTAAGCTAAAAACATGGTGTTATTAAAGGAAATGTATTAATGTGGGATCTAGAAGTACAGTACAGTACGGGTGGAACTTAATTCGTCCACTGGTCACAGTGGGCATTTTTAGAGTGGGCATTGAAAATGTGGACATTCTTGTAAGAGCCAGTTGGAATTAATATACAGGTAAGTAGACAGCTTGATAGCTCAGGTAAGTGTCCACTCCTAATGCCTACTAAAATTTCAGGTGGACTGCCCACTGTGGACAATGGGCAATCAAAGTTTCACCCGGACTGTACTGTATGCATTTATAAGTCCTTATGTGCAGTTGTAATTTCTAGGTTGAAATAATTTTAAATTAACCTGACCAATATTTTGATGAAAATAAAGAAAACAATTTGGTACTAACAAAACAAAAAGTTGTCTCAGCCTCCCCCCATCCACCCAATTTTCCTTAACAAATAAATTCCTGGATCTGCTACATATAGGATGTGTGATTGATGTTTGAATAATTCAAAATCTTAGAGGAAATTATTGGAGGCATTAATGGGAAATGTAAAGTGTATCTGTCCCCTTTAGGCTATTAGTTACTTTAGTACTGTGACTGCTCTATATGAAGATCTTTGTAAATAAATTGCTGGCCAAAATGATTGTCTCAGTTCAAAATACATAAGTTATAGCAAGGACTTATACACAAAATGCATGTAGAATAATGCTCAACTTATGAGAAAACTTCATAACGGAAGAAGAAGTTAACACTGTGTGGGAATGTCGGTGTCTTTATCAATAGGCTTATACATATGTACATGTAGTTAAATACATGTATATCTAATTATCTGATTTGGACCTTTACTTGAAATTAACAGTGAAAAAGTAACAGTTGTTCATTCCTATTTTCACAAAAAAAAAAAAAGAAAAGAATACCTGACCCTAAAATCTTCTCGGAAAGGGAATTTAAATCTCATATATCAAGATCCTTTCGGGATTCTATCATTTTGTTAAAATCCAAAGTTATACAAATATTGACCCATATAGTATTGAATTTCTTAATTTTATGGAATATGTTTTACAGGACCATCTTCAGAAAGTGACCTGAGTTCCTGTACGTCAAGTCTTACCTATGATGAGTTCTGTATCTACAGGCTGTGTATAATTCCCTAAATGTGTGAGATCATCCATCAAACGTCTCATAAAATCCATATTTTCACAATCCAGTAAATGTTGGTTACGTGCAGAACTTGTGTTGGAAATTTGTAAGTTTTCTTGTTTACTAAATGACTTGGCTTTAACATCATCAATTTTTCGAAACTGATTGAGGACTAGTGCACCAAACGCAGTAACATTTACGGATTTGACCTTGTTTTGTGAGTCAAAATCTCCGATCAGTACTGGCTGAGGATCCTTTGAGAATGACTTGGACTTGACGTCATCTATTTTTCGGTATTTTTTCACCACCGCCCCTGCACCTAGGGGGGTGAACAGTGTCCGGAATGTACTATCATACAGATTATCTCCAGAGGCACTGGTTATTCCCTGAACTTTTTCTGTGTCCTTGACAATTTCAGGATCAGAAAATTCTATAGCATTGTTTGAATGATCACTATAGTTTCCTAAAGGTATATTCACAGATTCTGTGGCATTGTCAGTGAAATTACGCTCGCCTGATTCAAGAATTGGTTTGATTTTGTCTCGATATACTCGGTCCTCGTAGAATTGGGATTTTAATACTTTCCAGTTCACAACATTTGACAAAACTCCCTGAAACAGACAATTTTTCTGAGTTCATTACATTTACAATACAAATTCATCATTTAATACATCATGCAAAAGCAATTACAGTTAATTTTTGAATACCTTACCGCAAATAATTTGAACTTTAGGTTAATGTAAAATATGAAAGCAACTGGTGTCACATAAATATGGCCCTAACAACAAAGTACTACAGAGGACATTCAAGAACCCCTGAAATTCAGAGGTCAAACTAATTTCTAAAGTTCTGATTCAAGTGTTCTAAAGAATTGTTTTACATTATACAAGTGAAATCCCTAACATTCAAACTCCCTGTCTTGTCCTTTGACTTCTGTACAGTATATGTTGAGATATAGAAATATATTTCACTTCGCAACTTATGTCCATGAATAAGCTTTTAACATGAACAAGATCCACTTTTTATATAAATAACATGACTGTTGCAATATCACTATTTGGGTAAAATTTTATGTTTAAATATACATATATATATTTCATCATTTACGTGACTGTATTTGAAATCTCCTGATTTCTTTGCTGTGTGTTTATTGTCAATGCATTGTGTGTAATTCACAAAATTAATGGATACCTTAGTATAAACGTTAGAGGCTGTACTCCAGGATAAACAAGGGACGAGGCTGACAGGCTTTGGCCAAATAGAAGCAGCAAGGGATGCCATCTGAAACAAATGTTCACACAATATAACAATCAGATAGTGTCTATAAATCTGTTTGTTTTAAAAAAGAATATAGGGTGCAAAGGAAGGTGTGTCACATGCAAAAAGAGGTGTGTGCCACCTGTAAAAGGAAAGTGTGTGTCACCTGCAAAGAGAGGTGTGTCACCTATGAAAAGAAGGTTTGTGTCACCTGCAAAAGGAAGGTGTGTGTCACCTGCAAAGGAAGGTGTGTATCACCTGCAAAGAAAGGTATGTGTCACTTGCAAAGGAAAGTTTGCCATCTGCAAAGAAAGGTGTGTGTCATCTGCAAAGAAAGGTGCGTGTTATCCAGCAAAGGAAGTTGTATGACAACTGCAAAAGGTGTATGTCACCTGCAAAGATTGCTCAGAAATGTGATCAGTAGATGAATGGACATTGGAGTGGATAGAGAAAAAGGCAGCTCATTGTTTATAAAGTACACATGTAACTTATCCTTACCCAAGATGTATTAAACAAATTACTATACTAATGGCCGTAAAGTCAAATTATGGAAATCTCAAACTACTGATATCTTGAAGTATTTTCCATGGCCCCTTTGACTTTGAGATATTTAAGTTTGACTGTAGAATTTTCTTCACCAGTCAATGTTTATCCTGCTAACCTTATTAAATAGGTCAATATCTACATGTTTTACAAAAGTAGGTCAATGTCTACATGTATTACTTACATAACCTCCCATGGAATCCCCTTATATATCCAGATAACCTTACTAAAGTAAGTCAATGTCTACATGTTTTACAAAAGTAGGTCAAAGTCTACATGTATTACTTACATAACCTCCCATGGAATTGCCATGTATACAGAGTGGTCCATAGCCCTGTCTCTCACACCAGTGAAGTAAGGCACTTGTTTCCAGCATGAGAGCCCCACCGAGGACGAACATATCGCTGACATTGTTCAAGCTGGAGCGACTGAAAGTAAAGTCATACATTCTGTAATACAACAGTCAAAATATATCGCAAATATCAAATTTGAGGATGTAAGAAACATGGGGATACAATAAATGGAGAAACTTACAACTGGTCTTTTGGCTTTCTGCATCCATCTGTCATCAAGTTAAGACAAAGATACCTATATACTTTGTTGAATAAATAGAAGAGTCCACTAAATTGTACATGTTCATTCACAAAATTATATAAGTTGTTTATTAAAGGAAATTGAAATGGACTAAATATTATAATAATTATATTTTAAATACTATCATTGCATGGATTTCATAATTAAATTATAAGTAAGAGTGTAGAAACTAGGGTATATTCACTATGAACTTCATCTTATTAATCATACTTATTTAATTATCGGCTGCTAAGAACAAAGCATCTACATGTAATTTGCAATTAGAAATCCTTCACAATTATTTTCATAAACTGCCATCATTGCTTATTTCCAAATTCATTAATAATGTAGGAGGATTGTTCTATCCTGCTTATCTCAGGATTAATTATGTTTTATTCTATTACCCTCATAATACTGGAGTACTGGGCAATTCATGCTACAATGAACACAGTTACTGATATATCTTGTCAAACTATCACTCATTATGTCGCATTTGTCCAGCGACACTGGATTTAAAAATTGTATAATCAGGCTATTTTGACCACACAGGTAACAGATAAATGGCACATTTAGACAAACATGGGAACATTTAACCAGTAGATCTCAACCTTGCACAAGCTCACTAATTTCAATTTTATCAATTATTATCCTGCACATTATACATAGGAAGTAAACTTTTCTTGAAAATTTCCTCTAGCTTTGGGGATGCAGACTATACATGGGTGATTACCCTTTTTTTTCCCCAAAGGTGCCTGGAAATTTTTTGTCCCATTTCCATAATGCAAACGTTTGGGAAAAATTTAAAAGGGTCCTTATAACACACATGATTTGAAGAAAAAAAATGCTGATTACTGCATGAACTTTCAAACAAAGTAGTGTTGGAATGCAAAAAAAAAAATATTCTTTAACTAACACAGAATACTGAAAAATAGGAATATCTTAAAATCATATGGAAAGAGTATTTACTACTTTGAAGACAAAAACAGGGAGGATAACTGGTTACTCCAAGATTTGCTTTATTGGTATGCATTAAAAAAAGCCAAAAATAAAAAAAAATGTCAGCAGCAACACCATTTTATGAAAACCCAGCATTAACAAGGCCTCTCTTCCTTGATTAATAATCTAAAACTATATATAGTAATGCTGGTGTTATTTACTAATCCAAGTTGTTAAACTCTTGTGCCACAAATCAAGTTCAATTTCTGATATGTCGATGATGAATGCAATATGCAGGTTATTTATATATCTAATCGACAAAAGATACAGAATGGGTTCTCCAGCATAATGGTGCCGATTCCTTCCTTCAACAGTGGTGTAGACAGGTACTGGGTGCGAAGAAAATAACCCTGAAAAAAAATTACTTCCTTCAGAGAAACAAGCTGATGATGCTATAAATATTGGAAAACAGATGCAAGTTTATTATTCCATCATGACTTGTGGTCTTCTCCAAGGACAGTCGCATATCATGTAAGATGTATAAAGTGTTCTTCATATGTATATATTATCAATCTAAGCCATCAAAAGAATTCCATGGTTCTCAGATAATTTCTTTTTGTAATGTAAAATAGGACACAAATTATTTTCACCTTTAATTTCTAAGTAAAGTAAGTCATAGAAAAGAGAGAATAATTGATTTCTTACAGAACCTTATATTGATGTATAATGTAGATGATAGTTTACACAAATTATAAGTGTTGGAACTACTAGTTTTAAGATCGTTACACATGTATGTGTGTAAAATAAACTTTGTCAATGTCACATCCGTCTAAGCATCCAAACATTTATCATATTTATTGTTTTACATCTTAATAGTCCTCTGAAGGGAAGTGTCATAAAACAAAGAACAATTAACTCAGTATTCACAATATTTCAGTCTCCTGACCTTCTTCTAGTGAATTTTATTGGTATTGGTGGCTTAAGCTATGTAATATCCATCATATTTCATAACCGATATATGAAAAATTCAATTTTTCATATATCGGTTATGAAATACAATTTTTCATATATCAGTTATGAAATATGATGGATATTACATAGCTTAAGCCACCAATACCAATAAAATTCACTAGAAGAAGGTCAGGGGACCGAAATATTGTGAATACTGAGTTAATTGTTCTTTGTTTTATTGTTTTAATTTTAGCATCAAATGACAGTACATTAATTAAATGAAGCTTAAAATCAACTTCAGGTAGCAATGAAAGGCATTCATATGATCAACTTAAGGTAATGACAAAAAGTATTTAAACTGATCATATTGACTTAAAAGCATGATGAAATTCTAGGACATTCACATAATCAAATCGATTTTAGATAACAATGGAAGGCATTTACATGATCAGAGCTTTTTCCATTTAGCACAAGTTTTCACACCTTCATTAGGAATCATTCACTCGAAGATGAGCTGGAGCAAATCTCCGCTTGGCTAGCAATGATATAACCCCATGATCAGAATCATACTTAACAAGAGATAACAAAGACATATGAATGAACAAAGTATCAAGGAAAAACCAATTACTGTGCATTTTGTTGTATTATAAATAGTCAGAAAAGGGAATTTAAGGTATTTTACATAAATTGTGCATTTAAAATGTTGATTTTATTTGCGCAGTTCCCCATATAAATCTTTTAATGACTGGAAGAGTATGTCATACTGTTACAGTAGTTCCTCAAAAAAGTATTGTAAACTGTTTCATTTTTTTTTCATACCCAGCTTGTCATGTGTATTTTCATTTTATATAGCTTGTTAAGGGGATAATTCTAACCGACAGGTAAGGAAAACAAAAACTAGTTACGGGATATAGAAAATTATGATACTTTTTTATGGCTGTTCAAAAACTAATATATATGAGATATAGGAATATTCAATGGTTGGTTATTCAGTGAGTCTGTCTTCATTGGCAACTATAAAATTGAGTTGTTGGACCATATATGGCAGTATCCTAGACATTGTACTTCAGTTATGTTCATATAGATGCTTTGTATAGAACTACAAGTTTATTCTGAATAAAACAGAAGTAACTAATTTCATTTTAAATAATACATTATGCCACATTCTAAACCTTTTCACCTCAAAGATGGCTACCATAGGATAAAAAGTATGGGGAGGGGGCTTGGGTTTCCAGATGATGAACTTTTCATCATTATCACAGCACAATGCTTTCATCCTTTATGGCATCAAGATCACAATTTACAAAGATCCGATGCAGAAGCCTAGCTTAACTTGCCTCAAACACCACAAATGAAACAATGGCACAATAGATATACTACAGTACATATGTGATCACCTGACCACAAATCAAACAATGGCACGATAGATATACTACATATGTGATCACCTGACCACAAATCAAACAATGGCATAATAGATATACTACACGTGATCACCTGACCACAAATCAAACAATGGCACGATAGATATACTACACACGTGATCATCTGACCACAAATCAAACAATGACACGATAGATATACTACATATGTGATCACATGACCACAAATCAAACAATGGCATGATAGATATACTACACGTGATCACCTGACCACAAATCAAACAATGGCACGATAGATATACTACATATGTGATCACCTGACCACAAATCAAACAATGACACGATAGATATATTACATATGTGATCACCTGACCACAAATCAAACAATGGCACGATAAATATACTACATATGTGATCACCTGACCACAAATCAAACAATGACATGATAGATATACTACACGTGATCATCTGACCACAAATCAAACAATGGCACGATAGATATACTACATATGTGATCTCCTGACCACAAATCAAACAATGACACGATAGATATATTACATATGTGATCACATGACCACAAATCAAACAATGACATGATAGATATACTACATGTGATCACCTGACCACAAATCAAACAATGGCACGATAGATATACTACACGTGATCACCTGACCACAAATCAAACAATGGCACGATAGATATACTACATATGTGATCACCTGACCACAAATCAAACAATGGCACGATAGATATACTACATATGTGATCACCTGACCACAAATCAAACAATGGCACGATAGATATACTACATATGTGATCACCTGACCACAAATCAAACAATGACACGATAGATATACTACATATGTGATCACATGACCACAAATCAAACAATGGCACGATAGATATACTACATATGTGATCACCTGACCACAAATCAAACAATGGCACGATAGATATACTACATATGTGATCACCTGACCACAAATCAAACAATGGCACGAAAGATATACTACACGTGATCACCTGACCACAAATCAAACAATGACACGATAGATATACTACACGTGATCACCTGACCACAAATCAAACAATGGCACGATAGATATACTACATATGTGATCACCTGACCACAAATCAAACAATGGCATGATAGATATACTACATACGTGATCACCTGACCACAAATCGAACAATGGCATGATAGATATAGTACACGTGATCACCTGACCACAAATCAAACAATGGCACGATAGATATACTACATACGTAATCACCTGACCACAAATCAAACAATGACACGATAGATATACTACATATGTGATCACCTGACCACAAATCAAACAATGACATGATAGATATACTACACGTGATCACCTGACCACAAATCAAACAATGGCATGATAGATATACTACATATGTGATCACCTGACCACAAATCAAACAATGGCACGATAGATATACTACACACGTGATCACCTGACCACAAATCAAACAATGACATGATAGATATACTACACACGTGATCACCTGACCACAAATCAAACAATGACATGATAGATATACTACACACGTGATCATCTGACCACAAATCAAACAATGGCACGATAGATATACTACATATGTGATCTCCTGACCACAAATCAAACAATGACACGATAGATATACTACATATGTGATCACATGACCACAAATCAAACAATGGCACGATAGATATACTACATATGTGATCACCTGACCACAAATCAAACAATGACACGATAGATATATTACATATGTGATCACCTGACCACAAATCAAACAATGACATGATAGATATACTACATACGTAATCACCTGACCACAAATCAAACAATGGCACGATAGATATACTACACGTGATCACCTGACCACAAATCCAACAATGGCATGATAGATATACTACATATGTGATCACCTGACCACAAATCAAACAATGGCACGATAGATATACTACATATGTGATCTCATGACCACAAATCAAACAATGGCACGATAGATATACTACATATGTGATCACCTGACCACAAATCAAACAATGGCATGATAGATATACTACATATGTGATCACCTGACCACAAATCAAACAATGGCACGATAGATATACTACATATGTGATCTCCTGACCACAAATCAAACAATGGCATGATAGATATACTACATATGTGATCACCTGACCACAAATCAAACAATGGCATGATAGATATACTACATATGTGATCACCTGACCACAAATCAAACAATGACATGATAGATATACTACATACGTGATCACCTGACCACAAATCAAACAATGGCACGATAGATATACTACATATGTGATCACCTGACCACAAATCAAACAATGGCATGATAGATATACTACATACGTGATCACCTGACCACAAATCAAACAATGGCACGATAGATATACTACATATGTGATCACCTGACCACAAATCAAACAATGGCACGATAGATATACTACATACGTGATCATCTGACCACAAATCAAACAATGGCATGATAGATATACTACATACGTGATCACCTGACCACAAATCAAACAATGACACGATAGATATACTACACACATGATCACCTGACCACAAATCAAACAATGACACGATAGATATACTACACGTGATCACCTGACCACAAATCAAACAATGACACGATAGATATACTACACGTGATCACATGACCACAAATCAAACAATGGCATGATAGATATACTACATATGTGATCACCTGACCACAAATCAAACAATGGCATGATAGATATACTACACACGTGATCACCTGACCACAAATCAAACAATGACACGATAGATATACTACATATGTGATCACCTGACCACAAATCAAACAATGGCATGATAGATATACTACTCGTGATCACCTGACCACAAATCAAACAATGGCACGATAGATATACTACATATGTGATCACATGACCACAAATCAAACAATGACACGATAGATATACTACATATGTAATCACCTGACCACAAATCAAACAATGGCATGATAGATATACTACACGTGATCATCTGACCACAAATCAAACAATGGCACGATAGATATACTACACATGATCACCTGACCACAAATCAAACAATGACACGATAGATATACTACACGTGATCACATGACCACAAATCAAACAATGGCATGATAGATATACTACAAGTGATCATCTGACCACAAATCAAACAATGGCACGATAGATATACTACACACGTGATCACCTGACCACAAATCAAACAATGGCACGATAGATATACTACATATGTGATCACCTGACCACAAATCAAACAATGGCACGATAGATATACTACATATGTGATCACCTGACCACAAATCAAACAATGGCACGATAGATATACTACACGTGATCACATGACCACAAATGAAACAATGGCACGATAGATATACTACATACGTAATCACCTGACCACAAATCAAACAATGGCATGATAGATATACTACACGTGATCACCTGACCACAAATCAAACAATGACACGATAGATATACTACATATGTGATCACATGACCACAAATCAAACAATGGCACGATAAATATACTACACGTGATCACCTGACCACAAATCAAACAATGGCATGATAGATATACTACATATATGATCACATGACCACAAATCAAACAATGACATGATAGATATACTACACGTGATCATCTGACCAGAAATCAAACAATGGCATGATAGATATACTACACACGTGATCATCTGACCACAAATCAAACAATGGCATGATAGATATACTACATATGTGATCATCTGACCACAAATCAAACAATGGCACGATAGATATACTACACGTGATCATCTGACCACAAATCAAACAATGGCACGATAGATATACTACACGTGATCACATGACCACAAATCAAACAATGGCACGATAGATATACTACACATGATCACCTGACCACAATTCAAACAATGGCATGATAGATATACTACACACGTGATCATCTGACCACAAATCAAACAATGGCATGATAGATATACTACATATGTGATCATCTGACCACAAATCAAACAATGGCACGATAGATATACTACACGTGATCATCTGACCACAAATCAAACAATGGCATGATAGATATACTACATATGTGATCACCTGACCACAAATCAAACAATGGCATGATAGATATACTACACACGTGATCATCTGACCACAAATCAAACAATGGCATGATAGATATACTACATATGTGATCACCTGACCACAAATCAAACAATGGCATGATAGATATACTACACGTGATCACCTGACCACAAATCAAACAATGGCACGATAGATATACTACACACGTGATCACCTGACCACAAATCAAACAATGACATGATAGATATACTACATATGTGATCATCTGACCACAAATCAAACAATGGCACGATAGATATACTACACACGTGATCACCTGACCACAAATCAAACAATGGCACGATAGATATACTACACATGATGACCTGACCACAAATCAAACAATGACACGATAGATATACTACATATGTGATCACCAGACCACAAATCAAACAATGGCACGATAGATATACTACATATGTGATCACCTGACCACAAATCAAACAATGGCACGATAGATATACTACATAATTATGTGATCACCTGACCACAAATCAAACAATGACAAGATAGATATACTACACGTGATCACCTGACCACAAATCAAACAATGACACGATAGATATGCTACACATGATCATCTGACCACAAATCAAACAATGGCACGATAGATATACTACATACGTAATCACCTGACCACAAATCAAACAATGGCATGATAGATATACTACACGTGATCATCTGACCACAAATCAAACAATGGCACCATAAATATACTACACGTGATCACCTGGCCACAAATCAAACAATGGCACGATAGATATACTACACGTGATCACCTGACCACAAATCAAACAATGGCACGATAGATATACTACACACGTGATCACCTGACCACAAATCAAACAATGGCACCATAAATATACTACACGTGATCACCTGACCACAAATCAAACAATGGGACGATAGATATACTACACATGATCACCTGACCACAAATCAAACAATGGCACGATAGATATACTACACATGATCACCTGACCACAAATCAAACAATGGCACGATAGATATACTACACGTGATCACCTGACCACAAATCAAACAATGGCATGATAGATATACTACACGTGATCATCTGACCACAAATCAAACAATGGTATGATAGATATACTACACGTGATCACCTGACCACAAATCAAACAATGGCACGATAGATATACTACACATGATCACCTGACCACAAATCAAACAATGGCATGATAGATATACTACACGTGATCATCTGACCACAAATCAAACAATGGCATGATAGATATACTACATACGTGATCACCTGACCACAAATCAAACAATGGCATGATAGATATACTACATATGTGATCATCTGACCACAAATGAAACAATGGCATGATAGATATACTACACACGTGATCACATGACCACAAATCAAACAATGGCACGATAGATATACTACATATGTGATCATCTGACCACAAATCAAACAATGACATGATAGATATGCTACACGTGATCATCTGACCACAAATCAAACAATGACACAATAAATATACTACATATGTGATCACCTGACCACAAATCAAACAATGACACGATAGATATACTACACACGTGATCACCTGACCACAAATCAAACAATGACACGATAGATATACTACACGTGATCACCTGACCACAAATCAAACAATGACACAATAAATATACTACATATGTGATCACCTGACCATAAATCAAACAATGACACGATAGATATACTACACACGTGATCACCTGACCACAAATCAAACAATGACACGATAGATATACTACACGTGATCACCTGACCACAAATCAAACAATGACATGATAGATATACTACACGTGATCACCTGACCACAAATCAAACAATGACACGATAGATATACTACATATGTGATCACCTGACCACAAATCAAACAATGACATGATAGATATACTACATATGTGATCATCTGACCACAAATCAAACAATGACATGATAGATATACTACACACGTGATCACCTGACCACAAATCAAACAATGGCATGATAGATATACTACACGTGATCACATGACCACAAATCAAACAATGACACAATAGATATACTACACGTGATCACCTGACCACAAATCAAACAATGACACGATAGATATACTACACGTGATCACCTGACCACAAATCAAACAATGGCACGATAGATATACTACATATGTGATCACCTGACCACAAATCAAACAATGACACGATAGATATACTACATATGTGATCATCTGACCACAAATCAAACAATGGCATGATAGATATACTACATATGTGATCACCTGACCACAAATCAAACAATGGCATGATAGATATACTACACGTGATCATCTGATCATCTGACCACAAATCAAACAATGGCATGATAGATATACTACACACGTGATCACCTGACCACAAATCAAACAATGGCACGATAGATATACTACACACGTGATCACCTGACCACAAATCAAACAATGGCATGATAGATATACTACACACGTGATCACCTGACCACAAATCAAACAATGACACGATAGATATACTACATGTGATCACCTGACCACAAATCAAACAATGGCACGATAGATATACTACACACGTGATCACCTGACCACAAATCAAACAATGGCACGATAGATATACTACATATGTAATCATCTGACCAGAAATCAAACAATGACACGATAGATATACTACACGTGATCACCTGACCACAAATCCAACAATGACATGAAAGATATACTACATACGTGACCACCTGACCAGAAATCAAACAATGGCACGATAGATATACTACATATGTGATCACTTGACCACAAATCAAACAATGGCATGATAGATATACTACACGTGATGATCTGACCACAAATCAAACAATGGCACGATAGATATACTACACACGTGATCACCTGACCACAAATCAAACAATGGCATGATAGATATACTACACGTGATCATCTGACCACAAATCAAACAACAGCATGATAGATATACTACACATGATCACCTGACCACAAATCAAACAATGACACGATAGATATACTACACACGTGATCACCTGACCACAAATCAAACAATGACATGATAGATATACTACATATGTGATCACCTGACCACAAATCAAACAATGACATGATAGATATACTACACGTGATCACCTGACCACAAATCAAACAATGACATGATAGATATACTACACGTGATCACCTGACCACAAATCAAACAATGGCATGATAGATATACTACATACGTGATCACCTGACCACAAATCAAACAATGGCACGATAGATATACTACACATGATCACCTGACCACAAATCAAACAATGGCCTGATAGATATACTACACATGATCACCTGACCACAAATCAAACAATGGCACGATAGATATACTACACATGATCACATGACCACAAATCAAACAATGGCATGATAGATATACTACACGTGATCACCTGACCACAAATCAAACAATGGCATGAAAGATATACTACATACGTGACCACCTGACAACAAATCAAACAATGGCACAATAGATATACTACACACGTGATCACCTGACCACAAATTAAACAATGACACGATAGATATACTACATGTGATCACCTGACCACAAATCCAACAATGACATGAAAGATATACTACATACGTGACCACCTGACAACAAATCAAACAATGGCACGATAGATATACTACACGTGATCACCTGACCACAAATCAAACAATGGCACGATAGATATACTACACACGTGATCACCTGACCACAAATCAAACAATGACATGAAAGATATACTACATACGTGACCACCTGACAACAAATCAAACAATGGCACGATAGATATACTACACGTGATCACCTGACCACAAATGAAACAATGGCACGATAGATATACTACACGTGATCACCTGACCACAAATCAAACAATGGCACGATAGATATACTACATACGTGATCACCTGACCACAAATCAAACAATGGCATGATAGATATACTACACACGTGATCACCTGACCACAAATCAAACAATGACATGATAGATATACTACACGTGATCACCTGACCACAAATCAAACAATGGCACAATAGATATGCTACACGTGATCATCTGACCACAAATCAAACAATGGCATGATAGATATACTACACGTGATCATCTGACCACAAATCAAACAATGGCACAATAGATATACTACACATGATCACCTGACCACAAATCAAACAATGACACGATAGATATACTACACGTGATCACCTGACCACAAATCAAACAATGGCATGATAGATATACTACACGTGATCATCTGACCACAAATTAAACAATGACATGATAGATATACTACACACGTGATCACCTGACCACAAATCCAACAATGGCACGATAGATATACTACACATGATCATCTGACCACAAATCAAACAATGGCATGATAGATATACTACACACATGATCACCTGACCACAAATCAAACAATGGCACGATAGATATACTACACGTGATCACCTGACCACAAATCAAACAATGGCATGATAGATATACTACACACGTGATCACCTGACCACAAATCAAACAATGGCACGATAGATATACTACATGTGATCATCTGACCACAAATCAAACAATGGCATGATAGATATACTACACACGTGATCACCTGACCACAAATCAAACAATGGCACCATAGATATACTACACGTGATCATCTGACCACAAATCAAACAATGGCACGGTAGATATACTACACGTGATCACCTGACCACAAATCAAACAATGGCACGATAGATATACTACACATGATCATCTGACCACAAATCAAACAATGACACCATAGATATACTACATACGTGATCACCTGACCACAAATCAAACAATGGCATGATAGATATACTACACGTGATCACCTGACCACAAATCAAACAATGGCACGATAGATATACTACATATGTGATCACATGACCACAAATCAAACAATGACACGATAGATATACTACATACGTAATCACCTGACCACAAATCAAACAATGACACGATAGATATACTACATGTACATACGTAATCACCTGACCACAATTCAAACAATGGCATGATAGATATACTACACGTGATCACCTGACCACAAATCAAACAATGGCACGATAGATATACTACACATGATCTCCTGACCACAAATCAAACAATGACACGATAGATATACTACACGTGATCACATGACCACAAATGAAACAATGGCACGATAGATATACTACACGTGATCACCTGACCACAAATCAAACAATGGCATGATAGATATACTACATATGTGATCACCTGACCACAAATCAAACAATGGCATGATAGATATACTACACGTGATCACCTGACCACAAATCAAACAATGGCATGATAGATATACTACAAGTGATCATCTGACCACAAATCAAACAATGGCACGATAGATATACTACATATGTGATCACATGACCACAAATCAAACAATGGCACGATAGATATACTACACATGATCACCTGACCACAAATCAAACAATGACACGATAGATATACTACACGTGATCACCTGACCACAAATCAAACAATGACACGATAGACATACTACATATGTGATCACCTGACCACAAATCAAACAATGACACGATAGATATACTACACGTGATCACATGACCACAAATCAAACAATGGCACGATAGATATACTACACGTGATCACCTGACCACAAATCAAACAATGGCACGATAGATATACTACACGTGATCATCTGACCACAAATCAAACAATGACACGATAGATATACTACATATGTGATCACCTGACCACAAATCAAACAATGGCATGATAGATATACTACACGTGATCATCTGACCACAAATCAAACAATGGCACGATAGATATACTACACACGTGATCATCTGACCACAAATCAAACAATGACACGATAGATATACTACACGTGATCATCTGACCACAAATCAAACAATGACACGATAGATATACTACACGTGATCATCTGACCACAAATCAAACAATGACACGATAGATATACTACACGTGATCATCTGACCACAAATCAAACAATGACACGATAGATATACTACACGTGATCATCTGACCACAAATCAAACAATGGCACGATAGATATACTACACGTGATCATCTGACCACAAATCAAACAATGGCACGATAGATATACTACACGTGATCACCTGACCACAAATCAAACAATGGCACGATAGATATACTACACACGTGATCACCTGACCACAAATCAAACAATGACACGATAGATATACTACACACGTGATCACCTGACCACAAATCAAACAATGGCATGATAGATATACTACATATGTGATCACCTGACCACAAATCAAACAATGACATGATAGATATACTACATATGTGATCACCTGACCACAAATCAAACAATGACATGATAGATATACTACACACGTGATCACCTGACCACAAATCAAACAATGGCATGATAGATATACTACACGTGATCATCTGACCACAAATCAAACAATGGCATGATAGATATACTACACACGTGATCATCTGACCACAAATCAAACAATGGCACGATAGATATACTACATATGTGATCACCTGACCACAAATCAAACAATGGCATGATAGATATACTACACGTGATCACCTGACCACAAATCAAACAATGGCATGATAGATATACTACACACGTGATCACCTGACCACAAATCAAACAATGGCATGATAGATATACTACATATGTGATCACCTGACCACAAATCAAACAATGGCACGATAGATATACTACATATGTGATCACCTGACCACAAATCAAACAATGACACGATAGATATACTACACACGTGATCATCTGACCAGAAATCAAACAATGGCACGATAAATATGATACATACATGGTCTCCTGTGCCAGCTAAACTGATGCACACTGGCTTTGTGTCATCTCTCCATTTCTTTGGAAGTAAAATCTGGAATCTGTTAACGCAATAATGAAAGAATAAGACTTTTTTCATATATTTAGTTCATCACATTTTCAAAATTCTATGTCTAGTCAGTATAATTCTTCTTGTTACCTTACACTGAACAGTTTTATTTGTCACTACTGTAATGTACAAAATATAATCTAGAACATTTTTACTGCAATTGAAATTTTGAAACTCATGGCAAACATTTTTTTTCTTAATACATTGTACAAAGATAGAATCTTGGAAAAAAGGTCCATAAAAGATAGGAAAAGTACTTTACCCAAGTTAAGCTAACATAAACTATTTCTTCAGGTTAAAAGAAACTTGCATTACATAGTATGTGCCCCATAGAAATTTATTTTTTCAAATTTTTTTAACTCTACATACACAAAATTGGATAAATTCATGGAAAACCAACAAGATGCAAGGATGGTACCTACACTTCTATGTAAAAAGTACTGAGAAAGTAATGCAGCAAACAGAGAATAAGATACATTAACAAATCCATAAAACTTGTTGGTTGGCTGTTTTCCAACCAACTGATCAAAATAGAAACAACCAAATTTTTCTAAAAAAGTACTTTTTCCTTCTTAAGGAAAATTCTGAAATACAACATTTTTTTAGTCTTCAATATTTTTTAACTTTTCATGTCATTATTACTTCACTTATATGTGGAAGACACCAGTCTTATGCATTACAAAGCAATCTAGACCTATGCAACAGACCCATTCTTATGAAGCAATGAGGATCTTTAAATGACAGTAAATAACCTTAAATAACCTTTGATTCTGGTAAGACCAAAACTTAATAAAAGCTGCTGGTCAGACTACAGCAAGCTGCTGGTAAGACTAGACCATGACAAGCTGCTGGTAAGACTAGACCATGACAAGCTGCTGGTAAAATAACACAACGAAAAGATGCTGGTAAAACAGACAAGAAGAAGTTGCAGGTAAGACAACACAACCACATGCTGCTGGTAAGACTAGACAATGAACGGCTGCTGATAAGACAACACAACGACAAGCTGCTGGTAAGACAACACAACGACATGCTGCTGGTAAGACAACACAACAAGCTGCTGGTAAGACAACACAACGACATGCTGCTGGTAAGACAACACAACAAGCTGCGGGTAAGAAAACACAATGACAAGCTGCTGGTAAGACAACACAATGACAAGCTGCTGGTAAGACAACACAATAAGCTGCTGGTAAGACAACACAACAAGCTGCGGGTAAGACCAGACAATGACAAGCTGCTGATAAGACAACACAACAAGCTGCTGGTAAGACAACACAATGACAAGCTGCTGGTAAGACAACAAAACAAGCTGCTGGTAAGGCAACACAACAAGCTACTGGTAAGACTTGAACCCAAGACCTCCTGGAAATAACCCAATCAAGCTATGGACTAGTCTATGTTAGCTCTATTTACAACAGTAGAAATAAACTGAAAAAAAAAATCTGTACCTACCTACATATTTTACGCGGGAAACAGCAAAGAAACAATTGTTTTAGGATGGCTTTACAAACCTGGCAGTTTCTGACACCTCCGGCAACAGACCAGGAAACTTGACTGCATATGGCGACTTGAAATGACCTTCCAGAACAACTTTATCGCTTTCAGATCTCTCCTGTAAAACGCATCACATGAACAGTAAGTGTTTTATTCTGACGAGTGCTGAATACTTGTAATACAGCGAACAACGTTTGATCCTTGACATAATGACTACTGTTTCATTAAATAAACAGAAAATCAACAAGTTCACCATAGGATTCAAACTTAGGACTTTCCTATCTTGCATTGCAAGGATGCTGCTCAGTAACTGTCGGAGAGGATTACATGCTTACATTTTACAGGTTTACAGGTTTACTGGTTTTTTAATGTTGATTTCAACAATTTTTCAACCATATTGTGATTGCTCCGAAGCATACCGTTACCAACCTCTAAAACATAGAGGCAAAAACCAGGAATCGTACCTAAATCGTCAGTAAAGCAAGCTAAACACTAAATCACTACACCAAGCCTGCCCAAATGACATTAAATGTTATGCTATAAATACATTGGGGAATAGAAATTGATATTGACATTGATAGTTTTATTACCTTATCAATATGTACAGGATAATCACTGGGTACCAGCTTCACAGCATTCTCACGATTTGATAAGAATTCCTTCCTTCCTTCAATTATTCTGCAAAAATAGCAAAACAACATAAATAATATAATGAAAGAGAATAACTCAAAAATAGCAAAACAACACAAACAAAATAATGAAAGAGAATAACTCAAAAATAGCAAAACAACACAAATAATATAATGAAAGAAAATAACTCAAAAATAGAAATATGAGGTGATATCATGATTAGTTTGTTTTTCAATTATTCAATTTAGTACTCTACACTTTACCAGGGGGTATATTATTTCATCTGTAAAATAGTGGTATCTATAAGATTTAATTTTATTGTGAAGTAAAAGAGGAAACCACTGCTCTCTCAGTAACTATGACCTTCCACAAGTTAACAGAATTTCCTGAGCTGAGTTTCAAACCAGGGCGTCTTACAATATGATTAAAACCGTATCTTTATTCCGCTTCTCTATTTGTTCCATTGCGAGTAAAGATCTGGCAAAACTCCATAAAGGGTCATGTTTTGGTGAACTCAGATTTTCAGCCAATCAATGGATTGGCTACAAATTCCTAGGTATGATATTAACATCCCCAGCGTTTGTATGCTTCACTCCGTTTAAACGTAACCTACAAGAAAGTTTTTGAACAGTGTTTGTTACATATTGCGTCACTTGCACGTGCCTAGCAGAGTCTTTGATTGGCTATAGGAGATAATAGTATCGGTAACTGAATTTCATCAGAGTTCACCAGAATATGATCCCTTAAGGAGTTTCGCCAGACCTTTATCCACAAATGGACGAATAGAGAAGCGGAATAAAGATATATGGTTTTAATCAGATTGGGTATTTTACAACCACATACTACACACTAGATATATATATATTACAAATCTTATATATTCTACACATTTTATAGATACTACACACTTTATAGATACTACAAATTTTTTACATAGTACATATTTTATACAACAATTTTTAAAAGCTTGCACCTGGTTTTCAATGTGAACATCCCATTTCAAGAAAAACGCAAAACTCTGCAACACATATTTGGGTTCAGTGTGAGCACTGTTATATGGAAAGAAAACAGCTTATTTCATGTCATTTAATGAAAAGTTTGTACTGAAAATAAAACGTATGTTAACAAGAATGAAATACGAGACTATTGATCGGGTACCGGAGTATGATCAGTGGCTAATCCAGTAAAGTCATTACCTTTTAAGGACATCCGGTTTTCCCCATCCTTTGACAAACTGTCTTGTTAAAATGAGGTTACGGAATACTTGATCTGTGCGGCTCATTTTAACAAACTGTCTTCTATGTCACTGTAATACAGATATATGTAATTCAAACGTCATGACAAGCTCGTACAAAAACACTTTCCTTATTCAGACTATTTTCTTTATGTATTCCCAAAACAATTAATTTAATTGGAAAGTGGTTGAATATTGTCTATAAAACTTGCTAAAGAAAAACCTGGGTATGGAATTGTAATTCAACTATCCTGGGTCTAGGTCTTATGAATTACACACAAAATGCTAGTCCGAAATGTCTGACCCCAGCATGAGACTTATGTTGAACGCTATTTTTCATTGTTTTCGCCAATTTTTTTGTTACATCATGACATGGAAGCAGAAGATAAACATTAAATTCTTATACTTTGTAATTGGGAAAGTGAACCTGCTCATTTGCAAACTTCTATACCATTATTAACTCTTTATGAGCATTTCGACCCCATCCTGAAGCTTGAATTTTGAGCCCAGGGATAATGAAACTTACAATATTGGTAGACATCTTCATACTCATTCTTGACATGTATTCTATTTTAATGTTTATTATCAGATTTAGAAAGAGTTAAGAAGAGGAGTTTTTAAAAAACAGTAAGAGAAAATATCACTCAAAAAGACCGAATTGAGCCTCAGTCTAGAGTCTAAATGCCCATCCCAGCACTCAGGAAATTTTGGATACAATTTTTGTAGAGATCAATCTTCATGCTCCTTCTTAAAATTCATGCAGAATTTTATAGATATATGAATTGTAAATGTTGACCAAGAACATTGTGTTGGAAATTTTTGTACTTCCAACTCAAAGAGATAGATACATGTATACTACCGTTTTACAGCGCACCGGGAATATTGCAACCCTATGGCAAAAAATCCAACTTAAACAGACCTTTTACATTCACTGCAGAGTTGTAACATTGGGTGACAAAATGACATTAATGTTCCCGTCATATCCACCAGAATGCCATCAAATTCTATTATGACTGAATAGATTTTGAGGGAATCAATTTGCTGTACAATGCTACAGCTATGCAGTTAACATGAAGAAATCTAGCTATATCTATTCTAAAGAGTTTTAAGCTGTTCTTAGTTCAGTAGTGGCCTTAAGAGTATGATCTCTGATCTCGCAGAAGGCCACTTTGCATTTGTGATGAGGTTGCATTGTGTTTTTCTTTACAAAAATGTGTCATCTGTTGAATTAAGTGTCAAGAATGCGAAGTTGCATGCAATCTGCGAGATCTGACATCATACTGTATACACAAATGGTGAAATGAGAATATTGTCGTGTTTGCAGATAAAACGGCAGCTCGCAGAGGTAATAGACCTTATTTGGAAAAAATATCGCTATGATCGATTAAGTTAAATGTTCCTTTATTGGATTATAGGATGCAAGTTCGCTGTGCTAACGCTTATTTCTCATCAGAGGCTTGTACATCAGAATACCGGCTGGTATCGCTGAAATTCCAAATTTCAATAAACAAACACTCTCTGACCCTCTGCCACAAACCGCCGATATCAAGTGGGAGAAGGGCAGAGAATCTCGGACTGTACAAATATTAGTTACGACTGCAACGGAAGAGCTATTTTGTCCCGTCTCTTCCAGACGGGACAAAATAGCTCTTCCGTTGCAGTCGTAACTATACAAATATTGAAATAAGAACCAAAAAGAACAACAAACTCAACGAATTCCCCCCCGTCTGTACTGTACTGCAGTACAGTATGTCTTGTATTGTCATATACACACACACAGAAAACCTATTTATCTTGATATTATTTACTTACTTTCATTGAGAAAAAAAATTACTTATCAACACATACTGTACTGCTGTAGGTCACAGTTACACATTTTCATTCAAACAAAATTTGAAAGTAGAGTTATCTCGCTTGGAAAATAGCGGGCTAGGCTTATTTACCCAAAAGACTTGGAAGGGGCCCAACTGAACACTCAAAAGAAATCACAGGAGCTTGTTTTCACAATTTCCGGCCTTCATTTACAGGTATAATAGGCCTATTTGTTTTTCCCGGAAACAGAGTATTGATGCCAAAATGTACTAGTGGCAAAAGAAACTACATGAATGCTACATAAATGTAGGATCTGAAATGAATTTTCATTTCATACTGTATTTATGAGTTGTTTGTTTTATACCCCGAGCCTTGACGAAGAGTTTCATAAATACCGTATGAAATGAAAATTCATCTCATATTCTTTTTATCACATGTTTACACTCAGTTTAAAGGTGTTTATTTCATCAGTCAAACACCGGCTTGACACAATTCATTTCCACGCTCTTACGTCACCTATGTCACAAATTAATTTATGACATAGCGATATTTCACTACATAAACAGCAAAACATGTGATAAAAACTATTTCTTGTTTGCCCTTTATTTTTAAGAGCATAGCTTAATATAATAAATGCGTGTTTGAGAACTCAATTTTCGTGTTCGATTCACTTTGATTGTCACAGCACGCTTTTCTGGAATTTCGAATCTGAGCGACACGTGGATGGTAATCGATTAGAATTTCTTGCATTCATTGAGAGAATTCAATATATTGAAACGGAATAAAAATTGGTTTTTGGAAGAAAATTTAGACTGAGATGTCACGTAAACAAAAGAACTTTGGTTTTTGGAAGAAAATTTTGATTGAGATGCCTTGCATGATACACTGAGAAAATGATTGTTGCATGCTATTGGGATGCTGTATAGAAACAGAAAATTAAAAATTGGTTTTTGCATAAGAAAAGGTGAAAAAAGAAAAATTGGAAATTTCCATTTATTTTTAGTTCTTTGATAAAACCAGGAGGCCGAAAATTTGTGAAAAAGAGTGTTGTTACTCTTTATGCTTATATGTTCTTCACTTTGGAGGACTTTTTATATCTGTACATTAGTTTTTAGAATGAAAGTTTGGTTGAGAGATGCCTCGCATAATTGAAAATGATCGTTTACATGATATTGGGATACTGGAAGCTGGGATGTTCTATTCTGCTCCGGCTGCGAGTTTAGCGAGGTGTAGGAGGTATCGTCGTTTCAATAACAGAGATTAAGCGGAAGTTCTGTTTACGGACGAGTCGAGATTCGACTCGACAGCAGTGATAACCGTGTTCCGGCTTACCGTCGAGTCGGAGAACGCTACATCAACGCATGCGTTATCTATCACCGCCAGTTCGGCGGAGGGAGCGTTATGGTCTGAGGTCGGATTACAACACAGTGAAGGATTCCTTTGGTGATGGTGTGAGGGCAGATTACCCGACATACGCTACCGCTACGAGACTGTACGTCAGCACGTCATCTCATTCACTTACAACGATCAGCGTAACGTCATTCTGCAGCAGGACAACGCACAACCGAACGCGTTGTTAATGACTATCTACAGCAGCAAAACGTGAATGTGCTACCATGGCCTGCAATATCCACGTAACTCGGTTAATAAAGCGTTTTGCTCGTTGCCAAAAGAATCAAACTCGAATAAAACTGGCTATTTGTCGTTGCCCTGTTTTTTTTTTTAGATAAGACAGAGAAAGCCTTAGCCCCCATGTGACGTCACGGGATGAGACAGAGAAAACCTTAGCCCCCAGTGACGTCACGGTAGATGTGGCCCGTGGGTTAAAGATCCGTTTCTGCCTAGGAGTAGCTCGTTGGATATGTCTAAATTTCAGCACAATGTATCGGGTAGATGACGTTACCATGTGAGTCAAATAATCTGGCTTGATGTGACGTAAACAAGATTTAGATAAACGAGCTTTTTGCCAAGATACCTACTATGTACTAACGTTATGTACATTTACATCTCAAAGAAATTGCGTATATATATAATCTAATTTCAAATCCTGAAAATATCTTTAAAGTTTGTACATCCATGTTGTCGGTTATGTTATTTTACCTTTTGCTATGCATGTCAGAAGATTTTGTAATGCACTCATGTTTTTTCTATAATTTAAAAGCAAATAAAACGCTCGTATCATGTTTCAGTCCTTATACACACACTACTTGTGTGATTTAAACTGCACATCTATAGAATATTACAAATACAGTAGTTGGGCAGAAAACATGAACAGAGTCTTATTTAAGTGCTAATCTTTCCATGTCAAATATTGCCTATTTACACAAATGATTCGTTATGTCATAGGATCCGAATCGAGACATTTTTAAAACTGGGGATCGCCATTCATTATAGGATTCGAATCACTGACTTAGTTGAGAAGGTATAAAGGAGAGATTTTTTGTGTATAAGTTAAAGATAATTTGTGTACCACGAATCACTACGCTGTCAAGTCGTAACGAGGCAGTTACAAAAACAGTTAAGTGGAAGAATCTCTCAGAGATATGTCATGCTACAGAATGGCAATGTAACATCAGGAATATAGACTACTTTCAAAGTACATGTAGTATGTCTTTGGTAACAGCAAATTTAAAAATTGTCCTTTTTGAAAATAAATATCTCAACTTGATATCTCTATGTACTTTTCAATCTTAATAAAATTTTGAAACATCATTTTAAGGACAACACAATATAAAACATACGATAATCAAAGATTAAATAGCTCACCTCGATAGCAGCATTTGATTTTGAACTTGTAGCATGAATTAATTATTTAAAAATGTTGTAAAATAGTCAGTTCAAATTCGATTCGATTCTAGGATGCCTAGATAGGATACAGACAGATTTGTCCAATACTGAGCTACCCTAAGATATTAATTGAATCACTCAGGCGGAGATAGACTTCGTTAGATACCCCATCTAATACAAGCGCTTTATCTCTGCTCCAAGTCTGCCTTTGTGTTCGGTATGTTGGTTGATTGATTGGTGCTTTACGTCGCTATCGACAATTTTTCATTACATCACGACATGGAAGCTGGATGTAACCAACCTTTTAAACATAGTGTGGCAACCTGGGAATCGAACCCTGATCCCCGGCGTCGCAAGCCAAGCGCTTAACCACTACACCAAGTCTGCCACTGTATTCAGTATGATGTTAGGTATTCTATTTAATAATGTAGTGTATGAAATGGTTTGTGTCATCATCGTGAATCAGCGCTAAGTAGGGAGTTGGTTTACTTGATAACTATCAGGGTTGAGTTTTATAGAAACCCGGCGTAAACCGCACGACTGAATGTTAGCAAGCCTTCTCTGAACTCTGCTGAATCGGTGTGTCTCATGACGCATTACAAAAGGCTTTTCAGTCCACTCATGTTTTACATTTATAAAATTTAGTTTATCAAAATATTAAGGAAGCAGTGTGATCACTATAATTTAGTTTTTGGTACGTCTCCTCGGATTTTATTTCACTTCTATGATGGTGGCCACTGTTTAAATGTGAATGAACCAGACCATTTGAACGAAACAAGCAGACTGACTGCTAGAGCCACTTGACCTCCTCAGACTGATTTCCAGAGCCACTTCATCACTTCTGATTGACTGCTAGAGTCACTTGATCACCTCAGAATGTCTGCTAGAGTCACTTGCTCACTTCAGACTGACAGCTAAAGTCGCTTGATCACCTTAGACTGACTACCAGAGCCACTTGATCACCTAAGTGTGTCTGCCATAGCCACATGTCCACCTCAGACTGATTGCTAAATTTGACCTCTCCAGATTGACTGCCAGAGCCACTTGATCACCACAGACTACTAGTCACTTGATTACCTCAGACTGAGTGCTGGTCACTTGATCACCTCAGACTGTCTGCCATAGCCACTTGACCACCTCAGACTGATTGTAAAAGCCATTTGACCACTTCAGACTGACGGCTAGAGCCAATTGACCACCTCAGACTGATTGCTAAATCCATTTTACCACTTCAGACTGACTTTTAGAATCCGCTCAATCATTTTAAACCACGCCCATGAATACAATCTCACAATATCACAGCAAAAACTAACTCATTAGAGTCTTGTGACCTCTTAACTAATCAGATTAAAAGTTTATCAATAAAGTAAGGGTCTTCGATCTGGTGGGCATCGCTGACATATTGACTCTGTAACATCCACACCATATTTCAGTACAATTTCTCAATCATGTGAGTAAAATCCATGGATATCATTTATATTGCATATTTGTCTCAAAAGTTTGCTTTATGAGAATTTAGAATCACCAAATTCAAATAGTTAGAAACTTATTTCTAAAACAACTTTCAGAATATATTATTTAATTATAAAAAGTTGGTTTGTAAGCAACAATTAAAAATTTGAGTTGGTGCACTGATCACAAACACATGAGTATGTAATGTATAACGATAAAAAAAAACATTGACGTACGAAATTTTTAAAGATTCACTGCAGTTAAAGTTTTGTATTTAGAAAGTATACTTCGTAACACCCTGTAGCAAAACCCCCATCCAGAGGTCTTTTACACGCTAAATTCTTATGTGTCCAAAATATTTGGAATCCTATATCATACAGCGTCTTTATGGATTGGATCATTGACGTCTTAGGACCCTCCTCGTCGCAATGGAACTCTATATAGAGCTGTCTCACGTTACGGAGAACCCCGCTTTCATACATGGCTGGTAGTGTAGCCCATTCTGCATATTCCACGTCTAATTTCAAAATATCTAATATTCTATCGGAGTGTCCCAGCATTTTTTTTACTGAAGTCAAAGTCCTGAGCTTCCATTGCCCCTTTTTGTCCTCGTCCTTTCCAGATATTCCTAAATTATAGAAATAAACTTGTTCTGAATGTATATGCTCGGTTCTGTGTAAAGATGGATCAAACGAATAAACTTCGCATCCGTACACCGCTGCCACTTCTTCGTCGAAACTCCAGTCTGTATTAATTCCAAATGAGTAGACTAAGCAAGGCGATTTCGGGCGATATTTGACGTCGTGGCAAACATTCCAGCCGCCGGATTTTATATTACCTAGTCGCAGCACTTGCTTACATAGAATTTGAAGTGCCGAGAGGTAGCGATCAGTTACTCGGATTTTTTCCTCCCTGTTCATCCGATTAATGGTTTCCTTGTCCGGTATATACATGCGTTCTGGTGGGGACGTGCTCGGCCTCATTAGGTACACGGAATAACAGGACAGAAATTTTGAAACTTCTATCAGTGGAGGCGCACAGGAAAATTCCTGATTGTAGAAAAATATCCTAAAACCAAGTGTATATAATTTTCTGAAAATGATGAGGCGTTGTTGGTATCCGCGGGATGACGCAATTTCCGGTTTGTAAAACATTTTAAGCGTAATTTGATGAATTCTGGATATGAGCGACGTGGACTGCAAGAGTTCATTGAGCACGTAGATGTCGTTGGGATTATCTGTAACGGTGAGCACTAGTAAGTGTACCTGCAGATCATCCTCTCTGTGGGACGTAATCCAAGATTTCAGAGTTCTGAAGAGATTAGAGGATAAGTGAGTTCCATCTAAAGATTTGTTCTCATCGGTTAAATTCCCTATCGAGCATTTATACTGTGCTTTCAGTTGGTCGGTGTACAGATTATCCACGGCGATCCCGAAGATGAATGCGTTACACCGACCTTCAGGAATCATATCATTGTCAACACATACATAACCCCCTCGATTATCGGCCATACCCATCAATTTGGGATACACACAGAGCGTCTGCAGGGTGGAAACATAACGATGATAAAGACATTCTAGAAGTGGTTTTGGTATACGAAGAGAGAGTGGAATGATTATAGGCATATTACCGGAAGCATCATAGAAATTACTGGGTAAAGTGTTGACACAATTTAAATCCTCAAAGATCAAGTTGTTGGAAAATTTTTGCAAATTTTGTGAATTTCGCGGGGTGATGTTTAAATTTGCATAGGCTAAGACATCAGCAATCATTGGGTGTCCTTCCTTAGGATTTGGCGTAAAGTACAAAATATTTCCTCCAGACTGAATATAAAATACCATCAAAAGTGCAGTCACAAAAACAAATGTTAGGATGGTTATAACGTTTTTATTCGACATGTTGAGTATCAGGTCGCTTTGATGTTTGTAGACATATACGACTGTGAGATCAATGGAAAACAGACTTCCTCTCTTTGTGAATCACCTCGCTTTTTGTGCGTTTATTGCTTTACCTACAAAAATTATACAGATGCAGAGTCAGATAATAAAATTGTAAAATTGTATATAATAAACTCACTATATCTATAAAATTAGTAAACTGAATACAAATGTAAGGGAAGGGGTGGGAGTTTCTATGTCATTTAAAATTATGGTTACATTATGGAAGCCGTACCTTTTGAGTTTCGTCATTTTGTCATCTACAACACCATTATCCTATCTGTATTAATCGGAGATCTCACCTACGTCTTTAGATTATAATATCACCACAATATCACTACAAAGCAACAAAGACTATAAAAATGATTGGATTAACCAGCATATGATTTCCTATTGTCTCCGTCTTGTAACTGTCCTACCAACGAAACAGGCGTAGTGTGTATGTCCACGAGAGGGCGCAGAGCTATGGTAGATCTGCAGGCTTATAAACAAAAATGTATTGAGGTACCGTCCATTTGTTTCTTGGGAAGGCAGAGGGGAGGGTGTTACGATCAAGAGTTTTTTGTAATGAAGTCAAAGCACGCACATTTTGGGTATCTTCGATATTTCACTGTCAAACTGAAAAGTAAACGTAGCATATGATGGTTGTCTAGGAACATCACGGTATGGTTATGGGAAAATTATAAGCGTTAATATATAGAAAATTGCTTACATTTATACTACGTATATTGCAGACACCATTTTTAAAAATGAAAACAGAAAAAAAAAAGAAATTAAGTAGATTAGAAGTGAATATACAAGATGTTTATGCCCCTCAAAATCTTGCAGTTAATGGCGTAAAGTCCTTATATCTAGGTCCCTCAAAACCTTGAAGTTAATGGCGTAATGTCCTGCTATCTAGGCCTCTCAAAACCATGAAGTTAATGGTGTAATTTCCTGATATCTAGGCCCTTCAAAACTCTGAAGTTAATGGCGCACAATCGTGAAATCTAGGCCCATAAAAGCCCTGAGGTTCATGGTAAAAGGCCTGCTATCTTTGCCCCTGAAAATTGCAAAGTTCATGGCGCAAAATTCTGCTATCTAGCTCCCATCCCCAAAACCCTTGAGACTGATAGCGCAAAGTCCTGCTATCTAAGCCACTCAACCAAAACATTGATGTTAATGGCGCAAAATCCTACTTCTACACCCATCAAAACCTTGACGTTAATGCGCAAAGTCCTAATATCTACGCTCCTCAAAACCTTGACGTTAATGGTACAAAGTCCTGCTATATACGCCCCTCAAAACTTTTACGTTAATGGCGCAAAGTCCCGCTATCTAATTGTCTAGCACTTACACCATACTGTCAAATAATACCAAATTAAAAGATTTATGTACATGCATAAGGTACAATACATACTGCTTTAAAATTTCAAATAAACTTTTCAACAGAAATAGATAAAAATGATAATGAAGTTTTGGCAGTTTTGTCTTTTACTGGGCCTTACTAATTCAAGTCAAAAGCCAGAATTTCGGTTCACACATGCGTAAGTTTAATCATAAAACAAGCAAATGGTTTTATACATACATCAGTAATTGTAATTGTCATTATTATCCTTTTAAAATAACGAAAGTGGAAAATTTCTCCACTAAACTCTAACACTACATACGCTATTATCCAAGAGGTGTGCTAGATTTAAGACTCGATCTGTCAAAAAGCTTCAAATAAATATAATATAAAATATCTCATTGTTATTGATATGGTCCTGATTTTCATTCTGGTCTCTTCATATTTAATATAGTTTATTGTCATCCTTTTAAAATTAATATACTAGGAAGGTGTTTCCATGCCAAATTTATCTCAGAAGGATCTTTATCAAAAATGTATCTTTTTATTTCAAGGAAATCAGCTGCTTAAATGTTATTTGAATATCTTAATGTTTTATTGAAACTTTGAATAAGGTCCAAACATATATTTTTACAGGTTGATGCATGAAATCCTTATCAAAATACAAAAGCTGGCTCGCTCTAAGGAGAGCACGATGAAATTCAGTCATGTACTGGTAAATTTGTTTATTTGCACAGAAATAGACAACAAGCTTACCCACTCCAAACACAATCATATAATAGGCAGACAGAGCAAGATTCTTATTTTACTATTGATTTCTTTGTTCGAGAAAATTTGAAAAAGTGTGTTTTAGATAATTAAATAGGTCGTGTTCCAGGCCAAAATGAGAATATTACATAAATCTAATCACGCTGTGTAAATCCATAAAAGTAAGAGAAGACATACTCCTGAGTGAAACAGTAATTACTGGCGGTAGATGATGTGAGGATATTTCTTTAATTTTTATATATGATCGGTCAAAGCTATGTTTTATAGTAAATATACTACAATTATACCTTATAATTTAGTGCACCATATGCGCTTTTCGACAACTTATGTCTATTCAGTGATGCTCGTGGCCAAATGATTAAAATTCTCAAAATATATAAATATTTGAAGAGCAGTGTTGAATCCAAAGGACCAAAATGTGAACCAAAGAATCTATCTAAGGACAGAGCTATGCATGAGGAGATACTCCTTAGTTTTAGAGTGATTTACTTAATTTGAAGACTGAAAAAGTATATATTGCATGTCAGTACAAAAGCACTGAAAACTAGACTTATGATGCCCTCGGGGACTATAAACCACCAGCAGTGACACCGGCCTAATGGTTATAATAGATATAGAACATATATACCTTATAATTTAGTGCACCATATGTAAATATTTGAAGAGCAGTGTTGAATCCAAAAGGACCAAAAAGTGAACCAAAGAATCTATCCAAGGACAGAGCTATGCATGAGGGAGATACTCCTTAGTTTAGGAAACACGTTCCATTTAACACCACATTACGATTGTCATTGAATATCTACTTGATTTTATGATGAACAATACCTTAAAGCTGTATATCCCACAATTCGGTATAATTTCAAAAATTAGGGCATGTAAAACAAAAACTGTATTTTTCTCGTATGGTTTAAGTTATTAACTTATTTTGTTGCTTTAAACCCTCGGAGATATCAAAATAATAAGAAAAGCCTTCGTAAATAAAGTGGGTATTCCATAAATACAACGATAACCTGACTTCGCGCATGCGCAATTTAATCAAAACAAATACGATGAAGGGAGACTCCAAAAGAAAACGATTTCAGTAAATACTAACTTTAGCAGACTTGAATGCAGATTTTTAAAGTTATATCTCATTTAATACGACGAATTTGATCACAACATTTTCAAGGGTCCTTTTTTAATATGTGTTAGGCTTATATATATATATATATATATATATATATATATATATATATATATATATATATATATATATATATATATATATATATATATATATATATATATATATATATATATATATATATATAATCAAAACAACTTAGAATAAATTAACCTATGATATGCACTGTAGTAGCGAACATAGGGTATACAGCTTTAAAGTGCACTACATATCTATTACAGTAATACATAATCTGTTTAAAAGAATACTAAAACCTATGCCTTCACATGCCTTACATTTAATTTAGTTACATATGTTAGTTTTGGGTGACAGGAAAAGGTGTATGTAGATGTAAGAGATGGAACACAGAAATACCAACTTATTTCATTACAGAATCTTTCGTTTCACTTTTTTTCTATGTCGCCAGGTTACACACTCCGCTGGCGTAGTAAAACAAAAGACTGGCATTACAGAATTATTCACACTACTAGTTCTGTTAAGTAAATAAAAAGACCGTTGCGTTTAAATTGTCTTTTCATACAACATTTTTCCTAGGATAGAGACATATTTCCGCCACCCATGGATCGAGAGAGAGAGAGAGAGAGAGAGAGAGAGAGAGAGAGAGAGAGAGAGAGAGAAAGTTTGCATTAGTGATAGCAGACCTATGGCATCATACAAAATAGATGCGTAGAACAACAATTTACTTGTGCCTGTTCAGGTTTGGTAATAATGATATTGTGGAGTTACCCTGGATACAAATGTTTTGTATTATTATAGACAATACTGTCTAGTAAATTATGGAGTTAGTAACATTTCAGAAAGAACTGATCTATTCGAAGCTCTTTTCATATCGATCCACAAGTATGAAGTGAACTGGTAAAAACAACTACGAAATATAGTCCCCCATGGAAGGGCACTTTGTCAGCCAAATAAAACTGGATAGGCAAGAATATCGGACAAAGCGCTATTCAACAGTTAAATTTCTGGCTCAAAAATCAGTCGAGACGTCCGTATCAGACGCGGCCAATATACGTACATTGACTCACGTAGAATGAGCACAGTCCGTTATTCTTTGTCGGAATGCTACAGTCTGAAAGGCTAAAATTGTACTTACATATGTATACTGATCCTCAGCATCTCCATACGTCCATACATGTATGTAATATACACAACATATATTGTTATATTCATGCATTCAACCGGTAACTTTACAATGCGACCATGATGCACTTCGTTGTTTGTAATCGATAACTGGAACATTTAAATGATATGTTACGTAAGTGCAGTGGCATGCCATATGCAATGGTTAAAAATTCTAGATCTCAAAGAAATAATGTTTTTTACGATTATTTGGCATAAGGTTTGTTTATGTGTAAATGCAAGCGGTGAGAGATACTGCGGGGATTTAGGAATATCTCCGGTAAAGTGTGTTTGTTTGATAAATAGTCCCAGAGGGCATCAAATGTCTAGTTTTCAGTGCTTTTGTACTGACGATCTTCATTTCAGTGCTTTTGTAGTGACATGAGATATATACTTAAATTTTCCGTCATGAAATTACACGAATCACTCTAAAACTAAGGAGTATCTCCTCATGCATAGCTCTGTCCTTAGATTGATTCTTTGGTGCACATTTTCGGTCGTTTTGAGTTTAATACTGCTCTTCAAATATTTATATTATATTAGAATCCCAACCATTCGGCCACAAGCATCACTGAAATGACATAAGTTGTCGAAATGCGCATCTGGTGCACAAAATTAGAAGGTATATATATTTTTATGTCATGGAATATATAAGTTTAGGTCCGTCTGTCATTATCATTGATCATGACGTCTTGTGATGAGAAAGAAATAAGGCTTTGATATATTTTACTTGGGTATTCTTGTGACTATACCTATTTGTTGACGCCATTTTTTACGATAGTTACTATGACTGTAAACTTTCAAATACTTCAGAAACAAAAAAAAAAAAAAAAAATAATAATAATAATTTTGGTTGTGTCTGGGACCCTCAGCATTCCACAAACTTAAAGTATTCTTTGGTTGCTCTATATATACCTAAAACTTCCCCCCGGGGGTTGACTTAAGTGTTATTATACCATTTTCCCTGATGTTATGTTGCAATAGCACTTTCTACAATGTTTGCTCACAGTCTTGTATATATTCAGTGCTGAATTATATTTGTTTTGTCATTCACGGTGGATGTGTCTAGTAAAACAGGAGACGCTCAGTCCTCCTAGGCACGTGGTCTCAGTTTTAAATGTCAGGGGTTCGTGAATGTCGACTGTGATATTTTGTTGTTAGTACCATAGTCATGTGTCACCAGTTACTTTAATGCTTATGGAGACGATATTGGCATAGTGGCACCGTATTTATGCTTTATGGGACGATATTAGCTAAGTAGCACCGTTCGGGACTGGCTACGATTAGGACGTCCATGTATGACGTAACATCGGTAATATACCTAAATACGGACGTTACCTTTGCGTAATCGATTCCAATCGACTTCTTTAACCGCTAGAAGCATCCCTGGGCATCGACGAATAAGTCCTCGTATCGTAAGGAACAGATTACCAGAGACCAACATCCGCCCTTGATGTGCTGCTATTCGTCCTGTTCTGCTGCAGCGTCACCGTGTTGTGAGGTTAGCGTGATGTAGGAGGCACAGTCGTTTCATTAACCTAGTTTGGGGGGCTGGGGGAAGTTCTGCTTACGAACGATTTCGTCTCGACAGCAGTGACGCCTGCTTTATTCAGGCACACAAAATCGGAGGAGGGAGCGTTATGGTCTTGGGTGGAATACACATGGAAGGACCCCTTTGGTAATAGTGGATGGTAGTTTAACCGGCAAATGCTAGCTTGACGAGATTGTACGTCATCACTTCATTCTATTATTTCTCAATAATCAGTATAACATCATTCTGCAGCCGAACAACGCACGATCGCACACCACATGCAATGTTAGTGACTATCTACATCAGCAAATCGTGAATGTGCTACCCGGGCCTGCGTTGCCACCAAATTCAACGCCTACAAAACATGTTTGGGATGAAATGGATCTACGTCTACGTCTACGTCAAGAGCAACTCCCCTCCTGCTACGTTGGACGCTTTGCGTTGTTCTTTACTGCACAAATGACGGAACATTTCGAGGCAATTCTGCATATCCTGATTCGTTAAATGCGTCGTAGGTGTGAAGAATGCATCGGTGCATCGGGCAGTCATACACGCTATTGAACTTGTGAAACTTTTTTTCCATCCGTGATGTTAATATTTCATGTAGAAATTTAGGGATTAATGATATTATACACATTTCTGATTAATTCCGTATGTTTTTGATTTGCACGAGGAAGATTAATTGATGATTTTCATCAATATTGAAAAAAAATCACATCGAATTGTGTACTTTAGGGCATTTAAGTTTCACTGTCCCAAAATGCAAAAATGAACCCCCCCCCCCAAAAAAAAGACTAAAGCAAAAACAAAAACAAAAAACACACAACACCCCTCCCCAAAAAAGGCAGAAAACCCCCTCCCCCAAAACAGGTAAATGGAGCATATTTCTTTGAATATTGTTTCAAACATCTTAGATATCTTATAAAATCGAAATTAATAAATCATCCATGCAAAATACACAATATAAAATTGAAAAGAAAATGAAAATTGAAACCAATACCAAGAGATCAAAGTGCATGTTTATTTTTTTAGAAATTTATTGTTTAGCTCATAGGTCAAAGCATAGTAATTCCTTTTCCACAAATGTCCCATGTTAAATTAACAGATGTCCAGCAAGATTTACCCTCTACATCTTAGTTTTATATAACCCATGTATCTAATAATGATCTAATACACGAATTTCAGTCATAATCTACCAATAATATTATTTTGAACATCCCTAGCAGCTGCCGTCCTCTAGAAGACGACTTGTTTCTAAAATAAACTTACCCGTCCACGCTTCCGTCTATGCTTGACATCTTTTCTTATGCTACTAAGTGGCGCTTCAAATATAATGCCTAGAAGTCGTGTATCCTCAAGATTTGGGCCACAGGAGCGAAAATGAATGAAAACAACATCATAACCTGACATTTAAGTGGTGTCGAAATACCGTGTGACGACAATCATACACATTTCGGAATTGTAATTACTAGTAACCGGAATTTTAAACTCTCAGATCGCGTCTCATCTGCATGTGCAAAAGGTCGAAAGGTCTATTTCTCACTTTCAGGCCTTGGTTTATCTTTCCTCAATCAAATGACCTTGTCTCATTTATACAAAAGCACCATTCTTCCGTATGTTTTATAAAGTCGCGAACTCTGGAATGGACTATCGAAACAAGATTTGCAAAGCCTCCGCACTTTTCGACATTTTTTGTAATTTGTAACGCAGTTTCAACGTCCATCGGTATATATGTCCGCTGTACATTACCACATTTTCAAATGTGTTTCTTCATGTATATCATGTTCATGTATATCAACATCATATATAAGAGAACAATAGTGGATAAATACCGCAAAAACCAATCTCAATCTTTGCGCCGAAGTCAGTAATTTAACAAATGACAAACTCTTCTCGACTCTACTTGGCTGTCAACCGATTTCCCTGACAGATCTCGATACCTTTAGAATGACAAACTTTCGTTTAGTATGTAATTCATCCGCTATTCACAGGAGTACACTTCTCTCGCGTGATATGCCTTCCTAAGCTCAACCTATTCCTTTTTTGTGCTTACTTGTATGTAACCGCATTCTGCATAAGTTTCTATTAACATACAGATTTATATATATTATATAAAGTGATTAACACTCGAATTTTTCATATTTTCCTTTTTTATTGATATTTCTTATGATATTTGTGTATATATTTTGTACTTATGATCTCCTATGGGAGGAAATAAATGATAAAATGACAAGAAACTGCCAAAATCGGTATGGCCTGATTGTGAAGCATTGGCAATTATTGAAAGCAGAATGAGTTTTGAAACACTATGCCGACAGAAGGAACAATGTGCAGTATAATCTATTTCAGTATACAGGACAAATTTACAAAGTCGTTTTATTCGGTGACGTCTGCAAGAGCGTCAGTAGTTGAATGAGCACACATAGCACGAAGAAAGGGGAACATTTAAGATTAAGGTCACAAGGTCATTCAGGGATGCAGCCCATCAAGGTCTATTTGCGTATGTGATTTGAAAGATCTATTTCTAATGATGTTTGTGTAATTGAACTAAACTTCGATATGTTTTGGCCTTGAAACTGGCAACATTCAAGGTTGAGGTCACAAAAAAGTCACAAGGAATAGTGTTCATTAAAGTCAAACTATGTGTGAGGTTTGAAAGATAGAAATCTCACGGTCTACTTGTAATTGAACTAAAGTCAATTACATATTTGACCTTAAAACAGGAAGCTCTCAAGGCCAAGGTCACAAACAAATGGTTCAATGTATAGATCTCATCAAGGTCTATCAACATTTGAAGTTTAAGAGAAATAACTGTCATGGTCTTCCTGTAATTGAACTAAATTCAATTACATATTTGACCTTGAAACTGGTGACATTCACGGTAAAGGTCAATAGAGCTTATCAAGCGGTATCTACCTGTGAATTTTGAAAGGCATAACTCTCACGGACTTTCTCTAATTAAACTAAAGTCGGCTACACATTTGACCTTCAGATTGGGAAACTTCAAGGTCAAAGTCTAAAATAAAGGATTTGTTGGATAGACCTCATCAAAGTGTATCTACATGTGAAGGGTAAAGGGATTATTTTCAAGTGTTTTCCTGCAATGAATTTAAACGCAAGAGCAAAAGCAAATACTTGGCGCAGAGGGACGGACAGACGGATGGAGAGGCAGACAGACGGACGTCGTCATTTCATAGGAGATAAAAAGGACAAGTTGTGGTGCATGGTAGATCATTCTAAAAGATTCCAAAGTATTTATCAGACATCAAACGTTGCCCTGAAGACAAATGTCTTCTTTCCTACATATATATATATATATATATATATATATATATATATATATATATATATATATATATATATATATATATATATATATATATATATATATATATATATATATATACGGTAGAATCATATACCCATTGAAGACAATGCTCGCGAAACCCCTCTTCCCCCGAATCTGTCCCAAGGTTATCAACGCTGCATGAGGCATCATTTCGTGTCATTGAACAGTAAAACAAGTGTCTAACTTCATCTAGGCGACAATGTGTAGCAATCATAAAAATATCTGGACATATGTAAAACCAATATACATTGACCCCATTTAAATTTCATTTCGTACTACTGTAACAGTAAGTACGTTAGAACTGTGAAGCCTATTTTCGTGTTGTTTTGTTACACTCTTTACGTACGGCACGCCGAAAAGTGACTGATTGATAATTGATTATTCGACAACTTGACCGTTACCGTGTCATTCCATGGTTCATTGCCTCTTTGACTTAATACAGTGATAAGAAGGTTTCCATTTCCTCGGATTTAAGACATGTTGTGATGGGTGAATCATTAATCAACTTTTTGTAAATATCCGTTAATTCAGACCTGTATAAAAGTGATTACTGCAGGAAATGTAATGGTCGTATGATTATTAAGACCTAGATTAATATCGTTCTCTGATTGGATAAACTTGATTACGCATGATCACGTGGTCAGAGAACAAAAAAGACGAGTTCAGATTTCACACAGGGATAGTAGAAAAGAATAAACATTCGTGCAATCATCAATAATAAAGATTTGAAAGGGGGGGAGAGAAGGGTGCCACGGGACTGGAGTCGCGAAAGGGGAACAAAAAATAACGTCGCCTTCCTTGATAAAAGAGTGGTAACAACGTGGTTTTACATACGCTGATTTCTAAGTACTAAGGATATGAAAAATAACATTGATCAATTATAAATCGATAAGAGAACCTTTTGATAGATACATCCTCCTACGAGTTCTTTCATCCTTTTAAACTTCCAGAATACACTTATGCGATGTATTTTGAACAGGATTTTTCAAGCAGCATTAAAATTTCAATACAAGAAAATTGTCTGAACTCATCACTGTAGTGTGGTCTCTTGCGTCATGCACAGGATAAGTGCTACCATCATACAAGTAACGTGATCGTGTCTTGTGAATCAAACATTCTACGATAATCCATATGAAGTTAATCTTTTGAATCGGTGACCTCGATACCTCCTTGTATCATAATTTTCAACAGTGAGAAAAATTCAATACTCTACATTCTTAGGTCACGTGTTATTTGTAGGTGTAGAATGCATTGTAGATGATTCTAAAGGAATCAAGGTATTTATTAGACATCTAAATTTACCCTGAAGACAAAGGACTTCTTTCATGTATTTATACATGCATGTATATACAGTAGAATCATGCACCCATCTAAGAGAATGGCCTTCTCCCTATGTATTTATACATGCAGGTATATATAGTAGGATCGTGTACCCATTTAAGACATGCTCGCGAAACAACTTCCTCCCCTCCCCCCTCCACCAATCTGTCGCAAGGTTATCAACGCTGCAGGAGGCATCATTTCGTGTCATTGAACATTAAAACAAGTGTCTAACTCTATCTAGGTTTAACCGCATTTAATACCGATACACACGGATAAACATCAATATGAATTACACATTCGAACACTCTCTTACATGCATCGTATAGCGAAATACCAAGGACTATATATATATATATATATATATATATATATATATATATATATATATATATATATATCAAACATATCAATAAGGAGAAATATGAACTTTATACGTTAAATAATCTCAAAGAAATCCTCAAGAGGATATATAACAAGTTATGAGTTTCGGCTTTCATAAAAATACGACAATTGTGCGTTATGAAAGTTAGGCGGAAAACAGACAAATACCAAGCTTTTTTAAATTTAATTTCATTTCTTCTTCGAATGGGTAACCGCGATCCCTCCTTTTCTTGTAATTCTTATCAGCGATAACAATTCAACATTCTAAACTATTAATTCACACCTTATTTTTACGTGTAGAATGAAATCTATACCATTCTAAAAGATTGAAGGTATTTATGAGACATCAAAAGTTGCGCTGAAGACGAAGGCCTTCTTTCTATGTATATAAAGTGATATGTATATACAGTAGAATCGTATACCCATTTAAGACATGTTCGGGAGACAAATCCCCCTTCACCGGAAGGTGTCGCAAAGTTATCAACGCTGCATGAGGCATCATCTCGTGTCATCGAACATTAAGACAAGTGTCTAACTATATCTAGGTAACAATGTGTAGCAATCGTAAAAATGTGAGAAGATACATAAATCTGATATACATAAGCCACATTTAAATTTCATTTCGTACGAGAGTGAGTACTTAACTGTAAAGTCTATTTTCGTGTTGATTGGATTTGTTACACTCTCTTTGTATGGCATGCGGAAAAGTGATCATCGACATCTTGACCGTTACCGTGTCAATCCATGGTTCATTGCCTATTTAACCTACAGGAGTGTTAATAAGAAGGTGATGATTAATACTCAAATAAAACATCTGAAATGTTTATCTTCTAAATAATTCGAATGGATGGCTAATACAAGTACGAAGGTAAAGCGATTGCTTTCCATTTTATCGGTGAAACCAGGATTTAGGACCTGTTGTGATGGGTGAATCATTAATCAACTATTTGTAAATATCCGTTAATTCAAACCTGTAGAAATGCGATTACTGCAGGAAATGTATTGGTCGTATGATTATTAAGACCTAGATTAATATCGTTCTCTGATTGGATAAACTTGATGACGCATGATCACGTGGTCAGAGAACAAAAAAGACGAGTCCAGATTTCACACAGGGATAGTAAGAAAAAATAAACATTCGTATAATCATCAATAATAAATGTTTGAAGTTAAATTTCTAATATGTGGATTTGAAGTGCAAAATCAACTGATATAAAAATAACCGCAGAATTATACTGTAGCTTAATGAGTTGCGCCAAATGTTGTTGCCGTCTAACACCCCTGTAGGTTATTAATGGGCGTTATTTTGTACTGTTGCACAGGGAAATAGAAATGCTTTAATGGTTAGAATATGACAAAATACATATCGATTGAAATCGGTTGAATGATGTCTGAATAAGTGGAAGAGGTGTTTTCTTGGGAGGAAGAATGCCACGGGACAGGAGTCGTGAAGGGGTAACAGAAAATAACAGAAAAAATAACGTCGCCTTCTTTTAAAAAAAGGGGTTTATCAGCGTAGTTTTTACATACGCTGATTTCTAAGTACTAAGGATATGTAAAATAATATTGGTCAATTAGAAATCTATAAGAGAATCTTGTGATAGAGACATCCTCCTACGTCCTTTTAAACTTACAGAATACACTTATCCGATGTATTTTGAAAAGGATTTTTCAAGTAGCACTAAAACATTAATACTAGAAAATTATTTGAACTCATCCCTTCGGTGTGATCTCTTGCGTCTTACAGAGGATAGGTGCCGCCAGCATACAAGTTACGTGATCGTATATTGTCAATCAAACATTCTACGATAATCCATATTCAGTTAATCTTTTGAATCGATGTCCGCAATCCCTCCTTATTTTATAATTCTCAACAGTGATAAACATTCCATACTCTGCATTCTTAAGTCACATGTTATTTGTAGGTGTAGAATGCATTGTAGATTCTAAAGGATTCAAGGTATTTATTAGACATCAAAATTTGCCCTGAAGACAAAGGCCTTCTTCCCATGTATATACAGTAGGATGGTGTACCCATTTTAAGACATGCTCGCGTGGCAACTTCCCCTTTCCAACAATCTGTGGCAAGGCTATGAACGCTGCATGAGGCATCATTTAGTGTCATTGAATATTAAAACAAGTGTCTAACTCCATCTAGGTTTAACCCCACTAAATGTCGAAACACACGGATAAACATCAATATGAATAACACATTCGAACACTCTCTTATTATTATAAGACTTATATGTATCATATAGGAAAATATGAATGAATATATATATATATATATATATATATATATATATATATATATATATATATATATATATATATATATATATATATATATATATATATATATATATATATATATATATATATACATATATATATATATATATATATATATATATATATATATATATATATTTATCAAACATATCAATAAGGAAAAATATGAATTTTATACTTGAAATAATCTCAAGGATGATAATACGATATATGACAATTTACGGGTTGCGGCTTTCATAAAAATACGAGTATTCTGCGTAATGAAAGGTAAGTTCAAGACAGACAAATACCAAGCCTTTTTTAAGTTATATTAATTTAATTTTATCCTTTGAATCGGTGTCCGCGATCCCTCTTTTTATTTAATTCACACCTTATCTTTATGTGGCCTTCTTTCCATGTATATGTACAGATATGGATATATAGTAGTATCGTGTACCCATTTAAGACACGCTCTCGAGACAACCCCCCCCCCCCCCCCCATCCTCCACGTTGTCGCAAGTTTATCAACTGTATCAACTCTCCATGAGGCATCAATTTATGTCATTGAACATTAAAACAAGTGTCTAACTCCATCTCGGTTGTAATGTGTAGCAATCATAGAAATATCTGAATATATATAAATCAGGTATACATTGGCCATATTTAAATTTCATTTCGTACTGGAATGAGTACTTAACTGTATGGTCTATTTTCGTGTTGATTTGTTTTTTTAAAACTATCTACGTACCGCATGCTGAAAACCGATTGACTAAAAACCGAACATCGACATCTTGATATTTAATACTCAAGAAAAAAAAAAAAAAAAAAAAAAACCACCCATCTGAATGTTTATCTTCTAAATAATTCGAATGGGTGGCTTATACCAGTACGAAGGTACATGTATAGCGATTGCTTTCCATTTCATCGGTGAAACGAGGATTTAGGACATGTTGTGATGGTTGAATCAGTAATCAACTACTTGTAAATAGCCATTAATTCAGACCTGTATAAAGATGATTACTGCAGGAAATGTATTAGTCGTATGATTATTAAGACCTAGAATAAAGACGACGAGTCCAGATTTCACATAGGTATACTACATAAGAATAAACATTCGTATAATCATCACTAATAAATGTTTGAAGTAAAATTTCTAATATGTGGATTTGAAGTGGAAAACCAACTGATACAAAAAGAAACGTAGAATTACACTGTAAATTAATGATTCTAGCTAAATGTTGTTGCCGTCTAGTACCCCTGTAGGTTATTAACGGCCGGTATTTTGTTCTGTTGCAAAGGAAAATATCAATGCTTTAGTGCTTACAATATAGAAAAAAACCCATATCGATTTTAAGCGGTTGAATGATGTCTGAATAAGTGGAAGAGTTGTTTTCTCGGGAAGAAGGGTACCACGGGACGGGAAAAAACAACGTCGCCTTCCTTTAAGAACGGGGTTCTAGAACGTGGTTTTATATAGGCTGATTTCCGAATATTAAGGCTATAAGAATAATAATACTATAAGAGAACCTTGTGATAGATTCATCCTCCTATGAGTTGGTTCATTCTTTTAAACTTACAGAATACATTTATCCTTTGTATTTTCAAATATCATTAAAATTCCAATACTACAAGTATATATATAAAGCACAAAGACACTACAGCTAACAAGGCACCCCATATTTCACTTATATTTGTTCCCCGTCTGGGACTCGAACCCACGAACTATGATACCGAATCACTAGCTGTCATGCATCCGACCCTCTAACCGACTGAGCTACCCGAGCTCCACAAAAATGGAGCTTTAATAGCCAATGATTAGCTAATCGCATGCATGACAACACGGCCGCGGAAAGTGAAGGAATTTACCCGACGTAAACGCAGGCGGATCCCCTGAGAGAATACAACACTGAAAGAGAAATAAACATATAAAGCACAAATAGAATCAGTGAAACACCTGGGAGTACTATAGACCTATAGATATATACAGATATGTACATATAGCAGAATCGTGTACCCATTGAAGGCATGCTCGCGAGACAATCCTCCTGCAATGTGTCAATTCAATTGAGTTCAATTTATTCGAATGCCATACAGGATATAGAAAGACACACACACACACACACACACACACACACACACACACACACACACACACACACACACATATAGTATAGGTATGGAGAGTGAATTTCCTTTACAATACAGTTTACACGACAGATACAAATATTTACCAAGGCCTATTAACTGTCTCACATTGTTAATTAATGTAATTGATTTATATACACTAGGCCTTCTATGGTAATATGGTTTGATACATTGATTGCGGAATAATATACGGACATACTAATATGAAATGATATTCATCTTCCACATCATTTGGATTACAACGAGCACAAATTCTATTTGCTCTCACTTCGTCAACATATCTGCCTTTTTTCTATTTGCAGGTTATGGGACGATAATGTAAATTTTGCAATATATTTCTTATAAAGCAAGGGATTTGGGTTTAGCAGATAGTTATAACAATGTAAAGTTATCGATAATACCTGTATGTTGGTATAAAAATCCCTTGGAAGATCTGTAAATTTCACTCAATATATTTTGTTGGAACATATCTTTTAACCTTTTATCAATAAGGATTAATATATACTGGTCGTTATATAAACTATCAAATAAATATGGTAAACCAAGCTTGTTAAATTCATCACATATATTTTGAACCCATTCGTCCCTCCTTTCAATCAAATCCTTATAGCAAGCTTTAAGTATACGGTTACAAGAATTTTTAATATTAACCAGTATTTGAAGATTTTTTTATTTTTCTTGGAATATGGAACGGGTATCTACCCTATTCATAATACAACGATTATTTGCTGTATCCTTTTTAAATCCCAATGTATTTTCACATAAAGTAGTATGAACTTTTTCAACTTCTAAAGTTTTATGAAAACCCCATACTTCTTCCCCATTATTTAGTATACTACATACATAAGTATTAAAACAGAGCATTTAGTTAGAATATTGAAATCAAATTTTTAAGAGTACTGTATATAGCAAACATAGCTTTTCTCCCCTGCTCCGCTATATACTTTTGAGTAGTAAGAAATTTCCCTTTAAAGTTCAATAATAAACCGAGATAATTAAAACTATGTACGACTTAAGTTTTTGCAGCATTGTACAGCTATTTTATGTTATTAATCATTTTCTTCTTTTTTTTTTTTTGGAATTCCTAAAAACAAGTATTTTGTCTTACTGGTATTTACAATTAAAATCCAACGAGACGTATATGTATATAATGAATCAGTATTCTTTGCAAAACTTCAGCCGATTCAGAAAATAAAACGGTATCGTCGGCATACATAAGTAAAACAAATTTACATGTTGTATGTCTATTATTGGGCAGTTGTCTTTTTAAAAGTTCATTTCAAAATCAGACGCATACAACGAGTATAATATAGGTGACAGGGGAGGTAATCCCCTTGTGACAAACCGGAAGTTGAAGTGAAGTACTGATATAAAAATAACCGTAGAATCATACTGCAGATTAATGGGTCGCGCCAAATATAGTTGCCGTCTAGCACCCCTGTAGTTTATTAATGGCCGTTATTTTGTACTGTTGACAGGAAAATATCAATGCTTTAGTCCTTACAATATGGAAAAATACACATCGATTCAAATCGGTTAAATGATGTCTGAGTAACTGGAAGAGGTGTTGGTTCGGGAAGAAGTGTACCACGGGACGGGAGTCGTGAAAGGGGAACAGAAAAAAGAACGTCGCCTTCCAGTAAAAAAGGGGTTTAACAACGTGGTTTTATATACGCTGTATTCTAAGTATTAAGGTTATTAGAAAATTGAATACATAAGATACCCTTCTGATAGATACATCCTCCTACGAGTTGGTTTATTGTTTTAAACTTACAGAATACACTTATAGGCTGTATTTTGAGGAGGATATTTCAAGTATCATTACAATTCCAATACCAGAAATTTGTCTGAGTTTATCCTTGAATGGTGATCTCTTGCGTAATGCACAGGATACGTACCACCATCATGCAAATGATGTGATCGTGTCTTGTCAATCAAACATTCTACGATAATCCAATTTAATTTAATAATTTGAATCGGTGTCCGCGATCCTTCCTTTCATTATACTTCTCATCAGTGATAACAATTCAACATTCTAAATTATTATGTCACAGCTTATTCCTATGTGTAGAATGCATGGTAGATCATTGTAAACGATACAAGGTATTTATAAGACATCAAAATTTGCCCTGAAGAGAAAGGCTTTCTCTCCATGTATTTACATGCATGTATATATAGTAGAATCGTGTAACCATTTAAGACATACTCGCGAGACAACCTCCTTCCCCACCCCCTTCACCAATCTGTCGCAAGGTAATCAACACTGCATGAGGCATCATTTCGTGTCATTGAACATTAAAACAAGTGTCAAACTCCATCTAGATTTAACCCTCCTACATACCGATACACATGGATAAACATCAACATAGAAAACACATTCGAACACTCCTTAATGTATTTCACATAGCACAATATCAATGACTCTATATACATTTATCAAACACATATCTATAAGGAAAAATATGAAGTATATATTTTAAACAATCTCAAAGATGACTTTAAGACGATATCTGACAATTTACTGTTTGCGGCTTTCAGGAAAATACGACTATTATGGGTGATGAAACGTAGATTCAAGTCAGACAACTCCCAAGGCTTTTTGATTTACTTTAATTTAATTCAATCCTTTCAATAGGTGTCTACGATCCCTCCATGTATTATAATTCCTGTCAGTAATAACAATTCAACAGTCTAAGCTATTAAGATACAGCTCATTTTTTATGTGTAGAATGTATGGTAGACCATTCTAAATCCTCAAGGTATTTATTAGACATCAAAAGTTGCCCTGAACACAAAAGCCTTCGCTTCATGTATATATAGTAGATTCATGTACCCATTTAAAACATGCTCGGCAGACAACCTCCACCAACCCGCCCAATCTGTCGCACAGTATCAACTCTCCATGAGGCGTTAATTCGTGTCATTGAACATTGAAACAAGTGTCTTACTTCATCTAAGTTACAATATGAAGCAATCGTAGAAATATCTGAACATATAGAAATCCGATATATACTACCCCCATTTAAATTTCAATTCGTTCTACAGTGAGTACTTAAATGTAAAGTCTATTTTTGTGTTGATTTGTTGTGTTACACTCTCTACGTAAGGCACGCTGAAAAGTGATTGACTAATAATTGGTCAATTGACATCTTGACCGTTCACCGTATCATTCCATGGTTCATTGCCTCGTCAGCCTAATAGAGTGTCAACAAGAAGGTGGTGTTTAATACTAAAATAAAACATCTGAATATGTTTTCTTTTAAATGATTCAAATGGATGGCTAATGCCAGTATGAAATTAAAGCGATTGATTTCTATTTCATCGGTGAATCGAGGATTTATGAAATGTTAATCAACTGCTTGTAATTATCCGTTAATTCAGACCTGCAAAAAGGTGATTACTGCAGGAAATGTATTGGTCGTATGATAAATGAGACCCAGATTAATATCGTTCTCTGATTGGACAAACTTGATTACACATGATCACGTGGTCAGAGAACAAAAAAGACGAGTCCAGATTTCACACAGGGATACCACACAACAATAAACAATCGTACAATCATAAATAATAAATGTTTGAAGTTCAAATTCTAATATGTGTATTTGAAGTGAAAAACCAACTGATATAAAAATAACGGTAGAATCATACTGTAGATTAATGATTCGCGCCAAATATGGTTGCCGTCTAGCACCCCTGTAGGTTATTAATGGGTGTTATTTTGCACGAATGCACAGGAAAATATCAATTCTTTAGTGCTTACAATATGGAAAAATACACATCGATTTAAATCGGATAAAGAATGTCTGAGTAACTGAAAGAGGTGTTTTTTTCGGGAGGAAGTGTACCACAGGACGGGAGTAGTGAAAAGGGAACAGAAAAAATAACGTCACCTTCCATTAAAAAAGGGGGTTCAACAACGTGGTTTTATATACGTTGTATTCTAAGAATTAATAACTATAGAATATATATACCATTTAATTTTGTGCACCATATGCGCATTTCGACAAGTTACGTCTCTTCAGTGATGCTCGTGGCCGAATGATTGGAATTTCCAAAATATATGAAAATATGAAGAGCAGTGTTGAAGCCAAACTGACCGAAAAGTGATCCAAATAATCTATCTAAGGACAGAGCTATTAAGATTATTAGAATAATAAATACATAGAGAACCTCCTGATAGATACATCCTCCTACGAGTTGGTTCATTCTTTTAAACTTACAGAATACATTTATCCGTTGTATTTTGAAAAATATTTTTCAATGATCATTACAATTCCAATACCAGAAAATTGTCTGAGTTTATCCCTTCGATGTGATCTCTTGCGTAATGCACAGGATAGGTGCCACCATCATACAAAGGATGTGATCGTGTCTTGTCAATCAAACATTCTACGATAATCCACATTAATTTAATACTTTGGATCGGTGTCTGCGATCCTTGTTTTGATTATAATTCTGATCGGTGATAGCAATTCAACATTCTGAATTATTAAGTCACAGCTTATTCTTATGTGTAGAATGCATGGTGGATCATTCTAAAGGATTCACGGTATTTATTAGACATCAAAATTTGCCCTGAAGACAAAGGCCTTCTCTCCATGTATTTATACATGCATGTATATATAGTAGAATCGTGTACCCATTTAAGACATGTTAGCGAGACATACTCCCATCAACCCTCCACCAATCTATTGCAAGGTAATCAATACTTTAAGAGGCATTATTTCGTGTCATTCAACATCAACACAAGTGTCAAACTCCATCTAGGTTTAACCTTCATAAATACCGATACACACGGATAAACATCAACATGGATAACACATTCGAACACTCTTTTATGTATATCAAATAGCAAAATATCAATGACTCCATATACATTTATCAAACACATATCTATAAGGAAAAATATGAAGTATATATTTTAAACAATCTCAAAGATGACTATAAGGCGATATATTACAATTTACGGGTTCCGGCTTTCTGGAAAATACCGCTATTGTGGGTATTGAGACGTAAATTCAAGTGAGACAAATATCAAGCCTTTTTTGATGTAATAAAATTTAATTTAATCCTTTGAATCGGTGTCCACGATCCCTCCTTGTATTATAATTCCTATCGGTGATAAGAATTCAACATTCTAAGATATTAAGAAACAGCCCATTTTTATGTGTAGAATGCATAGTAGATCATTCGAAAGGATTCAAGGTATGTATTAGACATCAAAAGTTGTCCTGAAGACAAAAGCCTTCTCTTCATATATATATACAGATAAGTATAGATGAAAGAATCATGTACCCACTTAAGACATGCTGGCGAGACAACCTCCCCCACCAGCCAAATCTGTCGGACGGTATCAACTCTCTATGAGGCCTTTATTCATGTCATTGAACATTAAAACAAGTGTCTAACTCCATCTAGGTTACAATGTGAAGCAATCGTAGAAATATCAGAACATATAGAAATCCGATATACACTATCCCCATTAAAATTTCAATTCGTTCTAGAGTGAGTACTGAACCGTATGGTCTAATTAAGTGTTGATTTGTTATGTTACACTCTCTACGTACGGCACGCCGAAAAGTAATTGACTAATAATTGGTCAATCGAAATCTTGACCGTTAACCGTATCTTACCATGGTTGATTGCCTCGTCAACCTAATACAGTGTCAACAAGAAGGTTGTGTTTAATACTAAAATAAAACATCTGAAATGTTTTCTTTTAAATAATTCGAGTAGGTGGCTGATACCAGTATGAAGGTAAAGTGATTGCTTTCCATTTCATCGGTGAATGGAGGATTTATCACATGTTAATCAACTACTTGTAATTATTCGTTAATTGAGACCTGCAAAAAGGTGATTACTGCAGGAAATGTATTGGTCGTATGATTATTAAGACCTAGATTAATATCGTTCTCTGGTTGGATAAACTTGTTTAAGGCATGATCACGTGGTCAGAGAACAAAAAAGACGAGTCCAGATTTCACACAGGGATAGGAAGGAAAAAGAAAAATTCGTACAAACATACCTAACAGATTTTTGAAGTTCAAATTCTAATATATGTATTTGAAGTGAAAAACCAACCGATATAAAAATAACGGTAGAATCATACTGTAGATTAATGATTCGCGCCAAATATGGTTGCCGTCTAGCACCCCTGTAGATTGTTAATGGGTGTTATTTTGCACGAATGCACAGGAAAATATCAATTCTTTAGTGCTTACAATATGGAAAAATACACATCGATTTAAATCGGATAAATAATGTCTGAGTAACCGAAAGAGGTGTTTTTTCGGGAAGAAGTGTACCACAGGTCGGGAGTCGTGAAAGGGGAACAGAAAAAAGAACGTCATCTTCCATTAAAAAAAGGGTTCAACAAGGTGGTTTTATATACGTTGTATTCTAAGGATTAATAAATATCACAGAATACCGTAGAATCATATTGAAGATTAATGATTTGCGCCAAATATTATTGCCCTCTGGCACCCTTGTAGGTTATTAATGGCCGCTTTTTTTTTGTACTGTTGCACAGGAAGATATCAATGCTTTAGAGCTTACAATATGGAAATATATATATATATATATATATATATATATATATATATATATATATATATATATATATATATATATATATATATATATATATATATATATGTATGTATATCGATTTAAATCGGTTAAATGATGTCTGAGTAACTGGAAGAGGTGTTTGTTCGGGAAGAAGTGTACCACGGGACGGGAGTCGTGAAAGGGGAACAGAAAAAATAGAAAAAAGAACGTCGTCTTCCATTAAAAAAAGGGGTTTAACAACTTCGTTTTATATACGCTGTAATCTTAGTAGTAAGGTTATTAGAATAATGAATATATAAGATACCCTTGTGATGGATACATCCTCTTACGAGTTGGTTCATTCTTTTCAAATTACAGAATACATTATTCGTTATTTTTTGAAAAATATTTTTCAATGATCATTACAATTACAACACCAGAAATTTGTCTGAGTCTATCCCTACGGTGTGATCTCTTGCGTTATGCACAGGATAGGTGCCACCATCATACAAAGGATGTGATCGTGTCTTGTCAATCAAACATTCTATGATAATCCTCATTAATTTAATACTTTGAATCGGTGTCCGCGATCCTTCCTTTCATTATAATTCTCATCAGTGATAACAATTCAACATTCTAAATTATTAAGTCACAGCTTATTCTAATGTGTAGAATGCATGATAGATCATTGTAAAGGATTCAAGGTATTTATAAGACGTCAAAAATTGACCTGAAGACGAAAACCTTCTCGCCATGTATTTATACATGCATGTATATATAGTAGAATCGTGTACCTACCTAAGACATGTTAGGGAGACAACGTCCCATCGCCCCTCCACCAATCTGTCGGAAGGTAATCAACACTGCATAAGGCATCATCTCCTGTCATTGAACATTAAAACAAGTGTCTAACTCCACCTAGGTTTAACCCCACTACATTCCGATGCAAACGGATAAAAATCAACATAGATAACACATTCGAACACTCTTTTATGTATATCATACAGCAAAATATCAATGACTATATATTCATTTATCAAACACATATCTATAAGGAAAAATATTAACTATATATTTTAAACAATCTCAAAGATGACTTAAAGACGATATATTGTAATGTACGGGTTGCGCCTTTCAGGAAAATATGAATATTGTGGGTAATGACACGTAGGTTCATGTCAGACAAATACCAAGGCTTTTTGATTTATTTTTATTTAATGTAATCCTTTATATCTGTGCCCGCGATCTCTCCTTGTATTACAATTCCTATCAGTGATAACAATTCAACATTCTAAGGTATTAGGATAAAGCTCATTTTTATGTGTAGATTGCATGGTATATCATTCTAAAGAATTCAAGGTATTTATTAGACATCAAAAGTTGCCCTTAAGACGAAAGCCTACTCTTCATACAGATATGTATATATAGCAGAATAATGTACCCTTTTACGACATGCTCGCGAGACAACCTCCTCCCACCAGCCTAATCTGTCGGAGAGTATCAACTCTCCATGAGGCCTTGATTCGTGTCATTGAACATTAAAACAAGTGTCTATCTCCATCTAGATTACAATGTGAAACAAACATAGAAATATCTGAACATATATAAATCCGATATACACTATCCCCATTTACATTTCAATTCGTTCTACAGTGAGTACTTAACTGTAAAGTCTATTTTTGTGTTGATTTGTTTTGTTGGACTGTCTACGTACAGCACGCCGAAAAGTGACTGATTAATAATTGGTCAATCGACATCTTGACCGTTCACCGTATCATTCCATGGTTCATTGCCTCGTCAGCCTAATAGAGTGTCAACAAGAAGGTGGTGTTTAATACTAAAATAAAACATTTGAATATGTTTTCTTTTAAATAATTAGAATTGGTGGCTAATACCAGTATGAAAGTAAAGCGATTGCTTTCTATTTCATCGGTGAATGGAGGATTTATGACATGTTAATCAACTGAATGTAATTGTCCGTTATGTCAGACCTGCAAAAAGGTGATTACTGCAGAAAATGTATTGGTCGTATGATTATTAAGACCTAGATTAATATCGTTCTCTGATTGGATAAACTTGATTACACATGATCACGTGGTCAGAGAACAAAAAATACGAGTCCAGATTTCACAAAGGGATACCACACAACAATAAACAATCGTACAGTCATAAATAATAAATGTTTGAAGTTCAAATTCTAATATGTGTATTTGAAGTGAAAAACCAACTGATATAAAAATAACGGTAGAATCATACTGTAGATTAATGATTCGCGCCAGATATGGTTGCCGACTGGCACCCTTATATGTTATTATAGGCCGCTTTTTTGTACTGTTGCACAGGAAAATATGAATGCTTTAGTGCTTACAATATAGAAATATATATATATCGATTTAAATCGGTTAAATGATGTCTGAGTAACTGGAAGAGGTGTTGGTTCGGGAAGAAGTGTACCACGGGACGGGAGTCGTGAAAGGGGAACAGAAAAAAGAACGTCGCCTTCCTGTAAAAAAGGGGTTTAACAGCGTCGTTTTATACACGCTGTATTCTTAGTATTAAGGTTATTAGAATAATGACTATAAAAGATACCATTGTGATAGTTACATTCTCTTACGAGTTGGTTCATTCCTTTAAAGTTACAGAATACATTATCCGTTGTATTTTGAAAAATATTTTTCAATGATCATTACAATTCCAACAGCAAAATTTTGTCTGCGTTTATCCCTGCGATGGGATCTCTTGCATCATGCACAGGATAGGTGCCACCATCATACAAAGGATGTGATCGTGTCTTGTCGATCAAACATTCTACGATAATCCTCATTAATTTAATACTTTGAATCGGTGTCCGCGATCCTTCCTTTTATTATAATTTTCATCAGTGATAACAATTCAACATTCTAAATTATTAAGTCAAAGCTTATTCTAATGTGTAGAATGCATGCTAGATAAATGTAAAGGATTCAAGGTATTTATTAGACATAAAAAGTTGCCCTGAAGACATAGGCCGTCTCTCCATATATTTATATATGCTATATATATAGTAGAATCGTGTACCCATTTAAGACATGCTCGCGAGACAACCCCCTTCCCTACCCCCTCCACAAATCTGTCGCAAGGTTTTGTTTTTACTGTTTATTTATTGGCAAAAAACCGCATGGTTTATATGCATAAACAAATACATTACAGAGCGTTTATATATAAAGTGATCATTCAGGTGAATCAGAACATATGGAGGAAAGACAAATTATATGAAAGATACAAAGCATTGAGGTATATGCACAGTATTATATCAGAATAGGATAATTTAACATAGATCCAACTATACATAAAGTACAATATATAGAATAAGTAATACATTTCAATACATACTGGTGAGATATTCGTGACAAGCGGCTGAAAAGTGTAATAAAAAAAAAAATTAAGGAATTGCAGCTTTTAAAACAGAGGCGTCTCTGAGGAACTTCCCAAGGTTACTCAATTGCTTTTTATTTTCAGTTGAGAAAAGTTGTACTAATTTAAACATTGAAGGGCGAATCCAAAAGTATGGTTTGATAAAAGAACGGCGAATTTCATTATAAAAAGGACACACTAGGACAAAATGGAACTCATCTTCGACTTGTCTATTATTACAACACTGACATAACCTATTATGTCTTTCAACATTATAGTAGCGACCTTGTTCAATACGCAACGTATGCGAAGATAATCTGAACTTGGAAAGGAAAGTAACAAGAGAAGCTGGAATAGACTTTCGTAAATAATATTGAAGTGAAAACGAATCGATCAAGTATCTATACAGTACACACTTTGGCGAAGCATTAATAAAAGCATCCCTCTCTTGTACAAATATGTCTATAAGCCGCTGTTTTAAACAAAATAAAAATGCTTTTTCGTTCCAAACACATTGATTATCCCACACATCTCTAAAACCTGAATTACATAAAATATCACGCACATTTGATAACCATGTATTATGTACCGGAATAAGTGAGAACATTTCATGATACAAGTAGTGTAATATACAATTTTCAGTATTTAGAAGTTTCAGCCAATATTTGATTATTCGAATTTTACGTATAATATGCAAAGGGAGTCTCCCTAGTTCAGAATAAACCATAAAATTCGGAGTAGTGCGTTTGACATTCAAAATTCGCTTACAAAAATGCATATGAACCTTTTCTACATCGATTCCACTGTGAAATCCCCATATTTCACAACCATAATTTAAAACACATGATACATAAGTATCAAACACATTAAGTTTAGTATTAACATTTAAAAAATTTTCATTACAGATTTTTAAAATTTTAAACATGCATTTCCGACCTTGCATAGCAATGACGTTTTGCGTTTTGTTAAATTTCCCATTGCTATTAAGTGTCACACCCAAATAATTAAAAGAGGAGACAACTTCTACAGGCGAACCATCATACCACCATTCATCCAGATTACTCAATCTCCCGCCATTTCTAAAAACAACAATTTTTGTTTTTTCAATATTTACAGAAATGTCCCATTCCGTACTGTACGTCTTAAGCTGATTTAATTGCTGCTGTAAAGCATCACGTGTTTCAGAAAGTAATACAGTATCATCTGCATACATTAATAAAAACAAAGAGAGATCACGTAAGGCAACAGGTTCACATGAGCTATTGATCAAATGCATTTCTAGATCATTTACATACATTGAAAATAGAAATGGCGACAAGGCCTCACCTTGCATTAGGCCGTTTGTACAGGTAAACAATTCTGAAAATGTAGATTTATAACGAACACAGGCTTTAACATCAGTATACAGCTTTTTAACAATAGTAAGAAATTTCCCAGTTATTCCACTTCTTGCAAGTTTGTAAAACAATTTGAATCGATTGACAGAATCAAAGGCTTTGCGATAATCGACAAAACAGCAGTACAACTTTTTCTTTGAATTTAAAAACAATGAAACTAAAGAATGCAAAGCAAATATAGCATCTGTAGTACTGTATCCAGGTCGAAAACCAAACTGAGCGTCCGTTATAATAAGATTTTCTGTGGACCACTTCAATAATCTATTATTCAAGACAGATGTAAAAATTTTAGCCAAATTACTAACCAGAGTAATCCCCCTGTAATTATGAGTGTTATTTGGGTCACCTTTCTTGTGCAGGGGTACTACAATACCTTCGGACCACGCAGATGGAAATGCTCCATTATCAAAAATATAGTTGAAAAGTTTACATAAAACAGGGCATAATAAATCTTTAAATTTAATGAAGTATTCGTTCATAAGTTGATCTATTCCAGTGGCTTTACCTGAATTCAAATTCTTAATGACTCTAAAAATCTCGTCTTCACAAATATTAACATTCAGTTCATTAAAACCATAATCCACATCGTCATTTACATCAATACTATCACCTTGATCTACATTACAAATATCTTTAAAATGCGAATAAAAATCATCAGCTGACAAAGAACTCTGCACATTTTTCTTCTTATTAAAAATTTTATAAAACTCTTTTGGATTGTTTGATCTTACATAGCTGAGTCTATTTCCCTCAAACCTCAAGTACTGCTTCCGTTTCTTATTACAGTACACCTTGTATGCTTTTCTACATTCTATAAGGTTGGTACGGTTAAAATAATTTCTATCCCCATTAAAAATGCGCAATGCGCTTCTGTAATCTGCACGTAGAGCTTTACATCTGTTATCAAACCACGGTTTATTTTTTGATGGTTTCCTTTTACCATGGGAGGTGAGGGGTTTCATGCAATATTTATCAAACACGCCATTCAGAGTGACAACAAATTTGTCCACACCGTCATTGATATTTAAAGTTGACAATTGTAACTCATCAATGATACTATGTAGATCATGCAACTTTTCATTCAGATCAACTCTCATACAGCAAGGAAATCAAGGCTGCAAGAGGTATCATTTCGTGTCATTGAACATAAAAACAAGTCTCAAACTCCATCTAGGTTTAACCCCACTACATACCGATACAAACGGATAAACATCAATATGGATAACACATTCGAACACTCTTTTATGTATATCATATAGCAAAATATCAATGACTCTATATACATTTATCAAACACATATCTATAAGGAAAAATATGAAGTATATATATTAAACAATCTCAAAGATGACTTTAAGACAATATAATTATCACAATTTACGGGTTGCGGTTTTCATAAGAATACGACTATTGTGGGTAATGACACGTAGGTTCATGTCAGACAAATACCAAGGCTTTTTGATTTAGTTTAATTTAATTCAATCCTTTGGATCGGTGTCTATGATCCCTCCTTCTGTTATAATTCCTATCAGTGAGAACAATTTAATATTCTAAGCTATTAAGTTACAGCTCATTTTTTATGTGTAGACTGTATGGTAGATCATTCTAAAGGATTCAAGGTATTTATTAGACATCAAAAATTGCCCAGAAGACAAGAACTTTCTCTTCATGTATATATACAGATATGTATAACTCTATGTATATATAGTAGATTCATGTACCCATTTAAGAAATGTTCGCGAGACTACCTCCCCCCACCCGTCCAATCTGTCGGACGGTATCAACTCTCCATGAAGCCTTAATTCGTGTCTTTGTCATATTTCAGTATTTAATTATGGTTTAAATATTAGTTCTCGATCATCTTGTCGACAACAATGTATTCTAATTAAACCTCTTGTTAAGAGATGAATTAACATAAAATTTTCAATATTTTTGTCAAATCTTTTAACTCATATGCTATAATAAGTATATGTAATGATGATGTAATTGAATAAAATACTGTTTAAACCAACAATTCAACATTCTCAGCTATTAAGGTACAGCTCAATTTTATGTAGACAATGCAGGGTAGATCAATCTAAAGGGTACAAGGTATTTGTAGACATCAAAAGTTGCCCTGAAGACAAAAGCCTTTTTCTTCATGTGTATATACAGATGTGTATATATAGTAGATTCATGTACCCATTTAAGACATGTTCACGAGACAACCCCTTTCCCTACCCCCTCCACCAATCTGTCGCAAGGAAATCAAGGCTGCAAGAGGTATCATTTCGTGTCATTGAACATAAAAACAAGTCTCAAACTCCATCTAGGTTTAACCCCACTACATACCGATACAAACGGATAAACATCAATATGGATAACACATTCGAACACTCTTTTATGTATATCATATAGCAAAATATCAATGACTCTATATACATTTATCAAACACATATCTATAAGGAAAAATATGAAGTATATATATTAAACAATCTCAAAGATGACTTTAAGACAATATAATTATCACAATTTACGGGTTGCGGTTTTCATAAGAATACGACTATTGTGGGTAATGACACGTAGGTTCATGTCAGACAAATACCAAGGCTTTTTGATTTAGTTTAATTTAATTCAATCCTTTGGATCGGTGTCTATGATCCCGCCTTAATTCGTGTCATTGAACATTAAAACAAATGTCTAACTCTATCAAGGTTACAATTTGAAGCTATCGTAGATATTTCTGAACATAAATAAATGCGATATACACTATCCCCATTTAAATTTCAATTCGGCCTAGAGTGAGTACTTAACTGTAAAGTCTATATTAATAGTGTTGATTTGTTTTGTTACACTTTCTACGTACGGCACGCAGAAAAGTGATTGATTAATAATTGGTCAATCGACACCTTGACCGTTTACCGTATCATTCCATGGTTCATTGCCTCGTCAGCCTAATAGATTGTCAACAAGAAAGTGGTGTTTAATACTAAAATAAAACATCTGAATTTTTTTCTTATAGATAATTCGAATGGGTGGCTAATACTAGTCTAAAGTTAAAGCGATTGCTTTCCATTTCATCGGTGAATCGAGGATTTATGACATGTTAATCAACTACTTGTAATTATCCGTTAATTGACACTTGCAAAAAGATGATTACTGCAGGAAATGTATTGGTCGTATGATTATTAAGACCTAGATTAATATCGTTCTCTGATTGGATAAACTTGATTGCGCATGATCACGTGGTCAGAGAACAAAAAAGACGAGTCCAGATTTCACACAGGGATACCACACAACAATAAACAATCGTACACTCATAAATAATAAATGTTTGAAGTTCAAATTCTAATATGTGTATTTGAAGTGAAAAACCAACTGATATAAAAATAATCGTAGAATCATACTGTAGATTAATGATTCGCGCCAAATATGGTTGCCGTCTAGCACCCCTGTAGGTTATTAATGGGTGTTATTTTGCACGAATGCACAGGAAAATATCAATGCTTTAGTGCTTACAATATGGAAAAATACACATCGATTTAAATCGGATAAATAATGTCTGAGTAACTGAAAGAGGTCTTTTTTCGGGAAGAAGTGTACCACAAGAGGGGAGTAGTGAAAAGGGAACGGAAAAAATAACGTCACCTCCCATTAAAAAGGGGGTTTAACAACGTGGTTTTATATACTTTGTATTCTAAGGATTAAGATTATTAGAATAATAAATACATAAGAGAACCTCCTGATCGATACATCCTCCTACGAGTTTGTTCATTCTTTTAAACTTACAGAATACATTTATCCGTTGTATTTTGAAAAATATTTTTCAATGATCATTACAATTCCAATACCAGAAAATTGTCTGAGTTTATCCCTGCGGTGTGACCTCTTGCGTAATGCACAGGATAGGTGCCACCATCAGACAAATATGCGATCGTGTGTTGTCAATCAAACATTCTACGATAGTCCACATCAATTTAATACTTTGAATCGGTGTCCGCGATCCTTCTTTTCATTATAATTCTCATCAGTGATAACAATTCAACATTCTAAATTATTAAGTCAGAGCTTATTCCAATGAATAGAATGCTTTGTAGATCATTATAAAGGATTCAAGGTATTTATAAGACATCAAAAATTGACCTGAAGACGAAAGCCTTCTCTCCATGTATTTATACATGCATGTATATATAGTAGAATCCTGTACCTATTTAAGACATATTAGCGAGACAATGTCCCATCGCCCCTCCACCAATCTGTCGCAAGGTAATCAACCCTGCATAAGGCATCATCTCCTATCATTGAACATTAAAAGAAGTGTCTAACTTCACCTAGATTTAACCTTCATAAATACCGATACACACGGATAAACATCAACATAGATAACACATTCGAACACTCTTTTATGTATATCATACAGCAAACTATAAATGACTCTATATTCATTTATCAAACACATATCTATAAGGAAAAATATGAAGTATATATTTTAAACAATCTCAAAGATGACTTTAAGAGGATATATGACAATTTACGGGTTGCGGCTTTCAGGAAAATACGACTATTATGGGTAATGACACGGAGGTTCATTTCAGACAAATACCAAGGCTTTTTGATTTAATTTAAATTAATGTAATGCTTTATATCTGTGTCTAGGATCCCTCCATGTATTTTAATTCCCATCAGTGATAACAACTCAATATTCTGAGCTATTACGATACAGCTCATTGTTATGTGCAGAATACATGGTAGATCATTGAAAAGGATTCAAGGTATTTATTAGACATCAAATGTTGCCCTGAAGACGAAAGCCTATTCTTCATGTATATATACAGATATGTATATATAGCAGAATCATGTACCATTTTTACGACATGTTCCCGAAACAACCTCCCCCCACCCGCCCAATCTGTCGGACGGTATCAATTCTCAATGAGGCCTTAATTCGTGTCATTGAACATTAAAACAAGTGTCTAACTACATCTAGGTTACAATATGAAGCAATCGTAGATATATCTGAACATAAATAAATGCGATATACACTATCCCTATTTAAATTTCAATTCGGTCTAGAGTGAGTACTTAACTGTAAAGTCTATATTAGTGTTGATTTGTTTTGTTACACTCTCTACGTACGGCACGCCGAAAAGTTATTGATTAATAATTGGTCAATCGACACCTTGAGCGTTCACCGTATCATTCCATGGTTCATTGCCTCGTCAGCCTAATAGAGTGTCAACAAGAAGGTGGTGTTTAATACTAAAATAAAATATCTGAATATGTTTTCCTTTAAATAATTAGAATTGGTGGCTATTACCAGTATGAAAGTAAAGCGATTGTTTTCTATTTCATCGGTGAATGGAGGATTTATGACATGTTAATCAACTGCTTGTAATTTTCCGTTATTTCAGACCTGCAAAAAGGTGATTACTGCAGGAAATGTATTCGTCGTATGATTATTAAGACCTAGATTAGTATCGTTTTCTGATTGGATAAACTTAATTACGCATGATCACGTGGTCAGAGAACAAAAAAGACGAGTCCAGATTTCACACAGGGATACCATACAACAATAAAAAATCGTACAATCATAAATAATAAATGTTTGAAGTTCAAATTCTAATAAGTGTATTTGAAGTGAAAAACCAACTGATATAAAAATAACGGTAGAATCATAGTGTAGATTAATGATTCGCGCCAAATATGGTTGCCGTCTAGCACCCCTGTAGGTTATTAATGGCCGTTATTTTTGTACTGTTGCACAGGAAAATATCAATGCTTTAGTGCTTACAATATAGAAAAATACATATCGTGTACCCATTTAAGACATGTTAGCGACACATACTCCCATCGACCTTCCACCAGTCTATTGCAAGGTAATCAATACTTTAAGAGACATTATTTCGTGTCATTCAACATCAACACAAGTGTCAAACTCCATCTAGGTTTAACCTTCATAAATACCGATACACACGGATAAACATCAACATGGATAACACATTCGAACACTCTTTTATGTATATCATATAGCAAAATATCAATGACTCCATATACATTTATCAAACACATATCTATAAGGAAAAATATGAAGTATATATTTTAAACAATCTCAAAGATGACTATAAGGCGATATATTACAGTTTACGGGTTCCGGCTGTCTGGAAAATACGACTTTTGTGGGTAATGAGACGTAAGTTCAAGTGAGACAAATATCAAGCCTTTTTTGATGTAATAAAATTTAATTTAATCTTTTCAATCGGTGTCCACGATCCCTCCTTGTATTATAATTCCTAACGGTGATAAGAATTCAACATTCTAAGATATTAAGAAACAGCTCATTTTTATGTGTAGAATGCATGGTAGGTCATTCGAAAGGATCCAAGGTATGTATTAGACATCAAAAGTTGTCCTGAAGACAAAAGCCTTCTCTTCATATATATATATACAGATAAGTATAGATGAAAGAATCATGTACCCATTTAAGACATGCTGGCGAGACAACCTCCCCGACCAGCCCAATCTGTCGGACGGTATCAACTCTCAATGACGCCTTTATTCGTGTCATTGAACATTAAAACAAATGTCTAACTCCATCTAGGTTACAATGTAAAGCAATCGTAGATATATCTGAACATAAATAAATGCGATATACACAATCCCTATTTAAATTTCAATTCGGTCTAGAGTGAGTACTTAACTGTAAAGTCTATATTAGTGTTGATTTGTTTTGTTACACTCTCTACGTACGGGATAGGTGCCACCATCAGACAAATATGCGATCGTGTGTTGTCAATCAAACATTCTACGAGAGTCCACATCAATTTAATACTTTGAATCGGTGTCCGCGATCCTTCTTTTCATTATAATTCTCATCAGTGATAACAATTCAACATTCTAAATTATTAAGTCACAGCTTATTCCAATGAATAGAATGCTTTGTAGATCATTATAAAGGATTCAAGGTATTTATAAGACATCAAAAATTGACCTGAAGACGAAAGCCTTCTCTCCATGTATTTATACATGCATGTATATATAGTAGAATCCTGTACCTATTTAAGACATATTAGCGAGACAATGTCCCATCGCCCCTCCACCAATCTGTCGCAAGGTAATCAACCCTGCATAAGGCATCATCTCCTATCATTGAACATTAAAAGAAGTGTCTAACTTCACCTAGGTTTAACCTTCATAAATACCGATACACACGGATAAACATCAACATAGATAACACATTCGAACACTCTTTTATGTATATCATACAGCAAACTATAAATGACTCTATATTCATTTATCAAACACATATCTATAAGGAAAAATATGAAGTATATATTTTAAACAATCTCAAAGATGACTTTAAGAGGATATATGACAATTTACGGGTTGCGGCTTTCAGGAAAATACGACTATTATGGGTAATGACACGGAGGTTCATTTCAGACAAATACCAAGGCTTTTTGATTTAATTTAATTTAATGTAATGCTTTATATCTGTGTCTAGGATCCCTCCATGTATTTTAATTCCCATCAGTGATAACAACTCAATATTCTGAGCTATTACGATACAGCTCATTGTTATGTGCAGAATACATGGTAGATCATTGAAAAGGATTCAAGGTATTTATTAGACATCAAATGTTGCCCTGAAGACGAAAGCCTATTCTTCATGTATATATACAGATATGTATATATAGCAGAATCATGTACCATTTTTACGACATGTTCCCGAAACAACCTCCCCCCACACGCCCAATCTGTCGGACGGTATCAACTCTCAATGAGGCCTTAATTCGTGTCATTGAACATTAAAACAAGTGTCTAACTACATCTAGGTTACAATATGAAGCAATCGTAGATATATCTGAACATAAATAAATGCGATATACACTATCCCTATTTAAATTTCAATTCGGTCTAGAGTGAGTACTTAACTGTAAAGTCTATATTAGTGTTGATTTGTTTTGTTACACTTTCTACGTACGGCACGCAGAAAAGTGATTGATTAATAATTGGTCAATCGACACCTTGAGCGTTCACCGTATCATTCCATGGTTCATTGCCTCGTCAGCCTAATAGAGTGTCAACAAGAAGGTGGTGTTTAATACTAAAATAAAATATCTGAATATGTTTTCTTTTAAATAATTAGAATTGGTGGCTATTACCAGTATGAAAGTAAAGCGATTGTTTTCTATTTCATCGGTGAATGGAGGATTTATGACATGTTAATCAACTGCTTGTAATTTTCCGTTATTTCAGACCTGCAAAAAGGTGATTACTGCAGGAAATGTATTCGTCGTATGATTATTAAGACCTAGATTAGTATCGTTTTCTGATTGGATAAACTTAATTACGCATGATCACGTGGTCAGAGAACAAAAAAGACGAGTCCAGATTTCACACAGGGATACCATACAACAATAAAAAATCGTACAATCATAAATAATAAATGTTTGAAGTTCAAATTCTAATAAGTGTATTTGAAGTGAAAAACCAACTGATATAAAAATAACGGTAGAATCATAGTGTAGATTAATGATTCGCGCCAAATATGGTTGCCGTCTAGCACCCCTGTAGGTTATTAATGGCTGTTATTTTTGTACTGTTGCACAGGAAAATATCAATGCTTTAGTGCTTACAATATAGAAAAATACATATCGTGTACCCATTTAAGACATGTTAGCGACACATACTCCCATCGACCTTCCACCAGTCTATTGCAAGGTAATCAATACTTTAAGAGACATTATTTCGTGTCATTCAACATCAACACAAGTGTCAAACTCCATCTAGGTTTAACCTTCATAAATACCGATACACACGGATAAACATCAACATGGATAACACATTCGAACACTCTTTTATGTATATCATATAGCAAAATATCAATGACTCCATATACATTTACCTCCTGCTTCCATGTCGCGATATAACTGAAATATTGTTGAAAGCGACGTAAAACACCAATCAACCAACCAACCAACCATATACATTTATCAAACACATATCTATAAGGAAAAATATGAAGTATATATTTTAAACAATCTCAAAGATGACTATAAGGCGATATATTACAGTTTACGGGTTCCGGCTGTCTGGAAAATACGACTTTTGTGGGTAATGAGACGTAAGTTCAAGTGAGACAAATATCAAGCCTTTTTTGATGTAATAAAATTTAATTTAATCTTTTCAATCGGTGTCCACGATCCCTCCTTGTATTATAATTCCTAACGGTGATAAGAATTCAACATTCTAAGATATTAAGAAACAGCTCATTTTTATGTGTAGAATGCATGGTAGGTCATTCGAAAGGATCCAAGGTATGTATTAGACATCAAAAGTTGTCCTGAAGACAAAAGCCTTCTCTTCATATATATATATACAGATAAGTATAGATGAAAGAATCATGTACCCATTTAAGACATGCTGGCGAGACAACCTCCCCGACCAGCCCAATCTGTCGGACGGTATCAACTCTCAATGACGCCTTTATTCGTGTCATTGAACATTAAAACAAATGTCTAACTCCATCTAGGTTACAATGTAAAGCAATCGGAGAAATATCTGAACATATAGAAATCCGATATACACTATCCCCATTAAAATTTCAATTCGTTCTAGAGTGAGCACTGAACCGTATGGTCTAATTAAGTGTTGATTTGTTTTGTTACACTCTCTACGTACGGCACGCCGAAAAGTGATTGATTAATAATTGGTCAATCGACACCTTGACTGTTCACCGTATCATACCATGGTTCATTGCCTCGTCAGCCTAATAGATTGTCGACAAGAAAGTGGTGTTTAATACTAAAATAAAACATCTGAATTTTTTCTTTTAAATAATTCGAATGGTTGGCTAATACCAGTCTGAAGTTAAAGCGATTGCTTTCTATTTCATCGGTGAATGGAGGATTTATGACATGTTAATCAACTGCTTGTAATTATCCGTTATGTCAGACCTGCAAAAAGGTGATTACTGCAGGAAATGTATTGGTCGTATGATTATTAAGACCTAGATTAATATCGTTCTCTGATTGGATAAACTTGATTACGCATGATCACGTGGTCAGAGAACAAAAAAGACGAATCCAGATTTCACAAAGGGATACCACACAACAATAAACAATCGTACACTCATAAATAATAAATCTTTGAAGTTCAAATTCTAATATGTGTATTTGAAGTGAAAAACCAACTGATATAAAAATAACGGTAGAATCATACTGTGGATTAATGATTCGCGCCAAATATGGTTGCCGTCTAGCACCCCTGTAGGTTATTAATGGGTGTTATTTTGCACGAATGCACAGGAAAATATCAATGCTTTAGTGCTTACAATATAGAAAAATACACATCGATTTAAATCGGATAAATAATGTCTGAGTAACTGAAAGAGGTGTTTTTTCGGGAAGAATTGTACCACAGGACGGGAGTAGTGAAAAGGGAACAGAAAAAATAACGTCACCTTCCATTAAAAAAGGGGTTCAACAACGTGGTTTTATATACGTTGTATTCTAAGGATTCAGATTATTAGAATAATAAATACATAAGAGAACCTCCTGATCGATACATCCTCCTACGAGTTTGTTCATTCTTTTAAACTTACAGAATACATTTATCCGTTGTATTTTGAAAAAATATTTTTCAATGATCATTACAATTCCAATACCAGAAGTTGTCTGAGTTTATCCCTGCGGTGTGATCTCTTGCGTAATGCACAGGATAGGTGCCACCATCATACAAAGGATGTGATCGTGTCATGTCAATCAAACATTCTACGATAATCCTCATTAATTTAAAACTTTGAATCGGTGTCCACGATCCTTACTTTGATTATAATTCTGATCGGTGATAACAATTCAACATTCTGAATTATTAAGTCACACCTTATTCTAATGTGTAGAATGCATGGTAGATCATTGTAAAGGATTCAAGGTATTTATAAGACGTCAAAAATTGACCTGAAGACGAAAACGTTCTCGCGATGTATTTATACATGCATATATATATAGTAGAATCGTGTACCTACTTAAGACATGTTAGGGAGACAACGTCCCATCGCCCCTTCAATCTGTCGCAAAGTAATCAACCCTGCATAAGGCATCATCTCCTGTCATTGAACATTAAAACAAGTGTCTAACTCCACCTAAGTTTATCCCCACTACATACCGATACACACGGATGAAAATCAACATAGATAACACATTCGAACACTCTTTTATGTATATCATACAGCAAAATATAAATGACTCTATATTCATTTATCAAACACATATCTATATGGAAAAATATGAAGTATATACTTTAAACAATCCAAAAGATGACTTTAAGACGATATATGACCATTTACGTGTTGCGGCTTTCAAGAAAATACAACTATTATGGGTGATGAGACGGAGGTTCATTTCAGACAAATACCAAGCCTTTTTTGATGTAATTTAATCGTTTGAATCGGTGTCCGAGATCCATCCTTGTATACATTCTAAGCTATTAAGATACAGCTCATTTTGATGTGTAGAATGCATGATACATCATTCCATGCGCGGTTCCAGAAATTTTTGTCAGAGGGGGTCGTACCAAAACAGGTAAATTTTTCTCTTAGACGAGGGGGTCCAACCCCAAAATGCCCAAACATTTACTTATTTGGTAAAATTTTCGGATTCCAGATGGGGGTCCAGACCCCTACCCCCCCCCCCCCCTCTGTATCCGCGCATGCATTCTAAAGGATTCAGGGTATTTATTAGACACGAAATGTTGCTCTGAAGACAATAGCTTTCTCTTCATGTATATATACAGATATGTATATATAGTAGATTCATGTACCCATTTAAGACATGTTCGCGAAACAACCTCCCCCCACCCGCCCAATCTGTCGGACGGTATCAACTCTCCATGAGGCCTTAATTCGTGTCATTGAACATTAAAACAAGTGTCTAACTCCATCTAGGTTACAATATGAAGCAATCGTAGATATATCTGAACATAAATAAATGCGATATACCCTATCCCCATTTAAATTTCAATTCGGTCTAGAGTGAGTACTTAACTGTAAAGTCTATATTAGTGTTGATTTATTTTGTTACACTCTCTACGTACGGCACGCCGAAAAGTGATTGATTAATAATTGGTCAATCGACACCTTGACCGTTCACAATATCATTCCATGGTTCATTTCCTCGTCAGCCTAATAGAGTGTCAACAAGAAGGTGGTGTGTAATACTAAAGTAAAACATCTGAATAAGTTTTCTTTTAAATAATTAGAATTGGTGGCTAATACCAGTATGAAAGTAAAGCGATTGCTTTCTATTTCACCGGTGAATCGAGCATTTATGACATGTTAATCAACTGCTTGTAATTATCCGTTAATTCAGACCTGCAAAAGGTGATTACTGCAGGAAATGTATTGGTCGTATGATTATTAAGACCTAGATTAATATCGTTCTCTGATTGGATAAACTTGATTACGCATGATCACGTGGTCAGAGAACAAAAAAGACGAGTCCAGATTTCACAAAGGGATACCACACAACAATAAACAATCGTACTGTCATAAATAATAGATGTTTGAAGTTCAAATTCTAATATGTGTATTGGAACTGAAAAACAAACTGATATAAAAATAAATGTAGAATCATATGCATAGTGTAGATTAATGATTCGCGCCAAATACGGTTGCCGTCTGGCACCCCTATATGTTATTATAGGCCGCTTTTTGTACTGTTGCATAGGAAAATATCAATGCTTTAGTGCTTACAATATGGAAATACATATATATATATATATCGATTTAAATCAGTTAAATAATGTCTGAGTAACTGGAAGAGGTGTTTGTTCGGGAAGAAGTGTACCACGGGACGAGAGTCGTGAAAGGGGAACAGAAAAGAGAACGTCGCCTTTTATTAAAAAAGGGGTTTAACAGCGTCGTTTTATATACGCTGTATTCTAAGTATTAAGGTTATTAGAATAATGACTATAAAAGATACCATTGTGATAGTTACATTCTCTTACGAGTTCGTTCATTCTTTCAAAGTTACAGAATACATTATCCATTGTATTTTCAAAAATATTTTTCAATGATCATTACTATTCCAACAGCAAAATTTTGTCTGAGTTTATCCCTGCGGTGGGATCTCTTGCGTAATGCACAGGATACGTGCCACCATCATACAAATGATGTGATCGTGTCTTGTCAATCAAACATTCTACGATAATCCACATTAATTTAATACTTTGAATCGGTGTCCGCGATCCTTCTTTTCATTATATTCTCATCAGTGATAACAATTCAACATTCTAAATTATTAAGTCACAGCTTATTCATATGTGTAGAATGCATGCTAGATTAATATAAAGGATTCAAGGTATTTATTAGACATCAAAAGTTGACCTGAAGACAAAGGCCCTCTCTCCATGTATTTATACATGCATGTATATATAGTAGAATCGTGTACCCATTTAAGACCTGTTCGCGAGACAGCCCCCGTTCCCTACCCCTTCCACCAGTCTGCCGCAAGGAAATCAAGGCTGCAAGAGGTATCATTTCGTGTCATTGAACATTAAACAAGTCTCAAACTCCAGTTAGGTTTAACCCCACTACATACCGATATAATCGTATAAACATCAATATGGATAACACATTCGAACACTCTTTAATGTATATCATATAGCAAAATATCAATGACTCTATATTCATTTATCAAACACATATCTATAAGGAAAAATATGAACTATATATTTTTAAAGATCTCAAAGATGACTTTAAGAGGATATATGACAATTTACGTGTTGTGGCTTTCAGGAAAATATGACTATTCTGGGTAATGACACGGAGGTTCATTTCAGACAAATACCAAACTTTTTTTTATTTTATTTAATGTAATTTAATCGTTTGAATCGGTGTCCGCGATCCCTTCTTGTATTATACTTCCTATCAGTGATAACAATTCAACATTCTAAGGTATTAAGATACAGCTCATTTTGATGTGTAGAATGCATGATAGATCATTCCATGCGCGGATCCAGAAATTTTTGTCAGATGGAGTCGAACCCAAAAGGTAATTTTTTCTCTTAGACGAGGGTATTCCAACCCCCAAAATGCCCAAATATTACCTTTTTTTGGTAAAATTTTCGGATTCCAGGGGGGGGGGGGTTCCAGACCCCCTAACCCCCCTCCCCCTCTGTATCCGCGCATGCATTCTAAAGGATTCAGGGTATTTATTTGACATTAAATGTTGCACTGAAGACAAAAGCCTTCTCTTCATGTATATATACAGATATGTATACATAGTAGATTCATGTACCCATTTAAGACATGTTCGCGAAACAACCTCCCCCCACCCGCCCAATCTGTCGGACGGCATCAACTCTCCATGAGGTCTTAATTCGTGTCATTGAACATTAAAACAAGTGTCTAACTCCATCTAGGTTATAATATGAAGCAATCGTAGATATATCTGAACATAAATAAATGCGATATACACTATCCCCATTTAAATTTCAATTCGGTCTAGAGTGAGTACTTAACTGTAAAGTCTATATTAGTGTAGATTTGTTGTGTTACACTCTCTACGTACGGTACGCCGAAAAGTGATTGATTAATAATTGGTCAATCGACACCTTGACCGTTCACCGTATCATTCCATGGTTCATTGTCTCGTCATTCTAATAGAGTGTCAACAAGAAGGTGGTGTGTAATACTAAAGTAAAACATCTGAATAAGTTTTCTTTTAAATAATTAGAATTGGTGGCTAATACCAGTATGAAAGTAAAGCGATTGCTTTCTATTTCATCGGTGAATCGAGCATTTATGACATGTTAATCAACTGCTTGTAATTATCCGTTAATTCAGACCTGCAAAAGGTGATTACTGCAGGAAATGTATTGGTCGTATGATTATTAAGACCTAGATTAATATCGTTCTCTGATTGGATAAACTTGATTACGCATGATCACGTGGTCAGAGAACAAAAAAGACGAGTCCAGATTTCACAAAGGGATACCACACAACAATAAACAATCGTACTGTCATAAATAATAAATGTTTGAAGTTCAAATTCTAATATGTGTATTGGAACTGAAAAACAAACTGATATAAAAATAAACGTAGAATCATACTGTAGATTAATGATTCGCGCCAAATACGGTTGCCGTCTGGCACCCCTATATGTTATAATAGGCCGCTTTTTTGTACTGTTGCACAGGAAAATATCAATGCTTTAGTGCTTACAATATGGTTGGTTGGTTGGTTGATTGGTGTTTTACGTCGCTTTCAACAATATTTCAGTTATATCGCGACATGGAAGCAGGAGGTTACCAACCTCTTAAACATAGTGGCGCAACCCGGGAATCGAACCCGGATCGTCGGCGCCGCAAGCCAAGCGCTTAACCACTACACCAAGCCTGCCCCTGCTTACAATATGGAAATACATATATATATATATATATATATATCGATTTAAATCAGTTAAATAATGTCTGAGTAACTGGAAGAGGTGTTTGTTCGGGAACAAGTGTACCACGGGACGAGAGTCGTGAAAGGGGAACAGAAAAGAGAACGCCGCCTTTTATTAAAAAAGGGGTTTAACAGCGTCGTTTTATATACGCTGTATTTTAAGTATTAAGATTATTAGAATAATGACTATAAAAGATACCATTGTGATAGTTACATTCTCTTACGAGTTGGTTTATTCTTTCAAAATTACAGAATACATTATCCATTGTATTTTCAAAAATATTTTTCAATGATCATTACTATTCCAACAGCAAAATTTTGTCTGAGTTTATCCCTGCGGTGGGATCTCTTGCGTAATGCACAGGATAGGTGCCACCATCATACAAATGATGTGATCGTGTCTTGTCAATCAAACATTCTACGATAATCCACATTAATTTAATACTTTGAATCGGTGTCCGCGATCCTTCTTTTCATTATAATTCTCATCAGTGATAAAAAATTCAACATTCTAAATAATTAAGTCACAGCTTATTCTAATGTGTAGAATGCATGCTAGATTAATGTAAAGGATTCAAGGTATTTATTAGACATCAAAAGTTGACCTGAAGACAAAGGCCCTCTCTCCATGTATTTATACATGCATGTATATATAGTAGAATCGTGTACCCATTTAAGACCTGTTCGCGAGACAGCCCCCGTTCCCTACCCCCTCCACCAGTCTGCCGCAAGGAAATCAAGGCTGCAAGAGGTATCATTTCGTGTCATTGAACATTAAACAAGTCTCAAACTCCATCTAGGTTTAACCCCACTACACACCGATATAAACGTATAAACATCAATATGGATAACACATTCGAACACTCTTTAATGTATATCATATAGCAAAATATCAATGACTCTATATTCATTTATCAAACACATATCTATAAGGAAAAATATGAACTATATATTTTTAAAAATCTCAAAGATGACTTTAAAGTTGCACTAGCTGTCGGAATTGGTATTTCATAAACGTTATGTATCATTTACTTATCCGAAGCTAAATACGATAAAACTACAAAATACAGTTAAACTAAATCCAAAGTCGGCTCTATTGACGACATTAACGCGTTTATAAGAACCGGAAAAATGAGAAATGTCCGTTATCCTCACCATTTACTCAACATTTGACATGCATGTAGATCGGGTCAGCATATCACGTGACAAAAACAAAGGACTCGAGTGTAACGGTGAGTATAACTTCGTAAAACGTGTTTTATCAAACTCTATAAACACTTTTAGATGTGTAAGTTTACACTAAATACACAAAGGCACAGAAAGATATGATTAGTAATACTGTCATTAGTAATTTGACTTTGTGCAATGAATATTTTTGTCACAGTAGTTGTCCAACGTGGTTTGATCGAGGGGCCCCCAAAAGGGGCTCATAAAGAATTTTTTTTACAGTACTGTAACAATATTATATTTTGATCATAACGTTATTACAACAAAGTGGAGTGCACGTATATATAACAGTTTAGTTACAACTATAATAAATTGTAATTTACCCATTGAAGGAACAAGAAAAAAAGGAATAGTGTTTTGGGAGTTAGGCCCCCCCCCCCCCCCCCCCACTCCTGTTTCCGTTTGTCGTCTTCACTAATATAACCATTTTATTTGTAACAGTTATTGTTATTTATAGTACATTGTAGTAGATTCTGATTCACAAATTTATTTGCCTTGAAAATAACTTGATGACAACATTTACTCATATGTCCAATTCAATAACCCCCCCCCCCCCCTCTTTTTTTTTTCTTTCTCTAACAATTTCATTATTCTTATCCATACATTTCATACTGTTTTGAATATATATAATGCTGAAGGAAATAAGATGTTTTCTGATGTTTCTTGGAAAAACACCAATTCAACCTCCATATATTATTTTATTTTGAGAGAATATCATTTTTATTGGAAAATATCTCATCATTTCTGTAGATCTACATGAAGTTATGTTAAAGTAAAATTTGAATGCAGCCCTTCATAATGCTGTCATTTACGAGAAGAGTCTTTCTGTACGATGAAAGTTGGTCATAGGCAAATTGATGTAGAACTTTTAAAACTGGCCCCTATCCTTTTTCGAAAATATCTGAGATGTGACAATGTGTTCCAGTGAGTTCTTCTTCCATTGAAGCTAAGGACTGCATTTGTTGAGCATCATCTCACTGTGTTTATTACTAAAGACAATTAAAACATGTTACAAGTGTCAGTATTACACTTTACTTGTTGATTGATTGATTTTTGTTTAACGTCACACCACGAATATTTCGTATACGGTGACGGCATCTGCCTGATGCAGGGCATACAAATTTTGACCTTTGCAACGGACCCACCCAAAGCGGTGAGGGATCTTTAACGTGCCATGCATACCACGACACAGGCCTCGAATTTTACTGTCTCATCTGAAAGACAGGACACCAGCATGACCAGAGCGGGACTCGAACCCCGGCCTCCCAATCACTGTAGCTTTTAACTTAATCAAATCCAGGTTTGATCCCAGATCAAGGCAGCTAGGAATGAAGATATTTAAGCTTATTTATAATGTAATATAAATTTCTATTTTAGAATAGCAGTATAGCAGATTAGAGACTTACTTTGTACCTATGGAAGATAAAAGATACTGAGCAGTTATAGTAAAACAGGGAAACAAAGTGGTTCAGGTCATTTAGCAAGCCAAGAAAGTGTTAGAATAAAAGCATAAATTAATAAATCTAGAGGCCACGGAATGAGAAGGAAAAAAAGAACTATAGAAATGTTTTCAAAGCTGCTAAAAGAAAGGAATGCAAAATTAGAGGTACAACAGCTAATATGATATATATGACCTTGACCTCTTATATGCTACTCTACATAATTTAAAAGTATTATGCGTAGAAAAGGTCAAGGGCATCACATTTGAAAGTTTATTTACATTGCATATTATATATGTTATTTACTATAAATTGTTACAAAAAATTATAAAACATTAAAGCCTTTAAAAATTACTTATCATGTTTGTCTCATTAACTGCATGTCTTCCTGTAATTGCATATTAATGTATCGATAATTTTGCAGAAATGACAACAGATGAAAAAAAGAAGTTTCTATAGCCCTCATGAAAGATGTATCAAATATTAACATACCAAGCACATAAAGGTCAATATGGAGACCTACACCAATGTCCAGAAATTTATTAGTCTGCCAGGCAGAAAAAATTAGCTGTCAGAATTGTTCTTAAACTTTCATAGCCATGGTATATATATTATATATATGTTATTTCATAATGTTTCATCCTTCTCGCATAGGTAAATCTATTGTGTTATGCAAGTTACACACAAAATAAAATAAAAATAAAATAAAAGGTATATATATATATCTATTTACTGAAATGCTTCAGTTTTTACAATGACCTGTGTTCTTTTATAAGACGTAAAAATTAAAATTAACCTTTTTCAACACATGTTGCGTTTTCTTAATAATGCTGGTATTGGACAAATTAACAGAACATCTGAAGAGGCTAAAGTTTTGGTTATGCACTGTGATTTTTCAGGTCCTTATTTAGCTCAGTAGTACAGATACCAAAGTAAAGAAGCTAGTTTCTCTCTGTATATTATATACACTGAAGCTGTCTTCCAAATACACCTAGAATGTGTACTTTATCCATTTGGGCATGTAATGGAACTCCTTTTTTCTTGAGTACTATCCACTGTTAGCCTAATCTTTGTTTTATAAAGCTGGAGTTTTCTGAAAGTCAGATAATTATAAAATTAAATATGAAATGTATACGTGTAATTCATTTCATTCCATCTGCTATCATTAGTGGTATCTAAATTATACATGTTAAATTTCTAACAGTATAACTAAATTAACTAAAAGTGGTCAGTGAAAGCAAAACTTGGCACTATAATGACTGATTTCCATATGTATATTTATATTACTAGTACTCAATTTAATTTAGTGTATGTTAGACCAGTATGGGAACTGTTTTATGTATAAGTAGAACTAAAAGTTCTTGTAGAAAACAAAAACACATGGTTATGGGCTTACTGGGAATTTGACCTTGCAAATATAACCTTGGTTCTAGGTCATTAGACACCCTTGTGTCACAGGTAACAATTGACAAAAATATGAAACAGATTTAAAATCATGTTATGTCTTAGTGTGTCAGTGTACCTGAACCTTGGAGTAAAATGACCTTGGTTCAAGTCAGAACACACCATTGTATCATGTGTAACACTTGTATGAAGTATCAACCACATCAAAAGCATAGAGATTTTATGATCTGGACAAACTTTGATGGACAGACAGAGATAAGGATAGAATGATTCCTATATACATGTACCCCCAAAATTGCGTTAGTTGGAGCTGTAATTAATTATCATTAATACTCACGAGGTTTAAAGTCAGACTCTGTATCATCATCTGTGCTATGTCAAGAACTGAGTTCTTTCAATGATGCTTGGTATTATAGACTTCGTCAGATCTGCATAAAAATAGAAACACTTTCTATAAGATTATTCAATCACATTCCTATTGATACAATTCAAGCAAAATACGAAAGTAACTGGTGTCACATGACTATGGCACTAACAACAATGTACCACAGTGGACATTCAGGGACCCCTGAAATTCAGAGGTGAGACCAGGTGCCCGGGAGGAGTGAGCGTCCCCTGTTTGGCTAGCCACACCCGCCGCGAATGTCCTTACACAGACGAAACAATAATAATACAACATTGATACAATTCAACACACATAGTATTATATTCCTTCAAAACAAAATACCAATTTGCACATAATTAAAGAAATCATATTTGATATGAGCAAGCTTAAAAGGGAGTTAACCCATGTGGGCTGGACCATGCTTTTCAAAACTTCAATTTGAAATTTTCTAGTTACTGTAAATAGTATTTCTATATTTAATTACTATGATAACTAGAACTGTCCTAATGGGACATATACACCCCCACCCCTGTGGCACCAAAGTTCAAAATAGGGCATAGACCAAGGACAAAAGTAATGGTTTCAAATGAAAGATCTCTTCATGAGGAATCTCATGTGCATAAAAGATCTACTATTTACAATTCAAAGCAGAAACATCAGATACATGGTAAAGTTTCAATTCACAAATATATCAAATATATCACGGGCAGCAATCTCGTGAAGATAAAGTCTTGTAAATAGTTGCAGATTTACAGTACTGTAAAATGTTGGTATCGACAGAAAGGTCTTGCCACAAGGAATACACATGTGTAGTATGAAGGTCCCATCTCTTTTCTTTCAAAAGTAATGGCTAAGGTTAAAGTTTTTAAAAAGTAAGTCAAATTTCAAGGCCAAGGTCCAAAATTTTGGCACCAAAAGAAAGGTCTTGCCACAAGGAATATACATGTGTAGTATGAATACCCAGTCTCTTTTGGTTCAAAAGTTATGGTGAAGGTTAAAGTTTTCTGGACAGACAGACAGACGGAGAGACAGACAGACTGACAGACAAGGTGATTCCTATATACCCCCCAAACTTCGTTTGCGGGGGGTATAATAAGAAACAGTACTAGATATCTTACCTATTTGTATGGAAGGATTTCCCATACATGTGTGTATTGCATATGTTGCTACCATTTGTATTATCTCTAATAAATTTAACTGTTTCATTTGAAATGTCTTAAGGACAGTAAAATGTTATTTTCAAAAGTCAGTCCATAATATGACTCAAATTTCAACATTGTGGACTAAATAAAAACATGTTACATTATCTATATACGTGAATGTTACCCTGAATAGTTTTTTCCATATCATATAATTTATATTAAGACATGAATTTCAAAAAGGCACCTTTTATAATATAAAATGTAATAAAATGCATACGTAATTTTTTGAAAGCAAATTGTTTAAATTACCTGAAAGATGCATGATGCTTCCGATTCCTTTAAACAAACAATGAATCATAGAGACGGCTGTCTGAATCAATGGCTCATCTTCTTTAAATTCTTTTGGATATTAACATTGATGATGTTATTCATGGTGCCCTAAAATAACAAATACATGTGTATATGTGACAAGAAAACCCCAAGAATCCTCCTTGGCTCAATCATACCACAATTCTACAAGATATTATTTTTAATTTTTTATGTAGTATACACACTTTATACAATTCACCATCAAATTAGTTTCATTTACCTAACAGGTTGAACGTTTTACATTATAAATATTAAACTGAATACAACTGATAGAGTCAATCCCAAGTACATTGTAGCCATGGGACCTAAGTTTGAATCAAAGAGTGTCTATTACATTTGACCTTGCCTATTAACTGAACTTCAGCCATCTCTCATCGGTAAACAATATATCTTTGTTTTGAGGTGGATTTGAGTATAAGAGCTTTTCAATTAATTGTTGGCATGGGAAGAATACATGTCGATACAGATATATCTATCCAAGATAATTGTTCATTGTTGCAGTTCAAATTCCCACACAGTCATTAATTTTCAACATAAATCCCTCCTTGCATTATATTTCCTATCAGTGATAACAATTTAACATTCTAAGCCATTAAGGTACAGCTCAATTTTATGTGTAGAAGGCATGGTAGATCATCCTAAAGGGTACCGGGTATTTATTTGACATCAAATGTAGCTCTGAAGACAAAAGCCTTCTCTTCATGTATATATACAGATATGTATATATAGTAGATTCATGTACCCATTTAAGACATGTTCGCGAAACAACCTCCCCCCACCCGCCCAATCTGTCGGACGGTATCAACTCTCCATGAGGCCTTAATTCGTGTTATTGAACATTAAAACAAGTGTCTAACTTCCTCTAGGTTACAATATGAAGCAATCGTAGATATTTCTGAACATAAATAAATGTGATATACACTATCTCCATTTAAATTTCAATTCGGTCTAGAGTGAGTACTTAACTGTAAAGTCTATATTAATAGTGTTGATTTGTTTTGTTACACTCTCTACGTACGGCACGCCGAAAAGTGATTGATTAATAATTGGTCAATCGACACCTTGACCGTTAACCGTATCATTCTATGGTTCATTGCCTCGTCAGCCTAATAGATTGTCAACAAGAAAGTGGTCTTTAATACTAAAATAAAACATCTGAATTTTTTCTTTTAAATAATTCGAATGGTTGGCTAATACCAGTCTGAAGTTAAAGCGATTGCTTTCTATTTCATCGGTGAATGGAGGATTTATGACATGTTAATCAACTGCTTGTAATTATCCGTTATGTCAGACCTGCAAAAAGGTGATTACTGCAGGAAATGTATTGGTCGTATGATTATTAAGACCTAGATTAATATCGTTCTCTGATTGGATAAACTTGATTACGCATGATCACGTGGTCAGAGAACAAAAAAGACGAGTCCAGATTTCACACAGGGATACCACACAACAATAAACAATCGTACAATCATAAATAATAAATGTTTGAAGTACAAATTCTTATATGTGTATCTGAAGAGAAAAACCAACTGATATAAAAATAAACGTAGAATCATACTGTAGATTAATGAATGGCGCCAAATATGGTTGCCGACTGGCACCCCTATATGTTATTATTGGCCGCTTTTTTGTACTGTTGCACAGGAAAATATCAATGCTTTAGTGCTTACAATATGGAAATATATATATATATATATATATATATATATATATATATATATATATATATATATATATATATATATATATATATATATATATATATATATATATATATAATATATATATATATATATATATATATATATATATATATATATATATATATATATATATATATATATATATCTATATATCGATTTAAATCGGTTAAATGATGTCTGAGTAACTGGAAGAGGTGTTTGTTCGGGAAGAAGTGCACCATAGGACGGGAGTCGTGAAAGGGGAACAGAAAAAATAACGTCGACTTCCATTTAAAAAGGGGTTTAACAGCATGGTTTTATATACGCTGTATTCTAAGTATTAAGGTTATTAGAATAATGATTATATAAGATACCCTTGTGATAGATACATTCTCTTACGAGTTGGTTCATTCTTTTAAAGTAAGAGAATACATTATCCTTTCAATGAGCATTACAATTCCAACAGCAAAATTTTGTCTGAGTTTATCCCTGCGGTGGGATCTCTTGCGTAATGCACAGGATAGGTGCCACCATCATACAAATGATGTGATCGTGTCTTGTCAATCAAACATTCTACGATAATCCACATTAATTTAATACTTTGAATCGGTGTCCGCGATCCTTCCTTTCATTATAATTCTCATCAGTGATAACAATTCAACATTCTAAATTATTAAGTCACAGCTTATTCATATGTGTAGAATGTATGCTAGATTAATGTAAAGGATTCAAGGTATTTATTAGACATCAAAATTTGTCCTGAAGACAAATGCCCTCTCACCATGTATTTATACATGCATGTATATATAGTAGAATCGTGTACCCATTTAAGACATGCTCGCCAGACAACCCCGTTCCCTACCCCCTCCACCAATCTGTCTCAAGGAAATCAAGGCTGTAAGAGGTATCATTTCGTGTCATTGAACATTAAAACAAGTCTCAAACTCCATCTAGGTTTAACCCCACTACATACCGATACAAACGGATAAACATCAATATGGATAACACATTCGAACACTCTTTTATGTATATCATATAGCAAAATATCAATGACTCCATATAGATTTATCAAACACATATCTATAAGGAAAAATACGAAGTATATATTTTAAACAATCTCAAAGATGACTATAAGGCGATATATTACAATTTACGGGTTCCGGCTTTCTGGAAAATACGACTATTGTGGGTAATGAGACGTAAGTTCAAGTGAGACAAATATCAAGCCTTTTTTGATGTAATAAAATTTAATTTAATCCTTTGAATCGGTGTCCACGATCCCTCCTTGTATTATAATTCCTAAAGGTGATAAGAATTCAACATTCTAAGATATTAAGAAACAGCTCATTTTTATGTGTAGAAGGCATGGTAGATCATTGTAAAGGGTACAGGGTATTTATTTGACATCAAATGTTGCTCTGAAGACAAAAGCCTTCTCTTCATGTATATATACAGATATGTATATATAGTAGATTCATGTACCGATTTAAGACATGTTCGCGAAACAACCTCCCCCCACCCGCCCAATCTGTCGGACGGTATCAACTCTCCATGAGGCCTTAATTCGTGTTATTGAACATTAAAACAAGTGTCTAACTTCCTCTAGGTTACAATATGAAGCAATCGTAGATATTTCTGAACATAAATAAATGTGATATACACTATCTCCATTTAAATTTCAATTCGGTCTAGAGTGAGTACTTAACTGTAAAGTCTATATTAATAGTGTTGATTTGTTTTGTTACACTCTCTACGTACGGCACGCCGAAAAGTGATTGATTAATAATTGGTCAATCGACACCTTGACCGTTAACCGTATCATTCTATGGTTCATTGCCTCGTCAGCCTAATAGATTGTCAACAAGAAAGTGGTGTTTAATACTAAAATAAAACATCTGAATTTTTTCTTTTAAATAATTCGAATGGTTGGCTAATACCAGTCTGAAGTTAAAGCGATTGCTTTCTATTTCATCGGTGAATGGAGGATTTATGACATGTTAATCAACTGCTTGTAATTATCCGTTATGTCAGACCTGCAAAAAGGTGATTACTGCAGGAAATGTATTGGTCGTATGATTATTAAGACCTAGATTAATATCGTTCTCTGATTGGATAAACTTGATTACGCATGATCACGTGGTCAGAGAACAAAAAAGACGAGTCCAGATTTCACACAGGGATACCACACAACAATAAACAATCGTACAATCATAAATAATAAATGTTTGAAGTACAAATTCTTATATGTGTATCTGAAGAGAAAAACCAACTGATATAAAAATAAACGTAGAATCATACTGTAGATTAATGAATGGCGCCAAATATGGTTGCCGACTGGCACCCCTATATGTTATTATTGGCCGCTTTTTTGTACTGTTGCACAGGAAAATATCAATGCTTTAGTGCTTACAATATGGAAATATATATATATATATATATATATATATATATATATATATATATATATATATATATATATATATATATATATATATATATATATATCTATATATCGATTTAAATCGGTTAAATGATGTCTGAGTAACTGGAAGAGGTGTTTGTTCGGGAAGAAGTGCACCATAGGACGGGAGTCGTGAAAGGGGAACAGAAAAAATAACGTCGACTTCCATTTAAAAAGGGGTTTAACAGCATGGTTTTATATACGCTGTATTCTAAGTATTAAGGTTATTAGAATAATGATTATATAAGATACCCTTGTGATAGATACATTCTCTTACGAGTTGGTTCATTCTTTTAAAGTAAGAGAATACATTATCCTTTCAATGAGCATTACAATTCCAACAGCAAAATTTTGTCTGAGTTTATCCCTGCGGTGGGATCTCTTGCGTAATGCACAGGATAGGTGCCACCATCATACAAATGATGTGATCGTGTCTTGTCAATCAAACATTCTACGATAATCCACATTAATTTAATACTTTGAATCGGTGTCCGCGATCCTTCCTTTCATTATAATTCTCATCAGTGATAACAATTCAACATTCTAAATTATTAAGTCACAGCTTATTCATATGTGTAGAATGTATGCTAGATTAATGTAAAGGATTCAAGGTATTTATTAGACATCAAAATTTGTCCTCAAGACAAATGCTCTCTCTCCATGTATTTATACATGCATGTATATATAGTAGAATCGTGTACCCATTTAAGACATGCTCGTGAGACAACCCCGTTCCCTACCCCCTCTACCAATCTGTCTCAAGAAAATCAAGGCTGTAAGAGGTATCATTTCGTGTCATTGAACATTAAAACAAGTCTCAAACTCCATCTAGGTTTAACCCCACTACATACCGATACAAACGGATAAACATCAATATGGATAACACATTCGAACACTCTTTTATGTATATCATATAGCAAAATATCAATGACTCCATATAGATTTATCAAACACATATCTATAAGGAAAAATACGAAGTATATATTTTAAACAATCTCAAAGATGACTATAAGGCGATATATTACAATTTACGGGTTCCGGCTTTCTGGAAAATACGACTATTGTGGGTAATGAGACGTAAGTTCAAGTGAGACAAATATCAAGCCTTTTTTGATGTAATAAAATTTAATTTAATCCTTTGAATCGGTGTCCACGATCCCTCCTTGTATTATAATTCCTAAAGGTGATAAGAATTCAACATTCTAAGATATTAAGAAACAGCTCATTTTTATGTGTAGAAGGCATGGTAGATCATTGTAAAGGGTACAGGGTATTTATTTGACATCAAATGTTGCTCTGAAGACAAAAGCCTTCTCTTCATGTATATATACAGATATGTATATATAGTAGATTCATGTACCGATTTAAGACATGTTCGCGAAACAACCTCCCCCCACCCGCCCAATCTGTCGGACGGTATCAACTCTCCATGAGGCCTTAATTCGTGTTATTGAACATTAAAACAAGTGTCTAACTTCCTCTAGGTTACAATATGAAGCAATCGTAGATATTTCTGAACATAAATAAATGTGATATACACTATCTCCATTTAAATTTCAATTCGGTCTAGAGTGAGTACTTAACTGTAAAGTCTATATTAATAGTGTTGATTTGTTTTGTTACACTCTCTACGTACGGCACGCCGAAAAGTGATTGATTAATAATTGGTCAATCGACACCTTGACCGTTAACCGTATCATTCTATGGTTCATTGCCTCGTCAGCCTAATAGATTGTCAACAAGAAAGTGGTGTTTAATACTAAAATAAAACATCTGAATTTTTTCTTTTAAATAATTCGAATGGTTGGCTAATACCAGTCTGAAGTTAAAGCGATTGCTTTCTATTTCATCGGTGAATGGAGGATTTATGACATGTTAATCAACTGCTTGTAATTATCCGTTATGTCAGACCTGCAAAAAGGTGATTACTGCAGGAAATGTATTGGTCGTATGATTATTAAGACCTAGATTAATATCGTTCTCTGATTGGATAAACTTAATTACGCATGATCACGTGGTCAGAGAACAAAAAAAAAACGAGTCCAGATTTCACACAGGGATACCACACAACAATAAACAATCGTACAATCATAAATAATAAATGTTTGAAGTACAAATTCTAATATGTGTATTTGAAGAGAAAAACCAACTGATATAAAAATAAACGTAGAATCATACTGTAGATTAATGAATCGCGCCAAATATGGTTGCCGACTGGCACCCCTATATGTTATTATTGGCCGCTTTTTTGTACTGTTGCACAGGAAAATATCAATGCTTTAGTGCTTACAATATGGAAATATCTATATATCGATTTAAATCGGTTAAATGATGTCTGAGTAACTGGAAGAGGTGTTTGTTCGGGAAGAAGTGTACCACGGGACGGGAGTCGTGAAAGGGGAACAGAAAAAATAACGTCGACTTCCATTAAAAAAGGGGTTTAACAGCATGGTTTTATATACGCTGTATTCTAAGTATTAAGGTTATTAGATTAATGACTATATAAGATACCCTTGTGATAGATACATTCTCTTACGAGTTGGTTCATTCTTTTAAAGTAAGAGAATACATTATCCTTTCAATGAGCATTACAATTCCAACAGCAAAATTTTGTCTGAGTTTATCCCTGCGGTGGGATCTCTTGCGTAATGCACAGGATAGGTGCCACCATCATACAAATGATGTGATCGTGTCTTGTCAATCAAACATTCTACAATAATCCACATTAATTTAATACTTTGAATCGGTGTCCGCGATCCTTCCTTTCATTATAATTCTCATCAGTGATAACAATTCAACATTCTAAATTATTAAGTCACAGCTTATTCATATGTGTAGAATGTATGCTAGATTAATGTAAAGGATTCAAGGTATTTATTAGACATCAAAATTTGTCCTCAAGACAAATGCTCTCTCTCCATGTATTTATACATGCATGTATATATAGTAGAATCGTGTACCCATTTAAGACATGCTCGCGAGACAACTCCGTTCCCTACCCCCTCCACCAATCTGTCTCAAGGAAATCAAGGCTGTAAGAGGTATCATTTCGTGTCATTGAACATTAAAACAAGTCTCAAACTCCATCTAGGTTTAACCCCACTACATACCGATACAAACGGATAAACATCAATATGGATAATACATTCGAACACTCTTTTATGTATATCATATAGCAAAATATCAATGACTCCATATAGATTTATCAAACACATATCTATAAGGAAAAATACGAAGTATATATTTTAAACAATCTCAAAGATGACTATAAGGCGATATATTACAATTTACGGGTTCCGGCTTTCTGGAAAATACGACTATTGTGGGTAATGAGACGTAAGTTCAAGTGAGACAAATATCAAGCCTTTTTTGATGTAATAAAATTTAATTTAATCCTTTGAATCGGTGTCCACGATCCCTCCTTGTATTATAATTCCTAACGGTGATAAGAATTCAACATTCTAAGATATTAAGAAACAGCTCATTTTTATGTGTAGAAGGCATGGTAGATCATTCTAAAGGGTACAGGGTATTTATTTGACATCAAATGTTGCTCTGAAGACAAAAGCCTTCTCTTCATGTATATATACAGATATGTATATATAGTAGATTCATGTACCCATTTAAGACATGTTCGCGAAACAACCTTCCCCCACCCGCCCAATCTGTCGGACGGTATCAACTCTCCATGAGGCCTTAATTCGTGTCCTTGAACATTAAAACAAGTGTCTAACTCCATCTAGGTTATAATATGAAGCAATCGTAGATATTTCTGAACATAAATAAATGCGATATACACTATCCCCATTTAAATTTCAATTCGGTCTAGAGTGAGTACTTAACTGTAAAGTCTATATTAATAGTGTTGATTTGTTTTGTTACACTCTCTACGTACGGCACGCCGAAAAGTGATTGATTAATAATTGGTCAATCGACACCTTGACCGTTAACCGTATCATTCTATGGTTCATTGCCTCGTCAGCCTAATAGATTGTCAACAAGAAAGTGGTCTTTAATACTAAAATAAAACATCTGAATTTTTTCTTTTAAATAATTCGAATGGTTGGCTAATACCAGTCTGAAGTTAAAGCGATTGCTTTCTATTTCATCGGTGAATGGAGGATTTATGACATGTTAATCAACTGCTTGTAATTATCCGTTATGTCAGACCTGCAAAAAGGTGATTACTGCAGGAAATGTATTGGTCGTATGATTATTAAGACCTAGATTAATATCGTTCTCTGATTGGATAAACTTGATTACGCATGATCACGTGGTCAGAGAACAAAAAAGACGAGTCCAGATTTCACACAGGGATACCACACAACAATAAACAATCGTACAATCATAAATAATAAATGTTTGAAGTACAAATTCTTATATGTGTATCTGAAGAGAAAAACCAACTGATATAAAAATAAACGTAGAATCATACTGTAGATTAATGAATCGCGCCAAATATGGTTGCCGACTGGCACCCCTATATGTTATTATTGGCCGCTTTTTTGTACTGTTGCACAGGAAAATATCAATGCTTTAGTGCTTACAATATGGAAATATCTATATATCGATTTAAATCGGTTAAATGATGTCTGAGTAACTGGAAGAGGTGTTTGTTCGGGAAGAAGTGTACCACGGGACGGGAGTCGTGAAAGGGGAACAGAAAAAATAACGTCGACTTCCATTAAAAAAGGGGTTTAACAGCATGGTTTTATATACGCTGTATTCTAAGTATTAAGGTTATTAGATTAATGACTATATAAGATACCCTTGTGATAGATACATTCTCTTACGAGTTGGTTCATTCTTTTAAAGTAAGAGAATACATTATCCTTTCAATGAGCATTACAATTCCAACAGCAAAATTTTGTCTGAGTTTATCCCTGCGGTGGGATCTCTTGCGTAATGCACAGGATAGGTGCCACCATCATACAAATGATGTGATCGTGTCTTGTCAATCAAACATTCTACAATAATCCACATTAATTTAATACTTTGAATCGGTGTCCGCGATCCTTCCTTTCATTATAATTCTCATCAGTGATAACAATTCAACATTCTAAATTATTAAGTCACAGCTTATTCATATGTGTAGAATGTATGCTAGATTAATGTAAAGGATTCAAGGTATTTATTAGACATCAAAATTTGTCCTCAAGACAAATGCTCTCTCTCCATGTATTTATACATGCATGTATATATAGTAGAATCGTGTACCCATTTAAGACATGCTCGTGAGACAACCCCGTTCCCTACCCCCTCCACCAATCTGTCTCAAGGAAATCAAGGCTGTAAGAGGTATCATTTCGTGTCATTGAACATTAAAACAAGTCTCAAACTCCATCTAAGTTTAACCCCACTACATACCGATACAAACGGATAAACATCAATATGGATAACACATTCGAACACTCTTTTATGTATATCATATAGCAAAATATCAATGACTCCATATAGATTTATCAAACACATATCTATAAGGAAAAATACGAAGTATATATTTTAAACAATCTCAAAGATGACTATAAGGCGATATATTACAATTTACGGGTTCCGGCTTTCTGGAAAATACGACTATTGTGGGTAATGAGACGTAAGTTCAAGTGAGACAAATATCAAGCCTTTTTTGATGTAATAAAATTTAATTTAATCCTTTGAATCGGTGTCCACGATCCCTCCTTGTATTATAATTCCTAACGGTGATAAGAATTCAACATTCTAAGATATTAAGAAACAGCTCATTTTTATGTGTAGAAGGCATGGTAGATCATTCTAAAGGGTACAGGGTATTTATTTGACATCAAATGTTGCTCTGAAGACAAAAGCCTTCTCTTCATGTATATATACAGATATGTATATATAGTAGATTCATGTACCCATTTAAGACATGTTCGCGAAACAACCTTCCCCCACCCGCCCAATCTGTCGGACGGTATCAACTCTCCATGAGGCCTTAATTCGTGTCCTTGAACATTAAAACAAGTGTCTAACTCCATCTAGGTTATAATATGAAGCAATCGTAGATATTTCTGAACATAAATAAATGCGATATACACTATCCCCATTTAAATTTCAATTCGGTCTAGAGTGAGTACTTAACTGTAAAGTCTATATTAATAGTGTTGATTTGTTTTGTTACACTCTCTACGTACGGCACGCCGAAAAGTGATTGATTAATAATTGGTCAATCGACACCTTGACCGTTAACCGTATCATTCTATGGTTCATTGCCTCGTCAGCCTAATAGATTGTCAACAAGAAAGTGGTCTTTAATACTAAAATAAAACATCTGAATTTTTTCTTTTAAATAATTCGAATGGTTGGCTAATACCAGTCTGAAGTTAAAGCGATTGCTTTCTATTTCATCGGTGAATGGAGGATTTATGACATGTTAATCAACTGCTTGTAATTATCCGTTATGTCAGACCTGCAAAAAGGTGATTACTGCAGGAAATGTATTGGTCGTATGATTATTAAGACCTAGATTAATATCGTTCTCTGATTGGATAAACTTTATTACGCATGATCACGTGGTCAGAGAACAAAAAAGACGAGTCCAGATTTCACACAGGGATACCACACAACAATAAACAATCGTACAATCATAAATAATAAATGTTTGAAGTACAAATTCTAATATGTGTATTTGAAGAGAAAAACCAACTGATATAAAAATAAACGTAGAATCATACTGTAGATTAATGAATCGCGCCAAATATGGTTGCCGACTGGCACCCCTATATGTTATTATTGGCCGCTTTTTTGTACTGTTGCACAGAAAATATCAATGCTTTAGTGCTTACAATATGGAAATATGTATATATCGATTTAAATCGGTTAAATGATGTCTGAGTAACTGGAAGAGGTGTTTGTTCGGGAAGAAGTGTACCACAGGACGGGAGTCGTGAAAGGGGAACAGAAAAAATAACGTCGACTTCCATTAAAAAAGGGGTTTAACAACGTGGTTTTATATACGCTGTATTCTAAGTATTAAGGTTATTAGAATAATGACTATATAAGATACCCTTGTGATAGATACATTCTCTTACGAGTTGGTTTATTCTTTTAAAGTAAGAGAATACATTATCCTTTCAATGAGCATTACAATTCCAAGAGCAAAATTTTGTCTGAGTTTATCCCTGCGGTGGGATCTCTTGCGTAATGCACAGGATAGGTGCCACCATCATACAAAGGATGTGATCGTGTCTTGTCAATCAAACATTCTACGATAATCCAAATTAATTTAATACTTTGAATCGGTGCCCACGATCCTTCCTTTCATTATAATTCTCATCAGTGATAACAATTCAACATTCTAATTTATTAAGTCACCGCTTATTCATATGTGTAGAATGCATGCTAGATTAATGTAAAGGATTCAAGGTATTTATTAGACATCAAAATTTGTCCTCAAGACAAATGCCCTCTCTCCATATATTTATACATGAATGTATATATAGTAGAATCGTGTACCCATTTAAGACATGCTTGCGAGACAACCCCGTTCCCTACCCCCTCCACCAATCTGTCTCAAGGAAATCAAGGCTGTAAGAGGTATCATTTCGTGTCATTGAACATTAAAACAAGTCTCAAACTCCATCTAAGTTTAACCCCACTACATACCGATACAAACGGATAAACATCAATATGGATAACACATTCGAACACTCTTTTATGTATATCATATAGCAAAATATCAATGACTCCATATAGATTTATCAAACACATATCTATAAGGAAAAATACGAAGTATATATTTTAAACAATCTCAAAGATGACTATAAGGCGATATATTACAATTTACGGGTTCCGGCTTTCTGGAAAATACGACTATTGTGGGTAATGAGACGTAAGTTCAAGTGAGACAAATATCAAGCCTTTTTTGATGTAATAAAATTTAATTTAATTCTTTGAATCGGTGTCCACGATCCCTCCTTGTATTATAATTCCTAACGGTGATAAGAATTCAACATTCTAAGATATTAAGAAACAGCTCATTTTTATGTGTAGAAGGCATGGTAGATCATTGTAAAGGGTACCGGGTATTTATTTGACATTAAATGTTGCTCTGAAGACAAAAGCCTTCTCTTCATGTATATATACAGATATGTATATATAGTAGATTCATGTACCCATTTAAGACATGTTCGCGACACAACCCCCACCCGCCCAATCTGTCGGACGGTATCAACTCTCCATGAGGCTTTAATTCGTGTCATTGAACATTAAAACAAGTGTCTAACTCCATCTAGGTTATAATATGAAGCAATCGTAGATATTTCTGAACATAAATAAATGCGATATACACTATCCCCATTTAAATTTCAATTCGGTCTAGAGTGAGTACTTAACTGTAAAGTCTATATTAATAGTGTTGATTTGTTTTGTTACACTCTCTACGTACGGCACGCCGAAAAGTGATTGATTAATAATTGGTCAATCGACACCTTGACCGTTAACCGTATCATTCTATGGTTCATTGCCTCGTCAGCCTAATAGATTGTTTTTGTTTGTTTGTTTGATTATTGTTTTACGTCACTCCACGATTATTTCACGTATATGGTGACGGCGTCTGCCTGATGCATTGCATACAAATTTAGACCTTTGCAACGGACCCACCCGAAGCAGTGAGGGATCTTTTACGTGCCACGCCTACCGTGACACGGGACCTCGGTTTTTACTGTCTCATCCGAAAGACAGAACACCGGTGTGCCCCGGGCGGGAGTCGAACCCGCGACCTCTCGATCACGAGCCGAGCACCTTATCCACTAGGCCACACCGGCTTTAATAGATTGTCAACAAGAAGGTAGTGTTTAATAGTGAAATAAAACATCTGAATATGTTTTCTTTTAAATAATTAGAATTGGTGGCTAATACCAGTATGAAAGTAAAGCGATTGCTTTCTATTTCATCGGTGAATGGAGGATTTATGACATGTTAATCAACTGCTTGTAATTATCCGTTAATTGAGACTTGCAAAAAGATGATTACTGCAGGAAATGTATTGGTCGTATGATTAAGGGAAATGCTCCTATAGAACTCCAAGAGTTATCCCTCTTTTTATTAATGTACGCCGATGATATGGTTATGTTAGCCCAGTCGGCTTCTGATTTACAACTTATGTTGAATTCATTTCAAAATCACACAGAAAAATGGGCTTTAACTGTTAATGTTGGAAAAACAAAATTTTGGTTTTCAGGAACGGCGGTATTTTACGAGCAGATGACGCATGGTATTACATGAATGAGCAAATTGAAGTAGTAGATACGTTTTGTTATCTCGGTCTAATTTTGAATTTTAACGGTAAATTTAACCTCACCCAAAAGCAATTATCTTTACAATGCAGAAAAGCACTATTCTCTCTTAAACGTAAATGCTACAATATGAATTTGAATTTTATTACACTTCTGTCTTTATGTGATACTTATGTTGGAAGTGTTGCTAACTATGGCAGTGAAATTTGGGGAGCTCATTCTGCTCCAAATATAGAAAAAGTCCATATTAATTTTTGTAAAAGTATACTTGGAGTCAAACGATCTACTCCAAATGCAGTCATATATTGTGAATTAGGGAGATTACCTATGCAATGTGTGAGAAAATTACGTATATTGAAATATTGGCTAAAACTTCTGTCAACAAAAAACTGTATTTTAAAAACATGCTTTGACTTCATGTGTAATGAATTGAATAGAAATCACAACTGCAAAAATTGGGTAGCTAATGTGAAAGATATTTTGTCAAATGTTGGATTATTGGATTTGTGGTTAAACCAATGTTGGTTAAAGACTGAGTATATATATGCTGTTGCTAAGCAACGTATTTTTGATCATTATAAACAGACAATTCTTTCTGATGTGAACAGTTCCTCAAAGTGTTCTATTTATAAACATCTAATTGATACCTTTACTTTGCAATCATATTTAACAAAAAGAATTCCTATGTAATACAAAAAGCTTACATGTAAATTAAGACTGTCCTCATATTGTTTGCATATTAAGACTGGTAGATATAAAAATATTCCTTTAGAAAAACGTTTATGCCCTTTATGCACTTTAGATATTGAGGACGAATTTCATTTTTTCTTAAAATGTCCTCGTTACAGTCATTTAAGAATAAAATTTTTGAAAAGGTATTACTATATTGGACCCTCTGTCTTTAAATTCACTCAACTATTGTCAACACAAAACGTCAAAGAGCTATGTAACTTGGGTAAATATATTAAAAACTGCTTTGAGATCAGACAAATTTATGTATAACAACACTCTCTCAAATTGACTTTGTATTTATGTATTTATTCTAATATTATATTATTTTATATAATATTCATATCCTGTATATTGTCAATAAGCTGTATTTGCTTTAGACTAAAATAAACAACTAATACCTAGGAGTATGATTATTAGGACCTAGATTAATAACGTTTTCTGATTGGATAAACTTGATTCCGCATGATCACGTGGTCAGAGAACAAAAAAGACGAGTCCAGATTTCACAAAGGGATACCACACAACAATAAACAATCGTACAATCATAAATAAGAACTGTTGGAAGTTCAAATTCTAATATGTGTATTTGAAGTAAAAAGCCAACCGATATTAAAAATAAGCGTAGAATCATACTGTAGATTAATGATTCGCGCCAAATATGGTTGCCTTCTAGCACCCCTGTAGGTTATTAATGGCTGTTATTTTGCACGAATGCACAGGAAAATATCAATTCTTTAGTGCTTACAATATGGAAAAATACACATCGATTTAAATCGGATAAATAATGTCTGAGTAAATGAAAGAGGTGTTTGTTCGGGAAGAAGTGTACCACAGGAGGGGAGTAGTGAAAAGGGAACGGAAAAAATAACGTCACCTTCCATTAAAAAGAGGTTTAACAACGTGGTTTTATATACTTTGTATTCTAAGGATTAAGATTATTAGAATAATAAATACATAAGAGAACCTCCTGATAGATACATCCTCCTACGAGTTTGTTCATTCTTTTAAACTTACAGAATACATTTATCCGTTGTATTTTGAAAAATATTTTTCAATGATCATTACAATTCCAATACCAGAAAATTGTCTGAGTTTATCCCTGCGGTGTGACCTCTTGCGTAATGCACAGGATAGGTGCCACCATCATACAAAGGATGTGATCGTGTCTTGTCAATCAAACATTCTACGATAATCCACATTAATTTAAAACTTTGAATCGGTGTCCACGATCCTTACTTTGATTATAATTGTGATCGGTGATAACAAGGTGCCACCATCATACAAAGGATGTGATCGTGTCTTGTCAATCAAACATTCTACGATCATCCACATTAATTTAATACTTTAAATCGGTGTCCGCGATCCTTCCTTTCATTATAATTCTCATCAGTGATAACAATTCAACATTCTAAATTATTAAGTCACAGCTTATTCTAATGTGTAGAATGCATGGTAGATCATTGTAAAGGATTCAAGGTATTTATTAGACATCAAAAGTTGTCCTGAAGACGAAAGCCTTCATTCCATGTATTTATACATGCATGTATATATAGTAGAATCGTGTACCCATTTAAGATATGTTAGCGAGGCAACCTCCCATCGCCCCTCCACCAATCTGTTTGAAGGTAATCAATACTGCAGGAGGAATCATTTCCTGTCATTGAACATTAAAACAAGTGTCTAACTCCATCTAGATTTAACCCCACTACATACCGATACACACGGATAAACATCAAAATGGATAACACATTCGAACACTCTTTTATGTATATCATATAGCAAAATATCAATGGCTCTATATACATTTATCAAACACATATCTATAAGGAAATATAGGAGAGTGTATATTTTAAACAATCTCAAAGATGACTTTAAGAGGATATATGACAATTTACGTGTTGCGGCTTTCAGGAATATAGACTATTATTGGTAATGACACCTAGGTTCAAGACAGACAAATAGCCAGGTTTAATTTAATTTAATTTAATTTAATCCTTTGAATCGGTGTCCGTGATCCCTCCTTGTATTGTTATTCCTATTAGTGATAACAATTCAACATTCTAACATATTAAGATACAGCTCATTTTTATGTGTAGAATGCATGGTAAATCATTCTAAAGGATTCAGGGTATCTATTAGACATCAAAAGTTGCCCTGAAGACAAAAGCCCTCTCGGCATGTATATATACAGATATGTATATATAATAAAATCATGTACCCATTTAAGACCTGCTCGCGAGACAAGTGCCTAAATCCATCAAGGTTACAATGTGAAGCAATCGTAGAAATATCTGAACATATATAAATCCGATATACACTCTCTACGTACAGCACGCCGTGATTGACTAATAATTGGTCAATCGACACCTTGACCGTTAACCGTATCTGAAATATTTTCTTTTAAATAGTTCGAATGTTTGGCTAATACCAGTATGAAGGTAAAGCGATTGCTTTCCATTTCATCGGTGAATCGATGATTTATGACATGTTAATCATCTACTTGTGATTATCCGTTAATTCAGACTTGCAAAAAGATGATTACTGCAGGAAATGTATTGGTCGTATGATTATTAAGAAGTAGATTAATATCGTTCTCTGATTGGATAAACTTTATTACGCATGATCACGTGGTCAGAGAACAAAAGAGACGAGTCCAGATTTTCTACAGGGATACCACACAACAATCAACAATCGTACAATCATCAATAATTAATGTTTGAAGTTCAAATTCTAGCATGTGTATTTGAAGTGAAAAATCAACTGATATGAAAATAACGGTAGAATCATACTGTAGATTACTGATTCGCGCCAAATATGGTTGCCGACTGGCACCCCTATATGTTAGTATTGGCTGCTTTTTTGTACTGTTGCACAGGAAAATATCAATTCTTTAGTGCTTACAATATGGAAAAATACATATCGATTTAAATCTGTTAAATGATGTCTGAGTAACTGGAAGAGGTGTTTGTTCGGGAAGAAGTGTACCACGGGACGGGAGTCGTGAAAGGGGAACAGAAAAAAGAACGTCGACTTTCACAAAAAAGGGTTTAACAACGAGGTTTTATATATGCGGTATTCTAAGTATTAAGGCTAGAAGAAAAATAAATACATAAGAGAACCTTATGAGGGATACATCCTCTTACGAGTTGGTTCATTCTTTTAAACTTACAAAATACATTTATCCGTTGTATTTTGAAAAGAATTTTTCAAATATCATTACAATTCAAACACTAGAAAATTGTCTGAACTTATCCCTGCGGTGTGATCCTTTGCGTAATGCACAGGGTAATTGCCACCATCATACACATGATGTGATCGTGTCATACAAGCGAGTAACGTGAACGGGCCTTGTTAATCAAACATTCTACGATAATCTACATTAACTTAATCTTTTGAATCGCTGTCCACGATACCTCATTTTATTATAATTTTCATGAATAATAACAATTCAACTTTCTAAATTCTTATGTCATTGCTTTTTTGATGTGTAGACTGCATGGTAGATGATTCTAAAGGATTCAAGGTATTTATTAGACATCTAATGTTGCCCTGAAGACAAAGGCCTTCTCTCCATGTATTTATACATGCATATAGATATAGTAAGATCGTGTACCCATTTAAGACATGTTAGCGAGACAACCTCCCATCGTCCCTCCACTAGTCTGTCGCAAGGTTATCAACCCTGCATCAGGCATCATTTCGTGTCATTGCACATTAAAGCAAGTGTCTAACTCCATCTAGGTTTAACCGCACCAAATACCGATACACACGGATAAACGTCGACTTGAATAACACATTCGAACACTCTGTTATATATATCATAAAGCAAAATATCAATGACTCTGTAGGTATTTATCAAACACATATCTATAAGGGAAAATATGAACTTTATACTTCAAACAATCTCAAAGATGAGTTTAAGACGATATATGACAATTTACTGGTTGCGAAAGCAGGCGTGGCCTAGTGGTATCGCGCTGGACTCCTGATCGGGAGGCCGGGGTTCGAATCCCGCTCTGGTCATGCCGGTGTCCTGTCTTTTGGATGAGAAAGTAGAACCCGAGGCCCTGTGTCGTGGTATGCATGGCACCTTAAAGATCCCTCACTGCTTCGGGTGGGTCCGTTGCAAAGGTCAAAATTTGTATGCCCCGCATCAGGCAGATGCCGTCACCATATACGTGAAATATTCGTGGAGTGAGGTTAAACAAAAATCAATCAAGCAATCTGGTTTCGGCTTTTATAACAATAGACTATGGTCCGTAATGACACGTAGGTTCACGAATACAAAGGCTTTTTTTAATTTAAGTTTTTTTAAGTTTGTTCACATTCATTTATATATACAGTGTTGAATTATTATTGTTTCGTCTGTGTGTAAGGACATTCACGGCGGGTGTGGCTAGCCAAACAGGGGACGCTCACTCCTCCCGGGCACCTGGTCTCACCTCTGAATTTCAGGGGTCCGTGAATGTCCACTGTGGTACATTGTTGTTAGTGCCACAGTCATGTGACAACAGTTACTTTCGTATTTTGCATGAATGTCACACTTATTCCCTTTGCAGTGTGGAGCTCGTGAAAAAGTTCCCCGCGGAGGGTTTGACTTAAGTGTTATTATACCTTTTTCCTGATGTTATGTGGCTGTGACACTTTCTACACAGTGTTTGTTCACATTCATTTATATATACAGTGTTGAATTATTATTGTTTTGTCTGTGTGTAAGGACATTCACGGCGGGTGTGGCTAGCCAAACAGGGGACGCTCACTCCTCCCGGGCACCTGGTCTCACCTCTGAATTTCAGGGGTCCGTGAATGTCCACTGTGGTACATTGTTGTTAGTGCCACAGTCATGTGACAACAGTTACTTTCGTATTTTGCTTTAATGTAATTTAATGTCATCTTTTGAATCGGTGTCCGCGATCCCTCCTTTTATTATAATTCTCTTCAGTGAAACTATTGGGTAACAGCTTATTTTTTGTGTAGAATGCAAGGTAGATCACTCTAAAGAATTTAAGGTAATTATTAGACATCAAAAGTTGTCCTGAAGACGAAGGCCTTCTCTCCATGTATATATACAGATATATATATATTAGAATTGTGTACCCATTTAAGACATGCACGCGAGGAGATTTCTACTAAAATCGGCCCTATTCGGAATTAAAATAAAACTGTATTGGATTCATAAAGAAGATTTTTAGAACATTGTTTTGAAAACCTTTTGTGAAAGCGTTCAAAAATAACATTTTTATGGTCCTCTGAAGTCATGATAGTACGCAATAATGTTGACGTCATTTGACGTCATGACGTCGCTTTATCGCCTTTGGGTATAATAACGGTGCTAATAGAAAAAGGCACAGAATAATCCCAGTAGAACCAAGAAAACTAAGTATATTGAAAATTTAGTACATGGTATGGAACAGCGTGTTACATTGTGCAATATATCAAGGATTTTGACTTAAGGTACCGGTATTTAATATGTCAAAAAGAGTCAATAATTCGGTCAAACTTTCTGCATTTGATTTTTCCAAATGCGTCGCTGATGTTGGCAAATCTTTGTACAGTTGATTTGAAAGAAGGTTTGTAAACGACACATTGAGCAAAATAAGTACTGACAGCTAAGAAGGATCCATATACATAATCATTAAGCCTGGTTGAATGTTTCATTGTAAAAAAAAATCAATTCTAAGACTGATTCTTTGTCGGTTAAGGATCCTATACATTCAAAGACTAATACACTGCTTTTCATCATTTGGTTTGGTTTGATGTGGTGGGTTTAATGCGAGTTCAGCGATATTCTTGCTATATACCAGGAACAGAGGCGTGGAGACTGCAGTGATTGGTGCTCCTGCCGGGCATCCAAACCATGGGCAGAGATAGTGTTTTACATGCCAAACCTTCCTCAGCACGTCCGAAGACGTTTTAATTTCCTTGCCGTCGGAGGCACGCGCAGTCAATCCGAAAGTCGGATTTTTCCGTTATAAATAAAGTCGGGAAGGTAAAAAAACTCAAAGTAACAAACAACCCCCCCCCCAAATTAAGCCATAGAAAATTCGAATTGGAATATTTACCGGGAATGCTTATCACAGTTGTACTGTTAACCTATAAATAAACTATAAATAAACTATAAATAAACTATAAATGCCCATTTAACATTTATTTCTGATGCAGCATAAATCGCTTATCGATGTTTGTCCGGTATAATTTTGTTTTAGAATAATACCTTCGGGTCTAATGTCGATTTTCAAGCATGCAGTAAATGTTTAGTAGTATGCGTGAATTTGTTGTGATTTTTTTTTTCTTTTTGTTGAAGCAAAATACTGCAGTCCGGTGAAAGATAGCTTAGTTTGTTAAATATAAAAACTCAACAGACCGATTGTCCTATGGGAAAAATTTCTCTCGCGCGAAGTATACACACTGGCTCATAGTGAGCGACAGCGGGATTCGAACTGGCGACCTTCCCACCATCAGTCTGACGCACTAACCGATCGGCCACTACAGGCTTCCTAATCAAGGACAAGTAGCTCCTTTAGGACTACTACATCACCTACAAAATGGACAATATTTAGGTAGAATGTGCCATGCAAGTGCTGTATGCGTAATTAGAAGTGACGCTGTGTTATGTTGGTTTATTGTAGTGACAGGTCATAATTGTCCAAACTTCAGTATTTTTTTCTGTTGCAGGACAACAGACATTGACAGTTAGACATTGGCAGTTAGTGATTCTTAACAACGTTTTAACCGTTAGTAATGAGCAGATGTTTAGCGTCAACATTATGTTGCTTGTGTTTAACATATACATGTGGATGTATAAAATTTGTGTGTGTCATATATTTAGATCTATTACCACACGTGTGTATATATGTACATTCATACGTACATACGTGCGTACATACCTGTGCGTGTGTAAATATATTCATACAGATAGACAGAAAGGAAGTAAGAAAGAAAGAAAGAAAAGGAACAAAAGAAAAAAGAAAGAAAGTCATGAAGAGATAGGTATAGTGCATGATGGTATATATGAAGTTTATAAGAGGAGCATCTTAAATGAGCGTTATGAATGTAGCTTGTGTTTCATATATACGCGTGGATCTATATATTGTGGACTATGCCTTATAGTGTAAGAGACATGGGGTACAATAAAGTTTTGGCTTTTTGTTTTCTATGTAATTTGTCCAATTTATAAAATTGATTCATATTAATATCAAAATTACACATGCAACGTTCCCTTCCAACTGTGAAAAATATTTGACCATTCATTACGCAATAGATTTATCGTGGATTTTCATGTACACCAAACAATATAATCAACAGTAATTTCTAATTTTGACACAGCGTGCTATGAGGCACAACGCTATGTACCATGTGCCATCAAACTATCAGTATAATTTTCCACCTTTTATTCATGTCATTGGTATTCCGTGGGGCTCAAAATGCCCAAGTGCATTTTAATGTTATGGGAAGGATTATGCTGAATGGAATAGACTTGTAAGTGACTATATATTTGAGATAAAGTTGCACTAAATTATGCATGAAAAATATTCCTGAAAATGTCTAGTGGTCTGAGGTCATTTTTCTATGATGGTTTTGTCGACTAAATTTTCACGTAAAACGACTCCCTGGATATGAAATTGGGACGTTTTCTTGTGCTCCACACGCGCAATTTGATGTGTCTTTCATCAAAAGGTAAAATATATCTCATCTGAAATAAAACATAATTTTGACAAACAAGCGTAAACTGAAGCTGCCTGTATAAACCAATGATAGTTCGTGTCAAAATTTCAACTTCAGTCGAAATGTCGAAATCCAAACTATAAAGCAACTAACTACAAAATTCACCTAAATGTATTACTTCGTTTACATTGCATTTACTTGTTTCGTTGAATGTAAATATGTAGGTCGGATAATATCGGCAAGAGTCTACCACAGTTAGAGGAGGAATGGAACTACACATTCTGATTCATTGAATATGGATATTTTATATGGGGTCATTTTGGTTTCAACACTGCTCTTCAAATATTTATATCTTATGTGAATTCCAATCATTCGGCCACGAGCATCACTGAAGAGACATACGTTGTCGAAATGGGCATATGGTGCACAAGATTGAAAGGTATATAAGTTCTATATTTATCTATCTACTTCTAAATAAATGAGAAATATAATTTCATCAGTTAATCAGTTAGTACAAATAGTTGTGCCGTTCGGTTGTCCTAATGTTTATTTCATTTATTCTTTTCGCTGTCAAACTTTAAAAATCACTTGTATTAAGCAATTACCGGCTTTACCAATCGTTTTCTCGGCTCTGCATAACTACTAGTTATCTATTTATATTTACAAAATTAATTTTAATTATTCTACACTTCTACCTTCCCCTTGGTCTCTGAAACCTGTACCTGTTAATGGTCATCACATCATGTGGGATATGGGTCCATTAACGAAATAATCACAGTTATAAGATGATTTCTATCTTTGCATGACTCGCATGTCATAGTTTGCAAATAAATAATTTCTGGCTATTGGAAATAATTGTTATCATACACAATACAATTATAAATTGTTTTATTTACATGCATGTAAAATATCAAAAAGATCAATGTATCATATAACAATCGATATCAAGCCTTTGTGCATGAACATATAAATATGTTATGGCTTTAAGCAAATTAGTATCTACTATACATGCGAGGTCGGGATCAATCATGTCAAGGAAGTAAAATTAGTGAACTCTTTATGCTATCATTGGTAAACAGAGATGAAGGGTAGACAGGATAGAATAGTAATATATATACAGAGAGAGAGAGAGAGAGAGAGAGGATATTGTTGTTGGATAGAAAATTGGGGAAGAGTGTGATGTGAAGATCTGAAATGACAGGAAAGAGGTTATATACGATGAAAATATCTTCACATTTTATCTTCAGTATTTGTAAGTACTGACTTGAAAACCTTGTCAAAATGATAAAATAATGTATGAAATGTGTAAAAAAGTTATGAATAGTGAAATCTGCAAAATAATGCTACAGAGAATTAAAGTAAATATATACAAATAATGAAAACTAGTTGAGAAATTTGCAAATTTACACAATTAGAGTGATGATGATCCAATGATTAGTATGATGATTAGGATGGATTAAGTAACAATGATGGCACGAATCAATCATCAGGAATTCCTTTCAGCTGTGTCAAACACAATAATTGTTATTTCCTAATGTGTAAAGGAGTGGTATATCTAATGTATATTATATGCAATTACTGCGTTAAATTATATTTACATAAACAATAAAATCGCTGGCTATTAATCTCCAATTTCAAGTGCAACACGAACCGTTGTTTCTCGTGATTTTATAGTTACATGTTTTAAAGTTTCAGTATTGGAAAATACATTACGATAAACCTGCTTTTAGTCTTTGAAGGAAAACAGCCATAGGTACCAAATCGTCATCATTTGGAACTTCCAAATAGCATTTATTCTCAATATGATGCATCAGATTCAATGGGACGTTTTTCAGATCGATGTCTTGACACAGGATTAAGAATAAAACGTCTACACCACACCTAGCATACTCTGATTCCATCTTTGCTAGATTAAACTCGTACATGCACCAGTAAGATTTCAGATAGTTCTCAGAGATGACACATACCGTGAAATGGCTTTCGTGGATGGCAGATGTAATATTATCTGCAATAGTTCTACCAGGCGTAAAATCTCTGGTGTGACAACAAACCGTCTTATTTCCTTCGTTTTCTAAATAAGGAAGAATTACTTTAATGGCCAAATCCTTGTCCTCGTCAGCATATGAAAGGAATACATTATAGCGGTAAATTTTATCGCTCTGTGGCTGTACATTTGTTAATGCTCTCTTTGTTGTGAAATATAAGTATCTTATTTTCCAGCGGTATCGATACAGGATTGACAAAAGGACTACACTGATAAAAATGACTATACAAAGAACACACCCTATAATTAATCCCATATTAGAACTACAATGTAATTGTAAGTTATCCAGAATGGTGTCTATGTGAAAGAGTTCGATTTCCTCTGAGTTGATATATGTGCATGAATAATTTCTAAAATTAAGAAGAAGAATTGAACCATCCTTTGTCTGTCTCTGAATCCATCGTATAAAGTTAATTGTATCACAGTTACAGAACAGCTCATTCCCGGACAAGTCTATCGTCAAATTATGATCACGTGATATCAGGTCTAGATCGTGCATGTTACTTTTGCTAAGAAACTTTATACGATTTTGAGTTAAATTTAATATTCTCAAATTTATCATATGAGCGATTTTAAATTCAATAAATGATAGCATATTGAGTGCCAAATTAAGATTTGTCAAGCCATGATTCTGAGAAAGCAATAACTCTGTCATCTTTCTCATACGATTTCGAGATAAGTCTAAAACCTTAAGTTTTCCTAAATTTTGAAATAGTTTTGCGGCCTCATATGTAGATAAAAAATCACCCAGATAATTGTTGTCTAAGTACAGCTCTTTTATGTTGACCGCATTTGTAAAATGGTCGGGTGAGATAAATGTACAAAAATTATTGGACATCCGTACTACCTCTGTTCTATTTCTATACATCCCCTCATTGTACAATTCTCTAAAATAGTTACCCTCGAAATCTACCTTTACCAAGTTTGGTGCCTCTAAGAAGACATAACGAGTAAAATTATCAAATTGATACATAGAGTAACGAAAGTCAATAATCTCTAATGTTTCCGGTAAATAAAATGTAAGCTTGTAATATTTGCGTGCTCTGCTTGTTGGGACCCTTATGCAAGGCTTGAAAAGTGATGCCAGTGGATTCACAGTAAAATACATCCCTGATAATCTAATGTCCCGGAGATTTGGCATTGTTAACAATTCAATCCAATATGCACCTAATGACAGCTTATTGTTACTCAAAGAGAGCGTTTTGACCGATGCTGGCAGAATATTGATGGCGCCGGTTTCCACCATGTTAATTGAATTTGTTTCAGAATATATCTCCTCCACTGTGGTTGTGCTTAAGTTCATTAAAGAATCACGTTGTAACACACTTCCTACTCCGTGTATACACTGAATGTTATTAAATTTGAAAACCTTAATGTTTGAATCCATTAATCCAATAGTTACGTTTTTCAAAACTTTCAACGAAAGATAATCATTATTTGAAATATCTAAATATGTCAATCTGTGAAGTCCACCAAAGGCATCCTTTGCAATATATTGTAACATATTTTCGGATAAGTCTATATGTGATACTTTTAAAGGGAACGTTGTGTTTTCTGGGATATTTGGGATAGAGTTATGATTCAAATTGATAAAGGCAACATTATCATCGAATGTGGGCACTTCTTGTAAGTTGGATGCGGAACAATCAGCCTTTATGTAGGTATCGTTGACTTTTGCACATTTGCATACAGGCTTATCTGAGCATTGAAATCCAGCAGATCTGTCCTCTTTTCTGTAAGAATCATTCACAGATCGTGCCATGCGTCCTTGAAATTTAAGTAGATCCATCTCTTTGAAAACGCCTGTATCACTCACAGAGGAATGCGCTCTTTTGGCTTGTGAATGCAATGTGATATCCTTTTTGAGCCTCGTGAAATCGAGTGTTGTATTGACTGAACCGAATAGTATCTTTTTATTATTACTCAAGGAAGTGACGTTTGACCTCGAAGAGTCTGCTTTAATTTCTTTGTTTGATATTCCATTTACTGATCTATATCTGTTTTCTCCACAGGACAGGATAAGCACTATGGTCAATCTAAAATATTAAGTTTGTATAAGTATTTCTTTTGTACAATTCTTAGATTCCGAGTGGTAGTCAATAAGAAACATCATTATACAGGGCCAAATAGAGATCATGTCTATCACGGAACCCTTGAAGACCCAGAGGTAAGATAAGATGATAGGTCACTCCACCATAATGCCACAGGATATTTTGAACTAGTAGCTTGTCATATGTTATTTCACAGAGAACTAAAGTTAATTCATGTAATCTGATTCAAAACTCTATTGAATAAGCAAATCAAAGAAGTTCAAGTACAGATACCAGTTAGCCGACCACTTGTTTACTTCAGTAGTACAAAAAGTGATTTCGTTTTTCTATTTTACAATATTGGAAAACGTTATTCATCTTATTCGATGCATAAGTAATTAAACCCTTCGACGTCGACAGTGTGGCCCTGAGAAAATGGCAAATACCATTAGTCTTATATCGGGCCCGCTACAGATTTATTCACACTGCTTTTTCTTAAGCTTTGTACTTTGAGTTACGGAGCGTTTATGGCGAAATTTTCCTATCTAGTAAGATGATTATTCACAATTGAAAAGTGCAACACCTGTTTTGGCTGAACTACAAAAGATGAAAAGCCAACTCCCCTCATTATGTACTTTGCTATATATGTATATTTATATTTCCTTTTGATATTTATTCATGATAAAGAAATTTAAATCTATTTATGATTTTACTTTCTTATCTCTCTTCTCTCCCGGGACGTTTGGCGTGAAGATATGCATAGTAGACTGCATCATAATGCCCGGGTCTTGTCTAATGCTCATCAGAGGAGAAAAGGTCCAGGATCTTATCCCCTCTGACTGTTAGTCGGCATTCCGTAAGCAAGGACCTTAGCTGGCTTTCAGAAGAGCAAATCACGTAATACTCATATTGTCCTCACTTATATTTAGATAGTAATGCTTTTATTTATTATACATTTCGTGTATGTATGATTGATACCGGTACCTCTGAAAGTGGATAGCCTGTAAGTCTTTGTTCTCTCTCTCTCTCTCTCTCTCTCTCTCTCTCTCTATATATATATATATATATATATATATATATATATATATATATATATATATATATATATATATATATATATATATATATATATATATATATATATATATATATATATATATATATATATATATATATATGGAGATTAATCTGAGTTTTCACTTGTTCTACCGTTGTGGTGAGTGGGAGGGTGAGTTAGTAAACCGGTTAGCAGTATCATAGTAATTAGCGTTGTGGTGAGTGGGAGGGTGAGCTAGTAAACCGGTTAGCAGTATCAGAGTAACTTGCGTTGTGGTGAGTGGGAGGGTGAGGTAGTAAACCTGTTAGCAGTATCAGAGTAACTAGCGTTGTGGTGAGTGGGAGGGTAAGCTAGTAAACCGGTTAGCAGTATCAGAGTAACTAGCGTTGTGGTGAGTGGGAGGTAGAGCTAGTAAACCGGTTAGCAGTATCAGAGTAACTAGCGTTGTGGTGAGTGGGAGGGTGAGCTAGTAAACCGGTTAGCAGTATCAGAGTAACTAGCGTTGTTTCCACTGATCGTCCGAAGTCGTTACCTCACCTACAATTGATTTTTATGCCTGTGTCTTGTTATCCAAGAGGGCATATAGCGTTTGGATTGTCCGTCCGTCTGTCTGTCATTATGATCCGCTTTTAAAGTGGCAGAACATTGTATATATAGGTGAAAGGGCTTTCATAATTCACATGTGCATTTCTTGTGGAAAGACATTTCTTTCGGTACAATTATATTTGCCCTTGGAATTGGACCTATATTTAGAGGGAAACCCCTTACGTCTTGACCTTTACCATGACCTTGGACATTTCAAAACCTTTAACATTGGTTATAATTTTTGAATCGTAAGAGAGAAGGCTTTCATATTTCATATGTGCATTCCTTGTGAGAAGACCTTTCTGTCGGTACAGCAAATTTTAATCTTGAAAACTTGGCCGTGACTTTTGCTATACATTTAAAAATTTCTAACGTTGGCGATAGCTTTTGATTCATAAGAAGACGTCAGTGTGGCCCAGTGGATAAGGTGCTCGGCTCGTGATCGAGAGGTCCCAGGTTCGACTACCGCCCTGGGCATACCGGTGTTCTGTCTTTCGGATTAGACAGTAAAAACCGAGGTCCCGTGTCACGGTAGGCGTGGCACGTAAAAGATCCCTCACTGCTTCGGGTGGGTCCGTTGCAAAGGTCTACATTTGTATGCAATGCATCAGTCAGATGCCGTCACTATTCACGTGAAATAATCGTGGAGTGACGTCAAACAGTATTCAATCAATCAATCATAAGATATTTCAAGGTATTTGGGCTTGTTGCCGCTGGGGCATTCGTGTTTCACAAACGTCGTTTTTGTGGTATCTTGATCGTTTGCTTTTTGTCTGTGATGCACTCAATTCTTCCTATAGTTATAGTAGTAGTATAGCATCGTAATCGTATATAGTGATTAATGTTTATTTATTATATAGCACGGTACTTTTTCTATAAAAACTATCTTCGTTTTAAGAAGGGGGCTGATGGATAGCATAGATGATTCTTTATCAAAACTACATCCTAGCTTTTTAAAGGAGAAAACAGAAAACATCTGACAAAGCTGTTTGGCACAAATCACCAAGGACATGCACACTAAATATAATAATTATAATTGAATATACACGGAAAAAGGACATTAGAAATATATTGGATTGTGCTGTATAATCTATGTACCGTCCCCAGTGATTATTTCCTGTAGAAGAATCTCAATTGCGTTAAATCAGAAGTTTGATGACGATAAACTCAACACTGTCACAGACGGATAGACCGATGACCAAATTGAATATATTTTACATAATTTTTAATTAATTGGCAGTTTGAAAGAAAAAAAAGGGGGGATGTATTTGTATTGAATTAAAGGAGACATTATAAAAGACTAACACTGCAATGCATAGTCTGTTATCCTTTGTAATCGTACATGTACTCTGTAAGCATAATAGAAAACGAATCATCTCGGCTAAAACTGCCTTTCAAAATGAAAACTTTAGGAACTACACATTAATTTTTCTACGAATGTCACCAACTTTACATTCACTTTATTTAACTTGCATGGTAGGTGCTAGTAAACACATTTATATCAGTTACATTCAGGTATTTTTTCGCCGTGCCAGCAGCACCACCAAAACTACCACCACCACCACCAACAACAACAATAATGATAATAATAATAAGAATAATAATAATAATAATAATAATAATAATAATAATAATAATAATAATAATAATAATAATAAATGCATATATGGCTCATACATAACATATGATAATACAGAAGCATGAATATATAGAACATTATAATTCCACTATTTCTTATCGTCATCCTGATTTACATACTTACAACAACATGCTGTCCTCTGTCGTCAATCTTAGATGGAAATGGGATGGATACTGATGAGATGTTAAAACTCGATAACCTCTATTTATTCACGTGAAAGTTCGAAGAGACAGAAATAGATATCACTTCCTTCTCTGCTAATTACATCAAGTATCAATATATACAAAGATAAGGAAGTACCTGTACAATATTTTTCTATTTCTAATATGGACAAAAATTGAATTATATCAATACCATGTGCCGATCCTTAGGGATGGTCCGGGAGTCCTTATCCATCGTAAAAATTGAGAAAAAAAATCATTCATTGTCATTTTTATACAACAGTCTACAGAGGGATCGTATTATGTTGTTTCGTTGTCCGGCTGGCGTCCAGTTCTCATTCGTCAGGCCTCCGTCCGCCCTAGTTTGTGTCCAATCCATTACTTTATGTATATTTCTTCACTGAATTGTTGCCTAGGATCTAAGGTTGTGTCATGAGTTTGAACCAAGGTCATATCTGCAAGGTCACAAAGCATACGATGTTTAAATATTTTTCTGGTCCATAATTTTTAACTCCTTGCATGGATTTGGGTAGCATTCAACAGAAGTTTTGCCCAGGGCACATGGGTGTGTATTTGACCTTGAACCATGGTCATATCTACAGGGTCACAATGCATATGAATGGTAAATCTATTCCCGGTCCATAACTATTTATCCCTTACATTGATTTAAATTCTATTTGACAGAATTGGTGCAGAGGACCCAAGGTTATGGCATGACCTTGCACCAAGGTAACATACAAGGTCAAAGCCACAATCCATATGCTATATAAAGGTTTGTCCAGTTCATAACATTTCTATTTGTATTGAGTTTAATATTTCAGGACCCAAGATTGTATCATGACCTGGATTCAAGGTCATTTCTGCAAGGTCAAGGTCACAATGCATAAGATTGGTAAATCATTTTCAGGGCCATAACTTTTAGCCCCTTACATTGATATGAGTATCATTTCTTAGAATTATTGTCCAGAATCCACGGATGTTTCATGACCGTGAACCAAGGTCATATCTGTAAGGTCGCAATGAATGTGATGAGTAAATCTTTGTCCAGTCCAAAACGTTTTACTACTTACATGGATCTAAATTTTACAGAACTGTTGCTTAGTACCTTTGAATAGAGGTGACATGTACAATACAAAATCACAATGCATATGACAGATAAAATTTTGTCCAGGCCACAATATTTTATTCCTTGCATAGACGAATGATATTTTTACAGAATTGTTGCACTGGACCAAATGTCATGTGTCATGACGGGAACCAATGCCATTTTTGCAAGGTCATGATCACAATGCATATGATGGACAAATCTTTCTTCGATATATAACGTTTCTCCTTTCAAGGATTTGAACAATATTTCATATAATCGTTGTCTGGGACCCATTGATGTGCAATGTCAATGAACCAAAGTCATAGTGGAAAGGTCAAGGTCTGTGTATGTGATGGGTAAATCTGTGTCTATGTAATAACATTGTACCCCATACATGGATTTGAATAATATTTCACAGAATTATTGACCAGGACCAAATAGTGTGTCATGACATTTAACCAAGGTCATATAGACGTATCAACCATTTGCGCGAAGAGATGACATAAGCGGTCTTTCGGGTAAAACTTCCGTGACGACGAATAAACAATATGGCGTCTGAAGCAGAAAGTCAAAATAAGACCGATTATAAAAAATTGCTGTGTATAGGCGACATATAGATACAAGATCCTCTAAAAATATGTGATGAATGGAAGGACGAGCAGACTGCCCGGTCACAATGGCCCCTGTATTTTGCTCTGACATTATAAAGTTCTTTATGTCATCATCTGATTCTACCACAGAAGTATCTTAATGAATATAAACTTGGAAAAGCATATCAATATTTTTAATCATCATGGCTGAGGGAGGTGTATTACCATGCCAGATTCTGACGACTTGTGTCTCTTGCGTGTACAGTGGACACCTTCCCAAAGATTGTCAAGCAATGACCATAATGTGTGGGTGTGTGTTCAACAATCAACAGGTGTAATTATGAGTGCATACTGCACTTATACTGCAGGATAGGTGTCTTAAACAAATAAAATTTGAACTAACTATGCATTTATTCAGAAATAAATTGATGTAATACTGTACATCCACACAGAATATTTCATTCCACACATAGAGCTACATTGTATTTAATTTCACCTATAAATTACTTGCAGTCTACTGCTTTCTATAACAATATGTACATGTACAAATGGTGATACAGTTTCAGTAACTACTTAAGTACATAATATTTATTTGAAATAATGTATCTAATAGAAATATTTGTCATAATTAAAATAATGAAATATATTAAAACCTGCTTGATGGAACATGTAAATTTTTGTGTTACCTTGCTGGTGACATTATTTTCACCTAACCAAACCGTTAGCTGACATGGCTAGTGATATTATTATTAACTATAAGCTATAGAAGGATTCAAAGTTGAACTTAGATGCAAACAGTGCATTTCACCCAATCTTTTCATTCTGATAACTGTTAACAGAGGCAGATTGAGGATTAAGAAAAAATACTCAGGGCGTATGTGTGTGTGTTTATGTGCAGGACACCTTCATATGCATTGTGAAAAATATGTAATCATACTGCTGGTGTCTTATTTAGGGTAGAGACTGCTGATAAGATGGGAGTCACATCTTGTACAACTGTGCCTTGTAGCTGGAACGTACCAAACAACAGCAGGGGAACTATGATACAGCCACTTCAAATGAAAGAACATGACAAAGGCGAGAGATAATAAGAAATCAGGTACCTGGTATAATTAATTAACATAGCATCTTTATGAAACAGTACTTATCATGTAATACATGTACATGAATCATAAATCACTAAATGAACAAAGGTTGGTAGCACTTAAAGAGACCATCCACAACCACATTAATATGAACCCTTGATCATTTGTTTATAGGATTGTTACAAAAAGGCAGTCAAAGCAAATATATGTAAATGTGTTTTGATATATGAGTCTTCAAAATTATATGAAAAAAACTATATAATCTAGCTGTTATTCATATTAAAAAGTATGAAGTAAGGTGAGGTGACGGTGTATTGTTAAACTTCACATTCAGTGATATTTCAGCTATATTACTGACACTTATGAGAAGGCAGACTTTCAATAATTAACATGTACTGTTCGGCATTAATACCAGTGATAAAGTAATTATCTTTTAAGGGTAAATATTGCTAATTAAGACTAAAAGTAATTAATGTGTTGATGGAAAACATGTGTTGCCTGGGGTCTGTGAATTCAATGTGTGATGGACAGAGGGACGGACACTAAGCAAAGTTATCCCTACATGTTGCTATGCTTCACAGACAATACAGAAACAAGTATAAGGTAAATAAGATTTAGTACAATTTTCAACATAGTTACTTAAAAATAACCTTATTCATACAAGGTGAGGGAAGGCCTCCTCTTATGAATAGACAAAACTCCAGTATCAACCCTATTCAGACTACTTCATTTGTGTCACACCCCTCTCTCTCTTAACAGGCCTGTTGAGGAAGGAAGTATCCACTGCATGCATTTTCAGAGGTGAGCTAGGTTACATTTAAATTTTATTCTAAATAAACACACAACTCATATAGCTCAGCTGTAATTGATGACCACAACCTATGGTCTAGGTTTAAAGTGTATATAAGTTGAACCACATTTCCTGTCATAGGGGTCCGATCTCTAGAAAAGAGATTAATTGTTGTACATACAGCGTCGAAAACTGGCTTTGGTATAAAAGACCCCTAGCGATCTATCAATGGCTAGGATTTCCAGTAGATTACAATTTTATTAATACCTGCAACTCTATTTTTTATTGCATATATTCACTGAAATAAAAAAAAAAAACCCGGGTGACATTATAAGGAGCTGTTTTCTGTATCATATCACTATTTAGACTACTGAAGGGAGAATACCAGTATATATTCATGGAAATTTGGCTATGTGTACCTCATGAGCAAACATGCAACATAAGCAATTACTACATGGAAACCATAATAGAAAACTTTAAGGGCAATCAACGGTTACAAGAAGGTAACAATTACCTAACTTTTTTCTTTTCAATATTTCTAAAACTCTAAATACTATTCTATCATGTGTAATATGTCTTAAAGTTCCGAATTTCTTTTAAGTGATGCTCCTTTGAGAATTTCTTAGAAAATGAAATTTCCAGATTTCATATCCCTACACAACAACCAACAGTAAACGATATTAAAGAATTCAACACTTAAAAAAAACTCCAAAATACATTTAGTTATAACTAATTGCATGATACTTTGATCATTCAGTAATGTGAATAATGTAGTTGAGCTGATTTCATGAGATTTGATAGTAATACATTTAACTCTCAAAAATCAAACTTTTATACATACAGGAACGAAAGAAGATTTTATTCAGTTTATTCTAAAACCAACAAAAGCAGATGTTCAGGATATTGAAGAGGGTACAAGAGAGCAGAGTGAATGTGTCACGAGGAAGAAGATGAGAGAGGGGAGAATAACAGCTTCAAATTTTTATAGTGTGTATACTAAGATGAACTCATTGTCTAAAAATCCAAGTGCAAATGTGTCATCGTTATGAGATGTATTGATGGGGAAGTCATTCAGAATCATTAGAAAATATTAGAAGTTTAAAATATGGTAAAGAAACTGAATCAACAGCGAGGGACGCATACAAGAACATATTGCAATAAACATGAAGATGTTTCAATGCATGACAATATGTGTTATTTTTAAGTCAAAAATATCCATTCTAATCAGCTTCTCCAGATATGCTGGTATCTTGTTTGTGTTGTGAAGAAGGTCTTCTGGAAGTCAAATGTCCACTAATAGCAAAATGTTACATATGCTCAAATTTTTGTTTTTATCAGAGGGTGGGAAATTGTCATTAAAATCATACAGTGCATATTATGCCCGGGTGCAAGGGCAGTTGGCCATTACAGGTAGATCATGGTGTGACATTTTTGTGTACACTGTCAATGGAAATTTTTGTCAGAGATTAATGTATGATCCAGAGAACTTCAACAAGATATTGGAAAATGTAATAGTATTTTTAGGAAGCACACGGTACCCAGACTTCTGAATTCAAGTGAGTATAATGAAGGTCATGCCTGTTATCAAAAAGTGACCACTGATGATGAGCCAATGGATATTGATTCCAGTACTGGTACATATTTTTGTCCAATTGGTCAGTGCAACATAAAAGAGGTAGAGAATGTTGTAAACTGAAGGACAGAAGTGTGTGTTGTGATTCATGCGATCACCGGTACCATTATGCATGTGTCAAAGTATCACAGGGACAGCTGAATAAAATGATCAATGGTTGGTTTGCAGGAAGTGTAGTTGTTAAACCATTTTCCTCCAACACATATTTATATGTAGATGTATCGTGAACATTCATTGTGTAAATGTAGTCATATGTGTATTCTTTAGTACATTGTAATTATAGATTTAATTTGGCAGCACAACACTCATTTAGTGGCTCAAAAGAAGCAATTCGGTACTATTATCACAATGATTGTTTTATTATTTGTGGGTCTTATTAAGTTACAAGTTTCTATGATATGTATTGATTTCGGCGGTACCGGTACAATCATATTTTAGTGCAGAAGGGTTCAGAGAGTTCAATTGTGTTTTTTGATGCAAATTTTCCATCAACATACATGGCATTGTCTACATAGATATTAATAATATATGTTTAACTTAAAATTCATTTTATGCCAGTGTAAATCAGAAACTATATATATGTATATAAGTGTGGTAATGATTACATGAAAGTCCTTATCAGTATCAATTTCATCATCATTGAATTATAGCAGGTATAAGACTTCTAATTGAGGGGAAGAGTTTGAAATTCCGGATAGTTTATATGTCAGTAGGAAGATCAGTTACTTAGTTTTGTATCTTGGCAGAGGAGGGTAAAGGTTGCAAATGCCACCAACAATTTTTGTAATATCATCAACATGACACAGTACAGTTAGTGGCATCTCGTAACGCAGAATTCTTAAGCATTTTATTCGTCTAATAGCTTGTTCCACATAAATGCGTCTATTAGCAATGTCTTCTGTTTTCCGAACCTCTTCGGTTTCAATGAAATGTTCCTAACAAAGTCTAGAGTCGTCTTTTGGTTGCAAGTTTTAGTGGTAAGAATTTTTTCGATTAATGTGGTTGGCCCATTTTGCTCTGGTATTAGGGCCTTACTTTTCAAAAGAAAAAAGGAAAAGGGAACAATGAGAATGGTCTAACACATGTACATTCCCGATGTGTGGAGTTGTGCTCATTGCAATGTGATACCAGCCATTTTTGTAACTTGTAACCATTATTTTGTGCACAAGGAAACGGCACAGACTCTATCTGACATGCTGCATGCCTCAAATGAAACAGTATGAAAAATAACGATAACTCCAATTAGCAGTTGTTCATACCACCACATACTATCTATAACCTGGAAAAATCATTGATCTCGAAATGTTATGTAAAGCCCACCCTATACACCAAAACATAGCAACAACATAATGTGTACTGCTTTTAATAGTACTAGGCCCCTTCTTGTATGTCTTAATCATGCTGAGGAATTTCAGAAAAAAAAACACCTATCAAAAGTCTGGTAACTTGACATGCATCATGCATAAATATTCAAATAGGTAATAAAACACATGTAACTAACAGTTTACTTATTTCTCACTATGAAGCGTCATATTAAGGGTGTGTTATGCATTTATTGTGGTTGTATTATACTATGGCTATGTTACCCTTAATCAAAGTATATGTGACAACAGACACCACTATTATAAAATGATACAAAATCAATATACAAGATATATACATGTATATATCAGAGTGCTGATTGCCTAATGGTTGAACTCTTTTGAGGAGGGTAATAGGATTTCCTCCCCTAGAAAATTTAGGTAATATGAAAAGGGAGACGATTAACTTCGAGTATTGATGCATCACTATGGGGGATTTTTATCACACCATTTAAGGCCTTTGTTATGCATGCTATTTGCATTACATATTTGTATTAACTTGCACATTGACAAACAGATCATAAAAACATGAACATGCAGAGGATAGGCCCAGGAAACAACATCGACTCACTCACCAGCAACACCCCCCCTCCCCCTTTTTTTCCCTTTCCCTAATGATTTCTGGAAAATAATGTTTGAGGTCCAATACACAAACTGATGTATTTTAGAATATTGTGCAATGCCGAGCACAAATGTCATGTATACCCGTTGTGTCAAAAACGAACGTGTTCTTACGAGAGTTCATTACTGTCGGACACGCCCCTTTCTTATATATTTTATGTTTAAAGGCGTTTATTATATATAATGTGATTAAACTTCAACATATATGTATTATTTCCTCATATAACTATTGTCTGTTCAACGGTTAATGATTAACATACTTCACATATCGAATTTTGCTGTACGTTGTATTAGTTAAATGACCCCTGTCACTTTTTAACCGATTTTCAACCAAAAGGCCGCTTACGTTCAAGATGAAAAACAAAATGGCGGCGCTCGAGGTTGATAGGTCTATTTGCAAGATCAGTGTTACAGAGCTTATGTTTCAACTTAAGCAGCGGGCGTATTATGCGTTGCTCTTGATCGGGTTGTAATTTCAGTAGTTTTTCAGTCAAAGACATGGTATGACTCCCTCTCAAACAATTTGTTGAGGACGCACTCCTATCGACAAAAGTTCACATTCATGTACTAAAATGTTCATTCTTTCTGTTCTATGCGGAGGCTTTAACTTAAGTGTTATTATACCCTTTTCCTGATGCTTTGTAACTATGACACTTTCTACACAGTGTTTATTCACATTTATGTATAAATACAGTGCTGAATTATATTTGTTTCGTCTGTATGTAAGGGCATAAACGGCAGGTGTGGCTAGCCAAACAGGAGACGCTCACTCCTTCCGGGAACCTGGTCTCACCCCTAAATTTCAGGGGTCCGTGAATGCCCACTGTGGTACATTGTTGTTAGTGCAATAGTCATGTGACAGCAATTACTTTCGTATTTTACACTAGTGTCACACTTATTCCCTTTGCAGTGTGGAGCTCGTAAAATAGTTCCCCGCGAAGGGTTTGACTTAAGTGTTATTATACCCTTTGTCCTGATGTTATGTGGCTGTGACACTTTATACACAGTGTTTGTTCACAGTTATGTTTAAATACAGTGCTGAATTATATTTGTTACGTCTGTATGTAAGGGCATTCACGGCGGGTGTGGCCAGCCAAACAGGAGACGCTCACTTCTCCCGGACACCTGGTCTCAGCCCTGAATTTCAGGGGTCCGTGAATGTCCACTGTGGTACATTGTTGTAAGTGCCATAGTCATATGACACTAGTTACTTTCGTATTTTACATTGATTTGTTTTTGTAGTTTACGAAAAGTATATGTATAATCTGTCTATTTGATTGCTTGAATATACGCGATTCTTTCTTGAAGATTATTGTGCATATATTGTATCGTCATTTACGTTACTTCCATCTGTGAATTATATGAGAATTATATGTGAATTATACCCGAACGAAACAAACTCGCTTAGTAACGAAACGAGAAATCAGAAGACATCTGTTAAAGCTGTATGACACAAATCACCAAGGACCTGCACACAAAAAATGATAATAGTATAATATACACGGAAACAGATACAGACATTCTGAATATATCCCTAGACGCGAAGTTTTAGGTGTGCGCATCCTTAACACCCCCTTTTCGCCAGTTGTTTCTATGAATAAAACTATGGTACAAGATCGTGTTTCATACTAGTGTTAACTTATAAAGAGCTTTTAAGTTAAACTTTGCATACTATAGGTCTCTATCTATAACGAAAACCACCCGGTAAGCCTTGACGGAAATGTGTCCAGAATCCGCCGCTTGGTTGGTTGTTTTTGGTCGCTTTTCATGTTTTATAATTGAGAAAAGTCTCAAAACAGGCCGGAGATAAACAATACTAACAATCGTATTGGAGAGAAGATTGAAGGTAGGACTTGCGGCACAGCATACTACTAGACCACACTAACCGCCAGCCCCTTTCGTCGATTGTGTAGCTCGTTATAACCTATGCACATAACAGCGGATCCTCACATTGTAAGAAAATCTCAAGAATCCCCGAAATTGAGCATAGTAAAGAAGCTTCAATCACAGCTATATATCTATGCTACCCAATTTTTCACACTCATTTCCCTCCTGGAAATTGAAACACCACACCGACCCAAAGTTTGTAACCTTGAGCCCGCAGCCCATAAGTGTAACTCAAGCAGCAGATGCAACATTATTATTATTATTATTGTTGTTGTTGTTGTTGTTGTTGTTGTTGTTGTTGTTGTTGTTGTTGTTATCAATTATGTTGATCCTGTGTAATCTTAAACTTCCTCTTTCAAATTTTCTTGTTTTACCGGAGGATTAACATTGTACATGTTTGGTAATTTAGAGGATCATAGCAGATTTTAATATAACTATTTGAAAACAATACATGAATGTATGAATTGTAAGTATCATAACAGTCTTCAACTTTCTGCATCTGCGCATGTTGTATCGCTCTCACCGGATCATTTCGTCATCCTTGATCGAAATATGAGGCGAGCGTGTCATGTTTCATTTTCCTGAACTCTGACCACAAATACATTGCAAATTTGTTCTATATTGTTAGATATATGTTTAAAATTTTGAAAAAAAAAATTAATAACGATGCTCAAGGAATAGATTATACATCAGTTTAACGTTAAAGATGAGAAAGTTTTCTGATCCGCCTTTGATCCATTGCCGTCTAATGGGTCACATAGAGATTAAAGGTTATATAAATGTTTCCTGTTTTTCAACACAGTTTCCTTCGTTAGCATTACATCACGGTTTCCTTCTTGAACATTACTAAAGTGACACCAGTTGGGGAAATGCACTCATTGTGTAGTGAATTGATACTAAATGAAGTGCATGTACTTACAAATCAATGAGGTCGTTAAATATTGGATCATACTTACATGTGTATCAACGAAAGGACGGGAGCAAAATTAGAAAAACTTGTTACGTATAATTGCAATAAATGATTGATTGATTATTGTTTTATGCCACTCCACAACTATTTCACGTATATGGTGACGGCATCTGTCTGATGCATTGCACACAAATTTTGACCTTTACAACAGACCCACCCTAAGCAGTGATGGATCTTTTACGTGCCACGCCTACCGTGACACGGGACCTCGGTTTTTATCGCTCATCTGAAAGACAGAACATCGGTGTGCCCAGGGCGGGAGTCGAACCTGGGACATCTCGGTCACGACCCGAGCACCTTATCCACTAGGTGACACCGGCTTTTGCAATAAGTGCAATAAATAAAGCATTGGATGAAGATAGATAGAATTTTGGAAATTAATATCAAAACTGATTATTAAACTAAAAGATTGAATAGATTCTATAGACGCCATTCACTACTTTATCCACAGAGTCTTTAACTATGACTTGGTATGTAAGATTTTTGTCGAATTTCAGGGGCTTTGGAACTATCCCCCTTAATACGCAAATTTGCAACTTCTAAAATCCCCCACGGTTTGCATTTAGTCACCTGCAAAATCTATTATTCTCGATGTGGGCAATTTTTGTGGTAAACTTATATCAAAATTATATAAAGTCATAACAATAACAATGCGCATAAGTGGTATATGTACGAAAGTTTTTATAATATGTCATTATTTGATACAATACAGCATTAAATGTATATACAATAATGCATGCATTAAAAAGTGTATGTACATGTGTAATTGAATATCAAAATAAATTATGTTATTATTGTTCATTTTCAAGATACGTTACGTCAGAGCTTTCTTTAGTCTTTGAAGAAACCCAACATCTAAATCCACGTCATTGTAATCTGGAACCTCCAAATAACACTTACTCTCAATATGATGCATCAGATTCAATGGAACGCTTTTAAGATTAATATCCTGACACAAGACCAAGAACAAAACATCTACACCACCCCTAGCATACTCTGATTCCATCTTTGCTAGATTAAATTCGTACATGCACCAGTAAGATTTCAGATAGTTCTCAGAGATGACACATACCGTGAAATGGCTTTCATGGATGGCAGTTGTAATATTATCTGCAATAGTTCTTCCAGGCATGAAATCTCTGGTGTGACAACACACCTTCATATTTCCATCGTTTTCTAAATAAGGAAGAATTAATTTAACGGCAAAATCCTTGTCCTCGTCAGCATATGAAAGGAATACATTATAGCGGTAAATTTTATCGCTCTGTGGCTGTACATTTGTTAATGCTCTCTTTGTTGTGAAATACATATATCTTATTTTCCAGCGGTATCGATACAGGATTGACACAAGTATTGCGCTAATAAAAATAGCTATAAAAAGAACACACCCTACAATCAATCCCATCTTAGAACTACAATGTAAATGTAAGTTACTCAGAATGGTGTCTATGTCATGGAGGTAGACTTCACTTGAGTTGGTGTATGTGCATGTATAATTTCTAAAATTTTTCAGAAGAATTGAACCATCCCTTGTGTGTTTTTGAATCCATCGTAGAAAGTCCATAGTATCACAGTTACAGAAAAGCTCATTTCCGGTCAGGTCTATCGTAAGATTGTGTTTGATAGATATCTTGTCTAAATCACGTATGTTACCCTGAGTGAAAAATCTAATACGGTTTTGAGATAAATCAAGCAACCTCAATTTTCTCATGTGGTTAATTGAAAATGAAACTGCAGATAGTTTATTCATTGCCAAATTGAGATGCATCAAGTTACTATTTCTCGCAAATAATTGTTCTGTAATACTACTGATTCGATTTTGGGACAAATCCAATATTTGTAGTTCTCCTTGATTTTCAAATAAAGATGAAGCCCTCCTCTCAGACAGATAATCACCTAAGTAATTGTTTTGAAGATATAACCTTTTCATGTTTACCGCATTGGAAAAATGTTCGGGTGCAATGTACGTACAATAATTATCCGAAAAATCTAACAGCTCCACCTTACTTCTAAATTCACCTTTGTAATAAAGTTCTTTGAAATAGTTACCTTGCATATGGGCTACACGTAAGTTTGGAGTGTAAAGGAAGAATCGCCGACTTCTGTTATCAAAGTTATATGTGCTTCTTCGGAAATCAAATACTTCAAACGATTCTGGTAGATAAAACGTAATATTTATATTTTGCTCCACATTAACATTTAAAAACGATGCTACGTGATTCAAGAGGCTCCATTTCGCTGTCTTGTTCGCGAAATGAGAGCGACAAGATAACGTAAACGATATCAGCGGATTCGTCATAAAAGCCATTTCAGAGAAATTCATAGTTTGGATGTTTGGCATTGACAAAAATTCAAACCAGTATGCTCCAAATGTTAATCTATTCTTAGCAACAGAAATCAGTTTCGTTGTAGATGGTAAATTTCTAAGGACGCCTGATTCTACTTTGGTCATCATGTTGTTGTCAGAATATATTTCTTCCAATGTTGTGTTTTGTAAATTAATTAAATGTTTGCGCTTCAATATGTTACCTGTATCCTCTCTGCAATGAATGTTTTTGAATTTTAAAACTTTTATACCTGAATTTTTTATACCACTTGTCACATTTGGCAATACTTCGAATGTGAGATCAGTATTCGATGAGATATCCAAATATCTCAAATTAAGACCCCAAAATACATCTCTAGCAATCCATAGAATCCTATTATTACTTAGGTCAATATATGTAACATTGGCAGGAAATGTGTCTCTTTCTGATACTGCAGGAATTCTATTATTACTAAGGAGGATAATTGATACTGCGGAATCAAAAGAAGGTATAAACTCAAGATTCAAATCAGTGCAATTTGCTTGTATGTACGAATCGTTCAGTGTTGTACAATTACACATGTCATTCGAACAATATTTTTGTGGAGTATCGGCAAAGAAATGAACGTTCCACTGTAAACCTGTGTATCTTGAATTCTTGGAAAGAGTTGTGACATGCTGTGATATTTTTTCTGTGGCAATTGCTTCTACCACTCCAGATTTGTTTATTGTGGACTGAGTTGTTGTTGTCTTTTCTTTTTTCACGACTGACAAAGATAAGCGTTTGGTGATGTCGGATGTCCCAGTGTGATTTCGCAGAAGTGTTGTTCCTTCTACATTTATGCACTTCTCAATAACGAGCAGGAAAATAGCTATGAGTCTGAAATAAAGTACTCCTTAATGAATGATGTCACCTCTAAGGAATTCACGTCAATTTCACCTCTATAAATGTAACATATAAAAGAAATAAATTATTTAACCGTATGTTTATATACATTTGATGTTAAATATAAACTTATGTGCGTTTATGCAAAAAAGGTGTATATTTGTGTGTGGTGACGTATTTCTGCCATCCACAGACGCTATGTCAATATTTATCATATTAGTGTCTAACAATTTAGAAATCCACATAGTTTTCTGGCATGTCAACATAGCATTTGTCAAGTCTAATATATAACATTAAAAATTTACTGATCACACAGTCTTTTTTTTTTTTTCTTGTTTTTGTTTTGACTAGCCGACAATCATATAAGTCTGTGCAAGATTTTAACCAGGAAATAAAATGTATACTTTTATATCGTCAATTGTTTTTGTGCTATTCGTGCAAATTATACAGATAGCAATTCCGTAACAGTTCACCATTGTACGAAATTCCTTAACGTGGAACATGTTTATCTCAAGGTGTATAGATGTTATCTAAGTATTCATGTGACCTTTAACATCGGCTTTAAATACAAGTTACATTTGTTTTCCTCACAATGTACAGATTGTGCCTTACTAGCATAAAATTCACGTTAACTTGAAAAGCAGTCGCTAGAATTACTTTATTACACATACCAGGACAACTTGACCGGAACGCGTGCGCTAAACGCTTTAATGCACAAGAAATTCCCAGGTGCACTAGGTCAAGTAGCACGTTCACGGGCATAACCCCCCCCCCCCCGCCCCCAAGTTTATACTGTCAAGCTGCTAGATTTTAAATTTATCAACGCGTAAGTGTATTTTAATCCACGAACAAAATACTTAAATCGTGACCGCTAAAAGTATTTTTTTATATCTACAGCTGTATTTCATTCTGATAACATTAAATATTAGAACAAATATTCGTTACATTTTTGTGCACCAGATGCGCATTTATATATAATAAAATATAGACTTTGTTAAACGTCCAAGTTGATTCTTGCTACATGTATGTATTTTATAAGTCACTAATCACTAACCCAAAATATTTTGGTGTTAATACAATTTTTTCCCGTAGCGTATAATCTATAAAGTTAAAAAAATAATCTTTGTCACAAAAAATGTTATTTAAATGTAACTTGTAAAAATATGTAAAAACTAAAATTAAAAAGTTTTTATAGTAAAATTTCTTAATTCAGATATGAAAATTGATAACTTACATATATTTTAACATGTTTCCAACGGTAAGGTAGAACTTACGAACGACAACAGTTCAATTGTATTGCGGAAGAAGGAAATTTATGAAGGGAATTTATATATCAGAAAGAACTTATATTCTATTTATAGTGTTTTCACTGCAGAGGTAGAACTTAGAAAAACAATTATTGGCATATACAACCCAGTACCGTTTGAGAAAATATGCTTGTAGATGCTTAGTCTTGTGTCAATGGCACGTAATTGAAAATTGAAGTCCAGTTCCACATAAGAAAAAAACTTGGTCACTGGGTCGCTTAAGAGAAACAAATTTGTTAGAGAGAGAGAGAGAGAGAGAGAGAGAGAGAGAGAGAGAGAAATTAACTTTGTTGTCGAGAGCTTTCATATCTAAATTACGTAACAAATTTTAAGACGAAAAATTCCACAACAGATTGCCAGAGGGTTCGCCATGGATATTTACCAAATCTTTCCCCTAAATGGGAAAAAATTCCCGATCCTGGATAGGTCAGTTGATAATGTAATGGACTGAGGTCGAGATGGCTTTGGTTCGACAACTACCGACTTGTTGATTCCTTGTCTTATTCGGTTGAAACTGTGGTGGAAAAACGTGACCAAATAGACGTCAGTAAAATAGCTTTGTCTTTGCATTTTATGCCTCAATATTTATAAAGCAAGTGCATAAATATGTTTTCCTTCAATTATTGGAAACTTGAAACTTTTGCTATTTCCATATTGTCAAGGGAAATTACTCTTGATTGTTGAAAGGGAAAGAAATTGCATGCATTTGCTTTAACCATAAAAATTTATTCATATAGTAATAGCGATTATAGCGATAGATGTATAGAAAGGTAGATTACAGACATCGGTAACACAAAATGCCTCTATTTCTGGAAATCTAATTTGTAAATATAACTATAAATTAATACACTTTGTAAGTCTATATCACGTTGATATGTTCGTTTGTTGAGTTATATAGACGACCAGAAGAATTCTGTTAGATATGTGTACCCTCTTGGACCATTATCCTTCTACTCTCGATCACTCACTTGACGGATTTGGCCATGAACCGGCCGGGACAAGGCGGATGAGCGACCGGCAATAATTCACTTTGAATATTCAGCGCAGGTAAGCAGAAACCTCAAACAAAATATCTTACACAAAAAGTTCAAGTAGAGACAGGCACATAGGAAAGAGCAGACGCCGATGCTGATTGTAATAGCTCTTCGACATTCAGTTGTATAGAGGTGTGTAATAGATTTAAGCTTCTTTGCAAAGCTTAATGTGTATGTAAGTTGCCTTGGAAAGTAATATATTGTTCTAGTTCCATTTTCTGAAACGCAAGTGAGAACTTATTTCGAGTTTCCTTTATCTTACGCTTTGTGGTGAAATCATAAGTTCCGTATAAAATAAGAAACACGAACTTCATAAGGTGGTGACTGGTTCCAAACTCGAAATATCTGAAACTCTTAAACGTAACTAAGAATTTCAGGGGTCCGTGAATGTCCGCTGAGGTGCATACTTGTTAGTGTCATAGTCACATGACACCACTTACTTTCGTATTTTGCATTAAACGGAACAGAGATGTAATGCTCCGTATGGCTCAGGACTAGGCAGCTAGAAGTTTGGTTCCTGTTATGTAGACCCTAGTTCTATATTAGGAAGAAGAAGGTGAGCGGATGAGCACTGGTTCTTAGTCCTAAATATCTATTTTGTTATGGAAATGGACACTTGTCCTAAAACCGTTTATATCAAGCGAACTTATAATTTAATTGGGTGCAGTCCTAAGATTATCATGTTTACATCGCTTTAACGTGAAGTTTTCTATTCGGGTGCGCTCACTGCCTAGCACACACTTACAAATATTTACATTAACCTTAACCTGATTAGGGATACAAAACACAAATGAAATATTTAAGATAAAATTAAATCCTTAGTTGTTGAGGAATAACTTAAAAGAATATAAAAAGCAATTTTTGAACGTAGGATACAATAAATTATACATTTATTTTACAATGATATGATGATGATGATAATAATAATAATATGAATAATAATAATAATAATAATAAAATAACAATGAAAAGAAGAACAAAAACCAAGGAACGTACATATTTACTAGTCTACTTACCTACCTGCATATAAATTTCTACGTGTACATACCCTCATGTACCTACCACACGTACCTATCTACCTAAAACCCAAATGTGCCTAACAAACTACCTACAGACTTATGTACCTAACTGCGTGTACCTATTAACATGCTTACGTAACAACCTACCTCACTTCCTACAAATGCTTACATGTACTTACCTGTCTACCAACATTTGCTTACCTATCTACCTAATCTATCTACCTACCTAACTTTTTATCTACTTTTGTACCTACATATCTAATTGCCCACTTATCTACCTACGTACCTACAGACACATCTAACTTTCTATCTAACAATCTGCAACTCACTTTTTTATCTTCATATCTACATCTATGTACTTACATATATTTTATTATATAGTAACAATAATAATACAGTAAACTCATTTATACGGTTAACATGTGTTGTATGCATTAATATTCTCTGCTAAATGATGAAAATTATTACTAATTCATCAGAATGTCATAGCATACAGATAAAATGGTAATTTCATGCATCTATTTTTATATTCAAAAATGCGTATACAGGACTTTGTAAACTCTTACACACGGATGTAGCCATAAAATGGTGACGTGTTCCGTCCCCCTTTAAGGTATGAAAAGACGGCAAAATCTTAGATGGGTGGGAGAGGGATTCTTGTGTCTTATTCGGTTGTAACAATCGGCATAAATAACTTGTTTGAAGTACACGAAGAGTTTCATAGAGACCTTTTGTGCTGCCATCCACAGAAAGAACACGTTAAAACATATTTTATCTACCCCCGAATTTTCAATTTCACCTCGACTCTGCAAAATCATCCTCCGGCAATTAAGCTAGGTAAAATGAAGGCTAATTATAAACCACTTCTGATTTCATTCTTGTCAAAAGGAAAGTAAAATGAAAATTTTTCTCATTTGATGTTTGATGATACATGTAAAATGTATATTAGTCGTTTTCCTTTTGTGATTACTACTGTTTAGTTACTACTTTGTTTTAGTCTAGTTAAAGAGCAATGTCCTGTTGCGTTATCATATCCCACTATTTTGTTTTTCATTTTGAATACCCATCCCTTTCCCTCCTCTTCAACCTGTGAGTATGACACTAAGGGACCGACCAGAAGCAGAATGGATCTAAAACAAAATGGCAACCTACTGTATCACAGCACAGTGTTTACCCTGTATTTTTGTGTATCATCCGAAATACATAGTGCTAGCATGACCAAGGCGGGAGTAGAACCTGAGTCCTCTTGGTCCCCTCATCCACTGAGCCGCATTTGCTTCAGACATTGGATGATCAGTCAATTGATCTGTCGATTGGAGGTATGCAATGTAAATTTTGTTTGTAAAAATCATGTTGACCTATATTATGGCTATTTTGCAGTTTCCCGATTTACTATTTAGGCTATGAGGCACCTGTCGGGACTGGAAAAATACCAAGAAAATCCATTGTTGCAGTTACCAGTCCTCCCAAACTGTTCATTAGAGAAACAAATGAAAATGATGAGAGATAATTTTGAAGAACAGCATTTCACTTGTAGTGTCAAAATAGTTTGTGTTACTAAGGGTTAAATATGCAATATTCAGTCTACTATCTGTGGACGTTAAGGATCATGAAAACGAACAGTTTTGTACCCCGTCAAAGTACCGGGTATATAGTTTTACCCTGTATGTCAATATGTATCTGTCGAATTGTTTTTCGGCATAAACAGTTGTGCGTACAATTTGAATTAGATTTTAATACTTTTGCATGGGTATTGCTTGGGGCAAGACTTTCCAAATGATGTGAAAAATTTTGACATTATGGCATTGATCATGACTTCATCTACTTTTTAAAAAATAATTGAACTCAGGTACCAAACAGAGGCATAAGTGTTTCACAAACAATATTTTCTCAGATATGATGTAAACTTTACATGTAATACATGTATTATAACTATGTTCTTAAAATCTACAGTATACATGGATATCTTAGTCTCACTTAATTTCCACTGTAAACCATAAACATACATCATAACCAGTATACTCGCATCATTATTTTGCAACACATTTATGTGAAATTTATTCTGAATTACAGTACGTCATTACAATAGAACATCAAGTACCATGTGATGAGACTGGTGGAGAATGGTGACGGTTGAGCTCTATCGTATTGTTAAACAGTTGACACAGGAACACAATGAGTAGACTATTCATTGGAAGATAATACAAATGACTGTCCCAACAATCAATGGGCTCGGGAAAAGATACTTGAAAAGAAAGGGGTTATCTGTAACATCTTTGTTGCTGTCATGACAACATTTTCAGTGAATACTGATAATATTTCTAAATTGTGTAGAGGATTACCATTCACTGCGTTACAGACTTTATTTAGATATTTGAAAATAATGAGTTGCCAATGTATGTAATTGTATACCTGTGCATAATCAAATTTAATTAACACTAATGAAGGTCCGACTCAATTTGTTATTTACCGACCATTGCCATAGGTTTGGTGAATCGAAAAGCCATGCCTTGAATACATTATTACTTTGTTATCATTTTTTCTGAGCGGTTGAAAGACTATGGTGTATGGCTTCCACGAAAAACCGAAAGATCCTGTTTGCCTGCTTCTATTCAAGGAAATTATCAGAAGACTACGGGTATCACCGACTGTGCAGAAACATCTCTACAACGACCGACAAATTTGAAAATTCGAGGTGAAACATAATCACACTACAAATACCATAATACAATAAACCACTTCGTTGCAGTTGCTCCTCATGAAAAGTGAGGGTTTTCTTTTTCCAAAGAATTCGAAGCCGGTGTGGCCTAGTGCATAATGTGCTCGGCTCCTATTTGAGAGGTTCGACTCCCGTCCTGGGCGCTCCGGTGTTATCACTTTCAAATGAGACAGTAAAAACCGAGGTCCCGTGTCACAGTAGGCGTAAATGATTCATCACTACTTCGGGTGGGTCTGTTGCAAATGTCTAAATTTGTATGCAATGCATCAGGCAGATGCCGTCACCATATAAGTGAAATAATCTTGGAATGACGTAAAACAATATTTAATCAAACAAAGAATTTGTAGAGCTAGAGATAAATACATTGTGGAGAATTCTGGTGACCTAAATCTGTTATTACCTGAATTTGCTGTTACCCGATGATGAGGTAATGAGAGGCCGTGGCATCACTATTTTCCGAGAACACGTTGAATTAAATATACCAACATTTTCACATTGAAAGAGTTTCTCGGTCGAATAATTCACTAATACCAAACGATTTCTCCATGTACGAATACAAGATGAGCGAGCCATCAATTCAGAGTTTCGAATGTTTTCAGTTACATTACAATTATCATGTACAAAGAAGATTGATGATATTCTTATTTAGTGTGCAGCTCTTGTCAGTCTTTGTAATGGCCTAATTAAAATGATAAAAGTCTTGCAGAGTAAGGCTAACATTATTTCATGCAATGATAAAAGTTTGATACTTTGGTTGGTAATATACAAGGTGAAAGATGCTATATTAGGGTAAGTAGTGAAATATTCTATTATATATATTATATAGGAATTTACTTTAATTTACATGTATTGTATAAGCTTAATATTTTACCTGCAATTGACAAAATTGATACACCTGGTGAACTGCAAAATTTTATTTAACTTGCAATAAATAGATGAAAAGATTCATTTAAATGTAATAATATAATAATAAAAAAAATTAATGTATACATGTGGAGGGAAATGTAAATAATTTCAAAATAAACTTCAATACATTTGTACTGACAAGTTTGACAAAAAGAAGTATGCTCTTTTAATAGGTAAGTATTTTGATAGCTACAATTTGAAGATATGTATGATATACGGGTTCTTCATGTGTTAAAACAATTGCCATATATATAAATTTGAAATTACCGACAATATATTTTGTCGGTTATTTCAAATTTGAAACAATGCATATCTGGTATTTCAGGTTGAAATTAAAGTTTAATTCAGGGAAGAAAAACCCAAAACACCATATATATATATGTACATAATTATGATAGAGATAATTTAATATAAGGGTAAAAATGAAAGTGGAAAATGAAATTGAATTTCAAAGAACATTCATTTTCTTTAAATGTGTCAGATTATATTTCTGCTTTCATTGGCATTAACTACTGTAATGCTTTGCTAGTGCTCATTGACTTTCTCCAGAATAATCCACCTTCCTAGGCAGAATTTCAATGAAGTAGAACTCTCTTAATCTATTCATTGCATTTGTACCATACAGTTTATAATATGGGACAAAGATAGTCTTTGTACCTTTTCTTCAGTCTTCATTACAAATATGCATGATTTAGTCCTGCCACATGCATTCTTAGCAGAACTTGATGGTGGTGACCTCGAAAACCATTAGGTTTCCAAAAGAATTCCCATTTTTCAACATCATGTCATATTTGCCAGCTGAAAACAGATATCGTATGTCTGAACCTTCTTGGGACACAGACACATAATCTCAAATAATTGTTTGTCTACTGATTGTAAAATATGATATTTCCGTCATCAAGAATGATGTCTATTTTCTTTTATCGATGAACTATGGATATAAATGATCTCTAATGAAATTATTAGCATTGGTAGTCTCAGGTACCGATACAAGATGAGCACCACTACCGGTTTTAGGTACCTTTCTGTTGTCAAACTAAAGCTGAGAAGCGGATTTGGTTACTGTACGATCAGATATTGAGGATATCTGTCTTGGTTTGAGTAAGATGTATTTTGGACAAGACATATTCTCGTCAAGAAACTGTATTTGTCCAAGAATCATTGATTGTTGAAATCATTGAATTAGCAGTCCCAACAGACCAAATCAGACGGAACTATAGGATTCTACTGTCAGTATGTCTGTCTGTCTGTCAAGCTTCTTGGTCATGCTTACTGATATCAAGCTGAAACTTGGTAGCAAACGTTTCCATGGGGAATTACAGATCAAGTTTAACTTTAGTCACGGTTGACACACTTTTTACAGAGTTATTGCCCTTTGTTTATAATCAGTTGTTGTGACCTATAAGAGACTCAGATTGCTTGTTAATGAGTTTTTAATATCAAAAAGCAGCTTAAGTTTCAACAAATTGAGGGTATTCAGCATGATCACAAAAATGAATTGAAGTGTGAAACACACTAGTAATTACAATGTTATCCACGTGAGCTTCATGAGATCTCAAATCTCAAATGGTGTTTGAGCTTGGAAAAAAATCCATATTGACTACCAACCCAGGTTTAATGTTGCTAGTTGTTCTATAGTTCCGTTTTGATTTCAGTTGTTATAGTTATACTGCACGATCTGAAAGAAAAATACTGATATGAAAATGAGTTGCCAAGGAGGTTTATCTAGTCATAATATCTCTGTAATGTCTAGGATTTAATCCTTCAATATTGAAGGCGCAATGTTGATCTTCATATTGTCTTATTGTATCGTTCTTATGTCATATTCACTGTGTTTTTTTACATTTGCATATTGTGGTAGTTATCTATCTTCGAGCAAAGGCAAAAGATTACAAGGACTTCGTGAACATGGGAAATACATGATCAAAGTATAGATAACGTATAATGGAGGAGAAATGAATATGTATAGAGGAAAGTAACATGTTTTACATTCCAATAAGTGGGAGAGTCTTTCTACTACAAGTTTTTTCAGAAGTTCGTGATAGCTTTCATCTCTGTTTTGTCTAGTATTGTGGATGTTCCTCATTGAAATCCCCAATCATGTATTTAGACATTTGCATTCAAACAAAGGATGTTCAGCCGACAGGCTGATCATGCCAGAATAAGTTTTAAATATACCTAGTATCTGGATAGAAATATACATTGTATACATTTGTACATCCTATCATCAAAACATAATCAAAACTTGTATTGTGCTAATTATGAACTTTCGAATATTTAAAACGAATCCAGACGTAAATTGATCGGGTTCTTTATCTTTTATTTTTATACCCGTCGTAGAGGGACGTATTTTGGTCTTCTGTGGTGCAGCGGTTTGTATGTTCACAGAGACTGTAAACAAGATATATACCGAATGGTTTAGACTAAACCTAATGTTCTGAGAGACAAAAAGAGGAATTTGTCATGGTCAAATGCAAAACATTTTAATAAGCCTGTACAGATTAATCTTTTTTGAAGTTTTTACGAAGTCTGGTAATTTTGATTGTAGGCTAAGACTATTTCAAATAAATGGTAATATTATATCTTATGGATGGCAAGATTAGATCGGGTAGACGTTAAGATTATATCAGATACAGGGTAAGATTATATCAAATACTGGGTACGACATCTGCTTGATGATGCAACAGATCCTACAAAACAGTGAGTGAACTTAAACAAGTCACAATCTATCGTGACAAAAAGTAATTTGCTAAATTTTCGGTGAAACTCGAACCCGATACCTCTCAATAATGTAATAACTACACTGAGATACAGTGACTCAGGTGTGAGGTACGGTTACCGATTCTTGATGGTGACTTAGAGTATTAATTGTTGTTACTACCGGTGTTACAGACTGAGCGTTCCCCCATAACCAGACTTCTCCCCGGCGGTCCTACTCTAGAGTGAGACTTCCCCCGGAGGTCCTACTCTAGAGTGAGACTTCCTCCGGAGAAATCTCACTCTAGAGCAAGCCCCGGGGAAGGCTGGCTCTAAACAGAGGCTTCCCCTGGGAAGTCTAAATCTACAACAAGCGAAAGAGTGAGCGTTCCCCCATTGCCAGACTTCCCCCGGAAACAATATATTACGTCGTGCCCATGACATATTTTGTCGTTTTAACTACATAGCTACGTTGTCGTATTGGAATGACCTAACCGGGCGGAGCACACCTATGTGGCCTAGAGGTTGAGCGCTCGCTGCACGACCTAGAAGTCGCAGGTTCGAGCCCCTCTCAATTCATACCGGTGTCTGTCTTTGGGATGAGACAGTAAAATCCGATGTCCGGTGTCACGACAGACGTGGCACGTTAAAGATCCCTCACTGCTTCGGGTAGGTCTGTTGCATAGGTCCAAATTTGTGTATCCTGCATCAGTCAGATACCGTCACAAAAAGACGTGCAATAATCAAGGTGTCACCATGTGACGTTAAACAATAAATAAACAAACAAACCTCTGGTTGTTAATATCGACGAGTCCATATATAGGTTATCCCAAGATAACAGCCACGGGAACCAGCCTGTGGCCACGGGTATAAATTTCGACATAAAGTAAGGCACACAGTAAACCAACTTAACCTATTTTCATACCCCCTGATCAAAATATAGGTGGCATATTGTTTTTGTCGTATCTGTTTGTTTATCTGTCTGTTTGTTTGACTGTTTTAATCTTTAACCTTTGCGATAACTTTTGAACCTTGAGAAATAGAGACTTCATATATGGATTACAAATTCAACAAATGAAGCCCTTTTAAATGACGCCAACGTAGATGACCTTGGAGTATGGCCTACTTTTAAAGAAATTAAACCTTGATCATAATTTTTGAATGATAGGTAATTACTATGAATAGTGATCTGGGGACAATTGTGGTCAGTGGACCACATATTTATTTTTCATCTGCAAAAAAGATTTGGGAAGGGTATATAGGAATCTCCTGCAAATTTGGAAGCACCATCTGTCTGTTCACCTACATATATCTGCATATATAACTTCTTTAGGCTATCTTACATAATGATTATACTTTATGCATTTGTCATCCATGGTCCAAGAGTGTGTCATGACATTTAACCAAGGTCATGTCTGTAAGGTCAATGTCACATTGCACATATAGTCAAAATTCGTGTCTGAAAATTTACAATAAGAAACTTGTATTCGGAAAACACTTCACACAATTATTATCAATCACCCAAGGATATATCTCGATATTTGACCTAAGCAAGGTCTTATCACGTAGGTAAAGTGTACAGTGCACGCATAGTCGATATCCGTGTCTGAGCCAGAATTTTACAATGATAACTTTGATTTAGGTAATACTACACACATTAATGTCCTTGACCCAATGGTGTGTCATGACCCTAATCCAAGGTTTAATATAGGTATCTGCACAGTCAAGTTCACAAATTCGTGATAACTGCTTTTTTCTATGATTTGGATCAGGATGGTATTTCACGTGGTTTACCCCAAAGGCAGGGAAATGGCTTTGAACCAATGTAAAATATCTAAAGTCAAGGTCATAGTTGTAACTGTAAATTCATGTTTGAGACTTCAATTTTACTACTTGGCTCAATGTGGATAAAATTTCACACATTATTGTTGATACCGCAGGGATCATGACCTTACCCAAGGTTGTATATAAGTCAAAGCAAGGACTTGTTTATCAGTTCTTGGTCAAAGTAATACTGCATGCCATTGTCAAAATTGTGTCTGGGGCATACCATTGAATTTTTTTGTATCCTGATACTTTACTCATTTAATTATGATCCTGTGCACAAACTTTCTCAGTCTTCAAGTGTCACCTACATGCAATTACTGTTTGATTCTTTGATGGTTAGTTAACTGTGTTGGTCTGTCAAGGTATCTATTGCCCTTAATTAGAGGGTATTGTTCCACTCTTCAATAAAGGTCTATGTGAGTTGAGCGACGTAATATGTTACGTTGATCAGCTTCCTAACCATTCTGTCCCGCTTGTCCCACAAATGCTCGACTCTATATATAATTCTTGACAGCTTGGAGGCCAATCAAGAACTGAGACGTTATTTTGAGTCAAAGTCACGACATACCCTAGAAACATTGAGCTTCGCGTTATTTAGCCAGCTGCAACGTTACTTTTGTAGGTTACATATACGTTAATGGAATTTTCAATACATTTAATTTCCTGAACGGTTTAATTCACAAATTTATTTTTGAAGTTTGCGGTTCTACAGTTATAATTCAGACAGAATCTGTTAGGGAAAACTGGCTCTATAGTGAGTCTTACTCCCTATGGGGTGAAAGGACACTCTAGAGTAGAACTGCCGAGGGAGGTCTCACTCAAAATTATGCAGGGAGGAATAGAGGCTGGCTCTTGAGGGGAAGGCTCACTCCAGCGTAGGACCGCTGGGGGAATCTGGCTATGGGGGAAGGTCTCACTCTATAAAGTCGGTATACAGGCCCATCTTTCCACTAAACACGAAGGAACCAGCATCGATCAACTATACAGTATCAAAGTCAGGTTTAAATTTTACATGCATTTTTCACATTAATAAGTAGGTTTTCAAAGTAATTTTGACAATGATGAATATAAACAATATAATTTGCGATGTCAAGATATGTAAATTTATTGAATGTTTGAATGGTGCTAAACAATATATAATTAAATGTAGCGTGAGGAATGTCAAGTTTCAGTTTATTTGTTTGCATGGTCTTAAAATAAAAACGGTTTTAAATAGTATATGTGACAGGAACAAGGCACTGAATTGCAAAAACATTGTGAAACAAACAAGAACATACCGAAATACATTGATACATATACATCGAAAAGACAATAGTTGCCAGCAGGATTAAGCGTTTACTGTCTGGATAGAAATACCCATAATGAATCCAATGAACATGCAGTTATTTTTTTTAATATGGTACATATAAGATGGACTCTGTAGAAAATGTGACACTTCAACAAGTAAGAGCATTTTGAGATCAATGTAAATAATCTAGGACAGAGGACTTGCCTCATATAAGATCAGCTGTCATGGTAAAAAGGTTTTCTATAGAGGTGTTAAGCTGGTGTGGCCTAGTGGATAATGTGTTCGTTTCATGATCGAGAGGTCACAGGTTCGACTCCCACCCTGGGCCACCGGTGTTCTGTCTTTCGGATGTGACAGTAAAACCAGAGATCCCGTGTTACGGGTAGGTCTGTTGCAAACGTCTAAATTTGTTTGCAAATACATCAAGCAGATGCCATCACCATATACATGAAACAATCATGAAGTGACCTAAAACAATATTCAATATAGGTGTTAATTGTATTTTCGTTTCTATTTGAAGTATATTCACAGGTTACAAAATGGCAGATTTGTATTATTTGACTTTTAAGGTGCTTAACTTGACTCGATACTTACGTTGCCTATGTAGACAAAAGCCCGTGGTAAAACGCCGAATCACCCGAATAGACGTCATTCTCTATGTAATGTAACGATGGTGGGTAAATCCGAACCATAAGTCAAAAATCATGAAACCAGAGGAGATACAAAATCAGTGAAAATGAAAACCAAGTAGAATATAACAAAATATGTCTACTTGAAGAGCATATGTGAACCCTTATGATGGAGTGCGATCAGGTGCCCGGGGAGAGTGAGCATCTCCTGCTTGCTAGCACCACCCGTCACATATACCCAGTAGAAAGAGTCAAATCGTGTACATTCCATATGTATTTATATATGGAGAAGTCAAAGTAGGTAGCCTTCTAGTAAAGAAGGTGTCAAATCTGTGTAAAATGATCGGAATCGGTCTCAGTCCAGAATATCATTTAAAAGTCTGGATAACGAGATATCATATGGAGTAATAAGGGTCTCGTAACGACCATAGAACTTCCTCAGTGACGTTGCTAGTCTAGCACTTGCATAGCATAGGAAAGTGTGTGATAGCGAAATTGAAATCGTCACTTTTGTCATAGAGTGAGGTGTTCAATTGACCATTAATGTCGAAATACAACATTATATCTAAAAACGAAGTAGAATTACAGTTAGTGCCCATTGGAATGCTGGCAATTTGTTGAAAAAACTTTCCTCCAAACACCACAAAAATGTTATCGATAAGAAAGTTCAACATCTGAATGACATCTGTTTCAGTGTATTTATTTTTGGAATCAGAATTTTCCCTAACAAAGTAAGTTTTATCATGGCCTATAACTATATATTTGAATTTGCGGCTTCCGTTTTACTAGTAAATGCATTTTGAATAATTTCCGCTAATCTGTCTTTTAATTTCTGATGAAGGATCGTTGTGTAAAGAGTCGAAAAGTCAAAAGACTTAATGGAGTGAATTTTAGTAAAATTTTGAATTTTAAACGATCCACATTTGATTAATTCCACTTCTGGAATATACTGTTTCGCAATACCTAAGAAGGTCAGATTTAAATTCTGATAATATTTTTGTGAGTAGCATCGATACAGATTTTGTGGAACACTTCGAGGAACCAGCGATAAAGCGGTTTTTGTAAGGATCTTTGTGCATTTTTGGAATGCAGTACAAATATGGAAGTTCTAATTCTAATTTATTTGTGTCAATACCAAACGTATGGAGGACAGATTTATGATTCTCAAGTAGTTCCGAAACCAAAAAGTTCCTGAGAGTATAAGTAGGATTTCCTGGAGCTGTATCCGATACCGCGCTGAATACAAAGTATTTTATAACAAGACTGACGATAACTGCAACTGTCGATAATACCCGATATTGCTAAAACATAAAGCCAAATAACTAAAATCATAACAGCCTGATATAACAATTCAGGATTCGTAGTTGACTGATTTAAGAACAGCGAAAATCCATATTACCAATATCCAATCATCGAAATCACTTTCAGTCCATTGACATTTTCAAATTGTCTTTTTATAACAAAGGATCTTTTAATGAAATTACGCAATCATTCGAAACATACATTATGATGTAAAAAACCTCAAATCCCCCCGACATTGTCAGCACGAATGGAGTTATAAGTCTTCGTTAGCCGAAAAATGGTTTTATCTAGAGATATCTGCATTCAAGTGCTTCGGGAAATATATCTATAATTAAGTAGGTTTCTTCAAACTTTTGTAATTTAAGCTGTAAAGTACTTTAAAAATCATTTTTCGAATTGAAAGCTTTCCAAAATATAATAATGAATTTCAAATTATTATTTCAGTAGTGATTTCTTTTAATTTACTGGATGAGCTGATTGGAATGATTTATCCATTAATAATAATTATGGTTTTAATTCCGTTTAATGTGCATATTTGTTGTTTATCCTTATCTTCAATCAAAGATTAATAGACTTTGAGATAACAGTTTGCTGTACATACTACTGATTTTTCTATCAAAATATGCAGTTATAGTATATAGAATTATTTTTCTTATTGTGGACATAACCGCGTGACAAGTGAAATGTTTGTCCTTACTAGTTACAACTTCGTCTCAGTTTGAAATCATAAACTGATAAAGTCAGTGCCATGCGAATTAGGACAGTGTCAAATAATACAATAAATGCCAGCAGATCAGAAATGTGTCATCTCATACATTAAATGCATGCAAATTAGAAAAGTGTCAAGTAATACATTAAATGCCAGTAAATCAGAAAAGTGTAATATGATATAGTCAATGCCAGCGAATCAAGAAAGTATAAAATCATGCAATCTGTGTCAGCAAATGACAAGAACATCAAATGATGCCCTCAGTGCCAGCGAATCAGAATTTCGTCAGCCAAGCAGAAAAGCACCACCTTTAAAGTCAACGCAAGTGAATCAGAAAAACGTCAAACGATAGAATTAATGTCATTGAATAAGTCTTAGAAAAGCATCAACTGATACAGTCAATACTAGAAAATCAGAAAAGCGTCAACAGATACAGTGAATGCCAGCGAATCAGAAAAACGTCAACTTATACAGTCAATGCCAGTCAATCAGGAAAATGTCAACTGATACAGTCAATGCAAGCAAATATGGAAAACAGATACAATTAATGTCGGTAAATCAGAAAAGCATCAACTTATACAGTTAATGTCATCGAATCACCAAAACATAAACTGATAGAGTTAATGCCAGTGAATCAAAAAAATACTGAGGTTTGTCCAGTAGATATCTTGTGAGTTTTGGTATTCATTGCACATCAGGTCAGCATTCCAAAAATAAATATACCGAAACAGATGTTGTCCAGATGTTGAACATTCTTATCGATAACATTTTTGTGGTGTTTGGAGAAAAGGTTTTTTAACAAATTGTCAGCATTCCAATGGGCACTAACTGTGCCCAGATTCTTGCTGACATATTCCTTTACTCATACGAAGCTGAATTCATGCAGTCTTTGCTTTCGCAATGAAAGAAACAATTGGCGCTTGGCTTCAATTTCATCTACAGATATATAGATGACTTGCTTTCAATCAATAATCCTTATTCGCGGATTACCTTAGCATCATCTATCCAAGTGAACTGGAGGTCAAAGAAACCACAGAAAGTAGTAATTCTATTTCGTATTTGGATATTATGTTGTCTTTCGACATTAATGATCAATTGAACACCTCACTCTATGAGAAAGGTAAAGATTTCAATTTCGCTATCACACACTTTCCTTTCATAAGTAGCAACATTCATCGCCCGCATACGGCGTATTCATATCTCAGTTCATACGTTATTTCAGAGCATGTTCAAATAACATTGACTTTGTTGTGAGGGCTAGGCGATTTTCAGATAAGCTACTCAACCATTGCTATACATGTGCTAGACTAACAACGTCACTGAGGAAGCTCTATGGTCGTTTCGAGATACTTATTACTCAATATGATATCTCGTTATACAGACTTTTAAATGATATTCTGGACTGAGACCGATTGGGATCATTTTACACAGATTTGACACCTTCCATACTAGAAGGTTACCTACTTTGACATCTCCAAATATAAAAAAAATGGCATTTACGCGATTTGACTCTTTCTACTGGCTATATGTTACGGGTGTTGCTAGCACCTGGTCTGGCTGATCACCCCTGGGCACCTGATCTCACTCCATCATATAGGTTCACATTTGCTCTTCAAGTAGGCATTTTTCGTTATATTCTACTTTTTCATTTTCACTGATTTTGTATGTCCTCTGGTTACATGATTTTTGGATTTTATGGTTTGGATTTATCTATCATCTTTACATTATATCAGAAAATACACATATCGAGTGTATATCGATCGAGTAAGCCCTTGTCTCATTATGAAGGGGTACGTGATCTAGTTACACTGGAAGCTCTTCAGTGTTCTGTCTTGCTTCCGGTGGATAAATCGATTTTGAAAATACAAAAGAATTTTATATTTATGATCTTTAAACCTTTCAAATCAGAGTGCGTCGAACTTCATCCTCAGATCCTATAACTATAGACTCTCTAGCAAAGATGCAATGTTTAAACGCATTATTTCATATAAAATTTTAAAAAAATAAACTAGACGACATCATTACTTGGATTGGTTATTCATTGTTGTAAAAGATAATTGACAAACAATGTATAGGTATTACGGCTTTTAATTGTTACTTCATTTGTCAATTGCTATTTGTAATTGTAAAAGATAAATTCCTCTCTTACATTTAATTTACTTTTGATGAAACTTATTATGTAAAATATTGAAAAAAAATACTTATATAAAAACAAACTGTCCCTACTCGTGGTTATCAACAATGATCAAAATCAATAAAAATAAAGTCGATTTGTCAATAGAAGACGCATTTTGCAAATCAGAAAAGTATGTTATGCATCATGAGGTTTTATCGAACAAAATCGTTTATTTAAATTGAACATGCTTCGTTGAGGAGGTATCACTACATCTGGTGGCAACCAGACGATGAACAGCTCATTTATATCCGCGTTATTTTATCCTCTTTTGGTGACGGTTCTAAATGATGGGTCCCTCCTAATTACTTACGATCACACAGGAATAAGATTCCACCGTAATGTGACTTTATCCTTGAATCCTATTTTCACCTTCGCCAAATATTCTTTATTAGAGTGTGCTATATTAAGTACCGAAAAAACGTGGTTCTCGTTTGCCTGGCATGAGGTTAAGGGACTATGTAACTTAAACAACGACGGAGTTTCTGGGATCCATCTTTCCGACGGAAGCAATCCTGGATGGACATTTTATACAAGTAATGTATTGTTGTACTTTTAATTATTTATTTTTTGACAAAATATACCCTATACATTTTATTATACTTTTAATATGTACGTAAAATAATAGTATTCAATTTGACATAATGAGAAATGAACAATAAATTCTCGACACTTTCCTATGATATTCATTGTTTGTATATGAATTATTAGGAATTACAAACAGAATAACTAGTAATTTGTAAAATAATGATTGAAAGAAATATACGAATGAATGTTATTCTGTTTTAACTGATGGGAACTTTTTGACGGGTCTGTTCTGACTAACAGGGCAGTGGGGACTTTTTGACGGGTCTGTTTAAGACTTTTCATATTAGATAAGCTCCTGAATCTCAATATTCCGAAAACATACAGATCAGGAACTTTAGCTGCAGGTAATGCACGGTTGCCTTATGTTAATTTCACTGTATATTTTGATATACAGATCTTATTCCATAGTAATTTAGGTGCGTATACATGTAATTTCATGATCTCCCAACGTAAGTTCTCTCTATAGTAAATTATCGATAAAATCTATACAAATATTTATCTTCAATTGTACTGCTAATGTGGTTTGTAGAAGGTTTGATATTAAACCGCGTAACCGCACCTATTAATTGACGATTTTCACTTCGTTGATTGTCCTTTTACAATAAAATAGTTTTGTGAAGCCCTTTATGTGCTATTCTTCATCACTCTGCCTGTTCCTGGTGGTTTTTGTTATAAAACAGCTAAGCGAGATGAGTGTTTCCCCTTTTTTAAATGTCTTGTATTCCTTTGTGTATAGGTACTAATAAAACAGAAAACAAATTTATCTTAAATAAATATTTTGACAACAAAAAGAACAACCCCTTATTTCTTATTTGGTGAGTAGAAATACATGTGAGGGAGATAAATAGATCAAACTTCGTTCATTTTGATGTTTTGACTATCGAAAATGTACTTAACTTTAATGCAACTTCAAAACATTATATTCCAAACTAAACATTATAGATATATTAATGATAGGGGCCCTTTATTACGAAGAACGCATGAAATGGAATACAACTTTATCCCTTTTTTCAATATTGCAGCTTTGTGTCCCACTACATTCACATATTCCGAGGAGATCACTGCATGCTTTAAACTGGTTGTGGAGGAGGTGGACTGGAATGTAGCAAACAACACCTGTTATTCCTACGGCGGGTCATTGATTAAAGTGGACTCCGTCAATAAGAATGACTTTGTTGTTGATAAAATGAGTAAGTTATACGTTATAATTTAAATTCAAAAATAAAAAAGTGATGTTAATTGCTGGACAGAGATCTAGAATTTTATTAAAAGGGGATCAAATCTGCAGAAAAATCGTGCACTGAGTTTTAAAATGTGCTATCGCCAATTTTGGTGAAAGTGAAATAGGCATATTCATGGATCCATCGGAGTTTGTTCGACCGAATTGAAAGTGATAAGATGTAAATCAGAAATATAATCAAAGAATCATCACTAATATTTTTCTTTCTCAAGAAATGTCTTTTTTGTCACTCTCACAATGTTCTAAGCCACTTTTCCAGATATATTACAGTAAAGCCAATTATGTAAACTTCGCTCAAGCCGATATTACTTTTATCTAGAAATATACGTCCAAATTATACCTTCACTTAATGTAAAATTTCACTTTTACATGTTGAAATTCTGATTAATTCGTCAATACATAGTTTTTGTTCTGTTTCTCGACTACGTTAAGGGATACATGCAAACAGTTAATTATTCCAAATGGTTTGAGGTAAAGACTAATTGCAAAGCTAAATATAGCTGAATATTTATATAAGATTATAAGTAACCATATACTTCATGTCAGTACCTTGATGAAGTGTGCAATATGTGATACATGCACCCCATTCCTCATTTTTGTAATAAAAATTATGACAAATATTTAGAACCAAGTAATAAAAGATATAAGTGGAAAATGGTATATCTAGTTAGAGTACTGCAAGATTCTATGCGCGTAGTTTTGGGAGCTTAGGCGTATGTATACACCCTCATATTTTACATATCATTAAATAGTACATAGAAAGACCACTTTAACTTGTGTCCCGTTCCATGCCAGAGGATCAACTCAAAACTAGTAACCTTGTTCTTTTTCTGTAAATTTAATACATCGTCCTCATATTCTTGCAATAAAATCGATAGAGGATTTACCGCCTCTATAAATTTGATTAAAATCAAATAAACAAAATTGTGTACACTCAATAATTTAAAATATGTCTAAAAAGCTTTCTGAACACAAACGTGTGAATTTAGTCATGCAAAGGCTATTATCTTTGTTGTTTTAACAATTTTTAATTCACAATTTTAACAATTTTGTTTTGTATATTGCCTTTTTACTTAACTGAGCTACCTTCCTGTCGGAAATGTTACCTATGTGAGAATGCTATATAGCTTTCAACGGGAGTTTTCAGTCTCTGTGTATATGACTCTGGTTCAACAGAATCCTACTTCCAGAGCAGTAAAGCATGTAGATATGTTATCAAATCACATCGTTTTCAGAGAAGTATGGATTGAGTGGACTGTGGATTCAAGGGCGAATGATTAATGGCAAGTTCTGGTATGATGATGGCACGGAGTATTCGTACACCAACTGGTATACCGGTAAGTGGATTGTTTTTCATTCATTCAAGACGACGTAGCTCATTATGCGACGTACTTGGCTTGCGACGTATCATCAGCGGTGTCTTGTCCGACCAATGAGACAATACAAGTTGGCATGACATGTCACAGAAGACATTGGCAATAAAGATCCCTCAATGTTTCGAATGGGTCCGTTTCTCAAGCTGAAATATTTCTGCAATGCATCCTACAGATCTTGGCACCATATAATTACATAAAGTTATCAAAACGACATCGAAAGCAATTGTTTTCGCCCGATACTTTATTTTCTCGACATCTGTTTCAATCTGACAATTTTAATGTATGATACTTCCCTCACATTCCCTCAGAAAAGTCATATAAATAAACACTAGAACATACATACGTTATAATTTTGTGCAGGAGATGCGCTCTTCGACAATCGACAAATTATGTCTCTTCAGTGATGCCCATGCACGAAAGATTGGAATTATAAAACATAGATAAAAGTTTGAAGAACAGAGTTAAAACTAAAGTAGACAAAGGAAAAGAGATTTATATTTGCAGTTACATGCAGTCATCATCGCTATTAATTCATTCCAGATATGGAAAATTTTATTCCTGACAAAATTACACATCGTATCGTGGGCTTGGCTTAGCAAGCTACAGAACCTTCCTGTCCCACCCCTTAGTTTTTCAGTTGACTTTAAAATAATGTCACAGAAACAAAAGTATCCTATATAACTACCGGAAATAAATGATATATGTTTTCTTTTTCCCCACTTAAACACACGCACACCTACATGTATATACATTAACCTGCACACACATACATTCAGTTGATTCCTACGTCTCTGTATATTGATTAGAAATAATATGCTTTATCGTGGCTTTACTTCAAATTCTACAAGATTTTGACATGGAGATTCAAGCAAGTTGTTACATCCTGAACATGATGGCGCAACGTGGAGCAGGTTTTCAGGCCACTGGGAAAGGTATCTTCATAGAATGAATCCTGGTCATGTATAATCAATAATTGTTATGTTTCATATCAAGAAAAGATTATTTCACATACACGATGGTGACATCTTCCTGATGTAGACATTACGACCGACACTCGTGCCAGTGTCTACAATGACACAGAAACCTCGATTTTTAATGTCTCTCCCGAAAGACAGAACATCGACTGGCAATTGCTGCGAGCCATGCACGCCACCGACTGAGTTACCCCTCAGTCATCAAATGAAATTAAGAGTATCTGAGAGTGCAATTGATTGAGATCAAATCAACACATTGGTATGCAAACACCAAGCATATGAAAAACAGGGCACATGGCTTATAAAATAATGACTTATAAGATTCTATTATACCAGAATGATATAGATTCAAAGTAGAAGTATCATTCTTTTGTGTTATATGTGCATGTCCTTCGTGATTGTGTCATACAGCCTAGTCAAATGCTTTTTATCTTCTCTTCACTATTTACTTAACGCTAATAATGAAATGTAATTGATTAGATCAAATGGAATTATTATATCATGGTATTGATTTAATGTGGATATATAACACGTTTACGATTCTAGCACTTTAAGTAGCATTCACAACTAAAATTTGAATTAGCAATTAATTTGCTCTAAACCTGTTTTTCCTACTCCGAAGTGCATCCGAAATTCGCTTTCAAAGATAGCATTCATTAGAATTCGATATATTTTATAAAATACAATAAAAAACAAGTACTTTTCAAAACTTGTGATAAAAGGGAACTCAATAATCAATTATGAGACTCTGGCCAGTACAAAGAATGTATAGTCTTTAATGTAGTTATACTTTAGAAATAATTACTAGACATACTTCTATGAGAATAAATGTATCGAAAAAATTATATCGTTGCATGAATATTTAAAATGTATGGCCATATATATTGTATTTTACTGAGATGAATTACCTGTTGTTAAAGTTGAAGCAGATAAAAACAATTATTTTTGAAACGAACTATACACAAAGACCGATATTTTTTGGGCACTTCAGCCTTGTAAGTATCGTGTACATTACTGTGCATACTTCACATTATCTAAACATAAGCTATTGTAGTAGGTTACCATTCAAATCTCCAACAGTTTCCAATACCTTTTCCAAAAATAAGAAAATATATAGTTTTTCGTAAATCCTCCCCCAAACGTGCATGGCAGATTATTATATCTTTTTAACATTTTTTCAATCATTGTCAAATCGGTATACATACAACTATCATCATCATCATTGATTCTTGCAGATGTCACTTGACATCCCAGTCTTTCTTGTTTGAGCTGATATTTACACGTGAACATGATTGGGATGTTATGGTCAATTGCGTATACTATATGACGTTTATTCTATTGTCAAATATCTCAAGTTCCGCTGAATGGAGTTATCGGTCTTTGACATTCTCTAGTGGCTATCGTGAATGTTACTTTAGGGAACATTTCCAATTTGGATGCATATATTGGTATATTTTAACACTGGGCTATCGGCTCAGATAGATCAATTGGTAGAGTATGTGCACGGTAGACGGAAGGTTCTAGATCAGAATCCAAGTCTGACCATAAAGTTTTCATTCTGTCTGTTACTGAAGCAGTACCCCCAGATTTTGTATTTGAAACTCAAATTATCAACTACATAAAACAATATACCAATATCATAGTCAGATTGATTTACAATTTTTTATTGAATTATCTTTAGTGAATGTAATTTATAAATTGTAAGAAAAATGTGCTATCCATATGATGGATCATGTAAAAGAGAAAAGTCAGAATGTTGTGTTGTTCCTTTATACATATTATTATTGGTTGTGATGGTGATGATTGTTGTTGTTGTTGTTATTGTTATAATTATTATTATTATTCAGGTGCTGACCCAGAGCCAGATTTACTACCCAGTGCTCCTGTCGTGGGTATAATCAGTAAATTTGATTACACTTTCATTGATCGCTCTACACCTTCCTCTATATCCTATGCATGTCAAGCCGATGTGTAACAACATCTACATACATTTAAACCTGTCTTTGATGGTTTCCTCAGCGGTAATAATGTCTGCATATATCATGCATCCTCTTATGGCAACTTGTACAAGTATGGAATTGCAAAATAACAGGGTTGTGTAAAGCAGATAAACGTCCTAGTGACCGTTATGGCAGGTTTAACTTACTGGTATGTAGCTTTACAAATATAAGAAACAGATGTGTTTGTGGAAAACATCGGACAAAAAAGAAGAATCAATATTTGTAAAGTTAAAATGAATGAAAGTAATTACTATTCAAACGAAATGTAAACTTTGTCTTTTTATCACTTTTTTTCCCGATGTGTGCATAGAAAAGTTCTTATAGCTTCCTCAAATAGCATGGCTGTGCAGATACAAGAACGCTCTATAATATCACTTTTATGTGAATAAATCAATCATGTTTCATATTGAATTTCTGTTCAAATTGTTTCATTATCATATATTTAACCTATATATCAGCAAAATACATATAAAGTAGAGTATCCCCGCACTTCTATGCAAAACTAATAAGAAGATGTCCCACGCTTTTTCTGAGTCATTCTACGGATTAAAACTATAATGCACAAATAACTTGTGCAGGGCCACTGTGCCATACGGACAAATCCTTATACCCGTGGATACCATGGATGAGATCAGGAATCAGAGAGTGCGAAGAGTCTCCTTTTTGGGTAACATTATATGTCAAAAATAGGACACCGCTAACGGGTGCATGATGCGCCCGCATCATTATTTAATGTGGTGGTAATGGATGTGTGAAAGAAGTTTTCAAAGTTTTAAAATTCTGATACCAGAGAAACTGTCAAGGTCCTACAAAATTCATTGAACCAGACATCCATGTTATGAATGAATAAATCCTCGTCAGTACTGGAAACCTATTGAAATAACTAAAATTTTGTTTGTGTAATGTGATTCAATTATTGTAAGGTGACCCTAACTTTGAAACCCACATGCAAAACTACAAGCCACATCCTTTCATATGACACCATCAAAAATTTTGTTCCCCCTTTAGTTAAAGAGGAGAAGACCAGACAAGCTTTCCCGATTCCGCCAATCCCCAAGGGGCCTGACCCCCAACTTTGAAGCCCACATGCACAGCTACAAGCCACACCCTTTCATATGACACCATCAAAAGTTTTGTTCCCCCTTTAGTTAAAAAGAAGAAATCCGGAAAGGATTGATGGACGGACGGACGGACGGACAGACAGACGACAACGGTATAGCATAATACGCCCACATTTTTAAATGCGAGCGTATAAAAACCGACAACACATTACTAGTGCACCATTGCGATTGTTTGCTAACACAAACAATAGTCTCCGAGGGCATCTTAAGTCTAGTTTTCAGTGCTTTTGTACTGAATATATATACTTCAAATTTTCAGTCATCAAATTAAGTAAATCACTCTAAAACTAAGGAGTATCTCCCTCATGCATAGCTCTGTCCTTAGATAGATTCTTTGGTTCACTTTTCGGTCATTTTTGTTTCAACACTGCTCTTCAAATATTTATATATTTTGAGAATTCCAATCATTTGGCCACGAGCATCACTGAAGAGACATAAGTTGTCGAAATGTGCATATGGTGCACTAAATTATAAGGTATATATGTTCTATATTTACTATATAAAATACGAAAGAAACTGGTGTCACATGACTATGGCACTAACAACAATGTACCACAGTGGATATTCACGGACGTCTACTACTATTACTACTACTACTACTAATACTACTACCACTACTACTACTACTGCTACGTTATTCGTTTGTGTTGAAAAATGTATGTATGTCTAGCCAAAAAAGAGTCACCTAATTAGGACTTATGAATGGCGCTACCTTGCAGTTAGTGCCACATCGACATGGTAAATCTATCAACTACAAATCCACAGACAAAAATTCTAACACTCTCTGTATCCACTACAAAAATAATTTCAGTTTAAGGCATGATACATGATTCATGAGATGTAAATACTAAAGGATAAACGTACTGTGTTTGATTGTTTCCGATAGGTATACCGTTGTTATAACGCCAGGAAAGCGGTGGTTTCTAATGGTATAACCAAGGTATACCTGTCGGAAACAATCAAACACAGTACGTTTATCCCCATTCTAATTCACTGTAACACAAACATCGTTTTTTCTCTTTTCTCTTTGAAATTGCCCACAAATTCCTCGTTGCTAGGGACGGATAGCACCATGTTTAAAATTCTTCCTAGAAAGGAATTAATATTTAATGCACTGACATAAGAGGTTTCTTCATTTTCATATTCTTAAAATTTTATAATTAAATTATTTATCAAAAATTGATTCATACTTGAGTGGCATCGCATTGTAACAGCTGAACAGAAGTTTTGCTAAGGCGCGGCGAGATGAAAGGACATGCTCATGATGCTGAAAAGCATGTTGCATGTTGGTATGTTATGTACGTTGTCACTTTTGGTTTAACTTGATTGTAATAATTGAACATGTGAATGGTGGAACTAGCAAATCGTCCTTGATGCGAGATTCAAGATGGGCGTTAAGAGCACTGAACAAAGTTATTACAGACAGTATTTTTGATAGTTGGAGTCAGAGACAATGTGGACAAAGAGTACGTACAATGTAGCAATACATTTGAGGGTGGTATATTGTGGATATACGTGTCTGAACGCTAACGTGTGGACCAATCAGAATGGTAAAACAATAAAGTAAATTAGAATGTGATATTGTTAGACTAGGACAATATCTTTATTCTCATAATCTGTACAAATATATCAATAAAGATAATATGTATAGTATATACAAAAATAAATTTATGGATTGATTGATTGATTTTTGTTTAACGTCACACCACGAATATTTCACGTATATTGTGACGGCATCTGCTTGATGCGGGGCATACAAATTTTGACCTTTGCAACGGACCCACCCGAAGCAGTGAGGGATCTTTAACGTGCCATGCATACCACGACACGGGGCTTCGGTTTTTACTGTCTCATCCGAAAAACAGAACACCGGCATGACCAGAGCGGGACTCGGACCCCGGCCTCCCGATCAGGAGTCCAGCACATATATACAAAAATAAAACAATTTAATATCAGCACATTCGCAAATAAATAAATAAATGAAATAAAAGATTAGAATAAAATAAAATAAATGATTATAAATAAATGTATCAACCAGGAGGTTGAACTCTTTCCTTGATGAAAGATATCAATTTACATAATTTTAAAAGTAATTTGTTATCTTTTCAAATTTAAATATATTTGAATTGATATAATACATATCAGGTAGGCATTTTTTTTTCTGAAATATGTAATATCAATATTATCACATATTTAAATTTAGTGGTATTCATCACCAATTTCGTTTAATTCATGAAGCGAGCATTTACGTTCATATCTTGGAATACTGCACAGCCTTCACACTGGACACACGTCTATATCTGGAGACTTTGGTAGGTGGTAACACAAATTATTAACGATGATGAAATCAGACGCCCGAAAAGGAATAAGCATCTTCTAGCATATACCTACATCTGTTGCTTATATTCTTTTGTCAGATTTTGGGCATGAAGGAAAGTTTTACTACTCTTTTCGTTAATTCTGGCTTTTGCAAAAACTATAATTATACACCAAGATGAAATAAAAACGTACCAAATCTCTAGGGAATCACGCATAAATAAAAAAAAAATGAAAGATAAGAAAAGCATAATCAAACACACAATTTAGTAATCAGATGTTAGTAACCAGGAAATATACACCACATTTCCTATTAATACAGTAAAAATCTAGCTTCTAAATATATATGGTTTCATATAAGAATAAAATAAACGGATCTAATACAATTATAAATCGTCCATACATTTACAAAAGTCTTATAAAACGACTGTCGAAGCCATTGGACAACATAAAATGGAACACTACAGATAAATGAATGCACGCCGAAAGGCATATCTCGGTTGCTAGTCAATTAAGTTAAGAAGAAATGTCAAACCGGGTAATTCTAAATATAGGAAACGTGAAATTCGGTGTCAAAAATGTCGAAATAGTTGTCAATCCAGACAAATTCTCAGATATCAAGCTGACGATTCCACCACCTATTGCATTTTATTACTACCTCAGTATAGACAATAGTTCAATATTTGTGAAACTCGCAATTAGAAAGCGGGGTATTCAAACACTTTTTGTTTACCGTCAATAAAGCTATTAATCAAAAATAAGTATGCTATTGTCAGTGTACATGGAAACAAACAATATATCATGGGCAAATTCTAGGAATCAGTGTTTTGGGCACTCTACATTCATATGATGGCTTTCCTCTCCATGAATACCAGCAATAATTTAATAATTCATTTATTTTGGTCTTTTCCATTTACTATATATTTGTATAAATGATCATTTGTTGGTTATTTTCTATTCATCGACATATTTTCTATTCATTAAGGGAAAAGTTACGGACATAGAGAGTATCTCGTTATCATGTTTATACTTAAAGCTCCCCTTGCGAAGCCTTTTTAATTTGTTCTAAGTTTTACTGTTAAATATTGATTTACCTTCATTTATGCTATTAACATTTTATCTATATAATCTCTGTTAGATAGAAGATGATTTATTGATTACAGATCTTGTTTCACAATTTGAAACAAGGAGATAATGTCTTTTATTTCGTGTCGAGTTAAATTTGGACAAATGCATAGCATCGTTGTTAAATAATTGACACGGTATTGTATTTTTGTTTCACCGAGTTTGAGTTAAGAGGATATTTCTTTTTTCCTTATTTTCTTAATTTTTTTTTTTTTTTTTTTTTTTTTTTGGTAACACTATCATAGTGCAGACGTTGAGCAAGAGGAGAGCAAAGAGGTAGACTGTTTTCAGAGTCTCTCGTGGCGCATTGCAAAATACTGAAATATACTGTAGTCTTAATAGCCCTGACGTAAAGAAACGCTTTCCGCCATATTGTTTTACACTGGTGCCGATCTTGGATACGATCACGGCTGTATTTCAATTTTAGAAAAAACAAAAGAATACGCCTCAGATAAGACAATAAAGTAATGTACAAAAATTCTACCTTTACACAATTGTTGTGTCAATTGCAAATGGCCACTTTATTCCTGCATTATAAAGAAATACAAACGAAAAAGCTTTTCGTCAGCATCAATTTGCAATCCGCTTTCTACTGATTCATTAACATTAGTCGAAGTCCTAGTTTGTAGGACCATTAATGTTCAAAGAAAAGGACTGCATAGTGTTTATTGATCTATTTCTCATCTATATTACAGTTACAACCTAGTCAAGAATGTCCATCGGCGGTATTGTTTTTTCTATTTTTGACACTGTGGGAATAGGTAAATACAACATTTATCAATTTAAAAATTAAGTGCAATCATATGTTTACATGGCACTTAGGTAATTGATATTTTCTTCCTTGACATAATATGTATAAAGTATTTTAATGAAACTTTCGTTCATAGGGAGTGTTGATAATGAAATAATGAAAATCATTTTATATCTTTATAATTTCCTATATGAAATATATATATATGATTGGCTATTAAAGCTCTATTTTTGTGGAGCTCGGGTAGCTCAGTCGGTTAGAGGGTCAGATACATGACAGCTAGGTGATTCGGTACCATAGGTCGTGGGTTCGAGTCCCAGACGGGGAACGAATATAAGTGAAATATAGGGTGCCTTGTTAACTGTAGTGTCTTTGTGCTTTATATGTTTGTCTAATTTGTCTTTATTTTCTACAGGTATTTCTTCGGAGATCCAAGGTCCATAGTACTCCCAGGTGTTTCACTGATTCTATTTGTGCTTTATATGTTTATTTCTCTTTCAGTGATGTATCCTCTCAGGGGATCCGCCTGCGTTTGCGTCAGGTAAATTCCTTCACTTTCCGCGGCCGTGTTGTCATGCATGCGATTAGCTAATAATTGGCTATTAAAGCTCCATTTTTGTGGAGCTCGGGTAGCTCAGTCGGTTAGAGGGTCGGATGCATGACAGCTAGGTGATTCGGTACCATAGGTCGTGGGTTCGAGTCCCAGACGGGGAACGAATATAAGTGAAATATAGGGTGCCTTGTTAACTGTAGTGTCTTTATGCTTTATATGTTTGTCTAATTTGTCTTTATTTTCTACAGGTATTTCTTCGGAGATCCAAGGTCCATAGTACTCCCAGGTGTTTCACTGATTCTATTTGTGCTTTATATGTTTATTTCTCTTTCAGTGATGTATCCTCTCAGGGGATCCGCCTGCGTTTACGTCGGGTAAATTCCTTCACTTTCCGCGGCCGTGTTGTCATGCATGCGATTAGCTAATGATTGGCTATTAAAGCTCCATTTTTGTGGAGCTCGGGTAGCTCAGTCGGTTAGAGGGTCGGATGCATGACAGCTAGGTGATTCGGTACCATAGGTCGTGGGTTCGAGTCCCAGACGGGGAACGAATATAAGTGAAATATAGGGTGCCTTGTTAACTGTAGTGTCTTTGTGCTTTATATGTTTGTCTAATTTGTCTTTATTTTCTACAGGTATTTCTTCGGAGATCCAAGGTCCATAGTACTCCCAGGTGTTTCACTGATTCTATTTGTGCTTTATATATATATATATATATATATATATATATATATATATATATATATATATATATATATATATATATATATATATATATATATATATATATATATATATATATATATATATATATATATATATACATATATATATATACATTTAAAATTGTTACAGTTAGTATGGATAAAAGTCAACGTTGATATAAAATATAGAGACAAAAACACAAATATTTATTATTTACTAACACTGTGTTTGGTTCATTTTATTGGTCAATTTAATCTAAAGGTTTTACTCTTTCTAGTTAAACTGTCGTGGGATGTGGTAACATTCGAGCACACAATATGTGGTACCAGGGTGATCCCGCGATATTTATTCTTGGAAAAATGTTATTGAAATTATCTATTAACAAAGTAATAACAACAATGATATTGATCAATTTTACACTTGGACAAGCATTTCAGGAGGAATAATAGCGATTGAATTAGAAATACATTCGCGTACAAGTCAACTTTCTATTTTAGACTTTTTGTTAAGATATATTCAGTATATCAATATTTATATTGTTATGGTCATCTTTAAGCAATATCGTTTTGCTATGGAAAGATAAATTATTTATTCTTGAATAACAAGTCCATATTTTGTCACTTATGTTGCAGAAATAATGGTCATAGTTTACGCTTCATATAGCATCATTCCCTGTGTTCATGTCATGTATACGAGAGACATCGTTTTGTTACCCATACGGGCGCTTTTCAAAATACTGTAACAATGTACTTTCTGCTAGTAATTTGTTGCTAGGTCAGAGGATAGTATTCTTTTATGTGTAAAAATGTTTTTAAGCGGTCAACATGTAAAGTTATAAATCGTCGAAAATCACAAAAATACAACCATAATCTAACGTCAGTACCAATCTACAAGTATGGAATTTTTCAAAAAATTATGGATTATATCCGTGTTATTGTACAAATAGAATTCATTTCCCTGAGATAAGGGGCGACATACAAAAACGAATATATATTCATACAGAGTAAATAGCACTAACTCCATTTGTTTATTTTTCTGCCACATTCAAATTACTTTATTCATGGAGGCTGCATCTTCCTAGAGTATCACTTGTATCTAGGCCTTGGTGCCTGCCACGGAAGATTTCCACTTGTCAGCGTACAATATGAAGCAGGAAGGACAGACAGTGAGGTAGACGATGATAAGTGTGTTACGTGCTTGCGTTGCTATTTGTTCCTTTGATTATTCGTAAAGTGTGGTTAATTTAAAATTAGCTGTATACAAATACCATTTTATAGTGATGTTATCATTTTATGACTTATAAAATCATAGTTTCATCACTTATCAGCGATAACTATAAGTAAATAAGATATAAGTCAATGCGTTCATGTTATTATTCAGTCACTGTATAAGTTAATGTAAATAAATGAGAAGGTATGTTTATGTAGATATGTATTGGGTTAATAAAAGGTGTAAGTGAGGAGATAAATAGATGAAAAGGTAAATGTGGAAGTCGATATTTAAAAAAGGTATTTGAGAATGCATGTCGATCAGCCGGTTGATCGGGAGTTAGGTAGGTAGGTAGATAAGTAGGTAGATAAGTGGGCAGTTAGAAATGTAGGTACGAGGATAAGTAATTAGGTGGGTAAATGTAAAAATAAAATACAAATATCTAGATAGATAAGCCAATTAATGTGCTGTGATAATAAATAGGTAGATGCACAGATAGATAGGTAAGTATCTGTATTTAGGTAGTTGGCCTGTAGGTTATTGTATCAGATAGGTGGGTACATACTTGTTGGTAGGAAAGTAGTTAAAATGAAGCATCGTATTGAGGCACATCATTAACAAGAAAGGAGGTTTTAGATTATTCCAAAATCGAATTAAATACTTAAATATTTTCTTAATTCTTCCATACTATTAAGATAAAAAAAACCCTTTGGACAGAAATATAAAGAAATATAAACCTTTAAAAAATAAAGAATAATAATAATAATAATAATAATAATAATAATAATAATAATAATAATAATAATAATAATAATAATAATAATAATAATAATTATAATAATAATAATAATAATAATAATAATAATAAAAGTAATATCAATGATGATGATGATGATGATGATGATGATGATGATGATGATGATGATGATGATGATGATTGTTTTTCATTGTTTCTTGATGTTCGATTTCTACAAAGTGCAGTAGTTATAACAACTTCATAAATCCGTTCTCATATATTAATTCACTTTATAAGATTTCCCTCTTCCTCAATATTTCTGAAGTGTAGTAAAATATGAAATTATACTGCACTGATGGAATGTATAAATCTTACATTAATCATTTCTCACATATAAGTTCTATTTATAAATTTCCTGCTTCCGCAATGTGACTGAAGTGTTGTAGCTGAGAAGTTCTAGAGCAATGGTATAGGACGCCATGTTAAGATATATGTAAGTTATCAATTTTAATATTTGAATTTTAAAATTTCCAATAGACATTTCTTTTATTTGAACTTAAAATTTCGATTTCATGTATAATTTAAATCGCCTGCTTAATGACATTGTTTGTTTTTAGATTTTATAGATTAAACAACAGGAATTTATTTATATTTTGAATAGCAATTTTTTTTTACAGTTCGATAATTGTTAACATTTAAATCATAAAGTCAACTGAGGCGTATTACCAAATTTCTTAATAGTTTCGTTGTGTCCTTTGATTGTGCTGCTTTTGCGGTGAGTGGAAAGGTGGGCGCGGGTAACCCGGTTATCCACGCCAATTGAATGGCGTTTGTTACTTCAATTGACCGTCCTAAGTCGGTATCGTAACCGCAGCACAATCGAATATTTTTGTATTATCATGTTTTGTGTGCATGTCCTTCGTGATTTTTGTCAAATTTATCAGATGTCTTCAGTTTTCTCTTTTAGACTGAAATTGAAATGTGGAAATGTCATATATTAGAAATTATGTGTCAGAAATTTAAGTTGATCTCACAGGTGCTATTTCAACTTGTAAGACATTTACATTTACATAACGTTGACAAGTGGATGACACAGATAAGCCAACATAAACATCTTTCTTTAACACCAAAGTACAAAAACATATGTAACGTGAACGAACCGACTGGCCCATGGTTTTTCGTCACTTAATTTGAATCGGGATTATGCCATGATTTTCTTTAATATATCCATCATTGATTTCATAGATAAATCCACAGGAACTATATCCATTGTTAAATTAAAAATACACGTAAATTTAACTATTTATTAATACTACGGTGATAAACATGATGAGTATATACACGATGATGAAACGATTTTAATCCAACAAAAATATAAGTTCAAATTTCAAGATATAATAATTACGCATTTCCATAACGGAGAAAGTCAAATGTGTCTATAGAAACGTAATAGTGTGTCGTGAAAACAACATCACGGTATTTATATGCTAAAAACTCTCCTCCTCTCGTTACCTAGCAACACGTTATGAATATAAATCAATAAAGAGGAGTGATAAGTTAGTTATAAAAATGTATAAAACAATGTATAAAAACAAATAAAATATGTATATACACATGAATGTCATTTTTTATTCTTCAATGTTCACTAAAAATTGCTTAAAATTTATTTCACAAAGCGTCTTTAATAAGTTACAAAATCAACACGGATAATGTTCAACTTCACTAAGATCCACATCGATAATATTCACTGTTCAGCGTCACTAGATACACTAAATTATATGCGTCACTGAGGTTATAAATATTAAGCGTTACGTGATTTCTTCAGTTTCCTCGCCACTTATTACAACTACATCCGAAGGATCGGAATGGCTCTCCGGACCATACCACTTTTTCCTCATTGTCTTCGAATAAACCGGGATTTTTGGACGCATTCCTCCACGAGTTAGCAAAGGTTTACACTTCTGGATATCCGAGTATTAGTGCTTAAATAAGTTTATTGCGAATTTCATGAAATGCATAATCACACTCATGTCCATTTCCACGCACTATTTTTGTTAGTGAGCGCATGAAGATACTTCGCTGTATTCGCAAATCCTTTGATAAATTTCCGGTAGTTTGATATCAGTCCAAGAAATTGTCGTAATTCGGTAACATTCTTCGGAATTGATATATATTCTTCACAGCTTCAATCTTCTTAGGATCGGTTCTGACGCCATCTTTTGAAACAACATGTCCTAAGAACTCTACTTCCGGTTGGAAAAGGAAGCATTTCTTGGCTTTTAACTTTAGGTTTGCTTCATCCAGCCGATCAAATACTATGTCGAGATTTTCGAGAGCTTCTTTGAAATCTTCGCTGTAGACTATGAAATCGTCAAGGTAAAGTACTACGATGTTCCATTGTAATTCAACCAGTGCCTTTTCAATTATCCTCTGAAAGGTAGCAGGAGCATTACATAAACCAAATGACATAACTCTGTATTGATATAGCCTCCTACAGGTGTCGCGAACGCCGTTTTCTCTTTGTCACACTCACGTAATGGCACTTGATGGTGCGCCATATTCAAATCAAGAGAAGTAAATCACGCAGATCCTGATAACGCATCTAAGTTGTCATCTATTCTCGATATGGGATACGCGTCCTTGATGGTCCGTGCATTAAATCTGCGATAATCCACACATACTCGCCACGATTTGTCCTTCTTCTGTACCAAGACAAGTTGAGATGACCAAGGACTCTGGGATTTCTCTCTTAACCCTTTATCCTTCAACTTCTGAATTTCCGATCCCAAAATTTCACGTTTAAACAGGGGAACATTCCTTGAGGTCTCCTTAAACGGGTGATTATCCGTCAGAACAATACAATGTTCTCCAAGAGTTGTCCTTCCTACCCAACCGTCAGGGCTTGCCAAGGTGCTCACTCTTCTAATCAAAAATGCTTTGAAAGCGGTCGTCTCTTCCTCTGTAAGAGGAACTCGCCCTTCTTCAAAGACTTTAACTAGATGATCTGGTAACTTCTCAGAGTTAACTTCTTTGCTATCCACCACAGAGATGACTGGCGAAATTGTCGCTATATTTTCGTTGCATTTCACAGTCACAACTTCGTCTCAAGGATTAAATAATCTGTTATACACATAATCATTCTGGGCATTTATCAATATCATAGCAAGCAGCAAGTTGTAAGTCTCCTTAAAATAAGCTGATATCACTGGTATTCCCACTCTGTCTTCTGGATACAGCAACCCTGATTTAACAATACCTTCATTTCCAGGCAAAATTGTGGCGACTTCACTGGTTGAGATCCAATTTGTAGTTCTTGAACACAAGTCATTACTGGGTATTTTCGCTTGGAATCCACCATTTTCATAGTCCTAGTTGCATTTAAATTTCCTATGAAAGTCTTCTCTTAGCAAGTTTTGGTTCATGCCACTCACAAAAACTGTAAAGTCAGTCTCAAATCTATCGAATTTGAGGGTCATATACACTGTACCAATGACTTTAATTTCCTGGCCACTTGCACTGACAAATCTGATTCTTGATGGCTCTAGCACTGGTATTTTTTCTGGGGGTATCCAGTAGAATTGATCCTCTGTGATAAAGGTCTTTTCCCCTGTGTCCATTTTCCACGTAACTGATGTACATTGAATAAGTCACATTTACGCGCATCATCCTGATGGGAGGTGTTGACAACTTCTTGTACATTCATTTTAGACTTGTCCTCCACATTGTATACTTCCCGTCTATGTGGTTTGCTCCCTTTATTTCGAATATACTTTTCCTGCATCGCTGCAATCACTGCATCTTGAATGCACTTAAGTCGTGCTCTTTTCACGGATAACCGGAAGTCTTCAATATCACTACAATTATCCATGAAAGTTATCAAACTGTTAATCTCCACGATTTCCCTATTTCCTGGATATGCTCGAAGATACAAGTCTTCGATTGCTTGTCCATAATCTCGAAAAGACTCGTTAGCTCTTTTGCAGCGCAATTTCGCTTCCGCAAGGTAACTTTCTTTCAGGGCTGCGTGTCCAAATCTCTTATCTCTGAAATCTCTAATCTCCTCCTCCCGTTACCTAGGAACACGCTATGAATATAAATCAATAAATAGGAGTGATAAGTTAGTTATAAAACAGGCAAAACAAACCTATATATAGAAACTACGGATAATAAATTAGAAAATAATGCTAAAGATGAACAATAAAACATTTTTATGCTTATGATAAAACTTGTTACACATAACAGATTTAATATCCTATAAAAAGGAACATAAAAATCAACATAAATGTAAATATTATAAACTTATGTGTTCCATTTATAAAAGTGTAATGGGATGAACTCCTTGTAAAATATAATCTGTATATGAGTACTATATTTCAGATTCATTGCGGTTTTTCTGCTCGTCATTGAGAAATGCAAACATGTAGATGGAAACACATTTTTGTTAAATGGCACCAGGGAAAACGTATACCTATCAGATAAACAGAAAGGAAATGTAGCAGTATACAACGATATCTTTCGATCTAACATGAATACATCTGAAGCAATTACCACAAAGACTCGAAGAAGACATGTTATATCTCTTACTCATAACTCAGAATACTTCCATAAACGTTTAAAGCGAAACGTTTATCCCTTTGACAATTCTCGACGGAAAACTTGTTCGATTGAAACGTGTTCTTGTACAACACTGAACAACTCGTACATACAAGCGAATTGCTCCGATTTGAATCTTGAGTATATACCTCATTTCGATTCTGCAGTATCAGTCATCCTACTGAGGAGTAATAGAATTCCTGCAGTGTCAGAAAGTGACACATTCCCTGCCAATGTTACATATATTGACTTAAGTAGTAATTGGATTCAATGGATCGCTAGAGATGTATTTCAGGGACTGAACAGTTTGAGATATTTGGATATCTCATTTAACACTGATCTTACATTCGAAGTTCTGACAAATGTGTCAATTGGTTTAAAATTTTCAGACATTAAGGTTTTAAAATTTCAGAAAATTCACTGCAGGGATGATATAAAAACCACATTGAAGCGCGAATATTTGATTAATTTACAAAACACAACATTGGAAGAAATATATTGCGACAACAACATGATGACGAAAGTAGAACCAGGCGTCATTAAAAATTTACCATCTACCATTAAACTGATTTCTGCTGTTAAGAATAGATTATCATTTGGAGTATACTGGTTTGAATTTTTGTTAATGCCAAACATCCAAACGGTAAATATCTCTGAAATGGCTTTTATGACATATCCACTAGCACCTTTTTCGTTAACTTGTCACCATCATGTTGCAAACAAGACAGTTAAAATGGGTCTCTTGAATCGCATATCATCGTTGTTAAATGTTGGTAAAGAACAAACCAGAAATGTGACATTTTATTTACCAAACTCGTTAGAAGTATTTGATTTCCGAAGAAGTACATTTAATTTTGATAACAGAAGTCGGCATTTCTTCCTTTATACTCCAAACTTACGTAGATCCTATTTGCAAGGTAACTATTTCAAGGAACTGTATTATATAGGGGAATATAGAAATAAAACAGAGTTGTTAGACTTATCGGATAACTATTGTACGTATATTGCACCCGAACATTTTTCCAATGCGATAAACATGAAAGAGTTATATCTTCAAAACAATTACTTAGGTGATTATCTGTCTGAGAGGAGAGCTGCATCTTTATTTGAAAATCAAGAAAAACTACAAATATTGGATTTGTCTCAAAATCGAATCAGTAGTATCACAGAACAATTATTTTCGAGGAATCGTGATTTGATGCATCTGAAATTGGCAATGAATAAACTATCTGAAGTTTCATTTGCCATTGACCACATGACAAAATTGAGATCGCTTGATTTATCTCAAAATCGTATTAAGTTTTTCACTCAGGGTAACATGCGTGATTTAGATAAGATATCTCTCGACCACAATCTTACGATAGACCTGACCGGAAATGAGCTTTTCTGTAACTGTGATACTATGGACTTTCTACAATGGATTCAAAAACATACAAAGGATGGTTCAATTCTTCTGACAAATATTAAAAGGTATCAATGCACATACACTAACTCCAGTGAAATCCTTCTGCATGACCTGGACACCATCCTCGCTAACTTAAAACTACATTGTAGTTCTAAAATGGGATTGATTGTAGGCTGTGTACTTTGTACAGTTATATTCATCAGTACTGTTTTGTTGTCAATCCTGTATCGATACCGCTGGAAAATAAGATATATGTATTTCACAACAAAGAGAGCATTAACAAATGTACAGCCACAGAGCGATAAAATTTACCGCTATAATGTATTCCTTTCATATGCTGACGAGGACAAGGATTTGGCCATCAAAGTAATTCTTCCTTATTTAGAAAACGATGGGAATATGAAGGTGTGTTGTCACACCAGAGATTTCACGCCTGGAAGAACTATTGCAGATAATATTACAACTGCCATCCACGAAAGCCATTTCACGGTATGCGTCATCTCTGAGAACTATCTGAAGTCTTACTGGTGCATGTACGAATTTAATCTGGCAAAGATGGAATCAGAGTATGCTAGGGGTGGTGTAGACGTTTTGTTCTTGGTCTTGTGTCAGGATATTAATCTTAAAAGCGTTCCATTGAATCTGATGCATCATATTGAGAGTAAATGTTATTTGGAGGTTCCAGATTACAATGACGTGGATTTAGATGTTGGGTTTCTTCAAAGATTAAAAACAGCTTTGTCGTAAAGTATCATAAATGCCGAAAACAAAAATAAATACATAAATAGGTAAATAAATAACACAAAATAAATAAATAAATAAATAAATAATAATAATGATAATAATAATATAATAATAATAATAATAGTAGTAGTAGTAGTAGTAGTAGTAGTAGTAGTAGTAGTAGTAGTAGTAGTTATAGTAGTAGTAGTAGTAGTAGTAGTAGTAGTAGCAGTAGTAGTAGAAATAATAATAATAATAATAATAATAATAATAATAATAATAATAATAATAATAATAATAATAATAACAATAATGAGACCGAAGTGCAGCCTTAGTGTTGTGCTTGTAATTAGAGATCAGAGATTCAGGCCCCACCTGAGCTTTCTTGTTGTGTTCCTATTAGTTTGGAAGTCAATTTGCGATTGGCTTGTTTTCTGGTTGACTGTCATCTTCTTATAACACCATAGAAAGTAGATAAAAGATCCACGCATAAGATTTAGTAAATGCTTATTAATGAATAGGCTATTTTCAAGCAACTGGAAGGGACGGTTAAAAACTAGATTTAACACGTCAGACTACGGACAGCTGATTGTGACGTCACACTTGGTAGAAGCTATGACGTGGTGTATTCAAAGATAAGATTATTACGTCATAAATAAAATATAGCCAAAGTATGCACTGCTGTAATTTGGATATAACTTGGAAATAGTCTATTATCATATCTGTAAAGAACAATGTAGTTTATACTGATGCTCAGTTATATAGCTATCTTTCTTCTTTTGAATGTAGTGTTTGATCCACTGTTTTGAGTTCGGAATTATATTCTTGAAAATATATGGTAGTCGTAAAGTTTATGTAAATAAACATGAATACGCTATTGTATTAAATAATCAAATATAATAAAATGATACGACCTCCTTTGTCCATAACCTCCTTTCCTATCATCATATACTGTCATCTCACACTATACTTGATTTGACATAATATGTATATATACAGACATTTGTTCAGTTCACGTGCATTTCCTACGCCGGAATTTCAGTGAATCAACATTTCATACGGTGAATAGGATAATTTGACTTCGTGTTCTTGTCTCTATCATATGTTATATGTGTATATTTATGTTTTTACTTCCTCTACTTGAAAAGTTGTTGCGGGACTTTTGCGGCGGGTGTTTCACGAAACCAGGAAACATTTACTCCTCCTGAACACTTGGTGTCACCTCTTTTTAGTGGGATTGGCATTTGCTTAAATATGATTCTATACATGAGATTATCCTTCTGTTCCATGGACTATGAAATATGGTTAACCCTTCGATACTTCATTTTTTACATCGTCCCACCCCTTCTTTCTAATCCATGACATCTATTTCCTCTGTAATAATTTTCTCCCTGCATTTAACCCTGTCCGCCCCTTTGTATCTGTTATCCCACTGCACTGATAGCAAAGAGTAGGAAGTTGGTTGTTCACTTCCTTGTTTCGACCGAACACGTTTTCACTTGTACAGTGGGTATAAAGCTTTTGTGAAGTGCCCTACTATATTTATATGTTGTGTACAGAGGTTTGACATTGATTTTGATTAATATCGTTTCTGTTTTCATAGTCTACATGTTAGTAAATATTGTACATTCTGTATCAATTGTGTCACTAAGTAATGATACCTAAGTGCTTGGTATTATGTATTTGTAGAATATGAATGTTCATTTTACAGAGATATATAACATATCTCATCATAACATGAAATGCTTTGATAATAGATGGATGGTCATTTTCCACATGATGTGATAACCATTAGCAGGTACAAAGCTGTTTTGGGCTACCACCAAATGGAAAGTAGAATGGTTGACACTTATGGTTTATTTTGTATACTAGATAATTAATAACAAGGAACATTAAAAAGTCTGTTCAATACAGCTGATTGCTTTACAGAGAATGTGTTATCTTTTCATGTTATCTTTAAAGCAGCTCCAATGAATTAACCGTATCAGTACGAACATGACGATATTTCTCAGCTGATAAAGTTATTTGTATGTTTTGTATTCACTGAACATCAGAAATAAATAGATATGAATAAAAAAGATGTGTACATATACATCAATATAGCTATGGCAGACTTGTACATACACATCAATATAAGTCTGGCTGACTTGTGCATACACATCAATATAGGTTTGACTGACCTGTACATACACATCGTTATAGGTCTGGTTGACTTGTACATACACACCATTATAGGTCTGGCAGACTTGTACATACATATCAATATAGGTCTGGTTGACTTGTACATATATATCAATATAGGTCTGGCAGACTTGTAGATACATATCATTATAGGTCTGACTGACTTGTATATACACATTATTATAGGTCTGGCTGACTTGTTCATATATATCAATATAGGTCTGGCAGACTTGTAGATACATATCATTATAGGTCTGGCAGACTTGTACATACATATCAATATATGTCTGGCTGACTTGTTCATATATATCAATATAGGTCTGGCAGACTTGTAGATACATATCATTATAGGTCTGACTGACTTGTATATACACATTATTATAGGTCTGGCTGACTTGTTCATATATATCAATATAGGTCTGGCAGACTTGTAGATACATATCATTATAGGTCTGGCAGACTTGTATATACACATCATGATAGGTCTGGCTGACTTGTATATACACATCATGATAGGTCTGGCTGACTTGTATATAGACATCATGATAGGTCTGGCTGACTTGTATATACACATCATGATAGGTCTGGCTGACTTGTATATACACATCATGATAGGTCTGGCTGACTTGTATATACACATCATGATAGGTCTGGCTGACTTGTATATACACATCATGATAGGTCTGGCTGACTTGTATATACACATCATGATAGGTCTGGCTGACTTGTATATACACATCATGATAGGTCTGGCTGACTTGTATATACACATCATGATAGGTCTGGCTGACTTGTATATACACATCATGATAGGTCTGGCTGACTTGTATATACACATCATGATAGGTCTGGCTGACTTGTATATACACATCATGATAGCTCTGGCTGACTTGTATATACACATCATGATAGGTCTGGCTGACTTGTATATACACATCATGATAGGTCTGGCAGACTTGTATATACACATTATTATAGGTCTGGCTGACTTATACATATACATCATTATATGTCTGACTGACTTCTACATATACATCAATACAGGTCTGGCTGACTTGTACATACACATTATATTGTATGTTGTGGACACTTTAAACTATTACCAAATAACAGAGTTCGATCTACGTATGATGATAGAATTTTCTTTCGTCAGTATTACCGAGTTCTTTGTCCTATTCATCAAGGACTCTTTTTTCAATTCAATGCATCATGGAATTCAATATCATTAAGTTTTCCGGAACAATTACATAGGATACCATGCCAATAATACGACGATACGTAATTATTTCAACTACATTATTATCACTTAATCATGCATACCCTAGATGAATTTCATGAAACAGAATTAGTGTTCGCACAGCAAAGAGCGGAGAGATTTGTACAGATAGGCGTCCGTTGCTCCCTGACATAATGCAAAGCACTAACAATGAAAGGATGAACGTTTATCTCAAGAAGAATAAGTAATTCCGAGTAATATATTGAGAATATTGTGATAATGAAGACCCCACTGTGAATGCTGAACACCGGATCTGTTGCTTATAGATCCTTGACTTTGGAAATGGTATTGTTCATCATTATTCTTGACCAATATGAAACAAAAGATGTCACATTTAGAACACTCATTGTGCTGGACAGAAATGTCACACCCTACTAAATTATGGTATGACATTCCCATTAGCATAGTGTATTTATCTATTTATTGATTTATTTATTTATTTACATGTATTCAATCATTCATTATCAATAACAATTGTTTTGTTACTTTTCGATATTGATTGTATATTTTTGTTGTTTTATCGCCACATCGGAGTTATTACATTTACATGGTGGTATCTACTTTATGGTGTTACTAGAGTATTCCCTGTGAACCCCCTCCCCAACCTTTTGTTTAGTCCAATACACCGAGATTCATTCACGCATGTCTTGTACAGATCTAACGACTCTAGACTTTAAAAGGAAGATCTCGAGGTGGGAAAATTTGTATCAAGACCCCTCCCTTTATATCTAGTATGACTTGCAAAAAGAAAGGAAGTATTGAAATACTGCCGTAGATTTTTTCCTCGACGATCAAACCAAGATAATACTTAGAAAGTAGTAATTAACGGATAGGGTTGGATTTTATCCCAGCGATGAACTCGCCTCATCTCGTGGCGCCAACTCCATCACAGCGATAAACTGACTACCTTCCCGGGAATTTAAACCGATCCTATCCATGTGGTATGTTGAATATTCCAATGATGAGTCGACAACATCCCAGTGGAAGTGTACTATCACAGCGGTAAGTTTACTATCTCAACAATGATCTGACTCCATCACAGCGGTAAGTTTACTATCTCAACAATGATCTGACTCCATCACAGCGGTAAGTTTACTATCTCAACAATGATCTGACTCCATCACAGCGGTAAGTTTACTATCTGAACAATGATATGACTCCATCACATCGGTAAGTTGATTATTCCAACGGTGAGCGTATGCAATTCCAGCGATAAGTTGATTCTATCCAAGCAGTAAGTTGTCAGTATGCAGTAAGTTCCATATCATAGCTGTATTTTGACAACTCTGCCGGTGAGTGTATTCAGTCCCAGTGGTAAGTTGACTATCCCAACAATACGTGTACTCAATCCCAACGATAAGTCGACTATCCTAAGGGTGAATTAATTCAATCTCAGGGGTAAGTCGACTATCCTAAAGGTGAACATATTCAATCTCAGCGGTAAGTCGACTATCCTAAAGGTGTGCATATTCAATCTCAGCGGTAAGTTGACCGTCCTAAAGGTGAGCATATTCAATCTCAGGGGTAAGTCAACTATCCTAAAGGTGAACATATATTCAATCTCAGCGGTAAGTCGACTATCCTAAAGGTGTGCATATTCAATCTCAGGGGTAAGTCAACTATCCTAAAAGTGAACATATTCAATCTCAGCGGTAAGTCGACTATCCTAAAGGTGGGCATATTCAATCTCAGCGGTAAGGCGACTATCCAAACAGTGTCCCGATTCCATCCAAGCGGTAAGTTGACTATCCCAGCAATATACCGACTCCATGCAAGAGGTCATCTTAATTACTATCACAGCGGTGAGTCGATGCTATCTGAGTGGTAAGTTAACTTTCCAGCGGGGAGCATATATGTACTTCATTACAGCAGTAAATTACCTTGTGACTATCCCAGCGATTAACCGACTCTATCCCAGCGGTAATTTAACTATCCAAGTGGGGAGCCGAGTCCATTCCAGCAGTAAGATGACTATCTCAGCGCTGTGCCTTCTGCATCTTAGCGGCAAGTTGACTATCCCAGTGGCGAGTCGACTCTATCACATCGTTAAGATGACTATCCCAGCAGCTAGTGAGCTGACTCCTTCATAACGGTGAGCTGACCATCGTTCGTAACATGTTGAAGGTTTCCCAACCGTTTACTTCTCGAAGGAGGAAGGTTCTATCTTCGCACTCCAGCTTTTTTTCGCCATACAGATCAACGCATGTTAACTTAGCTTTGAAAATGTAAACTACTTGTAGTAGCACCACATTGAAATCTCAACTGAAAAACTAAGACAGGGCCCTTTACATTTGTTCTATGGTTTTTAATTATGATGTTTTGTTTTTCAAGAAACACAAATTAAACTTGCAGACAGGCAAACGGATGAAAGCAAACTTAAAGAAGGATATATATCCGTATTTCGTACACGTTTTAGGTTTTTTCTTTATGCGCTCGTAGTCATCTCCGATATGTAGGTCGTTTGCCGGACAGAGGTCCAGAGTTATAAAACAAGATAAATGAAGAAACCAATTGAAAATGGATCAAACCCAAAGGGTAATTGAAATTTTTACGATAATCAAATAAACATGTCTCCAAAGTATTGAATTGCCATGAATTCCACTGAACTTTTTCCACATGGTGTTACCGTGCATACAGTGGCGACCCCGTACTATAGAGGGTTCTACCACTTACCGAAATTACCCAGAATTACCGAAATGACTCATTATTTACCGAAATGACCCAATAAGTTATCGAAATGACCTGTTTTTCATTCTTATTTCACCTGATATGGATAAAAAGGTGATAATTACATGTTATAGATGGATGACTTTTCATGCAAATACCATCTTGCAATAGATAATACCGATGGCTAGAATTTTCTCTGTTGCGTCCACTACGTAAAGAGCGATAACCTCAAGTTCTTTGATGGTAACTTATTATGAGTTTTTAAAATGGAGTTTAAAAACTTATCTTATGTGCAATTTCAATGAATTAAATTTCTCGAGACATGCCAGTAGCGGATCCAAGTTTTTCCGAAAAGAAGGGGGAGTGGGCACATCTGCATTATGACTCGGCCATTTCTGGTGCCAAATCAGCTTTTAGTGATAAATCTGTCATTGTATGTATATTAAATTAAATTTGACATGCATATTTTATATTTAAAAAGGTATTTAGAGGTAGTTGGCCGTTCATCCAATCAAACAACTTGGAGTTATGGCTCTTTACGTATTGGATGCAACAGAGGAAATTCTTGCCATCGGTATTATCTATTCCAAGGTGGTATTTGCATGAAAAGTCATCTATTACATGTAACTAACACCCTTCTATTCATATCATGTAGAAATGAATGGAAAAACGGGTCATTTCGGTAACTTATAGTCATTTCAGTAAATACCGAGTCATTTCGGTAATTCCGGGTAATTTCGGTAAGTAGTAGAACCGTACTATAGACTATAGTATAGTCTACAGTAGCACATGTTGTTGTAACATCCCCGTGTTTCATCATTCTTTTATTGTTTTTGGCATTGGTTCTTTGAAAATAAATTGTCGACCAAAGGCAAAAATCAGTGAAGTAGGAACAATTTATGAACTAAAAACCTATGTTTGCAGGTACTTTTGTATTCTGTGACTTGAAAATTCTATTATAACATAGTATCAATAATGCTAAGACCAATTACCGGCTACTACGTTATTTCGGCATTTGAAACGTGAATTTACGAGATTTTTCGGATGATTGTCTGCAATACATAGGATATTAAATAACAGAAATATGAAAATTTCGTCACTTCACGTTTTGAATACCTTTAATAACGTAGTAGCCAGTAATTGGTCTTAGCCGGGGACTGGTCCTTTGCAAGTAGACCCCTTCATGTTAACTGCAGGGCTGTAACATTGAAGGGTTAAATGATTGATGTTCCCACCAAATCAATCAGAATGATATTAAAATACATTATGACATGATAGGTTTGGAGAGAACATGTTCCTTGCTAATCTGAACATTAATCAAAAAGATTCAATTTGCCGTCCAGTGTTACATGTTCATTTACAGCTCCAAAGTTAACATGAAGAGGTCTGTATAACCATGTTACACCCTAACTGTCATACTAATGAACACCAAGGGAGAAATGAACGCCAAGGCATGCTGTATGTAAGGGTCATATGCAGTAATGGTCTTACATTAGGACTATTAAGAGTAAATCATTTACTAAATACCGGTAGACAAATTTATTAGATACTTTTACATGTATTGAAAGTCATTATATGTTTATTCATTTGATTATGTAGCAATTCATTTGATGAGCAGGTGATTTGGTTGGGGTGCAGGACGTTTCGGTACAAGGACGTTTCGGTACACGAGAATAGGTGGTTTCGGTACATGGTACAAAGACATTTTGGTACATGATTTTTGTCCTTTCGGTACAGGTACCTAAATATCGGTGCAGGAACAAAATAGAATGGATATTATGACAACCTATCCAGAAGAAAGTAAAAAGATCAGCACTAGCAAACTGTTACGGAAATGTGCCATGCTGTACGCCCCATTGGTACCTCAGGATGGGCATACCTAATTGAAGACCTACGAGTAATTGAAGACCTACGGAAGACCTACATTTATGTAGACATTATTATTTTTTAAAAAAAACAAATTAATAAACATATTTATCGTGCTATATAAGTGTATATTTTACAAAAAATTATATAATTTTGAGTTTTTATGGTATGTTATAAATCAAATAATGTGTAAGTCTTCTGGGGATCAAAATGGCCGCCATTATACAGTAGTCAGAACATAACTGATCTCATTCCTTTATATATATAAATGTATATTTAAGCAAAGATATCTGCTCCTCTACGATATCACATTTTATAAATGGCAGTGAATTTTTAATTACTTCATAAAATAGTAATGGCAGTCATTTTGATCGAAAGAAGACGTACACAATATTTTGGTAAAAAATGCAGTATAAATTATCGATATTACAGAACTAAATATCTATATTGTCGTTTTTAATAATAAGGAACTTATTTCTAATAACAGTTTTTAATGATAATGTCTAGATAAATTTAGGTCTTCCATAGGTCTTCCGTAGGTCTTCAATTACCCATAGGTCTTCAATTAGGTATGCCGATCAGGATATGCGATATGTGTGACTTTATTTAAAAAGCAATAATGAAGACTATATACAATGTATATGTATATATATATGTTTATTTATTTATTTTACTCATATGTCTCGTCTATCTCACATACTTGTGATCATGCATACTTTAAAAAAAATATCGTAAGCTGAACAGTAGACATATAGATGCAAACTTTTTAACTTTTGTATGGATGTAAACAACATTTTTCTGGAAGTGCCTAAAGTTAAAACTCAGTTGTTAACGTTGTGAAAGATGTAAGTTTTTAAGGAACTTTTTAGCAAAGATACGAAATATTACTTGATGAAGTGTATGTATCAATATACATTTGGGCCTACGTCATTTAGTAAAATTAACCCATGTGTCTATAGGAGTAAGCGTCACCTGTTTGGCTAGTCACATAGTCTCATGTCACACATAGACTAAAATGTCTAGATAGATTTAGGTCTTCCATAGGTCTTCCGTAGGTCTTCAATTACCCATAGGTCTTCAATTAGGTATGCCGATCAGGATATGCGATATGTGTGACTTTATTTAAAAAGCAATAATGAAGACTATATACAATGTATATGTATATATATATGTTTATTTATTTATTTTACTCATATGTCTCGTCTATCTCACATACTTGTGATCCTGCATACTTTAAAAAAAATATCGTAAGCTGAACAGTAGACATATAGATGCAAACTTTTTAACTTTTGTATGGATGTAAACAACATTTTTCTGGAAGTGCCTAAAGTTAAAACTCAGTTGTTAACGTTGTGAAAGATGTAAGTTTTTAAGGAACTTTTTAGAAAAGATACGAAATATTACTTGATGAAGTGTATGTATACATATACATTTGGGCCTACGTCATTTAGTAAAATTAACCCATGTGTCTATAGGAGTAAGCGTCACCTGTTTGGCTAGTCACACAGTCTCATGTCACACATAGACTAAAATAGTGAAAAAATCACCGAAACATATGTACCGAAACATCTTTTTAGTGTACAGAAACATCCTTTTCATTGTACCGAAACGTCTTTACTTGTACCGAAACATCCTTGTATCGAAACATCCTTGTACCGAAACGTCTAGCATTAATTTGGTGGTACACTGTGTGTCAGGAAAACAAAAAAAACTTTTTGGCGTTCAAATTTCAATTCTACATGTACCTACAAATTGGATTAAGATTAATTTAAAATTCTGTAACATGTTTATGCCGTGAAGTCATCCAAAGTAACTTTTTATACATTAATCACAAATACACTAAAAACATTAGTTAGCAATAAACAAATGTCAGCAGCAGTGTGAATTACGTAACTCATGCTGCAGTCAATCAAACATTTTATCATCTGGCAATGAATGTGTCTTTTTGGTTGATTGGTGTTTTGTATCCAAACATGGAACAGGTAATAATTAACCTCTTAAACCTGGGAATCGAAGCATGCCAGGCAAGTGGTTAGTGGCTACGCGAAGCCTGCAGTATTACTTACATAGTGGCAAAATCTGGGAATTGAACCCTGTAATAATCAAGCCCTTAATTGCTATGCAAAGCTGGATGTGTTACTGACATAAAAAATTCAGTTAAGATGTTATCATCTGGTGATGGATATGTGTCTGGTATTGTCAATTCATATTAAAGGATTTTATTAAAAGTGGAGCAAAGGTTGTGTCTGGTGCCCAATGTAGACAGTATCCAATATTAGGAAAATTTAGATTCATAATCATAGAAATAACTAACAGATTTTCATAGGATTCTAGTTTGGACAGTGTCCTTTTCAGATAGCTTTCAGTGTAATTCATCACAAAAACTTAGAATTTAAGTGATTTACAAATTGTTAAAAAATGTTTAGTTAAACTCAAAGTATGATATACATATAAATAAGTTACTAAAAATATTTAAGTTAGATTAACTCAGGTATCATTGAATTTGTAGAAGAATTATGTTTTGAATTTTCATCAGAAACTTATCGGAAAATTAAAAGCTCATACATTTTTGAGAATTGGACTGATATTCACACAAAAGTCAATCATGCCAATGTTTGTCAAATGAAATTTTTAGCATGTCACTTGATTCAGAGGTGGGGATATCACATCCTTTACACCAGTGGACCTCCGTTGATGTCCGTATTTGAAATATAATATAGTCTATATAAAACGTTCATTATACGTATGGAGTTGACTCCATGGCGTGAAGTTTTATGCGGCTTGCTTTGTAGGCTAGGCAAAGCCACCGTTTGGTTTATATAAACTATATAATGATCAAATGCTGTTTCCATTTTTGAGAATGTAGATTCAAAATATTCTGCATCATAAGAGATGTGAAATCTTCAATTGTTGATGAAAATGTCTGTATTGATAATTGTATATAACTGACTTCCTCTTACAGCCCCCAGAAATCAAATTTTCTCAGGAAGAAGCTGCTGTAATAAAAAAGGCTAAGAGCAAGGCATTTTGGGGCAGTAGTAAGTAATTACAGTATATAAATGACCTCATATGTTGTAATAGGTAGATATTTGTATATAATATAAAGTTGAATAGTAAGTAGTGGCAAAGCCTAATATAGAGCAGTTATTATAAATGAATAACAATTTAGTTCTCTCAGGTCATATTGTGTCAGATCAGTTGCTTCCACAATGTATAAGGCTGTAAATGATGCACTTTGACTTGATTTACTGTAATTCGCTGATGAACTAGAAGTGAAATTTCCTTTGGAAACCCAGTTTTGCTAACTGTCTAACTGGAGAAATTTTAAACTCCCATTTCTTAAGTACTTTTGTGTTTTTTCATGTCCAAATGCAGTACAGTCTAGGTGTTTTGTAATTTTCCACCTGCCACAGTATGCCACAGCAAGTGTTAAAGATGCATATTGTATTTTCAAGCATCTACTATTGTGATTGAAGTAATACCATGATTTATTTCATACAGTATCATTTGACTATCCATCAGTGCAAGATTTGGCTATAGAGTGCAAACGCGCAATACAAGATGTTTTTTAACCTTTCAGTGAAACATTCTCGGTATCTCACTTAACGAAGGTGGGTTGTAATTTAGGGTTGTATTTCTAACATTTTCTAACTTCGCATTCCTATATTAATATAAGAGTAGTGTATTTTGTGTTGGTGCTGCTGCAATATATAATCTTTTTTCTCTTGGGTGAAATAAATAAGACATCTAATTTATTGTACCTATACCCCCACATAATAGAAAATGTACCATTTTGTATCTGTAACTGAAGAATTTCATAATGCAACTGGACTGTACTGTATGATACCAATGAAATAATGCCCTAACTCTTATGGTAATATATGATAGCAATGATGATATCAATCAGAGAAGTAACACCCTAACTCTTGGGGTACTTGGCTTTTCTGTAGAACTGCTCATATTTACGTGTTAAATTAATAAACTTTTCTCCTTCAAAGTATTCAAACATAATTTCAATATACATGTATTATTTTATTCAGAATTTATGAGCAGAGATAAATGAGGCCATAATAATGAAAATGTCTTTGCCAGTCAATGCTATGTTATCAGTGCAGACAAATTTGATCGGTGATGTCACACTGAAAGGCCCTGTAGGATGTAATTAATTGTTTTATGTTCAGTCATACTCTAGAAATCTGTTTGTATAATTTTTCAGTATATTGAATACAAATTTTATGACAGGAAATAAGGTTAAGAATTTGAATGATTTGGCTGACATTTCTGTTTTCAGCTGCTCCTCTGACGGGAATAGCTGTTTCAATATATATGATAGGCTGTAAAAGAAGATGTAAGTATAATTAGTTGGATTGCAAAGCAATTCCTGTCTATAGATTGGCAATGTCTGCCCATCTGTCTACATGTAGCTGTCCAACGTTTTGGTTTAAGTTTCTAGTTGAAGCAAAATTTCAGCATCTAAGAGGAATAAAAACATAATAATTCACACATAGTTTCCATATGATCAGACCTTTCAAATTGTGCCATGATTTTTGAGTGCGGTGAAGCCGCACTCAATGCAATCACTTTCTTTTCAGGGGTTATAACTTTCACTACCGATATAGATCTTACTACGCCGCTGAAAAATAAAGTGCCGAAAAATTACTGATGTTGTCTTAAAAATTCTTGATCAGCACAATGTACCTTTAGCTCAGTTCATTTAAGCTAAACATAAACTAGTTTCAGTAACTCGAAAAAGGAGTTGCAATAATGTTTTCAAATTTTGCGTAATAATATGTAGTTGTGACTACTTTACGATGTGTTTACCACCGACACCGTCGGATGTACTCGATTGTGTAATTCTCCGGACAAAACATTTGTCTTGATCTTGTATCGCTTGTTTTTATCGAGATATTTCAATTAAAGTTTTCCCCAACATGTTCTGGAACTTTAGTTCTTTTTCACATATATGACAAATTTAAAGATCGATCTTCCCGCATTTCCTCTGATAATGAAAATGCAATATAAATACATGTATTTAGGTAAAAGATGTATGTTTCTAAATATAAATGATGTTAAAACATTATGAGAATCGTTAATAAGATGGTTATTTAATGTCCCACTTGAAGGAATGTCGTTCCTTGGCTCAGCTTCGACTCGTGACAACAATGCAGTAAAACTTGTTGCCATGAAGTTGTCAATTGCACGTTCATTTCGGATACAAGCAATTGCAAACTCTTTGCCGTAAGATAGTATGAAGAGAGCAAATTTTATTAGCATTTGGTACTTAGGTATAATGACAATGTAGTAGCAACAAAGACCTAAGACCCCCATTTTCCTGAAATCCTGAATCCGCCACTAAAATGGTAAAATGATTACATACTTAAAATCAGCAAAGCCGACTCTCAGGACTTTTGAGTCCTTTGATTTATTCATTGACCTTGACCTTGGACTTTTTACCTACTTTTTAAAACTTTAATTTCAGCAATATTTTCTAAATCAGTAGAGGTATGGCTTTGATACTTCACAAGATTCATAGGTGTTTTATGACCAGAGCTTTCAATTGATACCAGTTGAATATATGGAAGCTGAAATCACTATAGATTACAATTTTGTTTTAGTTTTTTATACGCTTACATTAAAATGTGGGTGTGTCATGCTATACCACTGTCATCCGTTTGACCATCTGTCCTACCTATCTTGTCTTCACAACTCCTCCTTAACCCATGGGGGATTTCAAATTACACCAGGGTCATTGACCTTATGACCTTGACAGTGGCAGTTGACCTACATTTCCAATTTTGCTGTATTTGGCCTTTGTTGCTGCAGTGGACAAGTTTTACAAACACATTTTGTTTTTCCTATTGTTTCCTCTATGAATATTTCATTGTAAACATCCAATTGATGTTTGGTATAAGAATACATCATGAAGATATCTAGGTCAAGTTTTATTATGCACAGCGATGAAATAATTATTGCCGATGATTTATTGTTGATTACTGATTCCGATTCAATTCTCAGTAATTGAAAATCACTGATATAGAAAAATTGAAAGGAGTGTCAATGCTATATGCTCACATTACAAAAATGACCAGGGGGGGGGGGGGCATATGCTATATTGGTGTTGCTCATTTTTATTTATTGGTTGATACTGGTTTATTCATTGGTTGATACCAGTTTATTTACTGGTTGATACCAGTTTATTTATTGGTTGATACTAGTTTATTTATTGGTTGATACTAGTTTATTTCTTGGTTGATACTGGTTTATTGGTTGATATTTGTGTATTTATTTTACAGATTACACATATTCAAGATTTAAATTAGCAGGTAAGTTGAACATTAAAGATCACAATATTGCAAATGATAAAATTAATTAATTGATGAAGGCACCATCATTCCAAATGAAAATATCATATTTTAACCACATAGAAGGGAAGGTTTGAAAAGAAATATGTATTTTTCAAAAACTTCATCAGACACTGTTATGATGGAAAGTTTTTGTTCTTGTTGATATGTAGTATATAGTATAATTGATTACATTTATGGACGTTTTACTTGGTGAATATGTTGTGGTATTTAGTAAACTCTGAGCGAGGGGCTTTACTTGGTGAATATGCTGTGGTATTTAGTAACCCTGAGTGTGGGGCTTTACTTGGTGAATATGCTGTGGTATTTAGTAAACCCTGAGTGAGGGGCTTTACTTGGTGAATATACTGTGGTATTTAGTAAACCCTGAGTGAGGGGCTTTACTTGGTGAATATGCTGTGGTATTTAGTAAACCCTGAGTGAGGGGCTTTACTTGGTGAATATGCTGTGGTATTTAGTAACCCTGAATGAGGGGCTTTACTTGGTGAATATGCTGTGGTATTTAGTAACCCTGAGTGTGAGGGCTTTACTTGGTGAATATGCTGTGGTATTTAGTAAACCCTAAGTGAGAGTGAGGGCTTTACATGTTGAATATGCTGTGGTATTTAGTAAACCCTGAGTGAGGGGCTTTACTTGGTGAATATACTGTGGTATTTAGTAAATCATGAGTGAGGGGCTTTACTTGGTGAATATGCTGTGGTATTTAGTAAACCCTAAGTGAGAGTGAGGGCTTTACATGTTGAATATGCTGTGGTATTTAGTAAACCCTGAGTGAGGGGCTTTACTTGGTGAATATACTGTGGTATTTAGTAAATCATGAGTGAGGGGCTTTACTTGGTGAATATGCTGTGGTATTTAGTAAACCCTGAGTGAGAGGGCTTTACTTGGTGAATATGCTGTGGTATTTAGTAACCCTGAGTATGAGGGCTTTACTTGGTGAATATACTGTGGTATTTAGTAACCCTGAGTGTGAGGGCTTTACTTGGTGAATATGCTGTGGTATTTAGTAACCCTGAGTGTGAGGGCTTTACTTGGTGAATATGTTGTGGTATTTGAAACCCTGAGTGAGGGGCTTTACTTGGTGAATATGCTGTGGTATTTAGTAACCCTGAGTGTGAGGGCTTTACTTGGTGAATATGCTGTGGTATTTAGTAACCCTGAGTGTGAGGGCTTTACTTGGTGAATATGTTGTGGTATTTAGTAACCCTGAGTGTGAGGGCTTTACTTGGTGAATATGCTGTGGTATTTAGTAAACCCTGAATGAGGGGCTTTACTTGGTGAATATGCTGTGGTATTTAGTAACCCTGAATGAGGGGCTTTACTTGGTGAATATGCTGTGGTATTTAGTAACCCTGAGTGTGAGGGGCTTTACTTGGTGAATATGCTGTGGTATTTAGTAACCCTGAGTGTGAGGGGCTTTACTTGGTGAATATGCTGTGGTATTTAGTAACCCTGAGTGTGAGGGCTTTACTTGGTGAATATGCTGTGGTATTTAGTAAATCCTGAATGAGGGGCTTTACTTGGTGAATATGCTGTGGTATTTAGTAACCCTGAGTGTGAGGGGCTTTACTTGGTGAATATGCTGTGGTATTTAGTAAACCCTGAGGGAGGGGCTTTACTTGGTGAATATACTGTGGTATTTAGTAACCCTGAGTGTGAGGGCTTTACTTGGTGAATATGCTGTGGTATTTAGTAAACTCTGAGTGAGGGGCTTTACTTGGTGAATATGCTGTGGTATTTAGTAACCCTGAATGAGGGGCTTTACTTGGTGAATATGTTGTGGTATTTAGTAACCCTGAGTGTGAGGGCTTTACTTGGTGAATATGCTGTGGTATTTAGTAAATCATGAGTGAGGGGCTTTACTTGGTGAATATACTGTGGTATTTAGTAACCCTGAATGAGGGGCTTTACTTGGTGAATATGCTGTGGTATTTAGTAAATCATGAGTGAGGGGCTTTACTTGGTGAATATGCTGTGGTATTTAGTAAACCCTGAGTGAGGGGCTTTACTTGGTGAATATGCTGTGGTATTTAGTAAACCCTGAGTGAGGGGCTTTACTTGGTGAATATGCTGTGGTATTTAGTAAATCCTGAATGAGGGGCTTTACTTGGTGAATATGCTGTGGTATTTAGTAACCCTGAGTGAGGGGCTTTACTTGGTGAATATGCTGTGGTATTTAGTAAATCATGAGTGAGGGCTTTACTTGGTGAATATGCTGTGGTATTTAGTAAATCATGAGTGAGGGCTTTACTTGGTGAATATGCTGTGGTATTTAGTAAATCCTGAATGAGGGGCTTTACTTGGTGAATATGCTGTGGTATTTAGTAACCCTGAGTGAGGGGCTTTACTTGGTGAATATGCTGTGGTATTTAGTAAATTATGAGTGAGGGCTTTACTTGGTGAATATGCTGTGGTATTTAGTAAACCCTGAATGAGGGGCTTTACTTGGTGAATATGCTGTGGTATTTAGTAAACCCTGAGTGAGGGGCTTTACTTGGTGAATATGCTGTGGTATTTAGTAACCCTGAGTGTGAGGGCTTTACTTGGTGAATATGCTGTGGTATTTAGTAAGCCCTGAGTGAGGGGCTTTACTTGGTGAATATACTGTGGTATTTAGTAACCCTGAGTGTGAGGGCTTTACTTGGTGAATATGCTGTGGTATTTAGTAAACCCTGAGTGTGAGGGGCTTTACTTGGTGAATATGCTGTGGTATTTAGTAAGCCCTGAGTGTGAGGGCTTTACTTGGTGAATATGCTGTGGTATTTAGTAACCCTGAGAGTGAGGGGCTTTACTTGGTGAATATGCTGTGGTATTTAGTAAGCCCTGAGTGAGGGGCTTTACTTGGTGAATATACTGTGGTATTTAGTAACCCTGAGTGTGAGGGCTTTACTTGGTGAATATGCTGTGGTATTTAGTAAACCCTGAGTGTGAGGGCTTTACTTGGTGAATATGCTGTGGTATTTAGTAACCCTGAGTGTGAGGGGTTTACTTGGTGAATATGCTGTGGTATTTAGTAAACCCTGAGTGTGAGAGCTTTACTTGGTGAATATGTTGTGGTTTTTAGTAACCCTGAGTGTGAGGGGCTTTACTTGGTGAATATGCTGTGGTATTTAGTAACCCTGAGTGTGAGGGCTTTACTTGGTGAATATGCTGTGGTATTTAGTAAACCCTGAGTGAGGGGCTTTACTTGGTGAATATGCTGTGGTATTTAGTAAACCCTGAGTGAGGGGCTTTACTTGGTGAATATGCTGTGGTATTTAGTAACCCTGAGTGTGAGGGCTTTACTTGGTGAATATGCTGTGGTATTTACTATACACTAAGTGAGGGGTAGCTGAATTTAATGCAAAATCAAAGGATCACTAATCACACTATATCCATGAATTTTCAGCCATCTGGCTTTCTACTAATGCTACAACATAATTTAGATGATACACAATTGTTTAGGCATCTTTGTAATGCATGCAAATAGATTAAGATGAATGTAATAAACCCAACAAAAGCATTTAAGGAACTTTAATGTGCCATCAACTTCATTAACATGAAACATGAGATTTTTACTATTCTGTCTTAAAAAATTGGACACTGACAAAGCTAAGGTGAATTCCATATTTCTCATTCTCAAGCCACGCTTTGCTTGTTTGACCATTCAGATTAGTCGATCAGATCTGTCCCTAGCATTAATTTTATTTCCCTTTCCATATATTTTTTTCAGTTGTGCTAGGAGGAGGGTTTTTACTAGGTCAAACATTAACATTTCCATATGTCATAAAGGAAGTGGTAGAGAAATGTCCTGATGGTCAATTTGCTCAAATGGTTGAAAAGAGGTAAGTTTTACTACCTTTCATCAATCAGCACAGATTTTCTTCTTTTATCACTGTGAAAACTAGATCTCATAATTGAAATACAGATCATGAAATTTTATAATACGCATTTCGGTTTCTGGAAATAATTTTGTATACCCCAAACCCAGATTACGGTTCATAACTTCGCCAGTGCAGGTTAGGGTCAGTGGTATTGGTCATGACGTTTAATTTAATGGCTGGGTTAAGATTTGAGTTGTGGGTTGTAAGATAATTTTTCCATTCTTTCATCAGTTGGCACAGAAGTTCTTCTACCACTGTAACCCAACTCAGATTATGAATTTTAATTCTTTTGCAGTGTATATTTCCTTTAAGGGCAGATTGATCCAATGGTATTTTTCATGACTTTTTTATATGTTGACTGAAATTTTATTTTCCTATCGGTTGGAAGTGATTTATTATCTTCTGCATCATTGTCTGTCCCACCCCTGTTTGGGATCATCTCAGGATAAGACATGAAACTCAAGGCCGTGTTTAATAAAATTATTGTTGGCATGTAAAAGATCCCTCACTGCTTAGAATGAATTCATTGCATCATGATACCATACATTGCACAGGTGTCACTGCCATATAGATGAATTAATTATGTAGCAGAAAACAATGCTTACTGTGGTCAAGTCCTGCTCTTAAGCTCATTGGAGCCTTCATTTCTATCAAGTCCTACACTAGAACTCACTGTAGTCAAGACCTGCACTTGCACCCAGTGTAGCCACTCATCTCTGTCAAGTGTGGATTCCATCACCATTGGGAGATTTTGTCTTTCCCATTTGCTTCCATTTCCTGCACCACTAAACACTGGCTGGTACCTTGGAGAGGATAACCCCAGTGTAGTGATATCCTCCACCACTAAACACTGGCTGGTACCTTGGAGAGGATAAACCTGGTGTAGTGTTATCCTCCACCACTAAATACTGGCTGGTACCTTGGAGAGGATAACCCTGGTGTAGTGTTATCTTCCACCAGTAAACACTGGCTGGTACCTCGGGGAGGATAAACCTGGTGTAGTGTTATCCTCCACCACTAAACACTGGCTAGTATCCTCGGGGAGGATAACCCTGGTGTAGTGATATCCTCCACCACTAAACACTGGCTGGTACCTCGGGGAGGATAAACCTGGTGTAGTGTTATCCTCCACCACTAAATACTGGCTGGTACCTTGGAGAGGATAACCCTGGTGTAGTGTTATCTTCCACCAATAAACACTGGCTGGTACCTAGGGGAGGATAAACCTGGTGTAGTGTTATCCTCCACCACTAAACACTGGCTAGTATCCTCGGGGAGGATAACCCTGGTGTAGTGATATCCTCCACCACTAAACACTGGCTGGTACCTCGGAGAGGATAACCCTGGTGTAGTGATATCCTCCACCACTAAACACTGGCTGGTACCTCGGAGAGGATAACCCTGGTGTAGTGATATCCTCCACAACTAAATACTGGCTGGTACCTTGGAGAGGATAACCCTAGTGTAGTGATATCCTCCACCACTAAACACTGGCTTGTACCTCAGGGAGGATAAACCTGGTGGTGTTATCCTCCACCACTAAATACTGGCTGGTACCTTGGAGAGGATAACCCTGGTGTAGTGTTATCCTACACCACTAAATACTGGCTGGTACCTCGGAGAGGATAACCCTGGTGTAGTGATATCTTCCACCACTAAACACTGGCTGGTACCTTGGAGAGGATAACCCTGGTGTAGTGATATCCTCCACCACTAAACACTGGCTGGTACCTCGGAGAGGATAAACCTGGTGAAGTGATATCCTCCACCACTAAACACTGGTTGGTACCTCGGAGAGGATAAACCTGGTGAAGTGATATCCTCTACCACTAAACACTGGTTTTTGTAAACTTTATTTATTTTACAACGATTAAGAACCAAGTTAACAACTTATATAAATCTTGCTTGTTGGCACGGATCTTGGCATAAGGATATCGTTTGTATGGGAGGAAATGGGAATACCTGAAAAAAAAACCCACGAGGCCAGGTTGGTGACAACCTCACCATCTCGCGTACCACACTGGGAATCGAACCCGGGTTGCATTGGTGAAAAACGAGCACGCTACCGACTGCGCTACCTGGCCCCAAGTGAGCTCCAGGATTTTATTAACAAATTAACTGATTTTATAAATGTAAAGTACTTTTTAGAAAAATATCTTAGAGTATTTCTTCATAATTCAGACTCTCTAAGCAATCAGTTTATTTTATGCATGACCACAATTAAAAAATCTGTAACACATTTCAAATCTTGTATGTTACAGCATGGAATTATTGTAACAAGTTATGTTTTATTTTGGATGATGAACAGGAAGAAAGGAACATTGATGTACGAAGGTCAAGGTCCCTATACACCGCCTCCCACATCTGGTCCTAGTCAGAGTGTTCCTGACCCAGAGATGGGTCGTAACTATGACAGCATGGGCTTGGACGACTCGAAGAGACCAAACATGGATTTAGGAGGACTAGATGATCTGAACAGAAAAACTGTAGATTGTAAGTAAGCTTCTCTCTGCTGTTTTGTAATATGACAGCGTAAATTATAGGAGAATCTCATAGATGGTTTGTCTGCCCTTGGTAAGAACTCTTTTTTTTCTACTAATCACAGAGAGGTATTGAGATAGGACTGCTGCTTGACTGACCATATCTAACCATGGGCTTTTGGTCTCACAAAAAGGAAATTAAAGTTTTAAAAAAAAAAATCATCCTCTGCCTAAATTTTTAAGGATGAGAGATAATAGCTTCACATTTCACTTGTGTATTCCGTATTATGAGACTTTTCCACTGATATTATCCAATTAAAGGTAAAGTGACTATCTATACAGGGGAGAAGTCACTGAATGCCACTTAACACTGACGTCCATGGTACCAAATCTCTGTGATTTCTAAAGGTGGTATTAAGTACATCGTTGGAATATTGCTCAGTGCTAGTACAAATTGCAATTATTTTTTTTTTAAATCATTTTATACAAATTATAAATACCTCCATTCTTAAAGTGTAAAATAGGTCTTCCAATGAAAGTTGTCTTTCAATAATTAAGGATGACCTCAAATGGATATATTAGGGGCATATTGTCCGGTTTGTCTGTGAGTCTGTTTGTTTGTATGCAGACAACTCTAAAACATACCAGCCACTGCTTTGATAGTTCACATGTGTGTCCTTTGTGTAAGGACTTTTCCAATGGTACCAAAATGACCATGTGACCTAGACTTTCATGTTTGACATACGTTTAAAAAAATCATCCTTGGTCTAAATTTTCAAGGTTGAAAGCTTTAGCTTCATATATCACTTCTGTATTCCTTATGGTAAGACCTTTCCACTGATATAATAATCAATGACCTTCTGACCTTTCACTGTTGAGTTTGACTTTATTTGAAAAAAAAGTTTAACATCGGCCTTTACTTTTGAAACATAAGAGAATGGACTTTAAACTTTCACGTAAGTCTCTTGTGGCAAGAGCTTCCTGTCTATGCAGTAATTCACAAACTTGTGACCTTGACCATCAGTTATTACCTACGTTTAAAAATGTCCTGATCGAGAATTTTGTTGCCTTGGGGACATAGTGTTTCACAAGTACATATTGCTCAGTCCATAACATGGTTTTGGGGTGTCCTGTTGTATACTGAAGCAAAGTGAGATTCAAATATGCACTGCTTCAAATTGAATATAGATTTATGTTACTATATGAAAACAATTATGATTATAAACTATTAAAAATGAACACAATGTGAGGATAGAACAATTAATGTCTGTTAATTTCCAGCTATATAGGGGGTGGAGGGCAGTGGATCTCAAAGTTGTACAATACTCCTGAAACAATGTAAATCACTGCCCATTTCATTGTAAGGGTCAAAGGTGGGAAAGGAGATAAAAAATTATGAACAGCTGGCCCACAAACTATTTTGGCAGTTGAAAAGTGGGGTATTTTTTTTACTCTTAGATTATAAAATCATAATCTTAATTTTGCATTCATAAAAATGAGATATTATATAACAGCTATGTTAGTATATGAGATATTATATAACAGCTATGTTACTATATGAGATATTATATAACAGCTATGTAACTATATGAGATATTATATAACAGCTATGTTACTATATGAGATATTATATAATGGCAATGTTACTATATGAGATATTATATAACAGCTATGTTACTATGTGAGATATTATATAACAGCTATGTTACTATATGAGATATTATATTACAGCTATGTTACTATATGAGATATTATATAACAGCTATGTTACTATATCACTTGTCGAATATTACAGCATCAGAGTATGCATTCATAAAAATGAGATATTATATAACAGCTATGTTACTAAATGAGATATTATATAATGGCAATGTTACTATATGAGATATTATATAACAGCTATGTTACTATATGAGATATTATATAACAGCTATGGTACTATATGAGATATTATATAACAGCTATGTTACTATATGAGATATTATATAATGGCAGTGTTACTATATGAGATATTATATAACAGCTATGTTACTATATGAGATATTATATAACAGCTATGTTACTATATAAGATATTATATAACAGCTATGTTACTATATGAGATATTATATAACAGCTATGTTACTATATGAGATATTATATAACAGCTATGTTACTATATGAGATATTATATAACAGCTATGTTACTATATCACTTGTTGAATATTACAGCATCAGAGTATGGATTTAATGAAACAGAAAGTACAAAACCCAGAACATCTTACGATGAAATAAGACGACAGAATCGCATGCCTACTCCAGGAACAAGACAGAATGTACCCTGGCAAGCCCCACCCCAACCTCGAGAAACTCCTCCTTCTCCTGAGTATCAGCAATCTAAACCTGGTAAGGATGATGTCGTAGTGATGTATTGAATATAATCTCTGATATATCGTAGAAACAATTATTATAATGCTTTAAAGGTACTCCTGGTAAGGATAATGTCTTAGTGATATATTCAATATATAATCTGCTATATATGGTAGAAGCAATTATTATAATGCTGTTAAGGTACACCTGGTAAGGATAATATCTTGCTGATATATTGAAAAGAATCTCAGATATATGGTAGAAACAATTATTATAATGCTATAATGTATACCTTGTAAGGGTAATGTCTTTGTGTTATATCAAATACGATCTTCTAGTAATATACATGTATCACTAAATCGCTTATGTTATCAAATTTATAGTGGATGAAGTAAACTATGTATATTACTATGACATTGAAGAAATGTGTCCATAGTGATACACAGGCACTGTGTTACATGAAGAGTGACTTTTTAAAACTAACCCCCTCCTTTATATATTGTCTCATTCCCCTATAAAGAACATAAAAAGATATCTTCATATTTTTCTTTCTTTAGGAGGGATGGATTTCAAATACCCTGTTGTTAGTGTTTACTAATATGAGTTATGACAAATGATTTATTGCAAGTTTATGAACATTGAATATAATTTTTATTTCAGTAAGAAGAAATCAATATGGTGACATCATAGAAGATTAATGAAGAGACTTATGAATGTAGACAATTACTTTTATAACATGTATATTTAAATCCTAAAGAAAAATTCCATGCTTTATTTGAATTCTAATACAAGTAAATAAAACAAACATTCATAAATTAATTTGTTTGTTTATGAAATATTCTGGTAGCAAGTGAAAGGACAAGGTTCCCTAATCCTCTAAATCGGCCTAAATGTGAAATATTTTTCAGAAGTATCTCTATTGTTATCAAATGATATTTCCATTTTATAGTCAGGATTTAAAATCTTTAAAAGAAAAAATACTAGTTAAACCCCAGAAAAAATACGAGCTATACCCCAGAAAAAAGGCATCATTTTTATAATCTGCACCAAATACGTACATCATAGTTTGTAATCTGTATTCTCAACTTGCTCTACTCATTTTCTTTTCCTGACTTGATCTCACTTTTCTATCAAATATGATTTCTTTCACCTTCTGCATATATTATAATTTATGATCTAAACAATATTTATATATATATATATAAGTCACCAGGAGCCAGCTTAATATAAGTCACCAGGAGCCAGCTCAATATAAGTCACCAGGAGCCAGCTTAATATAAGTCCTCCTTGTTGCTCAGTCCTGAATCTTTCTGTATGTACTATATAATCTGAAATAATCTCCTGAATAAATGTTGTTTAAACCAAAATACTAGGTACATATTCCTAAATTTAGATATGAGTGCATACATGAGGCATAGTGAGATATGAGTGCATGCATGAGGCATAGTGAGATATGAGTGCATGCATAAGGCATAGTGAGATATGAGTGCATACATGAGGCATAGTGAGATATGAGTGCATGCATGAGGCATAGTGAGATATGAGGCATAGTGAGTGAGATATGAGTGCATCCATGAGGCATAGTGAGATATGAGGCATAGTGAGTGAGATATGAGTGCATGCATGAGGCATAGTGAGATATGAGTGCATGTATAAGGCATAGTGAGATAAGAGTGCATGCATGAGGCATAGTTTGATTTTTATCGTAGTCTACCAAACAGCCACTAAGTGTAACAAAATAGAAGGGGGATAGGTTTGTACTCCATCTTAAATTGGTAAAAAATTTTACAAATTTTACACTGTCTCGTCTATTTGACACTGTTAAGCCAGTTAGTTTGATGTGTATTTGTGATTTTATATGGATGTGACTTCATTGTATTTGCACACATTTCCAGATTTCATTTCATGGAGAGTCATAATCATTGAGATGTGTTCTGATCCTGTATGATCTATCAGATGTTTTCTGACCTAGTATGATCTATCAGATGTGTTCTGACCCTGTATGATCAATCAGATGTGCTCTGACCTGGTATGATCTATCAGATGTGTTCTGACAATATATGATCTGTCAGGTGTGCTTTGATCCTGTACGATCTATCAGATGTGTTCTGAACCTATATGATCTATCAGATGCATTGTGACCCTATATGATCTATCAGATGTGTTCTGACCCTGTATGATCTATCAGATGTGTTCTGACCCTATATGATCTATCAGATGTGTTCTGACAGTATATGATCTATCAGATGTGTTCTGACACTATATATGATCTATCAGATGTGTTCTGACCCTTTATGATCTATCAGATGTGTTCTGACACTATATATGATCTATCAGATGTGTTCTGACAATATATGATCTATCAGATGTTTTCTGACCCTATATGATCTATCAGATGTGTTCTTACAATATATGATCTATCAGATGTGTTCTGACCCTTTATGATCTATCGGATGTGTTCTGACCCTATTTGATTTATCAGATGTCTTCTGACCCTGTATAATCTATCAGATGTCTTCTGACACCATATGATCTATCTGATGTGTTCTGACCCTATATGATCTATCAGATGTGTTCTGACCCTATATGATCTATCAGATGTCTTCTGACCCTATATGATTTATCAGATGTCTTCTGACCCTGTATGATCTATCAGATGTCTTCTGACCCTATATGATTTATCAGATGTCTTCTGACCCTGTATGATCTATCAGATGTGTTCTGACCCTGTATGATCTATCAGATGTGTTCTGACCCTATATGATCTATTAGATGTGTTCTGACCCTATATGATCTATCAGATGTGGTTTGATTTTGTATTATTTAGCTGTGATCAGATCATGCATGATCTATCAGATGTGCTTAAATCAGTGTTTTCTAACACAATGGCTGCAGTCCTCTATGATCTATCAGGTGTGCTCTGATCCAGTATGATTTATAGTCTGTGCTTTGATCCAGTACGATGTATCAATGTGCTCTGGTCTTGTTTTGATCTATTAGATCCTGCACTAGTTTACAGTTGTATTGGGTTCAGTTTTCGTCACGTGATAAGTCACCTGTACCACATTTTATCCATTGGCTGTCGGTGAATATTTGTTAAAGCTGTATACCCTATGTTCGCTAGTAGAGTGCATATTATGGGTAGATTTATTCTTAATTGTTTTGAATATATAAATAAGCCTAAACATATTTAAAAAGGACCATTGCAAATATTGGGATCAAATTCGTCGTATTAAGTGAGATATGGCTGTCTAAAACACGATGTTTGTAAACAGAATGTTTACAACCAACTTATCACGTGATCTAATTCGGAGGCCGCCGCATCACGGACACTGGTGGAGGGCGAGGTAAATAAACTTGACGAGTAACTGTAAAAATCTGCATTCAAGTCTGCTAAAGTTAGTATTTACTGAAATCAATTTCTTTTGGAGTTACCCTTCATCGTATTTGTTTTAATTAAACTGCGCATGTGCGAAGTCAGGTCATGGTTGTATTTATGGAATACCCACTTTATTTACGAAGTATTTTCTTTTTATTTTGATATCTCCGAGGGTTTGAAGCAACAAAAGATGTTATTACCGCAAAGTTAATAACTTCAGCCATACGAGAAAAATACAGTTTTTGTTTTACATGCGCTAATTTTTGAAATTATACTGAATTGTAGGGTATACAACTTTAAGTACTTATTTGCTCGACACCACTAGAGCATACGGATGCAAATGAGAAAACCTTAAAACTCTGTGTCCTTGCAGTACATTTTTTCTTATACCTGTATGAAAATAGACATTATTTACCGTAATAGCGATTAGCGTGATTATATCAGCTACACAGTAGATGCTCAAATGCCGGTAATACTTGTACTTATTGTCCTTTAGTTACTTATTCCAATGTTATCACTAGGATGTCAAAGTTATGAATAAATGTAAAATTAATTTGATGGTTTTAATCATAGAATGAATGATTGCTTTCTTCGTTGCTAAGCCGGCGTGGCCTAGTGGTATCACGCTTGCCGCCTGATCGGGAGGCCGGGGTTCGAGTCCCGCTCTGGTCATGCCGATGTCGTGTCTTTCGGATGAGACGGTAAAAACCGAGGCCCCGTGCCGTGGTATGTATGGCACGTTAAAGATCCCTCACTGCTTCGGGTGGGTCCTTTGCAAAGGTCAAAATTTGTATGCCTCGCATCAGGCAGATGTCGTCACCATATACGTGAAATATTCGTGTTGTGACGTTAAACAAAAATCAATCAATCAATCGATCTTCGTTGCTACTAAGTAATGTTCTAGAAATGCGCGATAATGCATTATATCTTGTCATTTGGGGTAATTTTAGTTTATAGAAGTCTACAAAAGTGACTAGAGCGCCATAACATTGTGGTGTGTTAAATCGTTGTATTGTACTTTTTCGTTCACATATATGAAGCGTTGACTCGTGTGGTGGCGACATCTACTTGTTGCTTGTCTTAAAAGTTTACTCTATCCAAGGGATACACCCGGAGCAGCAAGGGGCCATGTACGTGTCAGTGTATTCCGTGACACGAGACCTCGCTATATACTGTCTGACTTAAGACGGGGAGGCAGAAATAATGGCCTTGGAAAAGTAGGAGCAGGTAGCCAGGGGCTTGTCATATCAAAAGAAGTAACGACAAATACTATATATATACACGTTATATGATATATGTTTGTGTAACCAACCTGTCCGTGCGACACTTGCTACTATGTACCACGGTGAACATGCATAATGGTCTTTTGTGGGAAAAAGAGACTTAAAGTAAAAGGATAATCAGTCTGCCCTTTTGCCAAGAAAGTCTTACATCAAGGGGTAGTGATGTCATGGAACCTTGCTTGACATGTTTATAAAACATTTTGGCTATTCCGAGGTCCTTGACATCTGTTCAAGCTTTTGAGTTTTTATAATCGGTGCCACGAATTGATATACGGTCTACCTTGACAATAATCGAATTGATACAAACAATCACTCCTCAGGCGATAAGCTAATCTGACACTTATACCAAAGAGCAAATGGTCCCGATATGCTTTTTCTAATAAACTGAAAAGAATATCATGATTTATTAATACATTTATCAAAGTGTCGAGTAATCTTTCCTAACAGAAGGATGCGCTACCACAAGCAGATTACAAATAGAAATCAAAATCAGGTTGAGCTCTTTTCATTTATTGCACAATTTTAGTGATACAAGCTCGAAAACTGAAGCTTTTACCGATATTAAAATGTATATTATGTGAAAATATATAAACATGTACACCAATATATACATTATATATATAATATATATATATATATATATATATATATATATATATATATATATATATATATATATATATATATATATATTGGTTGGTTGATTGGTGTTTTACGTCGGGGCCGCAAGCCAAGCGCTTACCCACTACACGACGCCTGCCCCTATATATACATGCAAGCAATATAAAAATGAAGAGAATTTTGTATACAATGATCATATATACATGTAGGTTATACAGGTACAGGGTAACTAGAACGTTGACATTCTTCTTCATTTCACACTTTGCTGAACACCTTGTAAACAATGATATCCTGTTACATAAATTGGCAAATACTGTTATGCTTAAATACTTACACCTCTTGCACTGGAAGTAAAATTTTATGGATAGTTTGAATATTCTTAGTTTACAGAAATCGCGGGAATTTTACATATGTTAGTTTGTTTTCTTCTTGCTTTAGGCCACACAAAGATGATCGCACATACACAGTGGCGGCACCTTTTTGGCACATAGCCGTAAAAAATTTTATCAATGCAATGTACCCACGTCACGACACGGGAGGATCTTTGAAATAATAAAGAACTAACTTTCAGTGACACAAATCTTCAGCCACCTTGCCTTTATCAAATGTAGAGAAAACGACGATCTTTGAAGTGTCAACGAGGCACGATGCCTTGATTTATAGTGCCTCATCCAGGAACAGATAGGGAGTCAAATCACCAAAATCCGAACTGACAACAGGAAACAAATCAGGGTCGTCAGATGTGAAAGCCAATGGGATCGGTAAAACTGGATCATTTTGTTTCCCTTGAATAGTTTACAATTACATGTATTTAAAAGACAAACTAAGATTTTTGACATTCGAAAAGCCAGGGAACTATGTTCAAACCCATCACACGAGTAACTTCCCGTATACCCCGATTCAACTTCTGATTCCAAAACCTTGGGTGGCCCCGCCGATGTATATGTCTGTTGCTCCGGTCCTTCCTGGTGTCACACAGACAGTGGCTGCCATCTTACCGCTATTTTAAAACAAAATCCATCGAGTGACGAAGATATAACTGTACAGAAAGGAAAGGAAAGAGTTTAACTCCTTTACCTCCACGTCAAATATAAAAATAGTAATTAATGTAACTATCTCAAAGTCCTCTATCACTAAATACATTTAAAATCCTTGTATGTATCCTCGTACAGAACTTTTAATTTGATATTTTTTATGTTACGAATGTAAAACACGAACATTTAGATGGTAAGCCGGATACAGATAGCGCAATTTATGTAGAACAGACCGGAAACGAGGCAAGTCATGTTATACGCAGCAAATGGTGTCGATTCTCGAACTCAGACAACATCTAATCATTTTCCTTTTCTTCTATTTTCTCTTTTCCTTTAAAGAGTTTAACTTTCTTTGAAAATTTTTCTCCCACCCACAAAGTTCCGCTAAAGTCAATGCTTAAAGTAAACGGATCTTCCAGCCCGTCATCGTCTGTCAGAAGATATGTCAGGAAGTCGCCGTCTGCGCTCAACATTTGTATACACTCGTTTCCGCTATCTACAATCAATATTCTGCCTTCAGAATCACAGGTAATGTCGCGCGGGAAAAAATCGGGATATTTGGTGCTGCTTTTTGGTGGACCTGTAAACCGGAACCGGAAATTACCATATTCATTTACGACAATCACTGTTTTACTCCCCCAGTCTGACACGCAGATGTCGCAATTTGATGTATTCAAGCAGATATGTTCCGGAGTCTTGTAAAGTGGGGTACCTTCGGGACATTGCTTGATTTCCTGCACGGCATCTCCGCCTTTGTTAAACCTCGCTACTTTGGCTAGAGATTTCTGTTCACTGTTGGCGCTGGAAACATTATCGCCAATCAACGTCACGAGTACATCACCGTTCCTAGAACAACATAACGCCGTTGGAATCATATTTCCAGTATTAATAAAAGGTGTGATCGTCCGCTCTGACGTCACTTTCATTATACATTTGTTTTGAATGTTAGTAAAAAGGATTTCGTCATTTTCCGTAACGGCCATATCGTTAGGATGAGATTCCGTTTTAGTTTGAACTGTTTCAATCACTTCCCCTCTCCGATTGATAAGGAATAACGCCGATCCAGTTCCGCGCATCCAAGCTTTTTCCTCTGCAGTGGAACATCGGACTCCAAGCAGAATATCGCTCCGCACTCGTGCTGTAAATTCTGTCGCTAGTTCCATCTCGTTCACGTATGCACAAAAACTGCCAATATCATCGGAACGATGTAGAATATAACACCTGTTGACGTCACCTAATTAACACAATTGATTACACTGTGATGACGCTAATTGTTATCGATGTCTGTTAAAATCAAGCAGGCTTGTTATAAATGACGAAGTCTGATCCCACTGGTGTGTAGAAGATATTTTAAAGTCATTTAGAAACTGAATAATACCTCGAGTGAAATGTGAGCTTTGTCAAAGCGACTACGATTCAATGTACATGTATGCGCAAATCTGTAGTGCATCCAATCAGGGACGCAATCTCAATTCGATTCAAGATGCAAGATTCACTTTCGGTTACTTGGCCATCCAATGATATACCTCGACTCACTCTCTATGGTCTACGGACATCGTGAGCGTGGGCTGAAGTAATAAAAAACTTCACAAGATTTGACCGCTATACCCACAGAACTCCCAGTTAATTGAGCGAGTGGTAATTACTAGATAAATCCAGGAGCTGTTTCTATACTCCATTAGTGCTCAGTGCCTAAAACATCTGACCGTTCGATACAATAGGACTGTGAACCATGCGACTAGTAGATGCTTCCTCTTCGTCGTTCACTGCAATAAATTTTACGGCAATGTATGTCCGAGATATATATATATCACCTAAGCAATGATCCTGTCCACGCAGACAGGAGAACGGACGACAGCAATTCCATCAAAGTCAATTCGTCTAGAGCTTCCGGAATTTAAACATTCTTTATTTTACAAACTTCTAATGATATACCCGGTCCCCACACCTTTAAGCAAACATGACAGGAACCCGTTCAGCCAGTTTACAGCGAATTAAATGTTCATCAAAGGTCGATAAAATGACGCCGTCTCGCTTGTGTACACATGATATATGCACTTAACATTTGCAGTAGTTGGCGCTGCATTAACAATGGTGAAGTACACTTTCATTTTCAACAGTCTACAATACCTGTAGATCTATGAGATACATAATTAGATTTCATTATCATTAACGCATAGGCTCTAGATTTTTTAGAAAAAGATGGAGTGTGTGTGTGTGGGGTGGGGGGGTTACAGTCTCCTTTGACTAATGTTTTGCAATATCGATCTGGAAAAGGGGGTTGCAGCCCTAAAAATGGTCGAAAATAACATTTTTGGTAAACTTTTCCGACCTTAAAAAAAGGGGGTGCAACCCCCTCCCCTTCTAAATCTGCTAATGATTAACGTCATAGTGTCCCCTTCAGTAAATAAGAGACAGAGAGGGGGGAGGGATAAACAGGAAAATGCAACATGATTTCTCATTTTTAAACCAATTCAATACAAATTTTTATTCTACAAAAAGTTATTAATTGTATTTGAAAATAGTGCATTGAACATTGTGCGGGTGTCCATACTTTTTAAAAGTGACCATATGTGACCTTGATTGACCATGTGACTCAAATATGAACACAATAGACTACATAATTATGTATAATTAAGCATTTCGATTATTTACCATAATAAGCTCACGACCACGGACTAAGTAGTAGTAGTAGTATTTGTTTATTTGTCACATGCCAAATATAACATTATAGGCACATAAAAACAGCACAATACACAATAAATATTCAGCATCCTGCCTTAAAAGACACATGAGACACTATGTAAAAATAAAACTCAAATTCATGATATATTTAAAACAATACTTTGATAACTGACTATGAATTGTGGAAAAAATAATCATAATACACACATATACATACACATACATACATATATTGACGCTTTAGGTATTGCAATGTATTTATAAATCGAAGTGTAAATTTGTCTACATTCACGATACATTTAATTAAATTGATTTTAAAGAATTTGGTTCAGATCACGTGCATATATGGACAAACTATTCCACTTCTAAAGATTAAAGATATATCATAAAGAAATGAAACTTAGAAGCGACCTATTCATATATTTGATCTAGTTATATGTATATTAATATAACAATAATTGTCTATGCTGAGACCGAAAAGTACGACTCATTGTCGTTTTGTCCGCATATATTCTACAAACCGACAGTAATGACTTTTATCTTGACTGCCACATGAAGTATGACACTCATTTATGAGTACACTTCGTAATGGAAGAAGAAGAAGAATGACCTCGGATGCGACACTAACATTAAGTTTTAAGTATCGTGTGAGGAGATGACATTAAAGAGAATGAAATCCTCTGGCTTTATAGAAGAGAACAATATACATAATACTAAAACGCCCGATGTTTCACTTTGTTTTGAACTAGGTCAAGCAAATCCATTGAAAATAAAATTGGTAGTATTGTTAATACTAAATAAAATTAATGCAAACTCCCCATTAAACAATGGCCAGAGACAGCGGGCTCAATATGATTGCTCGCTGGACCCAAGGTCATGATGTCCAGTGTCTGTACGATGGCTTGACCGCTGCAAGACGTGACGGTAAAGAGCAGCAAAGATAGAATGATAAATGGATAGAAAAAGGAGGAAAATCCAGGTGTACATGTAGTATTCCTATTGAACTAATCATATAATTTTTTTGTGATAAATTTTTAATACGGACAATTTTACCAATGTCTCTGTAGGCTGTCTATTTATAAAGCAGACTGTGTGATTGCTTGTAGGCAATTAAGGTAGCATCGATCGTATGTAAAACATGTAATATATCAATGAAATCAACAAGGTTGTCCTGTTGCATGCAAATAGATAAGATTAAAATCCGAGAGGTGTAATGAGGCTAAATGTAGTGATCCATTACATATTCATGTACTTCTTAATTGATCCTGTTCCTAATTAAGACGTGAAATAATCATGGACTGATGTAAAACAATAACCAATCAATCTATACATTAAAAAAAACCAAACAACCCCCTTTCCTACCCCTACCTACCTTTCAATCCACCAGTCCGTTCATGAATTCGTATATGCATGTGCTATTTACCATGGCCGTAGGAACCGGGAAGGAAAAGGGGGGGGGGGGGGGTTGTTATCTAATTTACTAAATTGTTCTCAAGATTCGAAGAAGTCCTCCAAAGGGATGTCCGGTGGAACACAAACACTCTATATTGCAAACTGTATTTGTCATCTCTTAAATTGCTTGATAAAGGTTGTGAGGCCGAACATTTGCAAAATGGAGTGTTTGTTTTCCTTTGCTTTAACAATTGTTTTCATTAAATTATTTTTAACATGCAGTTGAAGTTGTATTGCAGCAGTATGCTTAAATATTTGTTCTTTTTTCTGAATGCTAATACTGCAAGTTATTTTAATCATGCAACGATAAGAAGTGTTCGGGCTCCGGAAAACATTTTACTCGTAGGTGTAATTTCCCGTTCTTCTTAGTGCCTCGAAGTTGAAATGACAGGCCCTGAGCACCGATTATCCTTGTTTGGGAGGATGAAATGGGTTTATTGTTAGCTGTCAGAATTGGCGGATTTTGAGGGAAGGGGGGGGCGCATTGCAACCCCGATTTGGTCAGATAATTATTTTACTACAAAAAGGGTTATCTTTGGCCATTTTCAAGGCTGCAACATCCCCCATTTCCAGACTGAAAAGTGGAAAATAGAAGACATGGGAGGCTGCACCCCTCCAACTTTTTTCAAAATTTCTAGATCCGCCTATGGTCAGTGCATAGAGCTCTATGCGTTTCAAGCAAGACTTCTTGGCACAGAAAGTGGCTTAAACAGTCTTATAGTATTGTCAGTTTACAAGTTTGGCCCCTCCACTTTTGAATTGCTTCCTACGGGCCTGTTTACTGAAGGCCAGCGTTCCGTCACGGGATCGATGCCATTCTGCCTAGTGTGTATGCTGTGACATAGATTATCATATTGTATCAAATTTAAAGTCGGAATGCCAATCATCATGTCAGGATTTCGTAGGAGATGAAGAGAGAGAGAGAGAGAATTGCATGTATCTTCCTTTGGACGCAGCCTCCTATATGTAACCGATTTATCGTCTCGATAGTCATTATTGTGAAAGTAAAATAAGTATACTATTAATATTTGAGTTTTCATCGCCTCTGTCTGCTGCCAGACCGAGAGTGAAGAATGTCCGGAGTGTTAACGACCCTTTGACTTACAGTAATGATACTGCGCTCATTGGTTACTTAAGAATTAAGGACATTGACTTTTTTATTCCCACACTATCATATCTCCCGTATGTGCAACAAAAACATCTTGAAAATATACCCTATCAAAGACCCCAAGATCCAATTTTTCTCGAGCGCTTCGTTCAGAGGCATAAACTACTGAAAGTAATATTATTAGAAATTTGCTGTCCCACAAAATGATGGCATTTTGGTTTTGTTTCTTTGTATATATATCTTTTTTATTTGAAATTTCAGTAAACCAAATGAACCTGCTTTTTAGCCTCTGAGAAAGATGTTCGATCATTAACATCTATGTAAAAGAACCCTGATATAAAGTATTTATCTATCTAAGGGATTATAGGTCGTCTGGAGATCGCAGAGCAGACCGATGGATCCAGATTACAGGTTGTCTGGAGATACATGTAGGAGAACAGACCGATGCATCTGGCTTGGTCAATGCTATGATTTTAGTTGGGTGGAAAATAACGCATCTTCTATTTATTCTGTCAACCATCTCTAGCTGTTATAAGTTCGGAGTATTAAGTTTTTGTTTAAGTTTTGTTTTTGTGTTTTTAAAGTTATTTGTCCCTCTTCAATTTGTTCAATGAAGTTGATTTTAAGGCTGAGTTGTTCCTGTATTCATCATTGAATCCATTTTGAGTGAACGGATTTGTGAAAATATGTACGTGTACTGTAAAGAATAATTTTATAAAGGGGTTTTACACAGATGAGAAGCAACCATTCTCTGGACTGCAATCTATTAGTTACTGATGAAATCTGTTCAACTAAAATTGGAAAAAAATAGAGCTGCACATTGAGGAAAGCCGTACATAACCTGTAATACATCAAGTAACACTAAAACACCTATTCCACAGGACTACATACCGAGTCAGACCAACCGATGCGTAGTGCTGCATGTCCAGGAAGACGCGCTTTGGTGTATGCAAAAGAAATGATGTGGACTGGATTTCAGTTAAACTCATTCGATCTTGTTGAGCAGTACATTATAGCTTTGGTGACTGTATGGCCTATTAATGCAATGTATCTCACTATAGCTGCTCATCTCTTACTGGGTTAGACTCAAGGGGCAATTGTAATACCTGTCGTTTTCTCCTGGTATTTCAGTTTCCTCCACCACTAAATAATGACACTACCACATAGGTGGTGATATGGTTCTGATGTGGTTGTGTTATCTACCACTTAACACTGGCTGGAATAGTGGTATTGCATTATCCTCTACCACTTTACACTGTCTACCAGTAAAATCAATAAAATAATCCTGGTGTGGTGTTATCCTCCACCACTAAACGCCAGCAACCACCACCACTTAGGTGAAAAAAGCCTGCAGTGTGGCATCATCCTCAAAAATGAAATAACGTTGGCAGGTAGTCAAACAACAAACAAACAAAAAATTGGCCTATGTATTTTGTTTGTTTGGTTTTTTTTTGTAGGATACAGTTGACAGTGAGCAAGAAAGGAGACAAGAGACACTGAATCCAACATGAAAATTCAAGAGGACATCATGGCTCACAAATATACAACTGATTTAATTTTTCAAAAAATTTATTTAGAAATAAAGAAATAATCCATGGAAGATTTAAAATTGTAACAATACTGTATAAAAAGTTCATTGTATAGAATTCACTAATACAAACATGTATCAAATATAAGATAATCCAGTTTGTTATGAAACACTATGGTGTATAAAGAGACCCCTAATCCATGTTACTTTCAAGTGACAGAAAATAATTGTGGTTCTAACATAGCTGGGGTCTGTTTTACTAAATAACTTATGACAAATCATTTGATAACTTACTAACACAGGTATTCATATATTATGACTGATTCTTTGCTTCAGTCTGTTTATTTTTGCCTTTTTTGTAAAAACGGCATTATTTTAAAGTATGCCAGTAAAATTTTCTATAAATTCAGGTGTCAAGAATTGGTGATTTATCGCAGGTTATTTAGTGAAACAGACCCCTGGTCTTTCTCTGGATGCTTGTCTGGATGACCTATATATTGTATCCGACCCCAATACCATGGTTACCCGATCACTGGAGTACATATGTATGTCACAGAATATGTATGTCATTATTTATTCCATTTATATAAACTGCATATAAATGTAGGCAAACATGGAAGTTATAATATCATAAATTCAAACTACAAGTATAATTTACAAACTGAAGTGTGATTTTGATGTATTGTGTTTTCAGCAGATGTTCTCTTCTCATGTTCACTTTTTGTTTAAAGCTCATATAATATTCTGTATCCAGAGTAGCATGAAATTAAAATTTATACATAATAGTGAAACAAAACTCATATAGCATCTGTAATTGTAAATTGTACTTTTTAACTCTCATGGGTAAAAAACAAAAACTCTGTCACATCCAGTCATAACATGTGCATCACTTATACTCCTTATACACAATATGTTTTCAAAATCATACAATGACTAAAGAAGATAGTGATATTATGGCAAGAAATACTTTGGTGTGCTCATGTGAAACCTATGCTCCTTGAAGTACCCATGTCCGACATGAACACTGCCAAATCTACAAAGGAAAGAACAGGTAAATTTGTATAAACATATCTTGTAATATATTGCTACGAAAAGTATTTACTAATAACTGAATTGTATTATATTAAATAATACATGACATATGATAATTACTAAGTTGTGATAAGTGTAAATGGTATTTCATGTTACATGGATTAAAAGAAATGAAGAGCACTGGTATTGCTGGATTGGTTCGGTGCTTGGTTTGCAACCGAGTTCTGTCACTTGCTCATCAGTATCCCATCTTTTCGGATGAGACACTAAATAGCGAGGTCCTGTGTCGTGGTAGGCGTAGCACATAAAAAATTCCTCACTGCTTTGGATGGGTCACTCTAATTTTACAAACGAATTAATACAGAAAAAGGAATTCATATCATTTAAGTTTTATACATGTACCATCAATTCTATATACAGATCTAAGATGACGAAAATGAAGAAATTATTCTCATACTCTACTATTGACCTACTCTGTTTACTATTATGTATACTTCTGGTGATAGGCAACTTAAAATACCATCAACACAAAAACACACACACTAGGAAATATGTGTATCTATTTAATGTACACTACATAATTTGAATCTAATTTACCTGGGATTAAAATGCAGACGACTGTGAACTTCATTTGGATCTGTAGTCATTTTGTCATTGTCTTTATATGAATTTGGATCATCCGGAATTCGGAATTTGGCTATCTGGACTTCAGTGTCACTAAGTCCCCCATGGGATATCCTGGCATAACCTTGTCTGTAGGTATAAGTTTTATTTTACTCATAATTATACAAGACAGGTAATATAAATGTATGTAGGGATACAAACAGGTAATATAAATGTATGTAGGGATACAGACAGGTAATATAAATGTATGTAGGGATACAAACAGGTAATATAAAAGTATGTAAGGATACAGACAGGTAATATAAATGTATGTAGGGATACAGACAGGTACTATAAATGTATGTAAGGATACAGACAGGTACTATAAATGTATGTAAGGATACAGACAGGTAATATAAATGTATGTAAGGATACAGACAGGTAATATAAATGTATGTCGAGATACAGACAGGTAATATAAATGTATGCAAGGATACAGACAGGTAATATAAATGTATGTAGGGATACAAACAGGTAATATAAATGTATGTAAGGATACAGACAGGTAATATAAATGTATGTAAGGATACAGACAGGTAATATAAATGTATGTAAGGATACAGACAGGTAATATAAATGTATGTAGGGATACAAACAGGTAATATAAATGTATGTAAGGATACAGACAGGTAATATAAATGTATATAAGGATACATAATCATTTTCAATCTAGTCAATTATTTTGATTATTGATATTTTGATAAAAGGTGTTGGTTGCATAAACAGTCACACTTGGTGTACTATCTCATCCATGTGAAGTCTATATTCAATATCAAGTTAGAACAAGCATACTGAGTACTGGTGTAGCAATACATGTCCCCTGTGTATTTCCATGACGGTGAATTACATGAAATTTATTAAGTCCAAGGGCCGTAACTTTTCCAAAAATAGATCAATCATGATCAAACTCAAAGTAACTCATTGATACAAAGCTACATAATAAACTTTAAACGAGTAACTTCAATGGTTGCAAAAAAAGTCTGAATAATCAAAGTGTCTAGGACAGACAGATGGTCAAACAGACAGACAGACTGGAATCCTACACTCCCGTCTGGTTTTACTGGTGGGTGACTAATAATGAGAAGAGGAACACCTTTTGAAAGACCTCCATTCCTTGTTTACAGTGAAGCTGATGTAGCTCAATGGGTCAGGTGCTTGACTCGTGACTGAGAGGTCCAGGGTTTGAGTCCCCCTATTGGCTGGTTGGTGACCTTCACTATTTCATATAGGTGTGCTGCACAGGTCTTAACTCCTGTGCATTACATTGGGCAGATGCTGACACTATGTAAACGCAATGATCTTGGTGTAACATAAAATAACAGTCAATCAAGCTTTATTATAAATAAATTCTCCACAGACACTACCAATACTCAGAAAATCCTATATATATACACCCACCCGATCAGTCCAGGGTACATGATGTATATATACCCACCTGACCAGTCCACGGTACATGATGTATTCACACCATCGTCCTTGGTCAGTTCGGTCTATGTCCTTGACACGTCCACTTTTCAACAGCTCTTTATAATCCCGACTACCTGGGGCTGATGTTACATAACCAAGAAAGACAACTGGGTTTGTGCTAAAAGAAAAGCTCAATAATCATTTGTCACATAGCCAAGAAAGACAACTGGGTTTGTACTTAAAAGAAAAGCACAATAATCATTTGTAACAAAGAGTACCGTAATTACAACGTTGTGAAAAGTTGTCACCTCTGTTGAGAATCAAATGGAGTCCAGCACCAAACAAGGTAAAGGGAATTCAGTTGATTTCAGGCGACAGAATGATAAAAACACCTGTGACACATTTTTTATGAGTTTGTAGATTTTTATATCATTACATGTATATCATTTAATACATATTTTCAGTAAAATAAAAGAAATATATAAATTAAACTTTCTTTTGTTATTTTATTTCCCTTACATATTGAGGGTACTTATCTTATGCTACAAAACAGACCCAAAAGAAGCATTGAAAAATTTTAAATGTACCAACACAACCAGTGATATACTGCCTCAGTTTCCACCGTTTCACCTGAAAAGCTGAGTAAACCATCAACCTACCAACAGCACTTGAGTCTCTTTGTCTACCATACTACCACCCTACCAACTAGCCCTTAATATTAGTGATAAAAGCTACTCATCCATACATGAGATGGCAGCTATGCTTAAAGTTTGATTCTTTAAAACCAGGTTACACTGAACTTTTCTGTTCAATACAGAAGTATATATGACGATAATTTCCATCATTTACATCCAGAACTGACACAGTAACAGTCAAAATAGACATAATGATAGCAAGCATAGCTAGGCATTTTGGGTATTAGGCATTTGTAGAACTTAATATGTATTTAGGATTATAATACCACCAGTCTCCAATTCAGCTGATTAGGTTTCAGTTGGGTAGAATGCATGGCAACTATATACGATTTGTTGCTAAAATTAGTAGCACTATGAACAAACTTAAGGATAAGGTGAAAAGTAAATACTAAGAATCTGAAAAAACTATGAAAAACAATATGCCTCCAATCTAGGCCACATAAATACAATGAACCTTGATAAAATGGAAAGCATCAGTACAGAAACGTACCAATCACTGAGTTCTTTAGCCAGGAACTTGGCCTGTAGTTCTCTGTCTAAGATATCTCTGTCATTCCCCATATGAGTGACCACAAAGTCCACCAGACTTCCACTGTAGTTAACTGTAGCTGTAATGGCAGGGGCTAACTCTCCTAACAAATCAGATTAAAAAATATGATAACAAGCTTTATAGACTCACAAAGGGTCGTATATCATTTACAATGGAAATTTGCATTACAATTTTTAAGAAAAAATGTACACATCGGCATATAGCTATTATTTTGATTCAAAAAGTTTTACACAATGGTAAGCAATGTATATAATGATATCTTCTAAGTTAGAGATATCAGTTGTGAAAGAATATGAAGTTATAGACAGGTGCTGTTCTAAAATAACATTCATGCTATATTCATATGAACTTTGAAATTCTTGTGCACACGACGAAGCTTGAGCATGTATGTCATGTGTATGTGCACACATCCATTAGTATGCCTCAGGACCAATGTCATACTTTATATAAACTGTTACTAGCTTGGTTGACTAGATGCAGCAAAAGTTAAAATGTGCAGTATTACATGAACACAAGCCACATGTAGTTTACTATATGAAGTCAATAAGAGAGGGTATTTCAATGCATTGTTGTGACTGGTAATTCAGGAGATGCTTTGAGAGTAAACTCCCCCCTCCCCCCCCCCAAAAAAAAAATCATTTGATAACTGATACATATATGACTTAATATAACTATGAAAAGTGTGCAAAGAACGTTGGTTGTATCAGTTTAAAAATTACAGAAGATATGGGTTAGAGTTTTTTATTTCAATTCATAGGAATTTCAAAAATGTCTGTTTCTAATTAATTCACATAGTTTTCACTTATCTAAAGAGACTGAAGCAAAACCAACCACACATGGAGGACTGAATGGCAGATTTTTCACATGAATGTGGATACCTGTTAAAAGGCAAAGGCATGTTAGGTAGCAGAGTCACTTGGACTACTATGGTCATGGCTAAATCTGTCTTTGAAACCTCTCCACACAAATCTTATTGTTGAGTTAGGACAGAATGAATTTTCATAGACACAAGTTCTCTCTTCCCCTATGACCTAATATTGCTATCACACTTACCATGTGGCGAGGGTAGAAGATGATGCTGTGATTTGACTATTGGATACTTTGATAAAATTAAATTCCTGAAAATATATAAAAGTATCATTGATTTATATATTGAACATGATTTCTTATCAAAATTAAGAAAAGTTGACTGGGTGATTCAGGACACCCTGTCAATGTTCATGCTACTATTAACGGTCATAATTCTAGAATGATGAAACCGAAAGTAGAGAAAATCAAACTTGGCTGGAATATAATAGTTTGAAAGTTAGGAGTCATTCATGGAAACTTTTACCATCAACATCTCTTTATAATCATCTGGGAATAGTAATTAGTAACAAAGGTGGAGGTGTGAATCACCCCTGTCTAACTCAGTATATTGGGATATGGACATCAGATGGGTGAATAAGTCTATGCAGGAATGTGTATATCACAAAAATTGTCCATTATTCTTATAATGCATTATTTGAGGAATCTATAAATAACATTGTAAACAATTAAAAATCATATATCACAGATTGCATACATAATTTGAGAAGACAACACAATAAATGACATCGTACTTATCTATCTTGTCATACTATAATCATTTTAAAACTATAATCATTAACTATAGTCATTATCTATAATCATTAACTATAGTCATTAACTATAATCATTAACTAAAGTCATTAACTATAATCATTAACTATAATCATTAACTATAGTCATTAACGATAATCATTAACTATAGTCATTAACTATAATCATTAATTTAGGTCAAAATAATGTACACCAATATCTTATCCATGACCAAGTGAATTGTTTCTATTAATATTAAGAAAACTCATTTTTCAAAATACATCTGTTATACATGTAATTGCTGATTATCCTGCACATCAGTCATCAATTTATGTATTAAAAATAGAAATAAAATAAATTCGTGTTCCACATTTGCAGATAAATTAACAATACACTCCATATCTATTATCTCTTGACCTCTAATCTACCTCCATACACTTGTCTAAACAAGAAACGACACTCACCACTTACACTACCTAGAGTATATATGAGGAATACTTTACCCCCACGTGTGATCCTTTGTTGCAGGTCCAAAGTCTACATACATCCCTAAGTGCTCCCCCAGCCACATCCCAAGGTCATTATTACCAAGAAATGGCTTAGAAGCATCACTCTCCAGTAGGGTCACAAAATCAGCTCCTACAATCAAAATATGGATATAGCACATGTATAGATAAATACAAATCCAAACAAATAGTCTAAAATAGATAATAAAATCACAAAATCAGTTTTCTGAGTTATTTGCTACCACTGAAGTTTATGATGTTCATGACAGTAATCATAGGAACTGCATCCGTCTTACCTTGATCATTAATAATATTTTAAATTGAATGTTGTTCAATGTACTGTATTGAAATCTTACAAACTAAGAGAAATAATAGTATTACATTTGGTATACCACCATACTATCTTATCCTTGATACATGCACATAACATCATTTCTTGTCCTTTCTGTATCTTAGAACTAGAGGTATATTCAATATCTTAGACATCGTAGCAGGGTTCGATATTGGCAAAATAATTCTGGTTGTCAAATTGGCAAAAAATATTTGGACAACCTCCATTTTATATTTACCTAAAATTTAGATAGCCCAAACAGATTTAAGGTTGGTTTTTATGACCAGACATCTGCTAATTTTGAACCCTGCAGTAATAGATATCTATCAAGATTTATAAATTGACATCTCAGATGTAGAAATCATTATCTTTGATCTAAACATCAATCACTCTGGTTAAGACGTATCGGAGTAAATAAAATCTAGAGAGATATATATCTCAGATATAGAGATATATATCTCAGATTTAGAGATCGTTATCTGAGATTTAGGAATATATGTCTCAGATTTAGAGATAGATATCTCAGATTTAGGAATATATATCTCAGATTTAGAGATAGATATCTCAGATTTAGAGATAAATATCTCAGATTTAGGGACAGATATCTCAGATTTAGAGATAGATATATAGAACTTGGGGATATTCAATCAGATTATTATTTAGTAAAGAAATATTTAATATCACCTGTATCATTGATCATTTTCAAGGATCTCTCCAAGCTTGGCCAGCCTTTATTATCATACCCAAAATGATACGTCCAAATCATGGCCGAGAACTCACGGGGCTTCTCCTGACAAAAACAGATGGACATTATGTATCTGTATGTATCACATATACTGTATGCAATAAACAAAAACAGCTGTACAACAGTGAATTAGTACTCTTGACATTCTACTACTGACATGACTACTGTACTTGCAGTTCTTGTTTAACCATAGTTTAGTGCAAAATGTTGATGGTAATGGTTTTTTTATAAATTTGTATCTTTGTGTATATATATAGTGCTAGCTCCTCTTAATTGTGAATCCCACTAAAACTAAAACAGTCCTAACTGGACAAATACCCCCCATGGCAAAAAAATTCGAAGTAGGGCAAAGACCAAGGTAAACATCACGAGGTAAAAAATTTTGATACTGACAGACAGGTTTTGCCACAAGGAATACACAATCATGTGTACATGAAGGCCCAAACTCTTTTGGTTAAAGTTATGGCTAAGGTTAAAGTTTTTCAGAAGTAAGTCAAACATCAAGGTCAAGGTCACGTGGTAAAAAATTTTGGTACTGACAGACAGGTCTTGTCACAAGAAATACACATGTGTAGTATGAAAGCTCCAACTCTTTTGGTTCAAAACTAAATGGCTAAGGTTAAAGTTTTTCAAAAGTAGGTCAAATGTCAAGGTCAAGGTCACAAGGTCAAATATTTTGATACTGTCATACAGGTCTTGCCACAAGAAATACACATTTGAAGTATGAAGGCCCCAGCTCTTTTGGTTCAAAAGTTATGGCTCAGGTCAAAGTTAGGCCGGGTTCTAGTCTCGCTCTGGTCATGCCTTTGTCCTGTTTTCGGATGAGACAGTAAAAACCAAGGCCCTGTGTCGTGATATGCATGGCACATTAAAAATCCCTCACTGCTTCGGGTGGGTCCGTAGAAAAGGTCAAAATTTGTATGCCCCGCAGATACCGTCACCATATACGTGAAATATTCGTGGTGTGACATTAAACAAAAATCAATCAATCAATCAATCTAAGGTTAAAGTTTTATCAAAAGAAGGACAAACTTCAAGATCAGGAGGTCAATAATATATAATAATAAACACACACAGTACTCTGATACACTGAGATTATACCATAGTGGAGCATACTCTCATATCCTATACTGATCATAGCACATTAGCATAACCATGGACATTGAATAATGATCTTCTAGTAGTTTTACCTACATGTATTGGCTAAAAACATGAACCTCATACAGTGTGAAACATTAAAGTGTACCTCACTGCTTCAGGAGGGTCTGTTGGAAAGGTATAATTTTCTATGCAATACATCAGGCAGATGCTGTCACCATATACATGAAATAATCCTGTAGTGTCCTAAAACAATACTCAATCAACCTCTATATGAGTTTAGCACTCTGCATCTCATAGGCTCAGCACTCCTGAAGTCAACAATAAAGTCTACCTATATGCCCTCATGGCTTGAAGAATGGTTTTTCCTACATACTGACATAAGATAGTATGCTGAAAGATTCATTTTTATCATAAGAGTTACCTTTGAAGGATGTTGATAATGATCAGAGTTATGGCGATATACGAATCCCAGTAGTCCTGACATAACAATGAGCAATAGTACTGAAATATAACAATAAGCACTAGGACTGAAAAATAACAATAGCACTAGTACTGAAATAAAGCAAAGAGCACTAATCCTGAAATATAACAATGAGCACTAATACTGAATTATAACAAAGAGCACTAGGACTGAAATATAACAATGAGCACTAGTACTGAAATATAACAATGTGCACTAGTACTGAAATATAACAAAGAGCACTAGTACTGAAATATAACAAAGAGAATTGATACTGAAATATAACAATGAATACTGGTACTAAAATATAACAAAGACCACTGGTACTGAAATATAACAATGAGCACTGGTACAAATGTAATGAAATATAACAATGAATACTGGTACATGTACTAAAATATAACAAAGACCACTGGTACTGAAATATAACAATGAGCACTGGTACAAATGTACTGAAATATAACAAAGAGCACTGGTACTGATATACAACAATGAATACTGGTACTGAAATATAACAATGAGTACTAGTACTGAAATATAACAATGTGCACTAGTAATGAAATATAACGAGTACTAGTTATGAAATATAACAATGAGTACTAGTAATGAAATATAACAATGTGCACTAGTAATGAAATATAACAATGAGCACTGGTACTGAAATACAACAATGAGTACTAGTACTGAAATATAACATTCATTGTATGAATGCCCAGCTCTCAGTGGATAATTTTACACCACCAATCACAGACCTATGAAGAAACTAAAATGGCATACGAAAGTGTCTAGACTGAGGTTGCGGGATGTCAGAGGAAACTGAAATGGTATACAAGTGTTTCAACAACAGTTACTATGCATTAACTTGTACTATCAGAATATAAACATTTTACATAGTACTCATAAATACGAGAAATAAAAATAATACAAAAGATAGAAACAAATACAAACATGTACCTTCATATTGAAATTACAATTAGGAGACACTGATGTTTATAGTTTACTTCATTTGCTGATTAACATTTTTTGGGGCTACATTTTATAAGTAAGGAGGTGGAGTTGAGATTTCCTTTCTCTCTACATTATTGTTTTTTCATAACTAAGTTACTATAGACAAGTTATTGGAATAAATACAACACTTCTTTTATACAATATATATTCAAATCTAAACATCATCACGGTCGTAAAGTATAGCATACCTGTCAACCTTCGAGATCCAAAATGAAATCTTTCTCAAAAATGAGGGAGAATTGCCAAAAATGAGGGAGAATAGGCGTAAATGTAAATTGCAACCTTTTTTCACCTCATTTGTGATACAGGATGTAAATGAAATGCAAGGTAACATTGCAGTGATAGCTTAATTTTCAGTATTTTCACATTCTTATTGCTTATGTTTAAGATTGTATTGCATAGTGGCTTTCTTAGCTTTCTGTAGAGCATGGTCTGATGGCTCATAGTCTGAACACACAACAGTTTGGTTTTGCTTTGTAGCTAAAGTGTCACTTATGTCACCAAATAAGACTGAAAAATGAAGTACAAAGCTTACAAAACGCATGTTCCTTGTCAATAGTACTTGGCATCAACCACTCAGCTTCAGTTGCCCATTCTGGTTTAAATTTACACAAGTGTTTCTTCTTTTAAGAAGGTGCCCCGGCCAAGCCCTACTTAGAATGTTTTCTTTCATTCATTGACATTCTCTAATGATTTAAACCTACCAAGGCATCGTTTTATACAGTAGTATAATTACTTAGAACATTGCTCATGAAACTGACATGCTGTTCGGAAATGTAAACAATAGTCTTCACCCTTCTATGGGAAGCAAAATCCCGAAAACCCCAAATGTTCAACATCTTGTCACATAAACGTGACGCCAATGCGGGATTTTTCGAAAAAAATGTTTAAAATCTGGGAGACTCCTACATAATCCGGGAGGGTTGACAAGTATGGTATAGGAATACAAAAGCATTCAATTTGACATTCCTTAAAAAAAAAAAAAAAAAAAAAAAAAATTGGCAAAATTGTAAATGTATACCCACAGTAAAGAATAATTTACAAAAAAAACTTCCATAATATACTAAGCTAATGCAACTTACAAATATTGACGTTACTTAAATTTTTCTTCTTTTCACTGATACAAGGCATAGTTGTATTACTCTCAGCATTAGATTCACCTGGAAAAATAAAAGATCAGGAGTATAATAAAGTACTCTTCTTTCCATTTCCTCTGAAAGGGATTTCACATTGATATGGTTTGTGGTTTTTGGAAGTGAGACATTCTCCTGCCTGTTACATACTTATTCTATAGTTTGTTCATAACTATGCTTGTGTTGATAAGTTAAACAATAAGAAATCATATTCACAGATTTTATCTTTTCCAGTAAATGTCACACCCACAAAAAACATATTTTAAAAATTAATGAGATAATAAATTAATGGGTTGGTTGTATCTCCACTCAGCATGTATATTTAATCATATAAACATACACATATATCAACAAACAGCTATGCTAAAACCCCTACTTGATAGAACTGGGAAGCTATAGTTCCACTTTGGCACTTTTGCATATTATATTGACCCTTAATCTTTTAGTAGAATAATGATAAAAAACTTTAAATGAGACAAAAATTATTTCAGGTAAATATGAATCGGTATCTGTATGCTCCCTAGTACAATGTATAAACACCTCCCACCACAAAGTTATATATACCTACCTACAAATAATCCTATAAAGATGCCAGCCATGACCATGACTATGAGGTAATCTGTTTGCTCTCTAGTATAAACACCTCCAACCACAAAGTTATATACACCTACCTACAAATAATCTTATAAAGATGCCAGCCATGACCATGACTATGAGGTAATCTGTATGCTCTCTAGTATAAACACCTCCAACCACAAAGTTATATACACCTACCTACAAATAATCCTATATAGATGCCAGCCATGACCATGACTATGAGGTAATCTGTATGCTCTCTAGTATAAACACCTCCCACCACAAAGTTATATATACCTACCTACAAATAATCCTATATAGATGCCAGCCATGACCATGGCTATGAGGTAATCTGTATGCTCTCTAGTATAAACACCTCCCACCACAAAGTTATATATACCTACCTACAAATAATCCTATAAAGATGCCAGCCATGACCATGGCTATGAGGTAATCTGTATGCTCTCTAGTATAAACACTTCCCACCACAAAGTTATATATACCTACCTACAAATAATCCTATAAAGATGCCAGCCATGACCATGGCTATGAGGTAATCTGTATGCTCTCTAGTATAAACACCTCCCACCACAAAGTTATATATACCTACCTACAAATAATCCTATAAAGATGCCAGCCATGACCATGGCTATGAGGTAATCTGTATGCTCTCTAGTATAAACACCTCCCACCACAAAGTTATATATACCTACCTACAAATACTCCTATAAGGATACAAGACATGACCATGGCTATGAGGTAATCTGTATGCTCTCTAGTATAAACACCTCCCACCACAAAGTTATATATACCTACCTACAAATAATCCTATAAAGATGCCAGCCATGACCATGACTATGATGTAATCTGTATGCTCTCTAGTATAAACACCTCCAACCACAAAGTTATATATACCTACCTACAAATAATCCTATAAAGATGCCAGCCATGACCATGACTATGAGGTAATCTGTATGCTCTCTAGTATAAACACCTCCAACCACAAAGTTATATACACCTACCTACAAATAATCCTATATAGATGCCAGCCATGACCATGGCTATGAGGTAATCTGTATGCTCTCTAGTATAAACACTTCCCACCACAAAGTTATATATACCTACCTACAAATAATCCTATAAAGATGCCAGCCATGACCATGGCTATGAGGTAATCTGTATGCTCTCTAGTATAAACACTTCCCACCACAAAGTTATATATACCTACCTACAAATAATCCTATAAAGATGCCAGCCATGACCATGACTATGATGTAATCTGTATGCTCTCTAGTATAAACACTTCCCACCACAAAGTTATATATTACCTACCTACAAATAATCCTATAAAGATGCCAGACATGACTATGGCTATGAGGTAATCTATTTGCTCTCTAGTATAAACACCTCCAACCACAAAGTTATATATACCTACCTACAAATAATCCTATAAAGATGCCAGCCATGACCATGACTATGATGTAATCTGTATGCTCTCTAGTATAAACACCTCCTACCACAAAGTTATATATACCTACCTACAAATAATCCTATAAAGATGCCAGCCATGACCATGGCTATGAGGTAATCTGTATGCTCTCTAGTATAAACACTTCCCACCACAAAGTTATATATACCTACCTACAAATAATCCTATAAAGATGCCAGCCATGACCATGGCTATGAGGTAATCTGTATGCTCTCTAGTATAAACACCTCCCACCACAAAATTATATATACCTACCTACAAATAATCCTATAAAGATACCAGCCATGACTATGGCTATGAGGTAATCTGTATGCTCTCTAGTATAAACACCTCCCGGCACAAAGTTATATGCTACAGTCCACACAAAGAAAAATATCTCTATCAAATATGTCGCTATAACAACCACAATGGACCTTGCAGGAGGACACAAGGTCAGTCTGTCCATCATCTCTGGCCAGATGGACATCGTGTAAATTGCTAAAATCAGGCCTCCTGTAAAAAAAAAAAGAATGGAAACTTTATACTGCAGACAACCCAAGTAAATGTGAAGATTCTATTTACAAAAGATACGTGTATACTAATACGTGTGTAAAAATCTGAATAATGATCATCGTTGAGACCAATAAAAATCTTTAATTTTGACATTTTTGCAAATTTCATTTTCTAAATTAAAATATCCTGGTAATTTCCACACCAGTTATAGGTGTGTATATTCTGGTACATCTCTTCTGTGTTTTCTTTATAATTCAAACCTCTTGGCATAGGTCTGTTAAAACAGACTCATAAACTTTATTAATTTATATATAAAAACACTTGTGAAACACTATGTCCTCTCTGCCAGATATTTTTAATATGTAGTTTTGACCGTCACAAGGTCATCAAACTTGACTACACTTGAAAAGGACTCGCTCATGAAGAGATTTTTTGATATCTTTATCACGTACTGTTTAAAAAAATATAAAAAACGTTAAGGCCAGCAAAAACAGACAAATGGATGAAATAAACATGATACAGTGAATAGATGGACGGACAGAAAGATGGACAGACAGAAAGATGGACAGATAGACCTAAACAATTATTAATATCTTCTAAACTGACAAAATTCAAAGCAACTGTTTAGATACATGTACAACTACTTACTACTGGTGAGCATTACAACAGGTTGAATGCATTGGTATTATTATAATTAGTTAGAAATGTAATATATTATAGTTGACAACACACCTGTATATCCATACCAGGTGGGTATGTAATAAAAGACAGCTAGGGAGGATGTCCCTATGGTCCACCATACAGTATATTATAATTAGTTTGTATCTAACATTAGAGTTAGCAACATACCTGTGTATCCATACCAGGTTGGTGCATAATATAAGACAGCTAGGGAGGATGTCCCTATGGTCCACCATACAGTATATTATAATTAGTTTGTATCTAACATTAGAGTTAGCAACATACCTGTGTATCCATACCAGGTTGGTGCATAATATAAGACAGCTAGGGAGGATGTCCCTATGGTCCACCATACAGTATATTATAATTAGTTTGTATGGAACATTAGAGTTAGCAACATACCTGTGTATCCATACCAGGTTGGTGCATAATATAAGACAGCTAGGGAGGATGTCCCTATGGCCCACCATACAGTATATTATAATTAGTTTGTATCTAACATTAGAGTTAGCAACATACCTGTGTATCCATACCAGGTTGGTGCATAATATAAGACAGCTAGGGAGGATGTCCCTATGGCCCACCATACTTTACTCTGTGACATGTGCTTACATGCAGACATGTAAACACCCATTCCCAGGCAGAGTAGCACACCTATACTAAAACAAAGATATATCATCACAGCAATGATGGGTCAAAAATGAGTTTTACCAAGCATACTGAGAATTCAGTTATACTGGTAATAGCAATGCTTGTACCTACATAATATATGAATAATACAAGGAGCATCAGTGTATGCAGAATTTTACAGCTATGCTGCAAATGTTTAACACTCAATATTTCTTATTTGTATGTCTCCGGTGACCTCCACACACAAGAAAAAAAAAATCTCACCAATAAAACAAAAATCTCTTTAAAGGAAAACAGAAAAATCCCCATATGTAAATTCACAGGATTTCATTTATAACTTGAATAAATTTTTGATGTTGTTATTGTTGTAAAAATTGATAAAGAATGCCTTCATTAGTATCTTAAAAAAAAATCTGAGACTTTCACATTTTCTATCCAACTTTACTGAAACCACTTGAAATTGACATTTACATGTTAACTTCAGTTATTGGCAATCTTCTAGATACATACATAGAAGATGAAAATATCTTCAACTCAGCAGGGAGAGTTCCAGTAAGGCTTCATACCTGTTCACCCCATCCAGTTCATAGCAGGCGGTTTAGTTTGTGTTATGACAAAACCCACAAGTGCCATTTTACCTCGGTCAATCTATAGCTAAAATCTACTAAAATCTCAAAATGTTTGGATCATCTCATACGAACTAAATGAACGTAATATACCAACACCAAGAGACACCAAGAGTCACCAAATTTTTGGCCACTTGGCCTCTATCAAGAAACAAAACAATTTGAATAAGCCCAGAGTAAAGTAATGTATACGCTGATTTCATTGAACCAACAGACATGGATTTTACATCAAGTACATACTGATTTTGTTCTTTTACTTTAAAGGTAGCAACTTACCCCCAAGGAAAGGTAGCAACTTATACCCAAGGAAAGGTAGCAATTTACCCCCAAGGGCAACTTACCCTCAAGGAAACGTAAAAATTACCCCAGAGGAAAGGCAGCAACTTACCCCCAAGGAAAGGTAGCAACTTGCCCTCAAGGAAAGGTAGCAAATTGCCCCCAAAGGCAACTTACCCTCAAGGAAACGTAAAAATTACCCCAGATGAAAGGCAGCAACTTACCCCCGAGGAAAGGCAGCAACTTACCCCCAAGGAAAGGTAGCAAATTGCCACCAAGGAAAGGTAGCAAATTGCCCCCAAGGAAAGGTAGAAACTTACCCCCAAGGAAAGGTAGAAACTTACCCCCAAGGATTTGGAAGAGGCCCGTGATTAGGATATCCATTTACCACCCATCTTGCTATCAAGGAAACCTCACCAAAACACCAGTGTGTCAGGTACAGCAGACTACCAAACCCTATCGCTGTCGGTAACCAATATGGCTGCTTGAAAGTTGATTCTTCAGTTTTCATTGGAATGTCATTACCTACAAGTTAGATGTATATTATTAAGTAACCATTAACAAGCATACTGAGTATTGCTGAAGCAATACATGTCCCCTACTGGTTTCCATAAGTTCAATGGCCATAACTCATCCAAAACTGGGTCACTCATGACATACTCGAACTTGATCTGTAACTCATCAATACAAAGGAACATACCAATTCTAAAGTCAGTAACTTAAAAGTCCGGAAAACGAAAATGTCTCAGAGAGACAGACAGAGTGGAAAGCCACCCTGCTGTTTTTACCAGTGGGGGACTAATGAAAGAGTAGATCTTGTGGTGTAGTGATAAACATGGTATGCATGTAAATCTGTGATCACTGGTTAACCGCACTACTTCATTTTCTATGGTTACCGGTTCACCACAGTCACTCTATTTTCTATGGTTACTGGTTCCCCAGTCACTTCATTTTCTATGGTTACCATTTCACCACAGTCACTCCATTTTCTATGGTTGCTGGTTCACCACAGCCACTCTATTTTCTATGTCCACTGGTTCATTACACCCACTCTATTTTCTAGCCATGTCTTAAGACAAAACACTTCATCCATATTATCTTACTTTAGCCAGATATAAATGGGTACAGGTGTTAATAATGGACTAGCGTCCTATCCAGGGAAAATCTGAATCCCACCTGCTTCACAGTACAGAAACCTGGTATAAGCCTTCATTGCTTGGAGAGGATTATAACTACCGCTATTACATAAAGAAAGATGACAGATTATGTGACAAAATATTGTCAGAGGTCTGGTAATTTGTGTAATATTGGGGGGAGGGGGAACCACTCCAACAATATCCTGAAGTCACCACTGACCTACATTATCAATCACTATGACATATCATTTCACTGAGTCAGAGAAGCTGAGTGGTCAGATGTTCAGCTCAGGGTGCAATGATACTGTATAGGAATCCTCCAACAGTCATGTTAATTACCACCGACTGAGAATGTCACATTGGCATAAACAAGACCCCTCACGGCTTCCAGTAAGTCTGTTATACAGGGTGAAATTTATACATCAATGTACCTGACAGGTGTCACTATCATTACTGTGAAATCATTAAGCATTTAACGGTTGTTACAAACTAATCAATAAAATTGATTGTTTGTTTGATTGATTATTGTTTTACGTCACACCACGAATATTTCACGTATATGGTGACGGCATCTGCCTGATGCGGGGCATACAAATTTTGACCTTTGCAACGGACCCACCCGAAGCAGTGAGGGATCTTTAATGTGCCATGCATACCACGACACGGGGCCTCGGTTTTTACTGTCTCATCCGAAAGACATGACACTGGCATGACCAGAGCGGAACTCGAATGCCGGCCTCCTGATCAGGAGTCCGACGCGATACCACTAGGCCACCCCGACTTCTAATCATTAAGTAATTTGCCCTACATTACCAATCACAGATAACGTTACACTAAGCTTTTACTAATTTGTTTGCTGATTTAAATCCTATTTCACATCAATGTCTACTGCACTGCACAGAAATTTAAACTTTGCTACAGACCTACCAAAAGAAGTGAGGGATTTTATATGTGCAACGTCTACTGTGACAAGGGACCTTGTTATTTACGGTTTCAATCAAACAACAGAACAGTGACAAGACCTCTCTGTCATAATCCAAGCACCTTTCCCACTGAGTTACACTCAGTCTGGATCTATAAATAGTCACTGTAATATTGTGGTAGATAACTTGATCTACAGAAGTGAACAAGGATATAATGCTTTTTTCAGTATGTGGTAACTTGCCTGAAATTATTTGATCTACGTTAGCAATCACAGATAAAGCTATTATGAAAGAGTTTGTCTGACTGGTCCACCATGTTGGTACAAACGATGTGAACCAGATCCTACTAGAGACGAATGAAATCAGGCCGAGCATCAACCCCCAAAATGTAGCCGATCTGTAAAGGAAAAAAGAAAAAAAGCAAATTTAAGATGTTACAGATGTAAAAGGTCCTAATTAGAACTCAAAAGATGCAACTTTGATATCTAAAATTGATACATCATGATTCTGAACCTTGTACTGAATCCTGGTAGAATTACCTCTGTTTCACTTATACTTTTTCATAAAGGACAAATAATATGAAAACCTCCTGGAAAAAAAGTTTTCTAATATTTTAATTCATCAAGTGTCATAAAGTGTCATAAATAGAAGTAAAGTCTACCAAACAAAAAGTAGATTCTTTTTTCTTCAGTTTAACAAGGGACAGACAATTCCTATTAAGTCATTTGTATATGTCACAGACCAGCCCAAACAGTGATGGATCTTTTATGTGCAGGTGTTTTACTGTCCCATTCGAAATACAGGACATTGACAAGCTGCCACTAAGACTAGAACATTTACCCACTAGCCCCCACTAAGTCTACAACCTGGAATCTCTTGGTCACATGCCCTGAGCACATAACCTACCAGCCAATACTAAGACACAACTTGTAATCTCTTGGTCACATGCCCAGCACATAACCTACCAGCCAATACTGAAACACAAACTTGGAATCTCTTGGTCATATGCCCAGCACACTAGCGACTGAGCTAAGATAACTTGTTTCTTTTATGGTGCAGGATTAATGCTATATTTAGCATTAAGTCAACAATATGTAATATAAGCATAGACTTAGGCAATGACCTACCTAGAGCAATTAGGAACTTTCAAATAACTCAAAATTTGATATTCATATGGCATTATGATTCTTACAGACTAAAAACTGCAAAGTAAAGAATTACTAATGGGAATCCCACTCCCTACTTATCACCCTACAGAAGGCTGCCATCTGACTGTGCCACATGTCTTTTAAATCTAATGAAGAATTTACCTCAAGCGTACATTAGGACTCCACATCGTGGCTACGAAAACCAGCATATTGATCCCTGCCCCGAAAGCTAGTACAGCTAATCTCTGAAGAGTGGTACCGGCTTGGAAGGATGCTAAGGCAGCCGTGGACAAAAGACGTAGAATTCCCAGAATCCATCTGTTCTGTACAGCTGGTAAAACCAGTGGAATGCCGACTACAACTGGTAAAAACCATGCTGCGGCGAAGGCCTCATAACCAGAGATGTCCAACTCATTTAATGGGTAGAACCATATCATAGGCCCGAGCCCTTGAAAGAATGACCAGAAAACATAACCTGAAATGAGAAAACATTTAACCTCAAAGACATGTTATGTCATCTTATACATATTTAAAACATTTAAATACAATGCAGGGTATGAGACAAATGTTTGATAAAGTATTTAACTGTCTATACTTGTGGTTATCTGATAATCCAAGTACAAGGACAGATAAAACTGTGTCAAATTAAAGGAACATGGACAACAAACTGGAAATATATACAACATGAAAACATAGAAAGCAGTATAGTTGATGCAGTGCAAACTGGAATTATACTGTCAACATGAATCCTTAGCTAGTAGTACAACTAACACAATCCCCCTGGTTAGTAAAAACAGTTAATGAAAACCCAACATCCAGCTGTACCCACTATGTATAACTTCACATTAAATTTCTGTATAAATTGAAAGGGAATTTCGCATCTTTGTTTAATTTGAGTATGAAATAATCACCAAAATCATGCATACTGTAGCTGTCACCATATACATGAAATAATCATGGAAGGAATGACATAAAACAATAATCAATCAATCAATGCATAGCGTAACACACAGTAGAGAAGTTACCTAGAGAAATAATCACCAAAATCATACATTGCTCGGTAACATGCCATAGAAAAATCCCAATGAAAACAATTTGGGAACAAAACTACAGGTTAATATTACTGAACAAGAGATGATGGGGCAAATATCATATAACTTGACCTTAAAGCTGAAATGTAAATTAATGTGGAAAATGTAAATCTGCCCATACTTTATAATTAAAATGTTTTTTTTTTCAGATTTGAAAACACTGTAAGTGTTGAATTCTTAATTTATATGTATACCTTTCTAGTGAGCAGTTACTCATGGTACTGAAAGAAAACCATTTATCGAGATAGTAAAAAAACGTATGAGTGTTGTGGTGAAAACAATATTGATTTAATTGAATGATTTGATCTATGAATATGATTGAAAATTAACAATTAATGTGTTTGTTCTCATATTCTTTTTAATAATAATGAAAGTTTTTAATCAAAATTTGAAAAACAGAGAGGGAAAAGGAACCTTCTTCCTTACAAAAATAATTAGCCACCCAGGTAAATTTATTTATTCAGTAATGAATGATGTATTATGTGTGACATATTTATTACATAATCAATATCAGAAGCATAATCTACTTTCAAAATTTGATTTAAATTTCAGTATGCATATGAATTGTTGTATCTAGGGACAAGAATAACATCATCTGCTCAACTTTTTCCAAATCTAGGCTATCCCATTTTCAAAATCTGAGGTTGAAACATTTTTAAAATCCATAAAAAATTCATAAACTTGTATTAGATCTAGATCTTTTGTAAAATGACCCGTAGCTCTATGAAAACTGAATAGAACCCAATGTGACAACACTTTGTAAGCAACATAAGTAACGGAAGTAACTTCGTACTTGTCCAAAGGACAAATATAATTCACTATAAATGTATTACTCCCCCTGTGTATGTAATGTTTATTAATTTGCCCCAATGAACACACAGGTACATGTGTATCAATATTAAATTTTGCACTACGGATGATCGGAATAAACAGTCGACATAAATCCAGTAAGCTTATTGTGTGATACGGACAACAGTTTCTGGAATGTCGCTTTCACTTTTGCCAAGGACACCTGGACCGAGATATTACTGACCACAGGTGACAACCCAGTTATACACCTGTTACATAATCCAACAATTTTGTGCTAGTACAACTTACAATTCGATGTACAGAGACATGGAACCATAATCATGGGAATAATCTGATATACAATCAGATCATAACTGAATCTTTATAGATCTAATGTACTAAACTGTCAATTATTAATAAAAAACCCTGCGTTATAAATGACCCGTAAAAAATACTTACGACAAAAATTTGTCATAAGTGTGACTTAAGAGTTTAACCATATTAATTCTTTAAGCGTGCCTCGACCCTCTATTAACTTTAAGTTTTGGTTGTAAGTATAATCTTAAGTGTAAAAATTCTATAATGTAGAAAATATGATAATTTGGGTCTGAAAATCAGACATAATACTATGCCCGACTGTGCTTGGGTGTGTAAACAGTGTAACATATGTATATGTCATCTAAAAAGGAGAAAAAACAAAATAAAAGATCCTCTGTTATAATAAGGTTAATTTTCATTCTTATTTTTCTGTTTATTTTCTCACTATGTGGAAAGTATTAAAACGAATAACTAGGTATAGCAACATGTCACCTGAAGAGCACCACTCCTCACCTTCTTAAAAAAAAAAAACCGATGGTGTCTCTTCCTTTCCTATAAAGTATATAACAAAAACAGATTACTGTGTAGATTCAGCAGATTATACTGTCCCCAGATTATACACATCGGCATATGTGGATATACTAATGAAATTGAAGATTTAGATAAGAAATTAGGGAGGTGTGCATAAGTTGTAACTTTACGATCCAAATATTTACGAGAAAACATACAACCGCTTTTGTGAATATGACTTAAGAGTACTCGTAACTGCCAACTTACTGGAAAACTTACAACAAATCTTACGATTCTTTGTGAATAAGGCTGCTGGTGACATATATTATGAACCATAGACTGTAACCGTTGCCAGAGGTTTCGGACAAAAACTTGTTCGGACTCGAGAGGTTTCGGACAAGAGATTTCAGACAAAAATTTGTTCGGCCCCTATGTTACATTCAAGTAGTTAGGTGTATTCTTAGAGCATTTTAATGGTCTTCACTTATAGCAATATGTATATTTCATCTGTTCATGTCAGCATAGATCGGACGCAGAAAGATCATTAGATACCGTTCATTATCCCTGTAATGCCAGTAGGTTCATATATTGAAGTTAAATACATAGACTACAGATATATCATGAGAATATCTAGGTCAAGTTTTGATTTGGTTACCATTGAACATTTTTGACAGAGTTACACCCCTTGAGCTTAGAAAATTATCCTTTTACCCCGAATATCATTTTCTCCTGTGTGTCTGAATGAAGAGCACTAAAGAAAACTAATTAAACACTAAAGAAAACAAGCTTTTATTTCAATATGGGTGGTAAAAATTGAAAAATAATTTGATATTTTGATAAAGGGGATCATTTGATTCTAAAAATATATAGTTTATAAGGATATAGTCTTAGAAAAATAATTTTAGTTATTTTTTAAAAGTTCTTTATTTAAGTGCTACACTGCGCATATATACGCCACATCGAAATATATGTAATTAGAATTATATAAACATGATATTGGCATCTTTATTTATAAACTGCTATAAATTTATCTATAGATCTAAATACTGTTACTCTTGTGATATTTACTAATTTTTAAAGCTTTTAATAATATCTTTATTTATTGCATATCATAAGTTTATTGGTACATTGGGCGAATAAATGGTGAAAAAAATGAAGCTTTTTTTTTTCTCTCACGTATCATTCATTTGTCAACTTATGATCTTTAGAATTACACTTTTAAATGAAATAATATTGTGTATTCTTATTATCTTATCTTATTATGAAATAAAAAATAAAAATTTCTGGAAAATGTCTTATGGTTTCTTACAAATTACAATGCTTTAAGAACATTGCAATAAAACTTGTCTATGACATGAATATGTCTGTATAGTTGACATAATTATTATACTAAACACATGGCTTAATGTTTGAAAAGGTCTGCAGTAATCATGGAAATGTAGGGCTAAAATTTCTGTGACAGAACTGCTAATAATCATTTTTAAAAGCCTAGGGCCGAAACCTCTGTTGCCAAACCGGATTTTGTCCGAAACCTCTCGAGTCCGAACAAGTTTTTGTCTGAAACATCTGGCAACCACTGTAACTTGCAGCAGCCTGCAAACACGAGAAAAGTTGTCACTGTGTTTGACAGCAAGTCCAATTGGCTACTTGGAATATATCAGTAGTGTACAGCTGATTTTGTTTAAAGTCAATGTCAATATAATTCCTAGGAACATGTATATTGCCTGAAACTACAATGCTCTCAACACTCTACATGTGGTAGACTTAAAAGATGACAACTGACTTCCATGGACAATACAAAATATATGTGGGCATCTGGAGTTGGGTTACCTTTGCCATGTTAGTCAGACTCGTATGACACCAACATTGTATTGATTTTTTATTGGGACGATGCATGGCCCTTCCCTTCAATACCACTTGAATTTGTTCATTTTACGACAATCAATTTATATGCTAGTACTTCATAGGAACAATATATGATACAAGTATGAACTTCATAGGAACAACATACGTACAATACAACTATGAACTGATAGACTGCTGGACAGCTAGGGAAATAAAACGCCCGGCCCTGCACACACTGGTGCTCTTTTTCATATAAACAACGGCTCCGCCCCTGTACGTTTCCATCTCATACTTATTTTATAGTACGAGACGGAGACGTACAGGGGCGGATCCGTTGTTTATATGAAAACGAGCACCTGTGGCCCAGCATGCTGCAAGTTCCGAATTTACTTAAATTAATCATGTAATGACACAGTGTCACACAGACACCGGCAAAGTCGATAAACAAATGATGGCATTAGTGCATGCGATATGTGTATCAAGCAATATACCATTTATAGCCTCTCTTATCAAAGTTCTTAGAGAATCACTTGTTTCTGATGCTTCTTTCGTCTTTGTCATTTTTGTGGCATATTCCGTGATTCAAGATCAGGTTTGGGTTTTGCATAAAATTGAAGTCTAAATTACAAAGTCGATATTGGTAGTTAATATCCGAGAATCGAGTACATGTATCTTTGATTTCTAGATCGCGTTCATTTAAATGGAGATCAATGAATATATGACAGATTTGGACCTCAAAGGAGAGGGAGTAAAGGTGAATGTTACTGTGATAAATGTGGTTCCAAATGAGGCCTTTGGTCCATCCGCTCTTCTTGATCTGCCACTGCAGAGTATGCTCGACATATCAGGCCAACCCTTTGAAAATTAGAAGTATGTTCTCCATAATTGTGAAATAAATTATTGATGTGTACTTCTATCCTGTAGGATAATCGTACACTTTGTGTACTGTGAGTCACTGCCTTGAAAATTTTAGGGGGTCGCGGCGGGCGTGCTCCACCCCTTTAAATCAGAGACATATATACACATATAAATCTCTGCTTTAAATCCACCATTTCATACACATGTGCCACTGGAATGGGAATATACATGTACTTATAAACAGTAATCCAACATATAAATGGACATCAATTTTACCTAAAATACATATCAGTGGGTATTAGCTGAGAGAAACTTTAAGAATATATCAATAGGTAGAACGTAAGAGAAGACATATTTTCCCGTATGCTTTTCACTATGACCAGTATATGAAAGAGAATGGTTCCATACTTTGCTTGATATATATGTATATCAATGAGTAGGGTCCCAACGAGGCCATACGCACGTCCGTACGATTTTTTTATTCTGGACTTAGATGTGTTGCACAACTTTTTCTTTTGTTTTTAAATACTGAACATCTTCATGTTAACGTAATTAGACAGTCACATACTCGACGCTTTTTACCCACATCCTCTTTCTTCTGAAATAAGAATAGGAAACAGGGTATGTATAGTAGGGGAGGGGAAGGATGGGAAGGGAGAGATTGGGTAGGCATTCAGGAATCACCCATGGTTTTGCCAGGAGGAGTCCATGGATGTTCACCATTTTCTGCTGTTTTGTGTGACTTGAAATTGCATCAGTTGCTTTGTATTATATGCACCAAGAATTGAGGTGCAGAATTGATGTAGTCATCCAGCGTTTGGCTTTCGATGCAGACGATCTCCATAGTTTCGATTCCCGGATTGCGCCACTATGTTTAAAAGGTAAGTTATCTACTACATTCACGCCAAACAATAATTGAAAATGGTCGAAAGCTATTTATCTAACCAACCCCCAAGAATTGTATTTTATTATCCTCTCAGGATGTCTTGACGTCTTTAAACTACCGTTCTCTGCTCATATCCAACAAGACAGAACACAAATCATTCTGATTGATTTCATATATACTTTAATGTATCTTCAGTATTCGCTATATATTTGATATCCTCTCTTTTTAGGGGAGTGTCCGATCTTCCCCTTCCTCTATATTTAGTTGTCAAAGCAAACGTACAGTGTTTTGTCGTTCCACTTTGGCACAAGCCATGCTCTTTATTCTTTATAAACCTGCCACATGTATACTCCCGTATACAGTCTACGTTTAATTAATTGAGTGTTATCTACGTAAAAAGTCGGACAGTAATCTACAGAAGTTTTACATGTAAATTTCATACCTTCTCTTTCCTTTGCATCAATTTCTTATTTTCAGCTTTCTTTTCAATCCATGCTCTCTTTTTTGGGATGTACTAAAATACGAAAATAACTGTATCACATGACAATGGCACTAACAATAATGTACCACAGTGGACATTCACTGACCCCTGAAATTCAGAAGTGAGACCAGGTGCCCGGGAGAAGTGAGCGTCTCCTGTTTGGCTAGCCACACCCACCGTGAATGTTCTTAAATACAGACGAAACAATATAATTCAGCACTGTATATATACATGAATGTGAACAAACACTGTGTAGAAAGTGTCACAGTCACATAACATCAGGAAAAAGGGTGTAATAACACTTACTGTCCGCGCCACTCACTTTGTAAACCGAAAAATCTGGATTTTCACTTATTTATCTTTAAAATAGTTTTACAAAATTAATATCAGTCGACAGATCTTATTTAGTCGTAACTTTTGGTGTATTTTATATGTTTCTACGAGGAAGCGTTCGTATTTTATAGGGGGAAAATCATTTTAGATAGGGCGTTTTCTATGTAAATTTTGACGTGACGTCGCCGATGTTTAACATGGGAGTCTATGGGAAACCTGGCGACGTCACGTCAAAATTTAACATGGAAATCGCCCTATCTAAAATTGATTTTTTTCTATAAAATATGAACTCTTCTTCATACAAACATATAGCATACACCAAAAGTTACGACTAAACAAAATCTATCGAATGGTTTTGCCTTTTTGAAATTATTCTGAAGATGAATAACTGAAAATCCAGATTTTCCAGTTTCCAGAGTGAGTGGCGCGGACAGTAAGTCCAACCCTCCGCGGAGAACTTTTTTACGAGCTCCACACTACAAAGGAATGAGTGTGACGTTCATGTAAAATACGAAGATAACTGGTGTCACATGACTATAGCACTAACAACAATGTACCACAGGGGACATTCACGGACCCCTGAAATTCAGAGGTGAGACCAGGTGCCCGGGAGAAGCGAGCGTCTCCTGTTTGGCTAGCCACACCCACCGTGAATGCCCTGACATACAGACGAAACAATATAATTCAGCACTGTATATATACATGAATGTGAACAAACATTGTGTAGAAAGTGTCACATACAGCCACATAACATCAGGAAAAAGGGTATAAGCATTAATTCTTGGATAACAAAGTAGCCACGGTTCCACATAGATTTCGGCTCCGTACAGTCCGTTCATTTCCGTTTCTACATCTCATTTTATATCTTATTTCAACCTTTAACGGTAAATTAGGATCTTGGCTGCACTATTTCGTGGCATATTCTACATGAACGATTGATTATATAACACCCAAACTATGATGCAGAACTTTACAAAACGCATGTAGCTTGATTGGGGCTTAATGTCTGCAAAAATCTATGATTTTTTTACGGTTCTCGCTTGCGGTCATGACGTTATTTCCATGTTTAACGGCAATATAAATGTAAACTAGGAAAAAGTACCGTTGTCCAAGGGTATGATGCAATATAAAATCCTAACTGCTGCTTAGAACGGCATGGAAATGGTATGGCCTTCTTGGGAATCGATCCCCACATAAAAGCATACAAGAAAAATTGGGCTCAAACTTGCGATTTTGATGTTATTTCAACATCTAACGACAATTAAGGCTCGCAGTTGTGCAGTTTCGTAGCATATTCTACATGAACGATTGAATATAAACCTCAAACCATGATGTTGAACCTTACAAAACGCATGTATTTTGATTGAGTGTTCATGTCTGCAAAATACTATATACAAATTTTGGGGTTCTCGCTTGCGTTCATGACGGTATTTCGACGTTTATCGGGAATATAAATCTAGGAAAAAGCACCGTTGTCCAAGTGTATAATGCGATAGAAAAGCACAACTGCAGCTTAGACCTGCATGGAAAAGGCTTGGCTTTCGTGGGATTCCTTATGATTCGAACAGCGCACAAAACACAGAACTTGGGCTCACCTTTGCGGTTCTGATATTATTTCAGCATTTATCAGTGTAATTATAAAGCTAGCGGCAGTGCCATTTTGTAGTATCCTCTACATGATCGATTGAATATTAATCTCAAATGATGAGGATTAACCTCACAAAACGCATGTAGCTGGATTGAGTCTTGATGTGTGCAAAATGCTATGTATAAATTTTGCCGTTCTCTATTGCGGTCATGACGTTATTTTCACGTTTCACGGCATTATAAATGAAATGTAGGAAAAAGTACAGTTGTCCAAGGGTATGATGCGAAATAACTGCTTAACTACAGCTTAGAACGGCATGGAAATGGTGTGGCCTTCTTGGGATTCGATCCCCGCACAAAAGCACACAAGAAAACTTGGGCTCAAAGAAGCGGTTTTGATGTTATTTCAACCTTTAACGCTGAATAAGGCTCTTGGCTGCATCTCTTCGAGGCATATTCTACATGAACGTTTGAATATAAACCTCAAACCATGGTGCTGAACCTTACAAAACGCATGTAGTCTGACTGGGTCTTACTGCGTGCAAACTGCTATGTAATAATTTTGCCGTTTTCTCCGGCGGTATTGACGTTATTTTCACTTTTGACGTCATTTTGAATGAAATGTAGGAAAAAATCCCGTTGTCCAAGGGTATGATGCGAAATAACTCCCACTTACAGCATAGAACGACATGGAAATGGTGTGGCCTTCTTGGGAATTGATACCCGCACAAAATCATACTAGGAAACTTGAGCTCAAAGAGGCGTTTTTGATGTTATTTCAACCTTTAACGATAAATAAAACTCTTGGCTGCATCTCTTCGTAGCATATTCTACATGAACGATTGGATATGAATCTCAAACAAAGGTGCTGAACCTTACAAAACGCATGTAGCTGGATTTCGTCTTGCTGTCCGCCAAATGCTATGTATAAATATTGCCGTTCTCTCCTGCGGTCATGACGTTATTTTCACGTTTGACGGCATTATAAATAAAATGTAGGAAAAAGTAGCTTTGTTCAAGGGTATGATACGAAACAACTCCCTAACTACAGCTTAGAACGGCATGGAAATGGTGTGGCCTACTTGAGAATCTATCCTCACACTAAAGTACACAAGAAAACGTCATCTCAAACTGGCGGTTTTGATGTTATTTCAACTTTTAACGGTAAACAAGACTCTTGACTGCATCTCTTCGCATCATATTCTACATGAACGATTGAATATAAACCTCATACCATTTTGCTGAACCTTACAAAACGCATGTCGCTGGATTGGATCTTGATGTGTGCAAAATGCTATGTATAAATTTTGCTGTTCTCTCCTTCGTTCATGACGTAGTTTCCACTTTTGATAGCATTATGAATTAAATGTAGGAAAAAGTACAGTTGACCAAGGGTATTATACGAAATAACTCCCTAACTACAGCTTAGAACGACATGGAAATTATGTGGCCTTCTTGGAATTCGATCCCCGCACAAAAACACACAAGAAAACTTGGGCTCAAAGTGGCGGTTTTCATGTTATTTCAACCTTTAACGGTAAAGAAAGCCCTTGGCTGCATCTCTTTGTAGTGTATTCTACATGAACGATTGAATATAAACCTCAAACCATGGTGCTGAACCTTACAAAACGCATGTAGCTGGATTGGGTCTTGATGTGTGAAAAATGTTATGTATAAATTTTGCCGCTCTCTCCTTCGGTCATGATTTTGAGGGCATTATGAAGGAAATGTAAAACAAAAGTACCGTTGTTCAAGGGTATGATGCGAAATAACTCCCTAACTACAGCTTAGAACGGCATGGAAATGGTGTGGCCTTCTTGGGATTCGATCTCCGCACCAAAACACACAAGAAAACTTGGGCTCATAGTGGCGGTTTTGATGTTATTTCAACCTTTAACGGTAAAAAAGGCTCTTGTCTGCATCTCTTCGTACTATATTCTACATGAACGATTGAATATAAACCTCAAACCATGGTGCTGAACCTTACAAAACGCATGTAGCTGGATTGGATCTTGATGTGTGCAAAGTGCTATGTATAAATTTTTCGGTTCTCTCCTGCGGTCATGACGTTATTTCTCTTCGTAGCATTCTACATGAACGATTTATTATAAAACCCAAAGCCCAAATATTTTGATTAATTCTTAAGCTTAAATATGATTGTTTTAGTGGAGGATTAATTTTCTTAATCTCACTTATGGCCTTAGAATTCTTGTGCATACCACGTCATTGCCGTAAATATACTTATCATTAAAAAAAATCAGATATAAATGTTATATTAATTTTTCTATGACCTTTTTTTTCTTGACAATAAAAGCCAGCTGTATATACAAATTTTCTTTTGGACTGTAGACACTGGATGTCTTCTGGGCTGGAGACACTGGATGTCTTCTGGACTGGAGACACTGGATGCCTTCTGGACTGGGGACACTGGTTGTCTTCTGGACTGGAGACACTGGATGTCTTCTGGACTGGGGACACTGGTTGTCTTCTGGACTGGAGACACTGGATGTCTTCTCGACTGGGGACACTGGATGTCTTCTGGGCTGGAGAGACTGGATGTCTTCTGGACTGGAGACACTGGATGTCTTCTGGACTGGGGACACTGGATGTCTTCTGGACTGGAGACACTGGATGTCTTCTGGACTGGGGACACTGGTTGTCTTCTGGACTGGAGACACTGGATGTCTTCTGGACTGGGGACACTGGTTGCCTTCTGGACTGGAGACACTGGATGTCTTCTGGACTGGGGACACTGGATGTCTTCTGGGCTGGAGACACTGGATGTCTTCTGGACTGGAGACACTGGATGTCTTCTGGACTGGGGACACTGGATGTCTTGCGGTTGATGAAAATCAACCAAATGTTACATGTATGAAAGAGTTGTTCCTTTTTCAAGGAGTGTGTATAACAGCAGAGGGCATTGAAGCTCTTATTTCATGAGAAAGGTAGCAACAAGAGAGAAGCTGAACAGGAAGTAATTGGTTTCTGGAGAGACTTTCTTTTAGACCTTGAAGTTAAATTAGAATTATTAGCATAGAATAGAATCATGTCAGATACGGATTATGCATTTTTGCATTATTTATTTAGTTCTACTGGTAGAAATCCAGGTAGCTTATACTATAGAATGGTTATCCAGCATCCTGCCGTCTGTCTGTCTGTCCATCCATCCATCTGTCATTTAATTTAACACACTAGAGGCTACAGTTTTCGTCAATTCTTGTTCAAACTTGGTAGAATGAAAGATCATATTATCAAATTATTTGAAACTAGTCTTGTTCCGTTAACTTTGAATTGATATGCTCTTTGAATTCAAATTGACTCATACAGATTTTGATACAAATTTTTTGATCCAACATTTTTTTTTTGAAAATTGCATTGTTGATTTAAAGATATCCCAATCAATGTAAGCGGTTGGCATAATTATGATGTCTCGCTTTTTTTTTCAAAGAGGTTGTGCAGTATGCAAACAAAATGACATGCATAATTATTTGTTAATGTAATCTCACTTTGCCTATATAATGTGCGGGGTTATTGGATATAATATTTATGATTAAAATTTGTCTCTGACACATCTAATTTTATTATTACTGACTGTCAGAGAGAGATGAAATTCTACATTCACATATCCTTATCAAGTCAGTTGAACAGTCCCATAAAATAACATTCACATTCTGTTACAAATCTGCTAATTGGCCTTGTACCTTTACATGTACCTTGTCAATAAGAAATATTTTCATGAGATCCAGACCTTTCCAACTGTACTTCTTAGAAGGCTTAATAAATGACAACTTGCTTTTCGCCAAATTTTATTTACATTCTGTAGAATTTTCATTGATTAGGTGAATGAGTTTATCATGAATTTTTGTTCCATGTTTTCATGAACAAGGTTCTATGATTACATGATTCCATAAAATTTATGTCAATGCAGTTAACTGATTTCTAAATAAATGACTATCGATATTTCTAGTATAGCGGGCCTTGCCGGTGTCAGCTAGTCTTTCCGATGCGACCGTTAAAAGCAAAACCCCGTGTCGCGGCAGACGTGACACATTAAAGATCCCTCACTGCTTCAGGGGGTCCGTTGCAAAGGTCATAATATGTGTACCATGCATCAGGTAGATGCCATCATCAAATATGTGCAACCAGAGACATATATACATGTCTCTGGTGCAACATTGGTAATGTGATATAAAACAATAAACCATCAATCAATATATAAAATATTAGCTTAATGGCACTTTTACTCTTACATTTTCGTTAAACCTTTACTTTATTATAGATAAATAGTTTTTAAAGGTATTAACATTGATTGATAGATAATTCTCTTTATTTATAAAGCTCTATTATTTGTCTTTAGAAATTATCACGGTTCGGCACCATAAACTCAGAAATACTTATGTGATATGGGAGGTGTTCATGACAGCTAAACAGCAGACGCTCATGGGCACCTGATTTCCACTCTGGATTCAAGCAAATCATGCATATCCTCTTTGGTACGTTGTTTTAAAATTTGTCCCACTGACTTTTATTTAGTTACCTTCATAGTTTACCGGGATTTTGCAATTCCGGATTATGTAAAACGTTTCAGGCGTGTAGGTTTTTCCAGTAGTACCACATACGATTATTCCTGCTTGAGATTTTCCTCACAACGTAAAAACCGGTCCTACTAAACAGAGAACCCTAGAGAACCTTAGAGAACCCTAGAGAACCCTAGCTTTTAAAACCGCGGGGTTGGTTGTATTGCTTCTATTTTGCATTAATGTGATATATACATTATTTATAATCAAATTCATCATTATTATCTATTTTCATAGTGGTTATTATCGACCGAAGAGAAGGAATGATAGTACTTGGATGGCATGAATATAATGAGCGGAATGTATTTCGGGTGTAATTTCATTACAAAACAGTGTAGTGAATTCGGCAAAACCGATTGTTTAGTGAAATTTTATCATCGATGTGTATAAAGTTTATTTATATATTTTAATATATATCTATGTATATGTCCTGGTATTTTTTTTTTCTTTTTCAGATCACTATAAAGCGGCCGGACACGCCAGATGCATTCGATGCAGATCGACAGACTCTATTCCATATGACTTCGTTCATTGTTACGATATCAATTACAAATAAAAGAGAAGTTTTTATGTTTTATTTTCTCTTTAAGAAACATTCGGATAGGTATCTCTACTCAGAATGGTATTTCAAACACTTTGGCTAATTTTTATTATCCAACATCTCCGTTGTCAACGCCAGTCAATTACAAGCAATTAACACAAGTTTGAGAAATGAATATACTATTAATATAATAGAGAAATAATTATCTAATAATGAATCTTTAATCAGTATGCAATGACGTACACATAAAACAGTAAGATATATATCAGAACAGAGAATCTCTCTCTCTCTCTCTCTCCCATGATTGGTTGGTTGGTTAAATAGGGTTTTACGTCGCTTTCAACAATTTTTCAGTCATATCGCGACATGGAAGCATGAGGTTACACACCTCTTTATATGTAAACTCTTTTTAAAACATATTGGCGAAATCCAGGATTCGAACCCCTGTCGTCCGCACCGCAAGCCAAGTGCTTAACCACAACACCAAGTCTCTCTCTCTCTCTCTCTCTCTCTCTCTCTCTCTCTCTCTCTCTCTCAGGTTACATGAGTAACAAATAAAAGTTAATGGAAAATTAAATGTATTTTACATATGTAGAAATGAGGAATACTGGTAACGAATTTAATTTAACTAGTAATCGTATCGGAAAGTACAATTTTTACAAACAGAAATTACATGTAAAATGTAAAATATAATTTAACTCTCGCCTCATCCTTATCATTTTTCATTATTTAAATTATAGATAAATATGTAATAAATATCTTAAACAAGTTATACAATAAACCCCACCCCCCCTAACACCCCCAATAAATACTTTAAATTAAATTTATTGCAAATAAAAGGAAAAAAATAGGCGTTTCTTTCCGACACTGTTCACGTCTAAAAACAATGTATAAATCCAAAGATTCTCCAGAGATATCGCTGAATTGTCAAGTTTGTAATGAATATAGAGATGTAATGAAAAGATGCACGCGGTGTCGCAAAGTATTTTACTGGTATATATATTTAATTTTGAAATTAATGATACTGAACATGGTCATGGACCTACAGATGAGATGGGCACAGTCCTAATATTGGTTGCCAGAGGTTTCGGCCCTTTTGTTGTTCGGCCCCAAGAGGTTTCGGCGCTTTTCATGTTCGACCCCCTGTTATAAAATGTGTTTTACAGGCACCGACATTAAGGAGGATGGAGGGCGCCATTGTGAAAATTGTTAAAAATTGAAATCTATCTCACTTGGACACTAAATAACCAATTCGTATCATTTTTACAGAATGCTATCTATATATGAAAAGCTTCTTTTCCTAAAAATTTTGAGATTGAATTCCCAGTAGATTTTGCAGTAGACTTATATATAGACCTGTGTGCAGTCATAATGCACCTGGCTGCACAGCCACAGGCATGTGCATGCAATGCATTTTGGTAAGAGGTATCTGAATCGTCAGTTTGATGATATATCTACAAACCATTGTCCTTCGATTTTGAAAGAACTGTCACATATAGTAGAATTTCTCATTTTTTCAAACCCATTTAAAATGGCGATTTACAATTCACATCAGTAGAGGTGGATCATAAGAAATTTCAATAAATAATTAACGAATTATAGAGTTATGGTTGACAATATTATAATATACTATAAATATTGACATAAGAAGTAAAATATACATAGAAAAATTAATTTACTACATTCGTGTGTCGTGCTTATTACTGTTTATACCGCGATTCGCCCCTCATGTTAACACATGGGAAGAGGTGTCCATATTTATAGGAAAATTAATTTACTATATTCGTGTGTCATGATTATTACTGTTTATACCGCGATCTGCCCCTCATGTTAACACATGGACAGAGGTGTCCATGTTTATACACGAATATTCGATGACCCTCAGCTTATACAATTCTAATTTGTGAGTGTTCGAGTAAGAATTTGAAAAATCCAACAACAATCGTTCATAGACTTATATTCAAACTAACGATTTAGATATATCATAACAAAATTTCTTGTATGCACAAAGCTGCAGCTGTGAAGTTCGGTGCATAATTTACAAACTGCTCACTAATGTTAATTCAATAGATTCATTATTTTTGAAAATTTTGGGAATAAAATATATTGGGGTATAGAAACTGGTGTGCAAAAATGTGAAAATTGATTGATAGGCATCAAAGCAGGATAGATTTATACTTCGAGCATCCCATTTTCATCACAAATTTAAATGGCGCGTGTACAATCCCCTTAACTATATTTCTAACTTGTCCATTCGGTCAAGTAACTACAATGTACAATACTTTACCCTTCTTCTTCTTCCCAATACAAAGCGTTATACCTCATGTAACTTTACATAAAGTCTGAAAACAAAATCTACTCGTCCCAAATCAAATAGCAGCCTTCATCTGTTTTGTATCTTTAAAGACATATATACACATATGGTACGTAATGTATGTAATAATTCATTCTAATTAACTAAAATCTCGTATGTGCATGTTTTATTAATTTCCATACGTCACTTTTATGTGGGCAACTTATGTCATAATTATATGACATTATAACCGCCACAAAGTGTGCATGTATGTTGAAGTAATTTTAGTTGCAATGCATATGCAATTAAATTTTGAGGTATCAGACAATGCAAAAAAGTTTCAAAAGAACTGTAAATATCAACAACTTTCTTAAAAAAAATTTGATTGAACTTTAAATTAATAGCATGAATATATGTACATGTATTAGACAAAAAATCATGCTTGACCACAAACATGGCAGACAATGGGAGGTATTTCCAAATAAATTACGTCTAATGAAACCCATCTATGCAGTCCCTTACATAAGCTTTCATGAGTTCAGCGCCAGTAAAATAGGCTGTATATCTTCAAACTGCAAATGCCTGTGATGGAAGGCACATTTATACTGTAGTATGTAATCTAGACTAAATTATCCAATCCTTGGATGCTGTTACTGATATGTGGCAATTAAGCTAGTGTTCTACTCATTACTGAAAAAAAAAATACACATTTTCCTGAAAACACCGGAGAAAGTACCAAAAACATGCATACATAGACCAAAAACATGCTGCAACATGTTCCATTAACATGTATAAACATACTCGAAATAAGTACAGGTGATATATATACATCTTATGTAGCACAAACATTGGATTTATTTAGGAAACAGTGTCATTACTGTCCTTAATAGCAGTATATTGAATTGTTATACATGTAGAAATTCTTAGCAAGTAAGCTAACATGGAGACTGTATGTAAATTACAATAAAATGGTCAATGCATGCATGTTTTCTGAAAATTAATTACGTTTTTTTTATCATTTTTTAGTTTATTTGCAAAAAAAGAGGAAAACTTTTAAAATATTGATTTGTTTTATAGTCCATACACAAAAGACATCATCACTGCAGGAGTACATGTATCTAGAAACAATAAACAATGGTCTTATTCATGTATTTATATTTTTGGCAGTAATACAGTACCTTAAATATTTACAGATTATGATAAAAGAATGATTTCAATATTATATGTAAATAGCGAAGTGTGTGAATAAAGTTTATATTTCTGTCTGGGTCAGCAGTGTAACTCCCACATTCAAAGCATATACTTATGTGTGCGTCACCCAGTGGTGGATTTAGAGGGACCTGCCCGCCCCACTTTTAGTCACATATTTATAAGTAAAACTCCAGATTTGGCACTTAAAATGGCTGAAAAGTTTGACTAATGCTTGACTTTCACATGCCTACCCCATCCCCCTTTTCGGAAAACCTGGATCTTCCACTGTCACCAATAACCCAACCGTTGATCTTTGGTCTGCAATTTTGTCGTAGGATCAACAAGAGTTGAGGAAATTGAAACTTTTTATAAATAAATAAAGCTACACTCAAATGCCACAAATTCTGGGTGCATGCCCTTTATCAAGTGGTCACTTGTGGTAAATGCCACAAATTTTCAGGTACGTGCCCTTTATCAAGTGGGCACTTGATAAAGGGCATTTGCCTGAAAATTTTGTGGCATTTGAGTGTAGCTTTATTTATTTATCAGAAACGACTTCCCTTTGGAGGATAAATTACCAAGCATTTGAAACTTTTTACATTAATATGCACATCTTTGACCGGATTGCAAAGCAATTCCGGTCTATGAATTGGCGAAAACTGTCTGTCCGTCCGTCAGTCCGTCTGCATGGCGTCAACATTTTGCGTTTAGCATTTGCGTTTAGCATTTGCGTTTAGCATTTGCATTTAGCATTTGCGTTTAGCTTGGTTTCTTTCATACCCTAAAGGGTACTTATGTCAAAGTTGGTAGGTTTGTAGATACTTGAATGTTCTATCCAACCAATATAAAAATTTAGTGACCTTGACCTTGACTTTATGCTTCAGTGAACACACACTGTTTTTTGCCTTTAGGGTGACCACTTGCATAACATGTATTGTTAATGTTATTGCAAAGCAATTCCGGTCTATAAATTGGCGATATCTGTCTGTCTGTCCATCGGTCTGTCTGTTCGTACGTCCGTCAACATTTAGTTTTTTAGTTGCATTTTGCTTGGTTCTTTCATACCCTAAAGGATACTTATGTCAAAGTTAGTAGGTTTGTAGATACTTGAATGTTCTATCCAACCAATACAAAAATTTAGGGACCTTGACCTTGACTTTACGTTTCAGTAAACAAACACTGTTTTTTGCCTTTAGGGTGACCACTTGCATCCCTGTATTGTTAATGTTAATGCAAAGCAATTTTGGTCTATATATTTGCAAAATCGGTCCGGTCCGTCTGTCGTCAATATTTTGCATTTAGCATTTGCAATCCGGTCATACCATCCTTGACGGTTTCTTGTTCATTTTCCTATTGATATCCTCATCAATCTCCATATAAGAAATTGAAAAAAAAAGTCCTGTATCAAGTGATTTTGAAGGGTTTTTTTTCTTATTTTCTTTTTAGTACAGATCTGAGTTTACAATAAATACAGTAATTAAAGATCATGGAAAAAATTTAAAATGTGAAAAGATGGGAGATAAGGAAAGTAGAGAGGAATGAAAAGCAGGGGGATATGAAGCAGAAACAAGCAAGAAATTAATTTTATTCAGGGGTTATATTTTAGAGGAACTCCCTCAAAATCATGCTAATTATACTGCAAATAGAAATTCAGAGCATACAAATCTAAGATTGTTAATCTCTGTCTGAAAAAAAGATGATCAACTGTTGTGATAAAGTAGTGTGACGAAATTCATGGAATTGAATTAAGAAAATACACAATATGCTCGAAAATTTGCACAGTCATTGTTAATTTTGCTGTTCAGATGAAGTTAGATAAAAAACCAATGAAAAGATTTTTCTATTATTTACTGGGTTTTTTTTCTGTTTTGTTTTAGTTCACGAGAATGCCAAATCAAAGACTGGTCACAGCACAAATACGATTGTGGAAATAGTGAGAGGAAGAATAAAGAATCAAGTACATGTACTAAAATCAGCAGCAGGTTTAGCTCCAATGATGGCTCTATCTTTGGGGAGGAGGAAGCAACAAAAGGTTAATGTCCCATTATAATTATGTATTTTTCAAGGATTTTCTTGAAGACCTGGCACTACTAATATAAATTGGTAAAATGCATTGCTCATGGCAAGGAGGTCCTTGGTTTGATATCCAGTGACAGGTCAGGGCACAGCAAGCAAGCATGCAAAGGTGAAAAACTAGAACACCTACTAAGCACTCATTTTAAAATATCACTTAAGACACCATTTAAAAGACTTAACAAATTAGAATGTTAGTCACTTACTGCAAGCATTCATATGAAAGGAGATTTTCAAAATGGTTATCCAAAATAGTCCACAAGGTTTCTTTTTTATGCCCCCGGATTGGTAGATTGGGGGCATATTGTTTTTGTCCTGGCTTTTGTCAACGTTAACCTTGGCTATAACTTTTGAACTGTGAGGGATAGAGACTTTATATTTGGCATGCTTACTCAACTAATGAAGCCCTTTCAAATGACAACAAGGTCGATGACCTTTTGACCTTGACAATGACCTTCATGCTAAAAATAACTTTTTGGACTTTGGTGCCACTTGGGGCATTAGTGTTTCACAAACACAGCTTGTTTAATTTCAGTTATCATTTTTCAGTTTTAAACTTGAATTGTTAATTTACTTACTTCAAGAACTCATTGAAAATATATTAAAGGTAGAAATTTTTTTCACTTTCCCTATCCCAATGAGAGATTGAATTGCTGTGTAGTACATTTCGATCTGATTATAAATTTCACATAGTGACAGAAAATTTTACAATTAATTTCATCATCATAGTTCAACCCAGACTTTTATCAATCAAAATGATCTTGCAATGAAAATGAGATTTAAAACCTATGAATGTGAAACCATTATTATCAGTGCACAAATCATAAACAAAGTGATTTATTGAATTTTATGGTACATTTATGGCATAAACGTTTATTTTCATTTATTTTCAAGGTATGAGAGAGGAAAATACAGATGCTATATCAAAGGGAAATGTATCAAAACCTGTAATAAACTTTCAACCGGCCGTAGACAAACTCAAGAAATCAAAATCTGAATCAGCTTTTGATGATGCAGCAGACAAATATCTTTTTCATGGAAAACATTATAGTGATATCCCTGTACTTGATTCGACAAAGCCTTACTCAGATATTATTGTTAGAGCAAACAAAGAAAAATACACCATCTCCATTCAGAATACATGGAGTGGAACTGAGATTTTTAAGGTCATGTGCTTCAAACTTAGAATTCCATTGGATAAAATCAAAGTCATTCATAAAGGAAAGGTTATGACTCAAGATACTATCCAATCACATATTGCCAAACGAGCAGTGTTTCAGGTGATTGGTGAGGAAGCAGCTAATGAGGATGGACTTGACAAAAAGGATATAGATTTGATGATGCAGCAGCTGAATATTGACAGAAACGCTGCCGTGTTAGCTCTAAGGAAGTCAGGAGATGTGATTGATGCCATGTTACAATTAGGAAATAAATAAATGTGTTGAATTTTGCATATCCGTGAAGTCTTTCTTTATACACACTATACCTTTTTAATGCTTTATCTTTTTTTCTTATTGATTGAGTGATTATTATAGTACGTCCCTCCCCGATTATTTCATGTGTATGGTGAAGGCATCTGTCTGATGCATTGCATAGAAATTTTAAATCTTTGCATCGGACCCACCCAGAGCAATGAGGGATCATTTATGTGCTACGCCTACCTGGGTTTTTATCGTCTCACCCGAAAAACAGAGCACTTGTGTGCCTATGGCAGAAGTCGAACCTGGGACCTCTAGGCCACAAGCCAAGCACCTCATCCACTAGACCATACCGGCTTTTTTTCTGTCGCAATAAAGCTCATACATATACATGTAGTTGACACATCAGACTATTTTAAAAGACCTTTATGAGATCAGATACCAAAATTCACTTTTCTATATGAATTCATGAATAAAGTCAATTAAATGACTCACCAGCACATTGATCAAAATCAAATTGAATGGAGGCTGACATGACAAAGCGGTAAACAGGTTGTTATATTCGAAACAAGAAGGTCACAGAATCGAATTTGTATGCATGGCTTAACATCAAATAAAATAATACTACTGTCCATACCACCCTATCCATGCCCCCAGAAATTGTTTTTTTCTTATTGATTTATTTATTTATATTTTTTCTTTTTGATATTTTAAATGTTATCACCAATTTTTTGTATATGTGTATGAAGTTCGTTTTGTTGTAGGTAATGATACCAGTTTCTTTTTTTAGCTCACCTTTGTGTAGCTCAAGTGAGCTATTGTCATAGTGCAGCGTCCGTCGTCTGTGGTTAACTTTTCTACATTTTCGACTTCTCCTCCAGAACCGCTGCACAGAATTTCACCAAACTCCATAGGAAGTAAGTACTCAAGGTCCTCTACAAAGTTTGTGTTTTTTATGCCGATCTGTGATCCAAGATGGCCGCCATTGGCTCTGATTGGTTGACACATTTTCGACTTCTTCTCCAGAACTGCTGCACAGAATTTCACCAAACTCCATAGGAAGTAAGTACTCAAGGTCCTCTACAAAGTTTGTGTTTTTTATGCCGATCCGTGATCCAAGATGGCCGCCATTGGCTCTGATTGGTTGACACATTTTCGACTTCTCCTCCAGAACTGCTGCATAGAATTTCACCACACTTCATAGGAAGTAAGTACTCAAGGTCCTCTACCAAGTTTGTGTTTTTCTTGCCGATCCGTAATCCAAGATGGCCGCCATTGGCTCTGATTGGTTGACACATTTTCGACTTCTTCTCCAGAACTGCTGTACAGAATTTCACCAAACTTCATAGGAAGTAAGTACTCAAAGTCCTCTACCAAGTTTGTGTTTTTAATGCCGATCCGTGATCCAAGATGGCCGCCATTGGCTCTGATTGGTTGACACATTTTCGACTTCTCCTCCAGAACCGCTGCACAGAATTTCACCAAACCTCATAAGAAGTAAGTACTCAAGGTCCTCTACGAAGTTTGTGTTTTTTATGCCAGTCCGTGATCCAAGATGGCCGCCATTGGCTCTGATTTGTTGAAACATTTTCAACTTCTTCTCCAGATTGGCTGCACAGAATTTCATCAAACCTCATAGGAAGTAAGTACTCAAGGTCCTCTAATAAGTTTGTGTTCGGGATCCAGATTCCCTCAGGGGTGGATCCAGGGCGGGACCAAAAGTGCCCAAAAGGGTACCCCTCTTCAAGCATCTTCTTCTCCAGAACCAGTTCATAAATGGGTAAACTAATTGCATTTCAACAATCTATAAAGATGGGTTATTAAAAAATGTGTTCGGGGTTAAGATCCGTCAAATAGAAATTTACGCTTTTTTGAGGTGTTTCTGGACTTAGTCATTTCAATGAAGAAAAGTGTCATGTTTTTCAGTTAATTGATATTGATGATTTCTTAATGACTATTTTGATCACAATTGTGGTAAGGAATATTATTGTGAAAGAATTTTGTCGTTATCTCAATTTTTGGATTTTTTATGAATTTTTTAAGACTTCCAGAAAAAAGGGGGGGGTTGGCCATTTTTCACATTTTCAACTTTTTCTATAAAATCACATGAAAGATTTAAATGAAACATCTAATACATGAAGTACTAAAAGTCCTCTATCAATTTGGTAAATTTCATCCAAATTGGTAAACAGATAATGCCACCATGTCTAAAAAGTAGGTCTCACAATGGTACATATACCACTTGGTAATTGAAATATGGAGAGTAGCGGTTCAAATCCAGCTGTGGTCAAAAAAAATTTTTTTCTTTTTACACATCTAAATAAGTTTTTAGATGTTTCTCAACACTCAACATATGAAATTAGGAATTTTACGTTTAAGACTTCCAAAAAAAAAGGGGGGGGGGGAGGCCATTTTTCACATTTTCAACTTTTTCTACAAAACTGTTTGAAGGATTTTAATAAATCTTGGTAGAAATAAGTCACTTATGATCCTCTTCAAATTATGTTGTTTTTGTCCAGACCTCTTTACAGGTGGCGCCACCATAGTCAAAAGTAGGTCACAAAAGAGTTCCCTCCTTTAACAATATTCTTTTTCATACGGGCTGTATACAGAGACAAACAGAATGCATAGAAATGATGTAGAGGGATGAGTGAAGACGTATTGTCATTTTGATTCCCTTCCAAAATCAAATTTTAGAAATTTTTTTTCGACATTTATTTGGACTTGGTGATTCAATGCAGAAAAAAAGTGTCATATTTCCTAGTTAATTGATAATGATGATTTCTTATGGACTATTGTGATCATAATTATGGTAAGGATTGTTACTTTGAAAGAATTTTGTCAATATCTCAATTTTTGGATTTTCTATGAATTTTTTAAGACTTCCAAATGAGGGTGTATAGGAACAATTCAATCACATTTTTCACTTCTGCTGTTATACCGCATGAAAGATTTTAATGAAACATGAAATACATGAAGTACTAAAGGTCCTCTATCAATATGGTAAATTTCATCCAAATTGGTTAACAGATAATGTCACCATGTCTAAAAAGCAGTTCTCACAATGGTACATATACCACTTGGTAATTGAAATATGGAGAGTAGCGGTTCAAATCCAGCTGTGGTCAAAAATTTTTTTTTTCATTTCTTTACACATCTAAATAAGTTTTTAGATGTTTCTCAACACTCAACATATGAAATTAGGCAATTTTAAGTTAGATCTGGACAATATTTGAAACAATTGTTGTTCATGACCCAGACTTGAAATCAGTCAACAAAAGGCCCCACCTAAAGAAAATGACTAACTTGTTGCCCTGAATGACATCTTGCAGAGACAAAGGAAATGCTTAATATCAAAGTCACCTGAGTGGAAGTGCAAAAAAGTGTTGTTTTTTATTCTAGCCTGAAATAAAATTTGACATATTTTCAACATCTGTGTTGACTTAGTCACATTAATGCAAAAATAAATGAATTCTTCCTTCATGCATGACTGATCATCTAGGTACTCAGGTGAGCGATATAGGCCCACTTCGGCCTCTTGTTTTTTTTTTTTTTGGGGGGGGGGGGGTGTTTCAGAATGAAATACAAACTTAATGTATGACAAATGCGAAGTTTATAGGGAAATAAAAATAGCCAACAATGATAACTCCGTAAGAGAAATAAATTTCACAATGTTATATCCATCAGAACCGCTGACAGTTCTTTTTGTCCCCCGCTTTTCGCGAAAGTGTTGGGACATTAAATCTCATTCGTCTGTCTGTCCGTCTGTCACAAAAACTTTAACCTTGGTAATAACTTTTTAACTGTAAGACGTAGGGCCTTCATATTTGGCATGTGTGTCCCTAATTGCAATACCTTTCCGTTGGCACCAAGAATTTTAATCATGTGACCTTTGACCTACTGCAATGTAACTTTTTAACCGTTAGACGTGGGCCTTCATATTTGGCTTGTGTGTCCCTAATGGCGCTGCAGATACATGTAAACATTCTCAAACATGACAATATGCCACAGATCACTGCACCCTTACTGATAGAACCCCTCTGAATTTGCTTGTTCATATCTGGTTATTAAAGGTCTTTCATAGAGGTGAATCCGTTGATGACAAAACTGGTCATTCTTATTTTAATTTTAGTTTTTATCATATTTTTCCGTGATGAATTTTACCAAACGAAATGCCCTATTCAAATTGAATTTTGTCTAGATTTAATAGAAAATACCACTGAAGTGTCAAATAATGTTATTTTCAGTTACGACTAAGTTGATCTGATTATCTGGACAAGTTTCAATGACAACGTTTTCATGTAACTTCAAATTATCGCATTTGTTCTTGGTGGGTTGTACTGCAAGCAGCTTGGTGAATTGTTGGATGGCCAGATCCAACTTTAGCCATACCCGTAACGTCATTTCATTGTGACTTTGGAATTAATTTCATATTTGACGGACCATTCATGTCGGACAATTGCAAATTATCTAACACACAGATCCATTTTTCAATAAAGGAAGTGACGTTTAGCGGACTTTCGATTGCTATGCCTGTGACGTCATACTCAAATGTACAATTGAAAAATTTGTCTGACCCTAAATGACGTCAACACAATCAAAATTGCGCTTAATAGTATAAGAGGAAAATGAATCTGTGTATTGAATACAACAATCCACTTTTCAGCATAGAAAGAGATGTTTAGCTGACTTTTGATTGTTATACTTATGACCTCATAATCAACATGTCCAACCTTGCGTGACGTCATCACAGTCGCATTTTGCGCTAAAACGCTTGACATTCGACGAAAGTGAATAATTGTATTATTCGACTCATCGTTTTGGCGAAATATATGTCGAGTTTTCTGACGTCATAATATATTTTAATGTTTGTCCAAGACATGATCGAGGTGTCATTCATTGAGGCGTCACCCGATTTAACAATGATTACTTTTCGAGCGTTGTTGACATACAAGGCGTGTGATTGAACAGAACGAACTTACTACTTACATTTAAACAAATATATTTAATTCATGGACAAATTCATTTCAAACTTCAACATGTATGGTCATTATCATAAAATACATGTACAATGATATACTGTACTATTTACAAAATACATATGGCGTACAAAAAACAATGTTTTACAAACTCATATTCAGTTAAATTCATCTATTTATTTACAAAACAACCTTATAGAAATTTCCCCCTCGATATAACACCTCATTTGTACATCCAGAATGAATATATATAGTGTGTTTTCGTGAGTCTTATACTGTGACGTTAAAAATGCATACTATTCTATCTTGTCTTTGTTTATGAAATGTGAGGGCTAGTCAGTCTGATTTTATATGATAATTTGATATTTTTTCTAATATTGGTATCTCTTAACTCGTTAAATGGAATGTTGCTATAAATGTCCATGTCTTTATATTTATGCAGTATGTTCTGAGAGTGTATTGTCGTGTGATTGTCTTTTTTTATCTTGTCTTTTATATTTCAATGTATTTCTTTATTTGTATTATTAGTGTTCTTTTTTAACAGATATTAATGTGCATCTAAGTCTTGTCTTAAGTTAGTGACTGTTTTGTTTGTTTGTTTTTCCTGGTGTTGCGGATGTTATGATGTCTTTGCATGATTTACCCTACTTTGCTCACTGTTCTATTTTTAGATGTTTTGTCCTAGATTTGTAGATGTGATTTCGTTGTCCTTTAATACTGCTGCGGATATTATCATATTCTTGCATATCTTGTCCTGCTTTATCGACAGTTTTGTGATTTCTTCGTGTGTTTTCAGCGCCTCTCTGCAAATAACAGACATTTTTACGTTTTTGCATGTCTGTCCTATTTTGTCGACTTTTCTCTGTCTTTTCCTTTTATGGTAGACGTCAGTGTTGTCCCTATTTAGCGTTGAGAATATTATTTCTTCGCATATCCTGTCCTGAATTATTTACTTTTCAATCTTGAGACGAGTTGTCCTAGTTTGGTAGATTTACGAGTATGCCCTTTCTTGGTCGCAAATGTGTCAAGTACTTTTATGTATTGTCCTATTCTTTCGAATATTCTGAGTCTTTTCCTAGTTTGGTAGACGTGTCTTTGATATACTTTTTTACTTTTTAATGTTGTTAATGTTCTTGTCTTTACATGTCTTGTTGGCCAGTTTTTATCTTTGGTTTATCTTGGTTTTTGGTTATCTATGGTTTGTCTTAGTTTGATAGATGTGTCCTTTACTCTTCTTTTCTCAGTCGCAGATGGTTAAGTCTTTGCATGTCTTGTCTTATCTTAGTTTGTCATTGTTTTGTCTATGCCTTGTCTTAGTTTGTCATTGTTCTGTCTGTCTTGTCTTACTTTGTCACAGTTCTGTCTATGCCTAGTCTTAGTTTTCCACTTTTCCATCTATGCCTTGTCTTGCTTTGTCATTATTTTTTCTATGCCTCGTCTTAGTTTGTCACTGTTCTGCCAATGTCTTGTCTTAGTTTGTCATTTTTCTGTCTAAGCCTTGTCATAGGTTGTCACTGTTCTGTATATGTCTTGTCGTAATTTTTTTACTGTTCTATTTATTTCACTGCTCTATCTATGCCTTGTCTTAGTTTGTCATCGTTCTGTGTATGTCTTGTCTTAGTTTGTCACTGTTCTGTATATCTATTGTCTTAGTTTGTCATTGTTCTGTCTATGTCTTGTCTTACTTTGTCATTGTTCTGTCTATGTCTTGTCTTAGTTTGTCACTGTTCTGTATATGTGTTGTCTTAACGTAATTTGTCACTGTTCTATATATGCCTTGTCTTAGTTTGTCATTGTTCTGTCTATGCCTTGTCTTAGTTTGTCATTGCTCTGTCTATGCCTTATCTTAGTTTGTCACTGTTCTGTATAAAGCTTTATCTTAGTTTGTCATTGTTTTGTCTATGCCTTGTCTTAGTTTGTCATTGTTCTGTCTGTCTTGTCTTACTTTGTCACAGTTCTGTCTATGCCTTGTCTTAGTTTTCCACTGTTCCATCTATGCCTTGTCTTGCTTTGTCATTATTTTGTCTATGCCTCGTCTTAGTTTGTCACTGTTCTGTATATATGTCTTGTCGTAATTTTTACTGTTCTATCTATTTGACTGCTCTTATGTCTTGTCTTAGTTTGTCATTGTTCTGTCTATGCCTTGTCTTGCTTTGTCATTATTTTGTCTATGCCTCGTCTTAGTTTGTCACTGTTCTGCCAATGTCTTGTCTTAGTTTGTCATTTTTCTGTCTAAGCCTTGTCATAGGCTGGTACTGTTCTGTATATGTCTTGTCGTAATTTTTTTTTACTGTTCTATCTATTTCACTGCTCTATCTATGCCTTGTCTTAGTTTGTCATTGTTCTGTCTATGTCTTGTCTTAGTTTGTCACTGTTCTGTATATCTATTGTCTTAGTTTGTCATTGTTCTGTCTATGCCTTGTCTTACTTTGTCATTGTTCTGTCTATGTCTTGTCTTAGTTTGTCACTGTTCTGTATATGTGTTGTCTTAACTTAATTTGTCATTGTTCTGTCTATGCCTTGTCTTAGTTTATCATTGTTATGTCTATGTTTTGTTTTAGTTTGTCACTGTTCTGTATATGTCTTGTCTTAGTTTGTAATTGTTCTGTCTATGCCTTGTCTTAGTTTGTCATTGTTCTGTCTATGTCTTGTCTTAGTTTGTCACTGTTCTGTCTATGCCTTGTCTTAGTTTGTCATTGTTCTGTCTATGTCTTGTCTTAGTTTGTCATTGTTCTGTCTATGCCTTGTCTTAGTTTGTCATTGTTCTGTCTATGTCTTGTCTTAGTTTGTCACTGTTCTGTATAAGCCTTGTCTTAGTTTGTCATTGTTTTGTCTATGCCTTGTCTTATTTTGTCATTGTTCTGTCTGTCTTGTCTTAGTTTGTCACAATTCTGTCTATGCCTTGTTTTAGTTTTCCACTGTTCTATCTATGCCTTGTCTTGCTTTGTCATTATTTTGTCTATGCCTCGTCTTAGTTTGTCACTGTTCTGTATATATGTCTTGTCGTAATTTTTACTGTTCTATCTATTTGACTGCTCTATCTATGCCTTGTCTTAGTTTGTCATTGTTCTGTCTATCTCTTGTCTTAGTTTGTCACTGTTCTGTATATGTCTTGTCTTAGTTTGTCATTGTTCTGTCTATGCCTTGTCTTAGTTTGTCATTGTTCTGTCTATGTCTTGTCTTAGTTTGTCACTGTTATTCTAAGCCTTGTCTTAGTTTGTCATTGTTTTGTGTATGCCTTGTCTTATTTTGTCTTTGTTCTGTCTGTCTTGTCTTAGTTTGTCACAATTCTGTCTATGCCTTGTCTTAGTTTTCCACTGTTCTATCTATGCCTTGTCTTGCTTTGTCATTATTTTGTCTATGTCTCGTCTTAGTTTGTCACTGTTCTGTATATGTCTTGTCTTAGTTTGTCACTGTTCTGTATATGTCTTGTCTTAGTTTGTCATTGTTCTGTCTATGTCTTGTCTTCGTTTGTCACTGTTCTGTATATGCCTTGTCTTAATTTATTCCTGTTTTGTCTATGTCTTGTTCTACTTTAGTAGATGTCTTCCTTGGGGTTTTCTCGTTTGGCAGATATTATGCCTATAATACCTTTGCATGTCTTGTACGATTTTATATATGTACGTTTCTAATCTTATTCGATATTCTGTCCACACCTTTATTCCAAATGGACGGTCAGTTTTTCATGCTTTGTTCAATTTATCAAGTTAAATGGACGTTGTTTTCTCGTGTAGAATTCCTTTTGGGGATATTCTGTTTTCGGATATTTTGCCTTGGTTTGGCGATGTTCTGTCTTTAAATGCATTAACCAAATATTGTTCTTCACCTCTCTATTCCAGTCTAGACTGTCTTTGTTATATTAATATTTTTCTTATCTAATTTCATGTTTGTCTATATATTTAAGTATAACTTGCCCTAGACCAGAGCATGATGTTTTCACATGTCTCGTTTGATATTTTGCCTTCGTGTCTAAATTTTGTGAATTGTCTGCATATCAAATTCAGCTTGTCCATGTGAGAGGATATCAAGTACATGTATTTGCTAGTCTTGTCCTAGCTTTAGCTTTATAGTTGTTTGGCCTGTGTATGTCTTGATTCTGCAGTAGAAGTCTTGTCCTCACATTTTGGTCCTGTCTCTGTATATCACACAGCAAGTTTGTCAAAGACTATGATACAGTATATAATTTTGCCTTTACATGTGATGTCCGCGCTTTCCGAATACGACTTTCCTATACGATTCAAGCTTGCCATATTCCTGCAGATATCTCTTCTCTAACTATTCAAATTTTATCTATGCGAGTCTAGATTGTCCTACTTTTGTGGATGCCTAATATTTTTACGACTTGCCTTCCGAACCATATGAATTATCTAGGGGATGGGCATTGTCTTTTCGTGTCTTGACATGTTTTGTCTTTTGAGGTTTTGTGTGTGAAATTCTCTCATATGTTGTCCCTGTTTGGGTACATATGTCATGTTTTCATAAGTGTTGCTTGTTTTAACTTAAAAAATGTAAAACAATGCCAAGGGAAAATAATTTTTTGTATGTCTTGTACTAATTTTGTGGATATTCTGTTCAGTGCTTTGTTTTTCAACTTTACTGCCTTCACTTTAATGATATTGCGCTCATTTTATTAAAATAGAGCACGTAACGAACCCATGGGGTTAAAGGTGCCACATTTTAGGGAATCTCCGCATGGCGACTTTTGTTTGATTGTTGTGATCATATACAACTCAGAACCAGAGAACCAGATCTCCTATCTCACGAGTTTTGCTAAATTACCTATCGTTTTTGTCAAGGACCACTGTGTCTTTGTTTTGTTTTAATTTTTATCCGTTAGACATTTAATCAGCTTATACCTGTCTTTTTGTCTTGTCCTCTTTTGTAAGGTATTATAAACGAGTTTGGGTTTATTCCTTCTTTTCTTCATCTGTTGTTTTTGTATTAGATTCTTCTTTGCTGTCTTTCTTGTCTTCTTTCTTTTCTTCTTTGTTGCCTTTTTTCTCGTTTTCATCAACCTTTTGTTCATTCTCTTCTTTCTTCGGTACAGTCTTTGCATCAACATCATCCTCGGACTCCATTCGCTCAATACTGAGTTTACCGATTTTACTTGATTTCTTTCGGCTGACCTTTTCAATCAGTCTCCTCACCTCATTGTGAAGGTCATCGACAGCGTCCGCGATCAGTTCTATCTTCTTGTCTAGATTCTGTTGCTTTCGTTCCTCCCTGCGAGCCGCTTCCTCGTCTATGAGGTTATCTTTGCGCAACATTTGTTTACCTATTTCACTCAGCATTGTCTTTGCTTCCGGATATTCAGTCAAAGCATCCCATAAGTCAAACTTACTAAGACAGAATAAGTCCGAGTAGCCAACACTTCGGACACTGGCTGTTCGACGGTTTCCAGTCTTGTTTCCAGCAATGTTCAAAATACTTATTTCACCGAATACGGCACCATCACCGAGCGTAACGAAAATTTTCTTGCCGTCTTCCGAAACCACTTGCAATTTCCCGCGTTTAATAATATACATTTCTTTGCCTATGTCACCCTTTCTGCAAATATAATCCCCTGGACTGAATACCTGCAATCGCAATTTCAGGACGAGTTCGACCAGCAATCCCGGCTCACAATCCTTGAAAATATTCACTCGTCGCAGTGTTTGTAGATGAACGTGAATGGCTATTTCGGCGCGCAATTTTTCGGGAAGAAATTCCAACGCTGCTTTATCGTCAACGGACTGCTTGTTGTTCCACGTGTAATCAAACCACTTCACAACCCTTTCCTGGAGAGCTCCGCTCACCTGACGAATGTCCATGTACCTTTTAACTGCGTCCACTTTATGCTGAAATTCGTTCCTAGACGCGTCCATTTCGTTAATCAGTGATCCGACATTACCAAAAATCGTAGCAAAAATGAGCACTCCCATTAAACTGCATATTATGCAGTAGATAAAGGAAACGGGATGTTCAGGGTAGGGGGTGTCGCCGATCGTTGTAAGGGTCAAGCATGACCAATAAAAACTATATACATATTGCATTAAGAAGTCAGAAAATTCCGATGTGGTTGTGTCTGGGTATGTCCAACCGTCGCTCCCGAATCCAAGGGTTCTACTGATGGCAAAATACAGACATGAATTCCAATGGATGATAATGATAATGATTAGAATGAGATTGATCACTCGTAATAAATTGGGGAAACTGGTATGGGTTTCTGCCAGATGAAAGAATTCCGCTACTCTCCACACTTTTATGCACTTATTCAAACGAAGTAAAACTTCAAACCCGATCAATAGATAAAAGAAATCCAGAGGAATGATAGATATGATATCCATATAGAATTTCCATGTACTTCTATAGACCTTGGCCAATCGCTTGGTGTCTCTCACCAGTAACCCTTGTTCCAAGAAACCTGAAAGAAATCAGGAGTTGTGAATTAAACAATAGAAATTCCTCCTAGTTGACATTAACTGTAACAGGTAATACCCGACATGTGACGTTTTGTCGTTCAAATTTGCGTGAAGGTGTTGTGCATATTAAAAATCTCGGGAAAAGCGGTTTGTCTGATATCGGGTCCCTTATATCATGTAAAATTGGAGGAAGGCATACAAGTATTCAATGAAATAGTTTATGAGAATAATTCTTGATTCTTTTTCTCGCTAATTAAACCTTTAAACTAATGCCTATATTATCTTGTTCTAAACATAAGACGGTAAAAAACATGATGGAGCAGCGTAACGTCACAAGTAGTGTGACGTCACAATTTAGCGGTCGCCCTGTGCTAGATCGATGTTCAAGATCGATTGATCTAGAATCCCACTTCCGGTGGAATTCTTCAGTCTGGTATGCGAGAAAAGCATGTATATAGAATTGCAGACAAAATATAGAACCCATATTCCTTTATAGTCATTGACAGCTGTCCAGCCTTCCATTAATGCTCGTAAAATTCTTAAATCATTTGAGGTCACAATACTTTACACCTCGGTCATACCTTGGACAAACATTGAAAATATATTATGACGTCACGAAATTCAATAAATATTCCGTGAAAGGGATGGGTCAATTCGTTATTGTGTGATATAAGATAAGAAATAGACTATATTCCGGTTTTGATAATTGCTATCTTTTTGTCCGAGCTAATACATTTTTGGCGTTGTTTTTCATAGTGACGTCATAACGCATGGCATAGATTCATTATAACGTCACTATGAAAACAACAACGCTCCATCAGGAGATGCCGTAAAAGTATACGTGAATCATGAAGTGACGTCATATTTTTCTACATCAGCACTTTAAAATATTAGTACTGTAAATTGGGGAAAGGGGGTAGGGGCAATGTGATGACTCTCCTCCAGCAATAAACCTAATAAAGCCAAAACTCCGTATGAAATCAGGAAATGATTGTTGGTAATATATCCCACTAAGTTCCAGAGGCATTAAAGAACTTTAACTTACTGTTTATTTAAAATCTAGCTTACCTATCTTAACAAGAAGATACAGGTTTGAACAACTGTGTCCTAAACCCCTCTTACGGTGTACGCGTTTAAATTTTGTTATGTGTATTTGACCCATCGCTTTTGCGGAATATTTATTGAATTTTGTGATGTCACATTGGATTTTCAATATTTGTCCAAGGTATGAGCGGGGGTGTAAAGTATTGTGACGTCATCTGATTTTAACATTTTTTTCGTGCATAAATGAAAGGGTCAAGTGACCCATCGCTTTTGCGGGATATTCATTACATTTCGCGACGTCAGATTACATTTTCCGTATTTGTCCGAGGTATGACCAAGGAGTATATATTGTGACGTCATCTGATTTCAACAACTTTTCGAGCATAAATGGAAGGGTCAATTCAATTGTTTTTATATATAACACATGACGTCCATCTTACCTATACGACTTTTGATAAACATGTCAAACATATAGATGGCGTCACACAGATAGTCCATGACGAACCAGTAGGCGAGTAACTCGGGAACTTGTAGTTTGTCGTAATAGGAGGCTCGCATCACGATAAACACCAGATTATACATCACTGCTAGGCATGCTATACACGACCACCAATAGTAACCTGACTCAGCTGGGTCCAATACAACTTCCCGCCAAAATCTGAAAAAAGCGGGAAATTCGAACGATAACGGCGACAAAAGTAATGACATTGTTTTTGCTTTTGAATGTCATATATTTCTACAGAATATAGATCATTTTTATGGATAGTATGTATAGATTTATTTGGAATCAGGAGATAATCAATATATACAATCATGCAAAGATCTATATATGCACAACCGCTGTAATTGCCTGAGATAAAGCTTTCAAGACCTATGTATTTTATTTCTGTATAAAGTACATTAATCGGTGACGTCATAACGCCCCATATTTGACCCACTTTTCAACACAGAAAACGATGTTTGGCAGACTTTTGATTGTTAAGCTTAGGACGTCATAATGGAAGGTTCGACATTTCCAACCTTGGGTGACGTCATTAAAGTCGTATATTGCGCTAAAGTGCTTGACATTCGACGAAAGTATGTCATTCTGGATAAACGTTACGTTGTCATGGGACACCGGCTGTTTCTTTCAATTTATAACTTCCCCCCGGAATGATTTAATGATGCAGTTTATAAATAGGAAATGGAAGTTTCCAGTATGATATTTTGGCGTCAAAAGCGCATATATATAGAATAAGTGTCTTATTTTGTGTTTTCATGCAGGAATAAAGTACAATGTCTGATGCATTTATGAGATATAATGCGCTAACGCGCATTATATCTAATAAATGCATCAGCCATTGTACTTTATTCCTGCATGAAAACACAAAATAAGACACTTATTCTATATATACAATACATAATAGACAACGTTCCGATGTTGAAAATGACTCTAGATGTCCGAGCTGATAGCTTTTATCGATATTTCTCATTGTGACGTCACAATAAAAGCGTAATTGCGAGAAAAAAATGATAATTTTTACAATCAAATTACGTTTTAAACTTTAATGTCACTATCAAGAATATCGCCAAAAATTATCATATGGCATTAAGACAGGCATTTTCATCATTGGCAAGTGGTTTATTCACTTATACTAATATGCGATTTTAGTAATACTGACATCTTGCAGTTGTATAGGTATTATTGTGAAGTCAACATTTCCTATGGAGGCGTCATTGTTTTGATTTCTTTTTCCTTATTTTTATATCGGTTTCCATGAGACCGCTTTACGTCAAATCTATTCTACGTCAGTGGGCCGTTTCACAAAGAATCATGCGTACGATATTTTACGTACGTACAAATAAATTCCTTAAGTGTAAAGGAATTTATCTGTGCGTAAGTAAAATATCGTACGTATGATTCTTTGTGAAACGGCCCCCAGATGCTTACCCAAAGGGGTAGATAACTCTTGATTACGATAGGACAACCCCTCCACCCAAAACTTGTAAACTCCGATTTTATGATTTGTAGAGGAGGTTTACATGATTTTATCGATTGATAAGTTATATTGCTACTAGAAACAAGAGGCAACCAACCCCATAGCGGTGCGTCTGTATTCGAACCCCTATCACCTGCACCGAAAGCTTAATTTTGTATTATTTCGCCTATATCATTAAATAGTACATATATTTTTCTAAAGGTTATGCGATTGATCTTTCATAATATAGGTAGGAGCTCTGAGAAATTAGCTCTAACTAGAGAGTTCTCCAAATTCTTTTTAAAATTACTTTCACAAATGTACATCTTCAAGCTCAATTTTTTCTTCTCAAACACTACAATATGAATATTATACAAAGTTTATTATAAAAAATATAATAACCATAGAATTATACTTACTTTTTTCTGAATATGTCTGTACAGTTCCATTCTACATTATCCAGTGTGTGCGCTCGGCTCACTACGGTGAATTTTTCTAAGAAAGGGTCTGGCTCCGTGATACTTGACCGTCTGAACTATAGATATAATTTTCAAAGTGCTTAAACTAGATATCATAAAAAAATCACACTTGTATCAAAACAAAGTATGATTTATAAAGAAGATTTTAATTAACAAACCCAAACACCCCCCCCCCCCATTTTAATCAGTATTTTCTAAAGACATTTTGACCGTCTGAACTGACTGTAGATATAATTTTCTACAGAGCTTAAGCTTGATATACATCATAAAAATCACACTGGTATCATACCAAAAAAATGTAATTTTATCAAGAAATTTTTATTCTATTAACCACTACCTCCCCTTTTCCTTTTTTTTTTCGGATCAGTATTTTCGAAAGACATGTTAAACACACATGCAAATATTTTGTTTTTCGTAATACAGAGTTATACCCTTTGTACAAGTATCTGACGTAGTATAACTTTGACGTAAACCATCTCTATGGAAACTTATTTAAAATTACGATAAACGAAAATCAAAAATACGATGCTATGACCTCATAATAGTTTTGACGTCAGGGTCCGGCGCCATAAACTGAGAATATACTTAAGTCAAAAATTCATATTCCTCTGTTTATCATTGAATTAATAAGTGGGATTTGGATTTTATTGAGTTTTATTCTACTGATAAATAGAATTAAACCATTCTGCATTAAAATTCATTTGAACGTTTGATAATAGAATAAATTAAAATGAAGTTTTTGACTTAAGTATATTCTCAGTTTATGGCGCCGGACCCAGATATGTACTCACAAGGAAAGTAACTCTGTATTGCGAAAATCGACAATAAACTTCAGAGTAATAACAGTAAGCCACATAAAATTTCATAAAAAGAACTGGGTCCCTGGTAAGTTTAGGGGACCATGTGTATGTGTGTGTGTGTGTAGGTGTGTGTGTGTGTGTAGGTGTGTGTGTGTGAGGCCAGGGTGTGTGTGTGTGTGTGTGTGTGTGTGTGTCACTGTGTGTGTGAGAGTGTGTGTGTGAAAGGGGGGAGGGGGGTGCGTGAGTGTGGGTGTCTAATATTCTTATCTTTATTCTAAATTCCATTCTACTGAGTTATTAAAATTTATCAAATTTTGATTTGTATCCTAATTTGTAAGATGTGCATACTGAAAAGTACATGTATTTCCAATACAAATATAAGGAAAACAGATTTTAACTTGTACAGAATCCCTTACGCTTATCTCCCAATCCATCCTACAAGTGATAGCAAAAAAATTTAAAGATTAAAGTCGTGTTAAAATCTGCAGTGAAAACACCACGCTTCTACAAAACTAAGTCAGTACCTCTGAACGTTGAATAATAAAATGAATGCACAGGTGCAAAGGGAAATATTTTCTTTATGAAAATTAGCGCTACCACGACATAAAAATATGAAGAAAAACAAACAAAAAGCATTTTGGCTTCAAATCTAATATAGAAAAATTTCCCCTTTTCGTCTTTGTTCACGTTCTTGAAAACTTACTACATTTGAAGTTAAAAAAGCGGGGTGCCAGGTGACAAATAAAAGCAAAAACAAAACCCCAAACAAACAAAAACAAAAACAAAAAAAAAAACAAACAAACAAACAAACAAACCCGCGACTCGACCTCAACTTTGGCCTTTTGCGCTAAAATAAGGCTGCGCTAATATATGTTCACCCATAGTAATAATATATTTTGTAAGATGTGTTTACTTACCGATGCTCTCCGCTTCTATAACAATAAAGATAATGAAGTGATATAATACACTGAATTATGTATCAAACTATCAAATAGTGTGGACATTAATGTAAAGAAAGACTGAAAAACTTGACGAAATAACTCAATTATATCTAAGGTCATAAAATGAAACATCACTTAATTCAGATTGCTTTACAATGCTTTGTCTATATCAATGATATAATACATTTATAATACAAATATCTTTTTACTTACTTTGGTTTCTTTCTTGGCCTACAAAATTACAATAGGATTTATTTTTAAAGACTGCATTCAAATTATCATCAAGGAATGATTTCGACTTGCCAAATTCATACAAATCGACTGAATTCCACGTAAATTCAGATTTTCACTATTTTATGAGATGAGGTTCGAAACCTTACTATATAGGGCATAAGCAGGAGGCTATCAACTTCTTAAACATGGACTCATTCCTGGAAATGAATCCGAATCGCCTCGGTCTGAATCACATACCCTATGACGGACGGGTATCGGCCCGTATAGCTCAATGGTAAGAGTGCACGTCTTAATAGCGGAAGGTTAATTCTCTGTTCGAATCCCGGGTACAGCCACATCATTTTCTCTTACCTGTAGCATTTGGGGCCTTGGCCGGCCCTCATAATTTGCATGTTGGTCTGTGCAGTATTAAGGTTACGATATTTGGGCTGTTGGTTGTTTCGGTTTCCCGGATTGAAGACCTTTGACAGAGGAGGAGTGTGAAGAACGGGTACCTGCCCTCATAGCTCAATGGTTAGAGCGTCCGTATTAATAGCGGAAGGTTCTGTGTTCGATTCCCGGTCCGGTCACATCTTTTTCTCCTGTCTATAACACCCTCAAGCTAAATGTTTCAATGCTACATTAGGCCTCCCCTACACAGACAACATTTGGATTGTCTACGAGTGGTTTATTGTGTAAAGTTTATATAAGAATAAATTACCATACAATATGTTAGATAATAAGATATATATAGTATGGTAATAAAACTGTTTAGAAACATTTTGAATTATATTACTTTATTGATTAATAATACTTCAGGAATCGTCCTGCATTTTATGACAGAAACACAAGTAGAATTGCTTACACCTAAACCCTGAACGGAAAACCAAATGCCGTATGAAGTAGAGTTGTTGGTTGATTAGTGTTTTACGTCGCTTTCAACAATTTTTCAGTTAAACCGCAACATGGAAGCAGTAGGTAACCAACCTCTAAAACATAGTGGCACAGTCCGGGAATCGAACCCGGATCGTCTGCACCGAAAGCCAAGGGCTTAACCAATACACCAAACCTGTCTCTCGAAGAAGAGTTGAATATCGAATAGTCTACGTTCAGAATCATGGGATAAGAATGTACTGAGTAATGATATTCATCATGATGTAAGGTACTGTCAAAAGCCATCGAAACACCGTCGATAAATATAAAACACAATGAATGTCTACAAACCCTCGGATCCACAGTATGTACACTGTAAATAACGTCTATTATGTACATGTATATGATATCTGCAGACCCGAGTGTTACGTAGACATATTTTATATTTATCGACGGTGTTTCGAGGGCCTGTGGGTACTGCAGTGTAAATCATGATGCTACAGTACAGTAATAGTTCAAACCAACTTACTCCATCGATAGCTTTCGTCCATTTAGACGGTTCTTTGCTGCCAGATTCTGGTTTCACCTGTCCTTTCTTAAACATTGTTGTTCCGAAATCTAAACCATTTTTTCTATACTTTTAAACATTACACAACAGAATGAAATAAATAAACAAAATGGTCGCCATTTTTGCGATAAGCAGTTTCTAACGTCATATCCTCCCAAACAATGACGTTACGTCACTATGACGTCACGTTAATTTTGGCGCGTTTTACTTTCATTACTTTCAAGTGCAAACTTGTCAAACGTCTATATGAAACAATTTTATTCATTTTTGGACGTTTTAAAATACATGTATAATTTATATATACTACTATGGCAATGAGTTAATGTACATTAGATATTTAATACATATTCTACTATTATCCTTTCCTTATTTATATATTTTGTTTACTGGTCGAAATCTATAGTAAAGATTCGAAGTAGTCCTCCAAAGGGAAGTCCGGTACATAAAAAGTAAAGGAACACAAACACGTTATATAGCAAATTTTCGGCCTCACGACCTTTATGAATTAACTTAAGAGGTGACAAATATAAAGCTATATTAAATCCATGTTTACGTCTCAAAAATGCATAAGCTTCTCAAATCTCAGTGGCGGATTCAGAGGGGGCGGGAGCCCCGCCCCTTTTGATCACATATTTACTAGTAAAAATCCAGATTTTGCACCAAAAATGGCTGAGAAGTTTGGCTAATACCCATTTGCCCCCCCCCCTCTTTTGGAAATCCTGGATCCGCCACTGAATCTATAGTGTTCTTTACTAATACTTCAAACTTTAAGAAACTTGAACTTAAAATACTGGTATGCTTCGGATATATATTACAATCCTTTTCACATGAACACAACGCGGTTCGGAAAGTATTTTAATCAATCGTCAGAAGAGCTTTGTTATCCATCTGTGATCTATGTCGCTCTGCCTTGAAAACACCACTCGAATGGTCTAGTCGAAAAAGAACAAAACCTGTAAGGACCTTGAGTACGTTATACCTACTGGCTTTCAGTAAAATCCTTTCAGCAGTACTGAAGAAGTTGAAAATGTTTTAAAAACAGTTAACAGACAGATGGAGAAGGACGAGCGATGGACGTATTGCTATGACTGTAACTCACTTGAGTTCCACTCGGATGAGCTTAAAACAAAATAAACAAAAACGGATAGCTTGGTACAGCGCGCTCACTCCTTTTATAGTCAGCTCTACAAAATGTCCTAGCATGCAACACAAGATTTTCATTTTTAAAAAGCCTGCACACTATCTACAGAGGCACGCACATCCAGTTGTGAAGAAGGATCAGGGTATCGGAGTCTGTGCAACATGCGTGCGGTCATGCGTGCGCATGTGGTGGAGAAGAATTATGTCTGAAATGCATACTGATCATGAAACATATAACCGTATTTAAATGTAAACAAAATAAGAAATGTGTCCAAAGAACAAAATTTAGAGTTATTGAACTATATGGTGACGGCGCCTGTCTGATGCAATGCACAGAAATATAGACCTTAGCAACAGATCCATCCCATGTGACGAGGGATCTTTTACGTGTCACGGCTGCCGGCTTATGAAATACATGTATTGCAATTGATGTTTAAATTACATTTCATAAATTGCAATATGTCATAGGACACTACATGTACACTTTTACATGTGCCTCTTTTCGGAAATCCTGGATCCGAGTTTTTGTGACGTGTTTGAGACATACATACGCGTGTGACAAAGATTTCTTAACCAATGTAAAAAGAAAAATCCATGAAAAGATAAAACGTTAAATATTATTGAAAAGAGATGAAATAATTAATTTACATCTTCTCTACCTTATCTTGGCACGAAATTTGATCATAAATCCGTTTACATGTGAATGGAATACTTCATACATGCATTAAACACATACAATGTTACAACAGATACGTGGTAGCATGCCCATCCTCTCTCCCCTTCTTGTATGAGCGGGTTTCCGAAACCGATGTAATATAATGCAGCAGAATCTTCTGTGTAATATGACCAATCTCACCATATATACATATATATATACCCAAACATTTCGGCCGCTCTTCGGGCCGCTACTCTACACTACCCTTTTTTTATGTTGTTGTTGTTGTTTATTGTTTTACTTTGGTTTTTTGTTCAGCTCTTCAGGCCGGAAAATTTAATATTGCTATGTACATGTATGACTGACGGTCAGTAGCACATGATGCTATATACATGTATGACTGACGGTCAGTAGCACATGTATGACTGACGATCAATAGCACATGATGCTATGTACATGTATGACTGACGGTTAGTAGCACATGATGCTATGTACATGTATGACTGACAGTCAGTAGCACATGATGCTATGTACATGTATGACTGACGGTCAGTAGCACATGATGCTATGTACATGTATGACTGACGGTCAGTAGCACATGATGCTATGTACATGTATGACTGACGGTCAGTAGCACATGATGCTATGTACATGTATGACTGACGGTCAGTAGCACATGATGCTATGTACATGTATGACTGACGGTCAGTAGCACATGATGCTATGTACATGTATGACTAACGGTCAGTAGCACATGATGCTATGTACATGTATGACTGACAATCAGTAGCACATGATGCTATGTACATGTATGACTGACGGTCAGTAGCACATGATGCTATGTACATGTAAGTAATGCTTTCAATTAAATGATTTTCATATAATACGAGTAAAACTAGATTTGGAACCCAAAATGGCCCAGTATTTTGGCTTATACTTGACTTTTACATGTGCCTCTTTTCCGAAATCCTGGATCCGCCACTGCTATCCGTGTTTTTTGTGACGTGTTTGAGATATACATACGCGTGTGACAAAGATTTCTGAACCAATATAAAAAAATCGATGAAAAGATAAAAGGTTAAATATTATTGAAAAGAGATGAAATAATTAATTTACATCTTTTCTACCTTATCTTGGCACGAAACTTTATTATAAATCCGTTTACACGTGAATGGAATACTTCATACATGCATTAAACACATACAATGTTACAACAGATACGTGGTAGCATGCCCCTCCTCTCTCCCCTTCTTGTATAAGCGGGTTTCCGACACCGATGGTAGTACAATGCAGCAGAATCTTCTGTGTAATATGACCAATCTCACCATATATACATATATATACCCAAACATTTCGACCGCTCTTCGGGCCGCTTCTCTTATTAATTATGAGATGGAGTTGTTGGTTAACTGGGTTTTGACATTACTTTCAACAAATTTTCAGTTATATCGTGATACGGAAGGAGGTAACTATCCTCTTAAACATAGTGGCGCAATTCGGGAATCGAACCCGTGATCACTCGCACAACCAGTTAAGTGGTTAATCACTACACCATGTCCGGCCCTATGACTGTAGGTAGAACCCTACATGTAGTGATCGTTAAGGTCAGTGAAGGTCATTCAAGGTCCATTTTGCGGTGATCTTGTGAAATATTGCAATGCCAACTTCATTCAGACTTGTAACTGTTTGAAACAGTGTATCCATCTTTGATCGGAAACCTCAAATTTCAAAATAGACGACCATGAAAAAAAATACATTAACTTCCGACAGCAGAGACAGTGAGCAAAGGATTTCGTTTAATATGACAATCTAATTGGAATCAGGAAATTATCAAATACACAACCGGATTATCAGAACAAGAGGCCCAAGAACCATAACTCTTACCTGAGCGGAAAATAACTTTGTGGACCTTAAATAATTTGTGATATCAAAGATGATTTTTCTCATTGCCTTTTTATTTTTCACTTAGCTAATAAATTTGATATGTTTGCTAAGAATTTGATCACTTCTCCCACCCTCATTCTTGAATATTGTGTTGATGTGATGTCATAACTATGACAACTAAAATTAATTCACATAAAAACACATATCACTACACATACATATCTTTGTTGTACTAGTTCTGCCCATCAACCCGGAATTTACATTGCCCACCCCATTTTACAATATTTTGTTTTAAAATGTGACAATGTTTTTTAATGGGACATAATAAGATTCAATTTTTAAAACCAGAATTTTGTTTTCATCATTTTCACTGAGGAAAAATGCACCAGAAATTTGTGACCGACTTTTTGGATCTGGTACAAGTCCTGCCCCAACATCCTTTGTATACATGTATTTAACTCATCATATATAGCAATATATTCGTAAGGCCACCTTTAAAGAATTGTTGGTTTGCTATTTCCTGACACCCTGTAGGATGGGCAAGTAAGTAGAATTTGTTTTTCATTAAGGTATTCCATGTATGACAAAGGTATTATTAGCCTTTTTCCAAACTTTCATTTCTTGTTTAAATGCTGTGTTTAAATTAAACTTCATATGACAGAAAACGATGTTTGTTGGGATTTTCAACCACATAAAACAATCTTTTCACTGAAAGTGGAAAAGTTTCAAAGGGTAGCAAAAAGCTGGAAATGAAATGAAGTGCCAGTCTTTTGCTCCTGTCCCCCCCCGACGCCATTTTGAAATGCTTCGTACGATCTTGCAGTATCAAACTTTTTTAACCAACTGGCCTGTATCAAGTGATTAAAACCAGCACTTTGCAAACTGATCTACGTCAGTTCTATTTATTGCTTAAGATTTCATCAAATTCTTAAATATACATGTACATAATATGTACAGCCTTCGGCCACACAAAGAAATATGCATGTTTCCTATAACTGGAAAAAAATTAGGGTAGGTAGGTCGATATTATTTTTTTTTTAATCTTTTAGTTATTTCTGAATCAAAGTTTGATGGCAAAAGAATGCATTTGGACCACTCAAAACAACATTTTTTGTCAAATAAAAATTATCCCCTGGAGAACAAAAACTAGGAGCGTGCGATATTTCCCGTATATCAGTGTACTGCAATATTTTCCATGGGGATAATATATTGCAATATCAATACCAGATACCAGTATTTGATGATATATCTTAGACATAAGAATAAGTCACCAATATCCATACTAAACTGTACTTAACACATCCGATATCTCAGAAATGAATTTGTAGACTATCACATGATACCGACTGAGAAGATTAAATTATCAAATCCGATACAGTAAAGCATTCATTTACCCGATGACAATTAGTGCTAATAATTTTGAGACACTGCAAATTATATGCAATTTAAAGAATAAAACTAACTTTATTAAATCACATTTAAATTATTATGTGAACCAAAGTTAATTACCTGTACATATTTCACACAATTAATTGTTATTTTCAATCAAATTCAATGAAATTTGCCTTGGTTTTCTTGTAACAGTGCATTTGTGCAGTAAATTGCAATAATATTAAAATGAAATATCACAATATATCGCAATGTGGTTTCCAATCATAATACCTAACCCTGACAAAAACTACATTTTAAGGCAAAAAGTCAAGACTGGAATAACGTTCTTTAAAAAAGTTTAGGGTGGGGCCAAAAATAAGGGTAGGGTGGGTTACAGGAAACATGCATATATTTTTTTTCACCTTGTAAGTGTCTGCATGTCACATTTAATGATTTGAGGAGAAACACATAAACCTCCTACCAACACATACAAGAAATAACAGTTTTCAATACTGTACACAAAATGACTGAATTCATGAAACAAAACCTCTATGTTGAAAGTGCAACCACATATATATCACTAGGTCTTTCTTTTGTGTTTCTTATGTTTATGCTTTTTGTGCTTTGAACGTTTACGCTTATTTCCTATTTCCTTCACTTTGTCTGACGTTTCCTCAGAATCATCATCAATGATTTCTCCTTCTGATAAATTTGGAAATAATAATTCCAAGATTTTAGATTCCACTTTCCTTTGAATTATCTTATCCTTCTGTCCTTTTTCTTTTGATTTCTTTTTATGTGTTGAGGCCTGGGCAAAATTTGTCTCTTCGCCTTTGTCCCCTCCTGCACTACTATGATTTGAGATACAGTCCGAGACATCTTCTTGTCTATTATCACCTGAATCAATCAAGTCCAACTTTTCTATTTCTATATTGGATTTTTTTTCTTTCCATGATTTCTTTTTCACTCTTCTTTCAGATCTCGAATTTTTTGCACTAAATTGATTGTCCCATACATCTTCAATTTCAGAGATTGGTGATTTTCTTTTTTGACCATTAACACTTTCATCTGTTTCTTTTTTTCTTTTTCTATTTGCATGTTTACTTTTTGTTTTATCTCTTTCCAGTTTAATTTTTGCATTCCGTTTGATTTTATTACACTGAATATCTGACTTATTTTCCTCATCATTCTCTGTAACTTTAAAAACCTTTTTCTTCTTTCTTTGCTTTATGCTAGACTGTCCCTCCTGATCAATATCACTAAAGCTTTTGGAAGAGGCTGTTGACAAATCACTATCACTATCGAAGTCAAACTTACTTTCATTCATTCTCTGAAATTCTGTCTCTTTTTTTAAGTCATCTAATTGGTCATAAAATTCCATGTGTTTCTTGTAATTTTTCATGTAACTCATGTACTGTGAATGATAATATTCGTCAATGTCTTCATGCGGAATATTTCCATTGTAGAAATGACCTCTACCATGACCTGGAAATCTCCCTCTTCTGTATCCTTGACCTTTAAAGCTCCCAGAATGACGATGATGATATTTTTTGTCATCTCTTGAATGACTTCTTTTTTCACACTTGTGACTGGAATCAGTATCTGAATCATGTGAACTCTTCCTCCTCTTTCTTTTGTAACTGTCTTTAGAATTTGACTCTTTTGACCTGTCTCTGCTCCTTCGTCGCCTATAGAATTTCTCATTGTCAGAATCATCGTAACTTTTTCTTCTGTCTCTTTTAGGACTACGATGTCGATCTGAATCAGATGAGTTCTTTCTGCTGTATCTAGAATGATTGCGTTCCTTTTCTCTGCTTGCAGATCTTACAATTCTAGGTTTTCTGCTGAATGGATTTCTAAGTGTACTAACTAGCATATTCCGCAGGAATCGCTTATTTGCTTTTGGAATTCCCTGCTGTTGCCTACAACAGGATTTAACAACATGTTTTATCAGTGGATATATTACCTCATAATCATTGCAAGCTAACAGAGAGTACTGAAATTAAAATTTGGAAAACAAAAACTGACATCTCTTCCCTGGAAGTAAGGGCTTTAGAATTGTTAAAAAGATTGCCTACTGTGAAATACTTTATTTCTTAGGATTCCAATTTTCATGTTTTTACTACAAAGTATTCACTAATGATAGAAAGTCATGTAGATATTTATTATGGAGCTGCAAGCTGCCTCATACTATATCGTAATGCAATAGTGCTGGTATGTGGAAATTATTCCTACAATCCGATCAGAAAATAATCACTTTATTGAAATATAAATCACAAGTTTATTATGTTTTATTCCTGAAATGCGACCCTAGAGATTTTATGAATGAAATCTCTACCCGACACCTGCACTTTGCCCATATGAAAAGTGTTCTAGGGGGGAAGAAAATTTTGGATTAAGTAATTTATAACTACTGTTATCTATATTTATATAACCAAGTGTCCTGTTAATTTTACTTTAGTGAACCATGGTCTTTATATTATCTTGGGACAGTGTTTAATCAAACAATGTTTCCCTATACAAAATTTTATACCCTTATTACACATATATTCAATAGGTTATGCGCTATGAAATTAAGCCTATGGAATCAACATGTATGACTGACGGTCAGTAACACATGATGCTATGTACATGTATGACTGACAGTCAGTAGCACATGATGCTATGTATATATACTATGACTGACAGTCAGTAGCACACGATGCTATGTACATGTATGACTGACAGTCAGTAGCACATGATGCTATGTACATGTAGTATGACTGACAGTCAGTAGCACATGATGCTATGTATATATACTATGACTGACGGTCAGTAGCACACGATGCTATGTACATTTATGACTGACGATCAGTAGCACATGATGTTATGTACATGTATGACTGACAGTCAGTAGCACATGATGCTATGTACATGTATGACTGACGATCAGTAGCACATGATGCTATGTACATGTATGACTAACAATCATCAGCACATGATGCTATGTACATGTATGACTGACAGTCAGTAGCACATGATGCTATGTACATGTATGACTGACGATCAGCAGCACATGATGCTATGTACATGTATGACTGACAATCAGCAGCACATGATGCTATGTACATGTATGACTGACAATCAGTAGCACATGATGCTATGTACATGTATGACTGACGGTGAGTAGCACATGATGTTATGTACATGTATGACTGACGGTGAGTAGCACATGATGCTATGTACATGTATGACTGACGGTCAGCAGCACAAGTCATGATGCTATGTACATGTATGACTGACGGTCAGCAGCACATGATGCTATGTACATGTATGACTGACGGTCAGTAGCACATGATGCTATGTACATGTATGACTGACGATCAGTAGCACATGATGCTATGTACATGTATGACTGATGATCAGTAGCACATGATGCTATGTACATGTATGACTGATGATCAGTAGCACATGATGCTATGTACATGTATGACTGATGATCAGTAACACATTATGCTATGTTAGTATGTACATGTATGACTGACCATCAGTAGCACATGATGCTATGTACATGTATGACTGATGGTCAGTAGCACATGATGCTATGTACATGTATGACTGACGATCAGTAGCACATGATGCTATGTACATTTATGACTGATGATCAGTAGCACATGATGCTATGTACATGTATGACTGATGATCAGTAGCACATGATGTTATGTACATGTAAGTAATGCTTTCAATTTAATGATTTTCATATTCATAATTCTAATGACCTCCAAAATGAAGTCCGGTACATAATAAGTAAAGGAACATAAACACTCTATGTTGCAACATAGTGTTTGTGTTCCTTTACATAATTCTAGACTGTAAATTTGTGGGTACATGCACCACAAAAGCCTTGAAAACTGTATTTCCATCAAAAGAAAATCTTCACAGTATTCTGCATAGTGATCACAAATAACAAAGGAGGAGGTAAGAATGAAAGTGGAGTGACTCTTTCATGCAAAAATTCATACTACGTGATTACAGACCCATTGCTTTCACTGAATATTTTCGGAATTTCGTGATGTCACAATACATTTTCAATATTTGTCCGAGGCATAACCAAGGTGTAAAGTATCATGATGTCATCTGATTTAACAATTTTTCGAGCATAAATGGAAGGGTCACTTGGTACAATAATGCCTGCCACTCCAGTCAATGCACTATAACACTATGCACTATACTCTTAAGAGTCAATGCATTATACTGCCAATCACCAGGCACTATGCTCTTAGAGTCAATGCATTATACTGCCAATCACCAGGCGCTATGCTCTTAGAGTCCATGCATTATACTGCCAATCACCAGGCACTATGCTCTTAGAGTCAATGCATTATACTGCCAATCACCAGGCACTATACTCTTAAGAGTCAATGCATTATACTGCCAATCACCAGATGCTATGCTCTTAGAGTCAATGCATTATACTGCCAATCACCAGGGGCTATGCTCTTAGAGTCAATGCATTATACTGCCAATCACCAGGCGCTATGCTCTTAGAGTCAATGCATTATACTGCCAATCACCAGGCACTATGCTCTTAGAGTCCATGCATTATACTGCCAATCACCAGGCACTATGCTCTTAGAGTCAATGCATTATACTGCCAATCACCAGGCGCTATGCTCTTAGAGTCAATGCATTATACTGCCAATCACCAGGCACTATGCTCTTAGAGTCAATGCATTATACTGCCAATCACCAGGCACTATGCTTTGAGAGTCAATGCATTATACTGCCAATCACCAGGCGCTATGCTCTTAGAGTCAATGCATTATACTGCCAATCACCAGGCACTATGCTTTGAGAGTCAATGCATTATACTACCAATCACCAGGCGCTATGCTCTTAGAGTCAAGCATTATATTGCCAATCACCAGGCGCTATGCTCTTAGAGTCAATGCATTATCCTGCCAATCACCAGGTGCTACGCTCTAAGAGTCAATGCATTATACTGCCAATCACCAGGCACTATGCTTTGAGAGTCAATGCATTTTACTGCCAATCACCAGGCACTATACTCTTAGAGTCCATGCATTATACGGCCAATCACCAGGCGCTATGCTCTTAGAGTCAATGCATTATATTGCCAATCACCAGGCGCTATGCTCTTAGAGTCAATGCATTATCCTGCCAATCACCAGGCGCTACGCTCTTAGAGTCAATGCATTATACTGCCAATCACCAGACGCTATGCTCTTAGAGTCAATGCATTATATTGCAAATCACCAGGTGCTATGCTCTTAGAGTCAAAGCATTATATTGCCAATCACCAGGCGGTATGCTCTTAGAGTCAATGCATTATACTGCCAATCACCAGGTGCTATGCTCTTAGAGTCCATGCATTATACTGCCAATCACCAGGGGCTATGCTCTTAGAGTCAATGCATTATACTGTCAATCACCAGGCGCTATGCTCTTAGAGTCAATGCATTATACTGCCAATCACCAGGCGCTATGCTCTTAGAGTCAATGCATTATATTGCCAATCACCAGGCACTATGCTCTTAGAGTCAATGCATTATACTGCCAATCACCAGGCACTATGCTTTGAGAGTCAATGCATTTTACTGCCAATCACCAGGCACTATACTCTTAGAGTCCATGCATTATACTGCCAATCACCAGGCACTATGCTCTTAGAGTCAATGCATTATACTGCCAATCACCAGGCGCTATGCTCTTAGAGTCAATGCATTATACTGCCAATCACCAGGCGCTATGCTCTTAGAGTCAATGCATTATACTGCCAATCACCAGGCGCTATGCTCTTAGAGTCAATGCATTATACTGCCAATCACCAGGCACTATACTCTTAGAGTCAATGCATTATACTGCCAATCACCAGGCGCTATGCTTTGAGAGTCCATGCATTTTATTGCCAATCCCAGGTGCTATGCTCTTAGAGTCAATGCATTATACTGCCAATCACCAGGCACTATACTCTTAGAGTCAATGCATTATACTGCCAATCACCAGGCACTATGCTTTGAGAGTCAATGCATTATACTGCCAATCACCAGGCACTATGCTTTGAGAGTCAATGCATTATACTGCCAATCACCAGGCACTATGCTCTTAGAGTCAATGCATTATACTACCAATCACCAGGCACTATGCTTTGAGAGTCAGTGCATTATACTGCCAATCACCAGGCGCTATGCTCTTAGAGTCAATGCATTATACTGCCAATCACCAGGCACTATGCTTTGAGAGTCAATGCATTTTACTGCCAATCACCAGGCACTATACTCTTAGAGTCCATGCATTATACTGCCAATCACCAGGCGCAATGTTCTTAGAGTCAATGCATTATACTGCCAATCACCAGGCACTATGCTTTGAGAGTCAGTGCATTATACTGCCAATCACCAGGCACTATGCTCTTAGAGTCCATGCACTATACTACCAATCACCAGGCACTATGCTTTGAGAGTCAGTGCATTATACTGCCAATCACCAGGCGCTATCCTCTTAGAGTCAATGCATTATACTACCAATCACCAGGCGCTATGCTCTTAGAGTCAGTGCATTATACTGCCAATCACCAGGCACTATGCTTTGAGAGTCAGTGCATTATACTACCAATCACCAGGCATTATGCTTTGAGAGTCAATGCATTATACTGCCAATCACCAGGCACTATGCTCTTAGAGTCAATGCATTATACTGCCAATCACCAGGCACTATGCTTTGAGAGTCAATGCATTATACTGCCAATCACCAGGCACTATGCTCTTAGAGTCAATGCATTATACTGCCAATCACCAGGCGCTATGCTCTTAGAGTCAATGCATTATACTGCCAATCACCAGGCACTATACTCTTAGAGTCAGTGCATTATACTACCAATCACCAGGCACTATGCTTTGAGAGTCAATGCATTATACTGCCAATCACCAGGCACTATACTCTTAGAATCCATGCATTATACTACCAATCACCAGGCACTATGCTTTGAGAGTCCATGCATTATATTGCCAATCACCAGGCGCTATGCTTTGAGAGTCAATGCATTATACTACCAATCACCAGGCACTATGCTTTGAGAGTCCATGCATTATATTGCCAATCACCAGGTGCTATGCTTTGAGAGTCAATGCATTATACTACCAATCACCAGGCACTATGCTTTGAGAGTCCATGCATTATATTGCCAATCACCAGGCACTATGCTTTGAGAGTCAATGCATTATACTGCCAATCACCAGGCACTATGCTCTTAGAGTCAATGCATTATACTGCCAATCACCAGGCACTATGCTTTGAGAGTCAATGCATTATACTGCCAATCACCAGGCACTATGCTCTTAGAGTCAATGCATTATACTGCCAATCACCCGGCACTATGCTCTTAGAGTCCATGCACTATACTACCAATCACCAGGCACTATGCTTTGAGAGTCAGTGCATTATACTGCCAATCACCAGGCACTATGCTATGAGAGTCAATGCATTATACTGCCAATCACCAGGCGCAATGTTCTTAGAGTCAATGCATTATACTGCCAATCACCAGGCACTATGCTTTGAGAGTCAATGCATTATACTACCAATCACCAGGCGCTATGCTCTTAGAGTCAATGCATTATACTGCCAATCACCAGGCACTATGCTCTTAGAGTCAATGCATTATACTGCCAATCACCAGGCACTATGCTTTGAGAGTCAATGCATTATACTGCCAATCACCAGGCACTATGCTCTTAGAGTCAATGCATTATACTGCCAATCACCAGGCACTTTGCTTTGAGAGTCAGTGCATTATATTGCCAATCACCAGGTGCTATGCTCTTAGAGTCAATGCATTATACTGCCAATCACCAGGCACTATGCTTTGAGAGTCAATGCATTATACTGCCAATCACCAGGCACTATGCTCTTAGAGTCAATGCATTATACTGCCAATCACCAGGCACTATGCTCTTAGAGTCAATGCATTATACTGCCAATCACCTGGCACTATGCTTTGAGAGTCAATGCATTATACTACCAGTCACCAGGCGCTATGCTCTTAGATTCCAATATACCTCCAAGCCCAATGTCCTTAGACCATACAACCAGGCACTATGTTCTTAGAGTCAATACACTATACAACTAGGCATTATGTTCTTAGAGTCAATACACTATACCACTAGGCACTATGTAGAAAATGCACAGTTTACCCATGAAATTGGAAGAATTTATCATCTGATGCACTGTGCACCATTAGTCTCCACCATACAGATAACAAAATCCTAATAAAGTGTTAAGCAATCACCAAGAGAAGATAAACTCAACAAAAATAACATTCATAATGTTAAAATGGAAATTTTCACGTACCATCCTAAAGAACCCATCTCTTTTGCTCTGTCTGCATTTCTCTGAGTTTCCTTCAGGATCTCTTGCATTGCTAATCTGACATTAGAAAAAAAACTCAATGGTACAGAAATTATTATGATCATGATCACATCCTTATAACCTTTGAGTCTTACATCAAATGTTGATAAATAGATATTCAAGTTATGCAGACTGACAAATGTTTGAGTGTTGTATTTGTAATAAGTAACAGTATGATCTCTGGATTGCACCATTGACTCACTAACATGCAGGTAGTAATTAACCTGTACTAGTCCAGTAACTGTTCCTGGATGAATTTTGAAGATTTTCGGCAAACAACTTTTGTGACTAAATACCACAATGCATGAAGAGCATGGTGCACCCTTTATACGTGTATTCAAGTGTACAACTTATAACAAAACTCATGCATTAACTGAAAACTTGATTTCTTTTTACGACTCACATTATCAACACTCTTTGCAGAATTTCCTATAATAGTTCCCAGATACTTCAATCTACTGACAATATATATCATAAACCTCTTTCTTTTCACTGAGGAGCTGTACCATTGGACGGCAAAATCATTAACATTCCCTCCAAATCAATCAGACTGACGTCAAATTACATCATGACATCATAAATTTGGAGGGAATGTTAATCAATTTGCCATCTAATGTTACAGCTCCACATTTCATAGAAAGATGTCTATTAGATGATTAGTGGATAAAAAGATATGAAATTTGGCAAAGTCAATGGTCAATCTCTAATGAAAATAATAGTGTGAAATTATGGCACAATTGAACATTAAAACTTATTCTGGTGTATAAATAACCAGAAACACTCGCACTAAACTTCAAAATAACAAGCCAATTATGAGACAATTTGCAGATCACAATAAGAAAGAAATTTTGTGGAATTTGTTTCTGGTAATTTATATCACAGACCTCCTTTTTTTAATCTACTGTTCTGATGTACTTTGATCAAAAGTAGGACAGAATAAGCCCTTTTCTGGTATCTAAAATACTAGTTGCTGAGTGACCTTTCTAAAATGGCCTGAATAACCTTTGTCTGAAATTCTACATCCCTAGTGGCAAGTAACATTCACATGAATTTGATCATTTCCTGCTGAAAATTCTCTAAATTAGAAGTCCCCCCCCTCTTTTTTTGTATGTTAAGCTCTATTTTCTAAGAGAACTTGACGTGACAATGACCTTGAGTGACATGAGTCAAAGAGCCAGTATCTTGGGTGACTTTTGTCTGTAGTAAGATCAAATTCGGATGAACATATTGTGAGATATGAGTTTGGATGGATAAGCTAAGGGACAGATGGACAAGCTTGATGGCTCCCAGTATATTTTCAAAGTCATCGTGACTAAACACTTAGATCTAAAGGAAGATAATCCCTGAAACATTCCTAAGATGACCTGGGGGATGAACGCGGTGTTCATCATAGACTGTAATGCAACCATGCTGAATTATATTTAGAGCACAAGACCTATATGAGTCATAAAACTGCCAAAATTCATTGTGGAATCTTACTAAGATCGACCTTCTTTTCTTCTTTTAATTTCATATGACATCAAATTGCACAATTGAAATAATGAGGTTTCAAAATATTCGATTCTTCGTACAAAGCAAAGATAAAACCCAAGACTCGTCCCTCAACAAAAATATTAAGTCATGTGACCAATCTGACTTCGAGAATGCTACTCAGCAGCTTGATCAGGGCTCAAAATTTTTCGTGGAGCATAAAAATTAGGATAATTACTTCAAGTTACTGGTGAATTAGAGCTAAACTGAAACCAGCGAAGTGTCCAAGAACTGCTACAGTATCAGTAATGCATGGTGAATTATATTAATATACATGTGAAGTCGAGACAGGTCAGATACAATTTTCAAACTGTTTCGATTGATTTATTGATTGATTTTTGTTTATCGTCACACCATGAATATTTCATGTATATGGTGAAGGCATCTGCCTGATGCGGGGCATACAAATTTTGACCTTTGCAACAGACCCACCCAAAGCCACCAGGCGCACGTTAAAGATCCCTTACTGCTTCGGGTGGGTATTTTGCGAAGATCAAAATTTGTATGCCCCGCATTAGGCAGATGCCGTCACCATATACGTGAAATATTCGTGGTGTGACATAAAACAAAAATCAATCAATCAATCAATCATACCACGACACAGGGCCTCGGTCTCCACTCTCTCATCCTAAAGACAGAACACCGGCATGACCAGAGCGGGACTCAAACCTCGGCCTCCTGATCAGGAGTCAAGCGCAATACCACCAGGCCATGCCAGCTTATTTTCAAATTGCAAATTACAAGTTGTTACTAAAACTAAAACTAAAAGTAAAAACGAAACATGACAGTCTATCATAAGGACAACCAGTAAAAACATTTACTTCTCCAGAGAACTGTCATCTAGGAGTGCCATTACTGTTGTTATATGAAGAATATAAGCTGTCAAATAAGTAAAGTAATTAGAATTAGCTAGAAATTCTGGCTCCCTAGTTTCAGTTTGCAACTTTTCTTTTTTTTTTTTCGTTTTTAATTTCCGATCTCGAAAATTTATATATCAATCTGTTTTAATTTCAATGATTTTGATAGATATGATATCTAAACGTCACCCTGACAGTATTAATAACTAATAAAATATAGATGCGTTTCTAATTATCAATTATATCTAATATGAATAATTCGTTTGTATTTAATTTCGAGCTCGATCTTTTCAGTCAGCTGATATTAAACAACCCAACAAGCCGTAGACTGGCAAAACAAGCCGAAGGCTAAGGAGAAGCAAGACATCAAGGTTACTTTAATATCCCAGTTGTTCTACTAATCTTGTAAAACTGTTTATTTATAGCACATTAATTTGACATTATGTTCGTCGTCTGCAGATGCAGAAACACAGTCAGGATGCTTCACATCATTCAGTCAATGACAATGAGGTAATGCAGTGTATAGTAGTGTACACTGCCACTGGTGTAGTGGTGGCGATTCGACTAGCTTTAGTATTTCACACTTCCCCACACTCAGCCTTTGCGAAAGTTTTGAAAACTCACCAAACATTTTTCTAATTTTGTTGAAATTTACATGTAAATAATAGGAAAACGTTGAAAAATTTTACCAGACCAAAGCTAATTTGAGTATAAGGAGAATTTATAATTTTGAGACGTTTTCTAAATGTCATACCAAAAATAGCGTATCACAATCGGCTTTTTCTTCTTCTTCCAGTATGATGTGTACTCAAAAGTTGAGTGTTATAAAAGTTGAGTTTGCGCCACAAGACCGAATAGGAAGGAAATGAAGCCCTCCTCACACATAATGAATGACCATATAGTAAACAAGTGCGCATGGGGAAGGGCGAAATACAGAAGCTGGGATTAGACCACCAACAAAATTTCTGTGGTCAAAACTTTATGACATTACTAGTAGTAAGAAAAACGACAAAAACGATTCAGCCAACTTATAGGAATTGTAATGGCATTTTATCGCATGTAAAGTTTACCTCATGCATCATATGTTCAGTTGTTAAAAGTCCTATCTAAATTTAAATTTGAAAGGCATCACCGTTGACCAAATGGCTGTGCCAATCAAAGTAATCCTCACATACATTTGTATATACAGTGGACTCCATTTTATCTGATATCGTATTATCTGATATTTCGTTTTATCTGATATAATATTAAAACGCCAAACCGTTTCTATGTTATTCTGTAATAATTTGTCTTTTTTATCTGATAGTGAAAAGTCCAAGTTTCGGATTATCTGATAGTAAATTTACCGTTGATAAAATATTTCACCCCGAATTTAGCCAATTTTAAGCCCGGATATTGTTGTGAAACCACCCAGCTGTGACAACATAGGCATATGACAACACCTACGGCAGTAAGACGATGACTAAGGAATAATAATTGATTGTTTGTGTACACAATAATTGACATCTCATTGGAGTACCTGTACAGGTATAATTAGTGATCGCTGTAGCGTCACTCGTAATTAATTAAATACGTTGATGACCGAAACTGAGAGTAGATGTACCGTAGATACTTGAATATAATACGCACCCGAGTATAATACGCACCCGAGTATAATACGCACCTCAAAATGACCTCCAAAATCATGAAAAAATGTCTAACTCGGTGTATCATACACAAGGAAAAAATCCAAGAAATTATGTAATTTTTGTAATGTCACAGCAATTTGAGCAAGACTGTGAGACGCAATCGATATTGCTTAGCACGTGTATATGAGTTTGTTTTGATGTTTAGAAATTCGTCTTTTGTGCACCTCCTCAATTAACCTGTCATTTCATCGTTGATATTGTCAATTGAATTTGCTTTGCTGTGTTTCTATCACAATGAGATCGCATTACGTACATTATCATCAAAAGCGGCACGTAACGACCAGCCTTTATTCATCGTGTGATATCATCGCTTTTCTCTCATTCACTTCATTTACGATCAAACTCGCATAGACTTAAAATTTCTTAACTATTGCGGCCGTACTAGCAGTTGAACCCTCGTCCCAAATGACCGCTTCAATTTTTTTTCATGTTAGAATGAACGTGCGTGTCCACATAAATTACGCAAACTGTACGCAGGTATCGCCCATGTTGGTGAAGACATAATAAAGAAAGAATGAATGAATCGAGTGTTATAAGCAAAGTTCAATTTAAATACAATTTTTAAATTTATCTAACATTCTTATGATAGTAAGCCACGCTGCCGATGATTGTGCCGTTAGGGTCAAGTAATTTCACTTGCTGCGTAACTATCAATTAACCAATTAAGGTTAGATCACTATATTACTGGTACACTTTGCTAATTAGAAACCATTGCTAAATAAACACAGCGCAAGTCTTCTATTGTATTCCTTTTGAATAGCACTCTATAGACGTTACTCCTGTTATCGTCTCGGTCATTTACTACGGGAAGCAGACAGTATTCAGACAATGGACATATCTCACACCTCGTAGGTTTGATTGACGGCTTTAGGTACTTTAACACCATGTAAGGGTCTACATCTCTGAATTAAAACAACCGCTATCAAACGTCGATATGAGTAGACATCTATAACATGTTACACAACATAGAGCATCAACTTTCCCAATTTCGTCTAATCTGATAGCCCGCTTTATCTGATATTTTATTCACGCAAATAGACTATCAGATTAAACGGAATCCACTGTACCATTAATTAATTAAGTTGCTCCAAATCAACATAAAGGTAACACACGATACCAGCAAATATAGTTCATTGGGTCAAACAGCCAACTTATATCCAGTAAGCTAATTACGTAATACAATACAGACTGCAGTTTAAGAAATGTCACATTTGACTTTTGTTAGAGGAACCTGCGGATACAGGTGACAAACCTGCTTTACACCTGACACCAAATTTGACTGATGTTTGTTTGTACTAGAAGCTACAGCTCTACAGAAACATGAAAGATGCAACCATATAAATAATTCAATTTAATAGATCTATGCTAAGCAGTCAGTAATTCATAAAAAAAAATAACACTACCGTAATGAACGATAAGATTCACACTTATTACCACATGCCCTCTAGGGGCCACGGAACTGGAAATAGGTCAGTTCTCCAGTCTCTGAACCACGCTTAAAAGACTATAATAATGAGAAATGTAATGCCACAGCACTTCAAGTTCCAGCTACATTCTACATGTATAAGAGTTGACTTTAAATTGACCTTTTATCAGTCATTATGAAAACTAGTAAATACTTTTTCAGTAATCCAGCATGCAATTTGTGATAAAAAAAAATTGTAGAAAGCAACTTTAGTAGAGTAATGTACATGTAGCAAACAAGAATGTATATCGACATGATTTTTGTGCATTCCTTTTGTCTTGGCCAATTAAATTTAAAGGGCCTCTTTAAATGTGTCTGTGATTCAATCTGTGACCTACAAAAATGTTTATGTTTTAGCCAGTAAAACTAGCTGTACAGGTACTAGTAGGCTAGTAAATCTTTGAAGTGCATTACATCATAAATTTAGTACAAACCTACAGTACTACAGTTTAGTTTGAAAATCACCAAAATGCAGACTTTTACCTCCAAGGTTCTGAAAATCATACCGTGATCACAGGGATTTCAGCTTTTTGATCCAACTCCCCTCAATTAAAAGAATTCCTAGATTCTCATCCCTGCCGGCCCAATTTTTTTTTTAATTACATTTTGAAAATTATATAGCCAACAGGAAATATCCCTTGTCTTGTCCGTTTCCATCATAGATACCGGTATATGAGTTTTTGTTTATATTTGTTGAATTTGTGATTTTGTGTTACTGTTATATTCACAGGAAATCAAATAAAACTATGAAAGCTTAACAATATTATTATTTAGTTCCATTTTAGAGAAAAATAAAAAATGAAATCCAGATGTTTTAGAGAACATGCACAAAACACAGTAAGAAAATAACACAAAATATAGTGAAAAATCACACAAAACACAGTGAAAAATCACACAAAACACAGTGAAAAATCAAGTGTATACTTACCTGTGCTTGTTCACACCTTTGTGCCAAATCACATGTGTACATATGTACATAGATTAGTGCAACTATATTTTAGTAGGGTAAAAAGGGGGAATGATTAATTATTCGTGCTTTCATGATTTGGCACATTCTTGCTATTCTTGAATCCCATACACTTAGTTACAGTAGTTGCAGCAAGATTAGGACTACTGTATTTTGTATAAAAATTCCAAAATAACTTGAAATAGGCTAGTGAGACCTGATTTTTAATTAAAAAGAAATATAGTTGCAAAATGTTACACTTTGATTTATCTTTTATAAGTAGAGATATGGTTTTATTTTCTAGTTACCAATTCAGACATATATAAATCGAATGTATATGAGTGAGTGATTTGGTGACCACACCATGGGGACATTTAAGACCCAGATGCTATGGGAGAGTATACAGAAAGGGGATTTAACAGCTACTATAGGACTCCTACAGAGTGGCAACATCAATTTGGAGGAAAGAGATGAGGTAACATGTGCTGTATATAGGTTATACCAGTAGTTTAAAAAAGAATTAGGATTTTCTTTTCCATGCCATATAAAGCCGGCGTGGCCTAGTGGTATCACGCTGGACTCCTGATCGGGAGGCCGGGGTTCGAGCCCCGCTCTGGTCATGCTGGTGTTCTGTCTTTCAGACGAGACAGTAAAAATCAAGGCCCCGTGTCGTGGTATGCATGGCACGTTAAAGATCCCTCACTGCTTCGGGTGGGTTGGGTTGCAAAGGTCAAAATGTGTATGCCCTGCATCAGGCAGATGCTGTCACTATATATGTGAAATATTCGTAGTGTGACATTAAACAAAAATCAGTTGATCAATCCAGGCCATATAGGCTTATAAAGCCATACTTTATACATGTCCTGGAGCCCGTTTCATCAAACGGCGTAACACTTGGCGTAGGCTTAGTTTGGCGTAAATACCCGACTAGACTAAATTTCCAACTAATTTGCGTTTCATCAAACGGCGTAACTCTACGATTAGCGTAGATTTAGTCGAATCTCTACATCAACCTCCTACCTCTACTACGTGTTGGCATAAACCAGTGTAATGACTTCTAGCCTTCTTTAATGTTTCCATGTAGTAAATACTACAATATACTATCCACATTTAACCAGAAACATAGTTTGCCTTACATAAATTTGCTAATTTCATTGAGGACTTGAGGAGGGTGGTAGTGGTCTTTAATATTAATACATTATTATACTAGATTTACAGAAAGGGGAGGGAGGATTCTCTTTTTCTATTTCGTCACAAAACGTGATCCACCTGACTTTATAGATCTATGTGGACACATGTACAAGTTTATCGGTTAATCTCTTTCATTTGATGACGTAATTTCAAGTATTGCATACGATTCCATGACGTCACTACTGCAGTACATGTTTACAAGCGCATCGTGTGTACTGTAGATCATCTAGATAAAAAAGGAAGCGTGTGTATCAAAATAAATGTATTTTATGTTAAACATATGTAAGAAGTAAACTTGGACTGATGAAAAGTAATATTTCAATATATTTCATGCATGCATTTGTAGTGCGTAAAGTTAGTCGACTCGCTAGTCGGATCCATACGTACGTACATACTTACACCGGTTGATGAAACACACATTTAGTTTAACTAAGAATGTACTTAAGCAGACTTACGCCAATGGCGTAAGATTTAGTTAGTCAAAAATTTACACATGTTGATGAAACGGGCTCCTGGCTCCTATGGTATTAATTAACTAAACCTTAATCTACTCACCAATCTGATTATTACAATAGTAATATGTCTACCACTGAGCTAGGAGCTCCTTCTTATGTATAGAATTTAACTTTGTATGTATATGCAGTGGCAGAACCTTTAGTGTGGATTAGTGACTTCCCTACAGTGTGGGTTGAATTCAAAAGGGAGATTTTAGTTCCCTATCTGAGACGAACTCACTCCCCACAGTGTCCTCTCATTCTTCTGTTCATGTGATTGATCTCGTACCCCATTTGCTTCTCAGCTATCAATATGTGTATGGAATTTCTGAATTCTGCGGATGAGGGGTTTTCTGTTGTGATCTATATTTTTACAGATTTATATAGAAGTTGTGCTACAGTTCAGACCAGGTGTTTTGGAGAAATTGCACAAGCTCAGTGGTAAAAACACCCAAAATCACAGTGGGAATCCAGGTGTAAATTTACCTGTGTTTATTAACACATTGGTCAAATATACATATTCTTAAAATTGCACCTGGATGTGGCCCACTGTGTAGGATGGAAAAATCACAAAACACCTGGAAATATTATACTGTAGTACGAACAATTCTTGATATCACTACCGGTACATTTAAGTCTTCTGTACTCTATAAATCCCTCTTACTGATATATTGATATCTTAGATTTTCAACATCGATATTTTGAATTTATTTTACAAAAAAAGTATAATTATTCATTAAAATGTACAAAAAGTTGTATTTTGAAATGGAGTGTTCAAAACCTGAAAGAATGTGATAATTTTTTATGTGTTAACTGTACATTGGTATTCTGATGAAAATGCATATGACTTGTGTTAAGAATATCTAATTTTTCTCCCTTACAGAATGGTCAAACTTTTCTTATGATGGCAAGCGAATTTGGAGAGCTGAATATTGTTCGAGAATTGCTTGAAGCAAATGTGGACATCAATGCTGTAGATAAGGTACTTCTTCCTTTAGTTGTTTAATATGCAGTTCTCATTTTATTTAATAAAATATGTTACATATACACTATCAAAAATGAACAGAATTCCTGAGGCAGAGAAATGGGAAAATTAATGCACAAATTTAAACAAATAATATTTTAAAGAAAGGCATTTTTTCGATGTTCAGTTGCATGTCATAATATTTGTAGTCAATTTTCTGTTTACTATATGTACAATGTACATGTATATAGTCTCTTGATTTTGAAAATAAATTAAACATTGATTTTACTTTATGGTCATACAATACAATTCTAGAAGGTACTTGATGTACATTTCCAGATTAAAAAAAAGAAAAACCCAAAATATGTGAAATTAAATTTATCTTAAAATACCATTACTTTGAATGCTGCACTCACTTTGTATACTGTAGGACAACTGGAGTGCTTTGTTGTATAGTGCCAAAGAGGGGCATATAGAGATTGTGATCGAACTGTTAGAACGAGGGGCTAAAATAGAGCATCTAGATCTGGTGAGAGTTTCGTTTACTTATACATTTAGGAATTTTCTTATTTCTTGAATGCACAGAAGTACTATGATTTTAAAAAAGATTAGCCTCTGAATAAGTTAATTAAATTTCCAAACCAATTTTTATGCTCTTTTTTCAGATCATTTCCACGAAGGAATATCCATTGTTTTCAATTTCCCCATAATTATAAAAATTCTTAGAGTTATGAAATTAATTGTATTCGACAAATGCTGTAAAGAAAAGATAGAAGATTAAATAAATGTTTTTGTTGATTAGCATAGCTTTTTTATGGATATTTTAACATACAACATGCATTACAAGTATGTATTAATTAATATATAATGTAAGTATCTGTATATGTAATAATCATTAATCTATATTATGTCAGATTACTAAGTGGTCAATGGATTGCTGATGTCTATGTGTCTGTCATGTTGACTTCATGCCTTTTTTCTATCGGGTCATATCATGTGTATTATTAGTGACTTCCCACTAATGTCATGTAATTTATAGATATTTGTGTCAGTAACTTTTAATAAGAACAAACATTGTATAATGTATTTAGAGTGGTTGGACTGCTTTGATGTGGGCATCGTACAAGGGAAAAGATCTGGTGGTACAGGAGCTACTTGACAGGGGAGCTAATCCAAATGTGAAGGCAGAGGTAAGTTGGCCGCTTACAACAGCAATACTGATTGTGAGAGAATACTGAAGTTAGCATTCCCTCACACATCCTAAAAAAGTAACTGTAGAGAGACTAAGTAGCCATAGACTTTGAATAGAGGATAAGTAAAAGAAAAAAAAGATAACACAGGGGATGAATAAATAGAGGGTGATGAGAATACTCAGCTAAATCATGCTGAGTTTATCAGGAAAAATCCTTAATGAATCCATGAAAATCAGGGAATTTTTTCATTAAAATCTGTTGTGACTTTGTTGATAGTTCTCCTTAAAAATTCATGAGTATTATGTTTTAGCATCCCATGACAAGTGTCAGAGCCAAGATGATATCGACTCTGAGCTTGTAGACCATTTCATATAAACTGCAGGAATGATAACATTTCTTATAAAATATTTGGTGTCATAATAAAGAATTGATTATCTCATACATCATTTTGTGGGAACAGGGTTGATGTTGTCATCCAAAGTTTCAGTCCCACAATTATTTCTGTCTTCCTAGTTATACCCTCTTTTATTTTTTCATGATGTTTATTGAAGTACATTATATAACACATATAACATTGATTATTACAGTTGAATATGACAAGCTTGGCTTGGGCGGCAGGTAGAGGTCATACCAAGGTCGTACAACTACTGTTACAGAAGGGAGCCAAAATTAATTCATCAGACAAGGTAACATTATGCAGTCATTCTTATATAGTCTCCATTATCATGATGGGACAAACAGGCGTTCACTCTTTGTTTAAATGAATATTGTTTTGAATTATTATAACATACTGATTTTATGATAATGATAATAATTATACAACCTTGTTTAAAGACCACCTGTATTAAGCAGTCACCTGTCTTCACAACCACCTTTCTGTGCCCCTTATTACTAGTTGTCTATACAAAATCAACCTGCATCAAGAGGTCACCTGCCTTAAGGGACCACTTTTCCACCTTTTGGTGGTCTCTTATGACAAGTTTTATTGTATGTATATATATGTACTTTTACAGTATGGTACCACTCCCCTGATCTGGACATCAAGGAAAGGTGGTCTTCTAAGACAAGTTTTATTGTATGTATGTATGTGTACTTTTACAGTATGGTACCCCTCCCCTGATCTGGGCATCAAGGAAGGGTGGTCTTATAAGACAAGTTTTATTGTATGTATATATGTGTACTTTTACAGTATGGTACCACTCCCCTGATTTGGGCATCAAGGAAGGGTGGTCTCCTAAGATAATTTTTATTGTATGTATATATGTTTACTTTTACAGTATGGTACCACTCCCCTGATCTGGGCATCAAGGAAGGGTTATCTGGAGATCGTAGAAGCGTTACTAAATGAAGGAGCCTCCGTTGATGTTGTTGGCATGGTAACTATAAGAACTAGTATAATATAATAAAGTTTTTGATAGGATATAGTCTTTGCTGACTACTGTACACATTTATAGCTGAATATGAATTATCTGTTCTTAGTTCTGATCCACTTACATTGTTGACACTCTAGAATATACATTTTTCAAGAAAATTTCAGAAAACTTAACTTATATGACTGTACATATTTTTAATGATGTGAGAAAGAATATACATTCCAGATCATACTGTGGGATGCTTTACTCCACTTTGCTCTTGTTGAAAGTATATTGATTAGATTGAATATTTTAAATATACCAGTTCTTAAAGGTATTAATCACATCTTACATTAGTCTGTAACACCCTTACTGTAAAACCAATGCAGTTTAAGTGTGAATTCATGAACATTGAGTAACATCCCTTGCTGAACACCCAACATATAAGAAAATTGCTTTGAAATTTGGAATGGATTCCCAGCTGCATTGACTGAGGGTGCTCTTCAATAGGGGATCTTTGCACATCTAGACACCCTCAGTACATAAAAATACGTAACAGAATGTAATATGAAATGACAAATAAAAAACTTTTCGGAATTATATATTATACCATGTATAGATATAATGTATTGCTAAATTATGATATAATATGTAAATGTATGGTGTATCCATTTCAGAATTCTTGGACACCTTTGCTAGTAGCAACTAAAGGGGGCTTCTCAGAAGTCGTACATCAGATACTGGAGTATGACCCTAATGTTAACACACTGGATAAGGTAGAGTTATATAAATATACAGTGCCCGCCACTTAATTGAATGTCGCATTATTGAATATTTCGTTTTATTGAATAAGATGCCGAAATCCAAAACCATTTTCTATTAAATCTATTGAAAATCCGCCACGTATTACACTAGAACAAAGAAGCAACTTCGTTTATTTGAATAGCGCGATTATCCTACCAAGCATACCTTTGTTAAAACTTCACCGTATCACGCTCAAGGTCATGTTGTTTACTACGATGTGAGCGACCTATCAATTAGAGATAAATGGTTTCACACCTGTCCAGGTAAAAGCTGTTGACCAAATCACAAGTTAAATGTCGAATAGGCCGTAGCGGTATGGATGAAAGGATTAATTATTTACCAACAGCCGAAGCCAGATCGTGCGCAAGATCACTGAAAACCTCGACAAGATGACGCAGTTAGCCAACGGCATTGCGTGAAGACTGACCCTACTAGATGCCGTCCACTTACTCAGTAAGACCTGGCACACCGTCAAGCCCACAACTATTGCCAATTGCTTCCGAAAGGCTGGCTTTGTCTCGTCAGACAACGACGCAACCGAAACTGACAGTGTCCGGTCGCAAGAGGATGTTGATAGCTAGACGCTTGATGTTTTCATCACAAACGATGGCAACATGGAGAGCTAAGCTGCCTGGACTGAGGAGAAAATATGAGCCAGTTTTCCTGAAGACGAGACCCGACCATGCGACACCAGTGACGACGAGGAGGCTGAAGAAACGGCACCAGTAATGCACGGCGAACATAAAGATGCAATAGCAATATTTTGACGATTCCTTGAGGAAAAGTACAGCGATGACTTCAGCCTGTTCTATCAGATGGAAAATTGAAATTTTACTCGCTTGAATATGCCTTTTAATTTGCCTTTGTTAAAATAAATTGTTGAACCCGTCTTGTGTCTTTGATCACCGTGGCCACACGACTGAGATATAATTACATGTGTTTCAATAGACAGCGAATTTATCTTTTCGGTCAGAGGAGCAGGTGTAATGTAACTATTTAATAACATTTGGTCACTGTACTTAAAAACACAATTATCGAATATGTGGTCTGTTGACTTTCATGTAGCTCAAGCAAACAACAGGAGGATCTAAGAGAGGTAACTCTAGTGTATCTATATATAGATACATGTACGATGATTCCATTACAGATACCGCGAAAGTTATACACGTATGCAGTTCTTGCATAATCTCTCGATCTTCTGGTCTTTGAAACTGCATTCGTAACGCCGTGTAATTGAGTATTCGTTTATTTGAATAATAAAGTCCTGACAAATAGCCTATTCAATTAAGCGGCTTGCACTGTAGTACAATAATGTCATAAAAACTTATATCATATGTATTATACTGTACATCAGATAATGGAGTATGATCCCAATATTAACACACTGAATAAGGTAGAGTTATATTATAATATAGTACAATAATGTCATATAACTTATATCATATGCATTATATTGTACATCAGATAGTGGAGTACAGTCCCAATGTTAACACACTGGATAATCTAGAGTTATGATATAGTACAATAATGTCATAAAACTTATTTCATTAATTTTGTATGATATTGTAAAAATACTAGTTGTCACCTGTCACCAGTTACATGTTAGATACTTTCTACGGTGAATAGGGAAATTCCTGGGATCCATTTCTAGGGATTAAAATTACATTTCTCTAGTATAATAGAGAAAAGGTAAAACACATTTACCCATCTTAGCAAAATACATTCCAGGATAAGAAAATAAATTCCTTGAGTCATTTTTATGAAGTTGTTTTCGTTTCCTGTCAAGCACATTAGAATAATATAGGAGAATATTCCTCCATCTACTCAGACATTATTAATTTATTTATAATTAACTAATTACCCCCTCTATTTAAACTACAAAACTACAAAGGGGAGTAGAGAAAAAAATGACTGAAAACTCCATTCGTAAAAATGCCTCAAACATTTAGTGAATGCATGATTTTTGTCATAGGTTTTACCTTGGTATATGTATATATATTCTGGTCCACTGTTGCAGAAAACGTAAGTTGTTTGCTGAAATTCTGAAGAAAAACACCATCCTGGAACTGTTACTTGACCAGTAGTGTGAACTGTTGACCATGCATTTTATTTTCTATTCATGTACTTGTATATTGTATATGTCTATATCAGGATGGGTTTACTGCTCTCACATTAGCTGCCAAGGAAGGCATTGTCAACATCGTACATGATTTATTAGCTAGGGGAGCCTATGTTAATTTGGCAGACAGGGTAAGATTATGACATAGTATATCTTTTATTTACAGAGTATAATTTGTTATTGTGATGTTTTCCTTGTATCAATAAACATGGTCAGAAGCATTTTGGAATAAGGTGATCATGCCATTATGCTTGGAGTTCTTAGCATTATTCATTAAAAATTTTTTACAAATAAAATAGATAAACCATGTGGCATGTATGACAGGGAATAAATATGACTTACAATAAATTTTTTCTGAGCTTTCCCAACTTTAATTTAATTGCTATTAGAATGGTGGTGGATTTTGCATTTTCCTAAAATCCTCATTGAATTTTTATAAAATTCAGAAAAATTACCGCTTTTTCTGCTTTGTCATTTCCCTGAGAGATATCTAAAAATACCCATTTGCCCGATTTTACAGGAAAACTCAAGTGAAATAAAGGCTTCCTGTTCAACTTGTTGTATACCTTTTAATGTCATTGTACTGTGATTTTACAATTCAAACATTAATGCCATAATCAAAACCCAAGGAAAAGTAGCATTTGTACACCTTATGACATCACATATTACAGAGATTAGCGACTGAAAAAATCCATCAAGCTGTTTATGGATCAATGCATATATCTTGTGATCAGAGTCAAACAGAAACATATGTTTTTTTGTCAGCAACTCGTGTTTGTAGATATGCACATCGTTTAAAAAAACTGTGAACATCCTTATAGCACTTTAAACTTAAGCATTAACAATAACAAATCATACATTCAGACAAAAGTTCCAATTTAAAATTAGATCCATGTTAAGACTAAATATTGCTGCCTCCGTTGTGTTTTACTGAATTTTTTTATTTTAAGGCAGTTGAGCTGAATTCTTCCTAGTATGAATGCATGTATATACTTAGTCAGCAATTTTTCTCTAACTAGGCTGGTGACACCATTTTGATTCATGCTGTGAAAGGAGGTCATACTGAGATTGTTCGTGCCCTGATTAACAAGTATGCTGATGTGGATGTAGCAGGAGTGGTAAGTATAAAAGAAGGATATAGCATAGGACTTGGTATCAAAGTGGATGTGTATTTTATGTTATCAATGATTTTCTTAATAGTGTGGGAATAGGAAGGACACTTAAAAAGATAATATCAAGGAAGTAAGCTGGTGAAAGGATATTTGGACCTTAAATTACTGAGAATGAAAATAATGAATGATATGAATTATTTGTGAATTTTTTTATTTGTGGTCCTTTGGATTGTCATAGGTATGGTCCCTGTTAACCTTTTGAATTGTTAAGATAAATCCCATTAATAACATTTGGCATGGAACTCAGGATTTTGTAAACAGAGAAAATATTATACAGTCAAACCTCGTTATCTCGAAGTCGGCGGGACCGTGGAAAATACTTCGAGATATCCGTAGTTCGAGATATCCAAATTTCGAGTTTAGGTTCACAAATCTTGCAGTTGTTAATGTACGCCGATTCATTTGACATTTGTGATTATTATAGTAGGTGTATGAGATATACAGTTATTTATCAGTAAATACGCATGAAGATGTGCATATTATATTGTTCCTAAATAATTAATCTAAATCTTATCATACCTTTTATATTTTATGAATATATAGAGAATATACTCCAAAACTGAAAACGTCATGTAACATCGTAATTTAAACCCAATACTGGATATAACTGTCTTATACTATACCTAAAACCGAGGACGGACTAACACGTAAGGCAAGATAAAGACTCACGTCATAATTTGATTTAATTACTATTACTTTGCATAAAAATACATAGACATACACACGGATTGGAAATAGTAATAATTAATGACCAGTGTAAAGAAATTTCTATAAACGCAGGTATGAAAAAGTACTAATTACAGTTAATGTTAATAATCTCTTTTTGTGTCGAGTTTAATAAGCTATCATCATTTATTAATATTTGGTATAAATAACAGAGTACGCACGGACGCGATCGATTATGTAATTACTACGGCTTTGTACACCGACACGGTCAATTGATCACGCCACGCGACCTGTCATTTAGGGTAAACGCCGCGAGGAATATTGTCAATAAGAAGCCAACTTCGAGATAAACCGGGTAAATAAGAACTTAGGGACTTGAAAATGTATTCGAGATAAGCATGGTATTCGACATATCAGTGTTCGACACATCCGGGGTAAATTTAATCATAATATGAAGGATTTTTTTCGGGACCGACGTTCGACTTCGAGATATCCCGGGTATTCGAGATATCAGTGTTCGAGATATCGAAGTTTGACTGTATATGGATATACATTTAGTCCTATTTACTTCCTCCAACAGAATGAATATGAAACAAAATCTTAGTGTTCTACTGTATGATATATTTAGTAGGGTAATGAATAATTATGATCTAGAGTAAGCAAAAAGATTTTGTGAGCAACATTTTTAATGTGAATTATTGTAGGTCACTATTTATATTTAATTGAATTGTCTTCATTTTGAAGAAGGCTAAAATTGTTACATGAGTGTAAACTACATTGTTTTTATGCCCTTGGATCAATAGATCGGGGTCATACTGTTTTTGTCCTGTTTGTCTATTTGTTTGTTGTTAACTTTAACCTTCACCATAACTTTTGAACTGTGAGAGGTGTAGGCTTCATATCTGGCATGCATTCTCCACTAATAAAGCCCTTTCAGATTACACCAAAGGCATTGAACTTTTGACTTTGACTGTGACCTTTGAACTACATCTCAAAAACTTTAGCATTGGTTATAACTTTTGAATTGTAAGAAGAAGGACTTTTATCTTTCACATGTATATTTCTTGTGGCTGGAACTTTCCATCCAAACAATGATTTTTGACCTCGTGACCTTGGCCCTACATTTAAAAAAAATTTAACATTAGTTATAACTTTTGAATCATAAGAGGTAGTGCTTTCATATTTCACATGCATATTCCCATTGGGTGGTGTGTAATCAAGATATTGGACATTGCAGAATTTGCATTATTTGGACTTTGTTGCCATTGGGGGCATTCATGTTTCATGAACACATTTTGCTTATTTATGTCTATATGATAAAGTTACAGTGAACTAATTTGAGAATGCTTGTAATTTTGTTTGATTGATATTTCAGGAGAATAAGACTGCGCTGTATTGGGCCGTAGAGAAAGGTCATGTGGAGATCGTACGTTCCATATTAGGAAATGAACCGGATTTGGAGATAGCCACAAAGGTTATTGTAACTTTATCTCATTGTAATACATGTATATATAATAGTATAACTTACAATACATGTCTAATTAGCTCAGCAGAATAGTAATTACAGTTAAATGGATTACTGAAAAATTAAATTGTAAAAGAGACCTTCGATTGGCAATGTGATTTAAACTGGAATGTAAGATCAGGATTTTGGTAACTATGTACATTTTCATAGTTACTGTAATGTGCTTGGTATTGTAATAAGAAAACAGATTCTTCAGAATGCAGATGTGAAGGATAAATTCTAATGCACTGTGTTTGCAACACACATTCTGATTGGTTAATGGTTGTGAAAAAAAGGGGGGATTCACATTTTACTGCAAATTTCGCTATGACGTCACATGCCCCCTTGGCAACATTGTTGATGATGTCATTCAAAACTAACGTGTGTTAGCTTTTTTCTGGTAAATACATTAGAAAAGGGATACCATGCTAGCGTTTTTACAAAACTGACAGAGTATTGGGGAATCCCGTCAGAAATTGAGTTTCATCGCAAAGAATTAAACACTAGCATGGGGACACGTAATTGTGTAGTACATGTATATATTTAAATGAAACATTGTATCACAAATATGTACCTGGAATTCATGAGAACTGACATCTATATATTTATGTAGGATGGTGACACGGCTTTATTGAGAGCTGTAAGGAACAGAAATGAACAATGTGTACGACTTCTCCTAGACAAAGGATCGAAGGTCTCCGCTGTAGACAAGGTATGACAATCATTCAACATTTTGCTATGTTACACATGCTTGAGGAATGAACTCCTGATAAAAAATGTCAAGAAGATGACTGTTGGGTAAATATTAATGGTCAGATGACCCTATATATATAGAATCTGAAATGAATTTATTTCATACGGTATTTATGAAATGAGTTGTGTTTTTATATCCCAGAACTAAGGCTCAGGATATAAAACATATAACAAGTTTCATAAATGCCGTATGAAATGAAAATTCATTTCAGATTCTTTTTATCACATGTTTACACTCGGTTTAAAGGTGTTTATATCATCAAACGCCAACTTAACACAATTCTTTTCCAGGCACGATATGATGTCACCTGTATCATAAATTAATTTATGACATAGCGATATTTCACTGCATAAACAGCAAAACATGTAATAAATATATATATATATACTGGGTGTTATACTTTGCGAGAAAATGATTATGCAACAAACACTATCTTTAAAGTGGCCAAGTGAAATTTTGAGATACGACATTGTAAAAGTTTAACTTAAACAGCAATTCTATTGCAAATAAAGGGCAAAAGATACACATGCAAGTTCTAAGTGGTAGGTATCATTGCTCAACAGAAAATTTCACAAAATTTTAAACATGAACAAATTTATATGCACAAATGATACACTATACAACATTGCTGGGTATTGTAGATTTAGAAACTCTATCTACAAAATCTCAAACACAGTATTGATAGTTTTCAATAGGCCAGAATCTGTTGGAGTTACCTCCCGTTGTCGGCCATCTTTTGTGTCAAACCATGGATTTTCCTTTAGATTCTTACCATTTTCGAACAGCTCATTTGAGACAGGCATTTGTAATTGCATATGTAAGATACCGTGATAACATTTTCAAATAAATGTTGTAGACAAATTTGAAAGAAATAAACAAGTATACGTTTTGAAACCGTCTTGAAAAATCATCAAATTTGGTTGAATTATGCATGAAAATACAGGATGTGACACACAAATGGCCGCCAACGGGAGGTAACTCCCATCAATTCTGGCCTGTTGCAAACTATCTATACAGTAAAGTATTTATTGTTGTCAACATCTATATCATGTTAAAAACACTGGTCTAGTTCTGTTTATTTGTTCATTTACATACTAGTGTATGGACCATTTCGCTGTGACTGCAGGGCTAACATTTTGTTTGGCAAATGATAACGTTTCCCATAAAAATTTTGACGTCATAATAAAAAATTGATCGTCCCTGACGTCATATTGTTTGAACAGTCATCAGTTTGCCAACCAAAAGTTAGTCCCACAGTAACATAGAAAGGACCTATATGCTTGTCAAACAGTGGATATACAATTAGTGATATAATTATTATCATGTACAAGATAATTAAGTGACTTATTTGTTGTATTATCCTATACAGAGAGGCGATACAGCCCTACACATTTCCTTGAGAGCTCGCAGTAAACGCATCACAGAACTCCTGTTACGTAACCCTAGAAACAGTCGTCTGCTTTATCGACCGAACAAGTCTGGTGAGACCCCTTACAACATTGATGTCTACCATCAGAGACAAATCCTGACTCAGATATTTGGGCATAGTAAGTATAGATCGAGGATAGTACAGTCAAACTTTGATAATTCGAGCGTTGGAAAACTCTGGAAAACCAGAGCAATCATGTAGACGCAATGACCTTTGAATTCTCTTTCTATTCAATTTATTAGCCACAGGGAAACCTCGAAAGCTTGAACCGACTGAAACTTGAAGTGATTTCGAAGATACCTGACACTTTGAGTTATCAAAGTTTGACTGTTAAAATACATCTTAATAGTACTTATACATTGTACATTTTTTAAATTTGTTTACATTGTTTAACCTGTTTTAGCTGAACCACCATAGCCAATGTGGACAGTAGTCACTTAAGGCTAGGTGGACAGTGGTCACTTAAGGCAAGATGGACAGTGGTCACTTAAGGCAAGGTGAACAGTGGTCACTTAAGGCAAGGTGTACAGTGGTCACTTAAGGCAAGGTTGATTTTGCATAGACAATAAGTAATAAGAAACACAGAAAGGTGTTAGTTAAAGACAGGTGACTGCTAAATGCAGGTGGTCTTTAAAGCAGGTATGAGTGTACGGGTAACGACACTGAAAAATGTCTGAGTATTACTCTATCATTTTATACTGTTTTGTAAATTTTTACCTTTGTTGTTTTACCTTTTCGATTTTAGATTGTGTATGTATTCCCATTGAATAATAAGGGAATATCAGTTGGTAGCACTTTGTAGTTCTGACATGGTAAATCACTTAAATGTGTTGATTTGGGATTATTGCACTCAATTTCTCTCTCTGACAGAATTTCCAGGGGACTCGTGATTTTCCTTTTTGTAAATTTTGAAATACATTAAAATAAGATAGCCATTATTGTACATATATATGAGAGATTGCCAAAACTGCAAAATAGACTTGAATGGTCAAACTTTGAAGTTGTTAGAAATTGCTGTTTTCTGTCTTCATTTTTGAGCTTGATGTTTCTAAATTGTTACATACATGAGGATTATTTTGATACCAACATATAAGGTTAATGGATTCTCATCTCAAACAGTGAAATTTATCATGAATCACGGTATCGTACGTACTATGCCATAGACAAACAAGAATGTCAAAGAAATGTCTAGTGAATTGTATTCATAGGAATTCTTTTGCATTGAATTCATTTTGCATGAAAATAATTAAGTTTGTAAATTTCAATAAAATTCATTTTAAAAGTTTAATAAGAAATTTAAAATATTTGGAACAAAAATGCTGATTTTTCTGTGGTAGTAACATTTAAACACTCTTTTGACAAAATGTTCACATTGCAAAAGTCATAATGATTGTAACTCAATAATTTTTGATGCATGTAAAATATATGTATATATGATATATAGCCCTCCTCAATTCTACATTAATTTCCTACATATACAAATGGAAGTGAAATATGCTTTTCTATGCATAATAGCTATATGGTCAGTGATTTATTTGATGTTGTGATTGCAGGGAATTTGAATGCTAACGATGGAGAGAATTTATTGGGATATGACATCTACAGTTCAGCTCTGGCGGATATCCTCAGCGAACCTTCCTTAAATACTCCTATTACTATCGGATTGTACGCCAAGTGGGGGAGTGGGAAGTCATTCCTCCTGAATAAAATGCAAAGTAAGAGAAATGATTATCTCTAAACTGTATGTAAAACATTTCTGTAGAGGCTAGTAAGAAATTACTCATGAAGAGGTCAGTAAGGAAGAAAAGATCTGTATTGTCTGGGGGATGGACAACACAACTTACAAACACATCCAGGGGATTTCAGAGGATTTACAAACACATCCAGAGGATTTACAAACACATCCAAAAGATTCCCTAACACAGAAGATACACAAATGCATCTTATAGACACATCTAGAAAATTAACAAACACATTTTACAAATGCATCCAGAAGATACACAAATTCATCTTACAGACACATCCAGAAGATCCAGACATATCTTGCCAACACATCCAGAAAATGCATCAACATATCTTACCAACACATCCAGAAGATTAACAAACACATCTCATACAAGCACATCTAAATATTGATAAACTACAAACACATTAAAAAGATTCACAAACATAAATTACAAACACATCAGCAGGGTTCACAAGCACAATTTACAAACACATCAAAAAGATTCACAGACTCATCTTACAAACCCAGCCAGAAAATGCATCAACACATCTTACAAACTTATCCAGAGGACTTACAAACACATCTTCTTTAAAAATGCTACTTTAGTATATAGGTTTGAAAGGATAGTTTATTACATGTATATTAGATTCAAAACTCAGTTTTCCTTAAGATGCTCTATTCTTGTTATTGCAACAAAACTTTAGCAACAAAATAAAACTTATTTGTTAGTGGTCAGTTGAACGTATAATATAAAGAAATATAACTGATACTAATACTGGTACCTAACCAAATTCTGTTAAATTAAAATAGAAAGAGTCAATTTGTAAGACCTAGAGAAAACCTAAGAGCATGAGAAGTAAAACATTAATTTTTATGTCAAACTGGTTATCACTGTGTTCATGTAGTAAGAATAAATAAGACTTTAGGAGAATAAACTACAAAAGTTTTTTTTTTCAAAAAGAAATTATCATGTCTGGCATGGAATGAAATACCCTCATTTAGCAATGTTTTTAGTATGTGTTGAAGAAAAGCTCAATTTTACTCTAATGAAATTTTGTACAAATGTGTATCATTTACAGAGGAGATGAAGAGCTTCACCGTAGCTAACAGAGATGAACATTTCACCTTCTGCTGGACACTGTTTATCATCCTACTCCTGATCAACAATGTCATTGGTCTGACCTTGGCCTTGGCTGACCGATGGGAGGTGGGGCTAGGTGTAGGAATAGGACTGTTTCCTGTAGAATATCTTATCTTAGGTTGGTAAACTTAAATAATCATTCAAGCATTGTTGATGTACAGAAATTAGGCCCTCTTGACAGAAAAATACTATGGTAGTTCGTATTTTACATGATATCTGGGGCCTCATGCCTGACAACCTATGTTCTACCGGAATTTTCACATTAATGCTTGGATTGTTACATCACAATAGGATGACACTATTTTGAGTGGCGCAACATCATATGTCAGGTATTTAATGGAAGATGAAATATTAAGGTACAATATTTTACAAGGCACTGTACATCAGGTATAATTAGGTACAATTGTTATACATTTCAAGGTACCATACATCAGGTACAGTGTATAATAAGGTACAGAATTATTCAAAGCGTTGTGCATCAGGTATAATAAGGTTCAGTATTGTACAAGGTACTGTATATCGGGTATAATTAGGTTCAGTATTGTACAAGGTACGGTACATCAGACCTAGGTATAATTAGGTACAGTATTGTACAAGGTACTGTACATCAGATATAATTAGGTACAGTATTGTACAAGGTACTGTACATCAGGCCTAGGTATTGTTAGGTACAATATTGTTTGCCATAATGTGTGTATAGTGTTATCATTGGTGTGATCTTGTTATATTATAAGGACCTCTATCAATAGCTCATGGAGCGTTATACAGAAAGTCCTTACTATGTACCAGTAAGTCCTTTAACTCTGTTGCAGTTTTTGACTGCATAGTGTGGCATGTCAGACAGTTTTCCAGGGTTAATACTGGTGGTCAGAATTTTTCCTCAGCCTCTGTAACTGATGTAATAAATCTGAAAGTGCCATTAAGTCAACCAACTGAAAAACCTCACATAAATTGAGTCTGAATGTGCCATTAAATCAGCCAACTGAAAAACCTATGATTAAATGAATCTGAAAGTGTCATTAAGGCAACCAACTGAAAAAACTCAGATAAAATGAATTTGGTGATTCTCTTTGAACACTTCTGTACACACTGGTATATTGAAGACAAAATGCCTTAATGGCTTAGTGTACTGACGACATAAAGTCCAATAGGTGAACGAACAAAGAGCCTCAATGGCTGAGTGGACTAAAGCACAAAGGTCCTTAATGTCTGACTAGACTAAAGCACAAAGGTCCTCAATGGCTGAGTTGACTAAAGCACAAAGGTCCTCAGTGGCTGAGTGGACTAAAGCACAAAGGTCCTCAATGGCTGACTTGACTAAAGCACAATGGTCCTCAATGGCTGAGTGGACTAAAGCACAAAGGGCTTTATTGACTGAGCGGACTTAAGCACAAAGGTCCTCCATGGCTGAGTTGACTAAAGCACAAAGGTCCTTAATGTCTGACTAGACTAAAGCACAAAGGTCCTCAATGGCTGAGTTGACTAAAGCACAAAGGTCCTCAATGGCTGAGTGGACTAAAGCACAAAGGTCCTCAATGGCTGACTTGACTAAAGCACAAAGGTCCTCAATGGCTGAGTGGACTAAAGGACAAAGGTCCTCAATGACTGAGTGAACTAAAACACAAAGGTCCTCAATGGCTAAGTGGACTAAAGCACAAAGGCCCTTAATGACTGAGTTGACTAAAGCACAAAGGTCCTCAATGGCTGAGTTGACTAAAGCACAAAGGTCCTTAATGCCTGAGTAGACTAAAGCGCAAAGGTCCTCAATGGCTGAGTGGACTAAATCACAAAGATCCTCAATGGCTGAGTGGACTAAAGCACAAAGGTCCTTAATGCCTTAGTAGACTAAATCACAAAGGTCTTTAATGGCTGAGTGGACTAAAGCACAAAGGTCCTCAATGGCTGAGTGGACTAAAACACAAATGCCCTTAATGACTGAGTGGACTAAAGCACAAAGGTCTTCAATGGCTGAGTGGACTAAATCACAAAGATCCTCAATGGCTGAGTGGACTAAAGCACAAAGGTCCTTAATGCCTTAGTAGACTAAAGTACAAAGGTCCTCAATGGCTGAGTGGACTAAAGCACAAAGGTCCTCAATGGCTGAGTGGACTAAAGCACAAATGCCCTTAATGACTGAGTGGACTAAAGCACAAAGCTCCTTAATGGCTGAGCAGACCAAAGCACAAAAGTCCTCAATGGCTGAGCAATCCAAAGCACAAACTTTAAGGTTCTTAATGACTGAGTGAACTAAAACACAAAGGTCCTCAATGGCTGAGTGGACTAAAGCACAAAAGCCCTTAATGACTGAGTAGACTAAAGCACAAAGGTCCTCAATGGCTGAGTTGATTAAAGCACTAAAGGCCTCAATGCCTGAGTTGACAGCACTGTGCTATATATTAACGTCTTAACCTGTCAAGTCTGCATTTCAATTCAGAGCAAGTGAGATGGTGTCTCAGTATAATTGCTGAAGGTAATGGGTTCTTTGTGAGGACTTCAGTTTCTTTGAGTATCAAAGACTTGTAGAATTTATTCAGGTGAAATAATTCTTGTGAAGTAAAACAACTAGCAAACAAAGCTGTTGAAAAAATCCTATTCTCATTGTTATTGCTACTTGTCTGCCAAACTTTTTGAATTAAACATAATCTTATATTTGTACTTGTAAAAAGTGATATGCTTAATGCTCTTTCCAGGGGTAATTCACCTGCTGACAAATCGCTACAGCTTCCGTGTGGCAGAACATATCAGCCTCCTGTTGGGTCGTAAGTTAATGGTGTTAACTTTACTGCTAAAAGTCCTCTTCTTCAATCCCAAGCATAAGCAAAGTCAGAAGTTTGTGGAACCCAGTGTAAGGTAAGTCTCTGCTGTAGTAAGCAAGGGTTTATACCCCCTGCAAACAAAGTTTTGGGGATTTAAAGGAATCATCCTGTACATCCGTCTGTCTGGTTAAGCAGTCTAATAAAGCAAGTTTCTTAAAATGTACAAATGGGACATCCACTACACTTATACAAGCTATGTAGCATGGGATGAATTATTGCATCTTTCAATTATGTTGTCACAGGGGGGGGGGTGTATTTGTCCCATTACAACAGCTCTATTTTGCACAATTCCCATTTTCACTTACTCAAAGAATATATGTACATCTTTCTCTGCTTAGAGAATAGCATCTTAACTCAAAGAATGAATGAATAATCATAATTGCATAATTGCAATTTTTTCTCAAGCATTCCAATGAAAATCTGTTAACAGTCATGAAATAGTTAACACCAAAGATGTCCACAATTACCATTTTTGACAATGTTGGTAACTTTTGTTCTGTTAATACAAACAAAAATACAAAGTTAACATACAATGGCAGAATACACTTATACTTTAGGCTGATGTTACAAAATGAAATGAATACTTCCGTCTGATGATCAGTCGTTTGATGTTGTTATTAACTGCTTCTTACTTTAATTTGTATTCAAAAGATAAATACAATGTATAGGTTTGTGTTACCACATTTATATGTATCTGACTGTATATGTTTTATGTAAATGTACAGGCCAATCCAAACTCAAATAATCTCCCCAATTAAGACTTCCCATATGCAATCTCTTTAAATATTCATGTCTCGTTAAAAGGTTTCTGTTCTCTGAGAGCACCAAGCTGACAAGTGTCGGAGGAGAGAAAGCACTGGCAGCCATGATAGGAACCCTTGGAGACTCTCTAGAAAGGGAGTATGGAATGGTGGTGGCCAGACTTTTTCGAGTTTTCAAACCCCACCCTGATAGTAAGATTGTTTTGTTTGGAGTCAAAATTTATTTTAAAATAATTAAGCATCCTGCATTGTATAAGTAAAATGAAAGCATGAATTGGATTTAATAATTTAAAGATATTATCTATGCCAGAATTATGATTGATTTCAATTTATTTGTAAATGACATTTTATCAATGGTAAAACAAATCGATGGAAATTTAAAACTTGAAGTATGGCAAAAAGGATGGCAATAATTCCATAAAAATATGAATTTTTCCACAATAAATTCCCATTTAATAACTGAAATGTTACTTGTATCCTTAGTCATATGTTTTCATGACAATATTTTAGAATTTCTGGTGTGAAAAAAGTTAGAAGATTTTCACAATATACTTAGATTTTATTGTTACAGTACATAACATACTAGGCAGAACTATAGTATTTTTAGACCTAACGTTAGTTTTCATATTTTCAGAATTCATATTATCAATACTTTTTTTTTTTTTCAGAACCCTACACTGGCAGATTTAAGTCCCTTTGTTGTATCCCATACTTCATCATTGTGTATATCGTTTTCCTGGCTATTGAGGTAGGGATTTACCTCCTTGTGTCCTACAGATTGTACCACCCGTCCACCACCGATGTGGATACGGCAGCAAACTCCACCACCACAGCCCCACCATCCAGCCAGTTCGGTGGTCTCATGCACAACACACCCGTCTATGCTGTTTTAATCACCATTGGCTGCATTGTTGTCTTAGCTATTATCAGTAACATCTATACATGGGGGCAAGCATTCCTTGCTTTGCTGCAATCCCAGAAGAAGAGAATCATACAAGCGGCAGATCAAATTGGACAAATCAAAATGGACGGACTTATGCAGAAACTGAAATATGAAGTAGACTTGATGGGAAAGCTTGTTTCCTGCATGGATCGCTTCATGCAGAATCAGACGAGACTGGTAGTTATTGTTGATGGCCTTGACTCTTGTGAACAGGACAAAGTGATGCAAGTACTAGATATCATTAAGGCCCTGTTCTCTGATGAGGATTCACCATTTATAACTGTCCTTGCTATTGACCCTCAAGTCATTATCAAGGGCATTGAGAGCAATATGGTGAAGTCACGCTTGAATTATCAGGATACTAACGTGAACGGTTTTGATTACCTTCGGAATGTGGTCCATTTGCCATTTTACCTACAGAGTCAGGGCATGGATATCAAAAAGCAGGAGCTGGCCCCTAGCGGATCTGTGAGTAATGTATCCAAGCATGGTAAAGACTCCCCCACTAAATCACAAAGAGTAAGTGTATTATCACTATTAAATTGTTATGATAGTATTTTATATTGGGAGTATTATGAGTTGTTGGTATCTCAGTGTAATCTGGAGCCAGAATAGTTCAGATGGAAGAGTATTTGGCTTGAAGCTGAGATATCTCAGTTCTAATCTCACCAGCAACATGTCCTTGTCCTGTCTGGTGGATGAGACAATAAAACTGAGGTCTCATGTCACATTTAATGTTGGCATGAAAGTTCTGTAGTTGCTTTGAATGGGTATGTTGCATAGGTCTAGATTACAGTATGAGGCATGAAGCATATTTCTGTGTGAATCCTGAGGTAGATTTCTGTGTGAGATAGATTTCTGTGTGAGGTGTGAGATAGATTTCTGTGTGAGGTAGATTTCTCGGTGAGGTGTGATGTAGATTTTCTGTGTGAGGTAGGTTTCTGTGTGAGATGTGAGGTAGGTTTCTGTGTGACGTATGAGGTAGGTTTTTATGTGAGGTATGAGGTAGATTTCTGTGTAAAGTAGGTTTCTGTGTGAGGTACGAGAAAAATTTCTGTGTGAGATGTGAAGTAGATTTCTGTGTAAGGTAGGAAGTGGATGCTGTATATAAGTGAAATAATATTGATGTGACATAGATAAGAAACAAAAAAGCATATTAACAATGTTACATGCTGGATGGAGTTGTAGTCATTTGAGAATGGAGGAGAAAAAAGATTTGTGATTCTGAGTTGCATTAAATCCAAGTTGATATTCAGAGAGATACTCATTATTTTCAAATCAGTCATTTTATTAAAAACAAATTTCACAGAGATATGACCAATGCTCATAAAAAAGATATCAATTGTGCATTAATAGTCAAGTATAAAAGTATATTTCCAACAATTTACTTTCATTGAGATAGTTTTAAAGGATGTCTTGATATTTCAACCCTGAATTTAGTCCATGACCAAATAGATATTGGAGAACAATAAAGAATAAAAAAAGATTTGGTCTAAGCTGAATGTAATAGTTATAACACAATGATTAATTGCCACTGATGACCTGGTCAAAATAAGCATGATATATTCCAGTCATTCTGAGGTGACTTTAACCTTTGACCTCTCCTCATATTACTGTGCTGAAGCTAAAAATATTTGATCAAGTAAAATATTCCACAGGAACATCACACGATGTATTTATATTAAATAAATATCAATATTTTCACCAATTTTCGGCCACTTGGCGTTTATCAAGTGAAGTTAACAATGTTGAATTCTATTAAGTTAATATGTAAAACCCATGTCAACTTTACAAATCATAAGAGTAGCAATAGCATGGAATTTACATAGCTGAAAATTAATATTATTGATTTTACTTGATGAAGGCAAATTGGCAGAAAATATGTAAATAGGGTGTCACTTATTAATATAATAAAAATATTCCTTAAATTCATATCAGCTGTACGTGATGGGGATGCCTAGATCTGACACTGTATCATGTACCATTGTCTTTTTTGCTAAACCAGAAATCTATAAATACATCATTACATAATAGCTACTCCTACAAGAGAGTAAAAAGATACATGTAAGTAATGAAAGGAGAATGACATTACATACATAAAATTTTTCTGGGATAATGCTTAGGAATATGATATGATATGATTTTTTTTAGATCTATAAAAGCATATGGTTTTAGCCTTTTACCCTAAAAAGACCTGCTTATGTTCAGTTTTATAATACATGTAGTTGGATTAATATCAATAATTTATGACTATTATACTTCAAAAAATTGAAAATTTATCTTTAAGTAGGTGACTGAGCTAATTTCGAAATCAGTCAGCTGGGCCCAATTGTCAAAAGTTGAATTGCTAGCTTTTCTTTCTTGACCATTAGTTATAGTAGAACATCAGTACATACTAACACCTGCTTTTATTCAGAATTATCAGCATCAAGATTCTGGAATGTCGTCGACATCTATCTATGAACCACGGCGTAAACGGGGACGTAATGACAGTCTTGCCCAGTCTCTTCACTCGAACTTTGATCTGACAAATAGTTTAACAAAGACTGACTACTTCAGCGATATTAATCCTCGCAGCGTCAGAAGACTGATGAATATTGTGGCTGTTACAGGTAGTACTTTGTAATCAATGCCAACGGTTTGTTTGATTGTTTAAGACTATGTCACACTGGTACTGTGAATCATTTACTTTCATGGAGGCCAATTGTTGATGATTAAATTAAGAAATTTCACGGTTACATAGCGATGTGATATTGAGGAGTTGTGTATTGGTAATCATATCATATCACTTGAAAGCTGTGTTTATAGGCTGTTCCGTACAGTGTTCCAATAAATTACAAAATATAGTTTTAAAGGGCCGGGGTGGGGGGGATGGAACCAGGTTTGTTAACCTTTAAAGCTACAATGATTTCCAGCATAGCCTTTATTTTAGCCCATTTGGATTTCAAGAATGTTACCAGCATTGTACTTTAACATTAATGGCCTGAGGAGGTCACAGTATGTGCGAAACCTACCTAAGTTTTATAGGGCATATTTGTCCGGTAAAGCTTCATATTTCAATGAAATAATAGTAAAAGTTTTATCAGACCGATCCAATTTTTATGCTCCCCGAAAAATTTCAGGGAAGCATATAGTCACCGTTGTGTCCACATGTCTGTATGTTCGTCTGTCCAGGCTCATATCTCCTATACATGTACCCTTCATCAGAATTTGAAAAAAAGGTCACTCAAGGTCATTTCTTAAAGGTCAAGGTCATTTATTAATTATGACTTAAAATACAATGAAGTACTAATATATCTCCTACACCTTTCATCAGAATTTGATCATACTTCACGAAATTTTATTTAGCTTAAAGGCTTTTGGACAAATGTTACTCAAGGTCATTTCTGTAAGGTCAAGGTCACTTATTAACTATGACTTAAAATACAATGAAGTACTTATATCTCCTACACCTTTTATCAGAATTTTATCATACTTCACCAGAATATTATTTAGGTTAAGGGGTTTTGGACAAAGGTTACTCAAGGTCATTTCTGAAAAGTCAAGGTCACTTATTAACTATGACTCAGAATACCATGAAGTACTTATATCTTCTACACCTTTCATTAGAATTTGATGATACTTGTCATTTAGGTTAAGGACTTTTGGAAAAAGGCCACTCAAGGTCATTTCTGAAAGGTCAAGATCACAATTAAAAGTTTTATTTCATAACTATTCAAAGTCAAGCTTACTCATTTTAGTTTATGATACTGTGATCACTTGTTGTTCTACAGTTGACTCAATTGGATATCCATCTGATACATTGAGAATGAGATTTGAAATCATCATCAATTAATACAATGATTTCCTATATACTGAGTCATTCTTTTCCTTCATTATTGATGTGCTTCTAGGAGCATTCATCAGTATTACTGATTTTTTGAATATGAATTGAGTCATCAATTTACTGCAGTGTAAGTATAACAGTTACTGCGGTTCGGGGAGCATCCATCAGTTTTACTGATACTCTTTTTCCTAGATACTTATGTCGTTTTGGTGAGTTTCGCACACATTGGCCGGTTGAGTTTAAAAGGTGAGGGTTGTAACCAGTTACCAAAAGAAAAAAAGTTTTAATCCAAAATAATAATTCCTCAACATTGTATGTATATATTAAATAGTATGAGCACTGATTTTGATATATAGGTTTTGTGTCACTAACTGCTTGCCTCCTACATGACATTGTAATTTCATCTCTTTATCTAAGGAAACAAACAGTTCTGCATCATAAGATTCATTGTTTGTCTGCGAGATATTTCTTTAAATTCTCCGATAGACTTTGACCAAAATTAGTTTTAAGGATGGTCATCAGTTTTAAATGTTTAAGATAAAGTTTACAGAAGCGTCTGCTCTTGACACTTAGAATTTGCCAAATTCTATTGAATCTTGATTTAAAGAAATTACAGGCAGAGTCGTCTTGCTTAGTTATAACTGTATACATCAAAGCAGTATATCTTTCATTATACTTTTCAACTTACACTGTGTCATTCATAATTTTACTTTTCCACACATATCTTGTGTAACATCTTTCGTACTTTATTAGGCTTGAGTTTTTATATATTACACATATCTTGTGTAACATCTTTCGTACTTTATTAGGCCGTATTCTTCGAGCTTACAACATCGACTTTAGTTGGCATCGCCTAGCTTCCTGGATCAACATCGTGGAGCAGTGGCCCTACAGAGTCTCATGGATCATCTTCTATTTTGAGGAGCATGAGATGGTGGATAATAATTTATCCCTTCACTCTATATATGAAAGGTAAGACTTGCAACATTTCACAGTGTCGTAAAATACAATAGTTTATTACGCCCTTATGAATTTCTCCCTATATGAACTATAGTAAGAAAGTCTTAAAAACAAAATGTTAAGACAGAGCACTCAATAGTTACTTTGTTTATGTTAATATTGGACTGGGCGGTCAGTAGTTCAGAAACATTCAAAATCCTCCCCTTTAAACTGAGTGACAGGCATATTTTGCTGCACTAGGTGTTGCTCCTTAGTCCTTTTTTTTTTTAGAACCTGTTGGGAAATAATTGTGTATAACAAAATTCACAGATTTCATCAGAAACTCTCTTTCCTATGTATATATATAGACAGTGTTACTTTGCAATTGAAAATAATCTTTAAAAAAAACAATCAAAGTGTAAAATTGATTGATTGATTTATTTATTATTGTTCTACGTCACTTCTTGATTATAATGCATTGCATAGAGTTTTATTTCTTTGCAACCGACCCACTTGAAGCAGTGAAGAATATTTTACATTACATACCATGACACAAAACCTTCATCTGATAGACAAGACACTGGTGTTCCCATGGCGGGAGTCAAACCAAGGACCTTTCTATCAAGAGTTAAGCACTTCATCCACTGAGCTACTCTGGCTTTGATACTATTAATGTGATGCACAGGCAAGCTATGAGTGATTGATTGATTATTGTTTTACATCCCTTCACAATTATTTCACACTATATGGTGATGGCATCTGCCTGATGCATTGCATAGAAACTTACACCTTTGCAACAGACCCACCCAAAGCAGTCGGGAATCTTTTACGTACCACACCAACTATGACATTGGACCTTGGTTTTAGCGTCTCATCCAAAGGACAGAACACCAATGTGCAGAGTTGAACCCAAAACCTCTCTATCACATAATGAGCCCCTCATCCACCAAAATACACCGGTTTACAAGATACAAGTGAGCACATATATGTCTATACAATTTGTTTTACTCTTATTACAGAATAGAATCAAAGATTCCGATCTCCAAAGAGGTGGAGCCACTGTTAGAGATAGACCGAAATCCAAGGAAATTAGAGGCCAACCTGGCCAGTAAATCTGCTAACAATACTATGCTGAATGTGGGAGATGTCAAGAAATTCCTGCCCTGCACTATCAATCTAGACCCATACCTTAGAAAACTCATTAGAGGTGTGTATCCAACTATCAGAAATTATGGTTTAGAATTCCGCTCATTTCTTTTAATGAAACTTTTCAAACATTCAAGGTCATTGTTGCTCAAAACTTTTAACTTCTAGGTAAAGTTTGATAGACAGTAATAATTTATATTTGTAAAAACATTAAAAATATTTGAAATTCATTCATTTACTGGTTACATGTGTTACAATTCAGTATAAAGAACATAACAAGAGGTTATCTCATTTTAGTACAGTCGTACTGTGAAGTTAGACCATCAGGTAGCTTAACCTCTTGTTCAAGTTTTGACCAACTGGCTTCAGAAGATTAAACACAGGGTAGAGAAATATTTGATTCATGAGTTTATTATTACATCACAACTCCTTTTTCATTATGTGTTTGTATATTCCAGATTTTATTGACATAAAACATACATGTTGCCATTATCAATATTTAGCAGAATATTCAACAAAAAATTAATAAAGTATGAAAGAACAAGTTATGATAAGATATTTTATTTTACATTCATATTTCAGATTTGTAATGGACTAGATATATTGAGCGTTAACGATAATAATGTAGGAATATTTGTATAATTTTATTTGTCACACCTCTATTGTAAGTATCTTTGCAGACAATAAATTTGTTCCTTGGAATACTTTGCCCTACTTTTCATGTTAAAACTCCACCAAACAGTTATCCCATTGTTGTAGTACTCTTCTGAGACACACTCGTATACCCACTTTCTACTGTTCATGGAGTATTGCCCACAATTCAAAGCAAAAGTAGTAGAAACACTAATGTTGTTTAGACTTTTTTTTTTAGCTTTGAAGAGTGTAAAGGTATAAATGAAAAATTACAAATCTGTGCATAACAGTATTACCAAAAACATTTTGATTATCAAAAATTATTTTGAATCCTTATAAAAGACATAGTCAACTAAATGTAGGGGCTTTATAGTCAACTAAATGTAGGGGCTTTATAGTCAACTAAATGTAGGGGCTTTATAGTCAACTAAATGTAGAGGCTTTAGGTAGATACTTGGAGTAAAACATAATATGGTGTAATGCAACTACAAGGTTGTCAACATACACGCGCACTTTGTGGTTGACCCTTGTTCTTTACATGGCGGATTATTTATAAATTTTTAAATGTATGTCCTTTGATTGTTCTGCTGTTACGGTGAGTGGGAAGGTGGGCCCATAAACCGGTTAACCTCACCATTTGTTTGGCTTTTGTCAAATTAAATGACCGTCCTAAGTCGGTATCGTAATTGCACTACAATCAAATATTTTTGTAATGTGTCATATGTTCTAGTATATTGTATTGTATAGCTCCATGGTGACTTCTGCCACATAACTGAGCCAATAACTCCTCTTTTTTCTTTGTTATGACGTCATATAATTATGACGTAAGTTGTCTACTTAAAAATTCACACATCCAGAACAATAGATTTGGTAGGTGACTAAATGCAAACTATGACGGATTTTAGTAGTTGAGAAATTGCATATTACATGTATTTCTATTTCACAATACTTTTTATTTACCATACTTTTAGAGCTGGAAAAGAACAACGACATAGCACGTACAGACTTTCCCATGGGAACAATGTATACCGGAGGCCCTCCACCCGGAACGCCAGGAGCTCCTGGTCCGAACCAGGTCACCAAAGACATGACAATGACTCCCACCAGACGCATCACCCAGCCACGGGGTAATATGTACCCATCACCCATGGAGATGTCTTTACAGTACCAGCAGATGTACCCATACTCCATGATGATGCCCTTCTACCAACCATTACCAGGAATGAGTAAGGCAAAGGCAGCATGTAGCACCTCTAAGTTACAAGACCCAAACAACTTGATAAATGTAAGCCTCATATATAAATCTAGAATTAAAACAACGTCAGATTAACCATACTCAGCATGGCTTACACTGAACCTGACACTTGTGATGTAAACATTTGTTTTTATAGTCAGTGTAGGTGATAAAAACAAAGGAGCCTGTGTTCATTGTATTGGGTCTTTTCGTTATACAGAGTTATTTCCCATATGAGCATGTGTCTGACGTCAAATTATTGTCACGTCAACCTGTTCTATGGAAACTGGTGTGAAAATATTCATATGGTTAATAACTCTGTGTAACAAAAAGACCCAATATTAAAAGAAGCAATTTTAAGATTTTTGCATTTTAGAACAAAATATTACAATGTGACAAATCAATGGGCAGAGCAAGCACTGATCTCTGTGTTTTTATTCATATACATGTAATTATTCAAGTATAGGATGAAAAGCAATGAAGTATAAAGTGTGTATGTGCAGAGTCAAGGAATTGTACTAAAATGATTTTCTATAAACATGTAAAGACATATTGTAATGTAAAATGTAATATTATACATGTATAAGTTTTAAACTACTTAGTATGAAGTAAGTTTTGACTGCAGGCATATCAGGACTTGATAGCAGGTGTGTGTTAAGATGCAGTTGGCTAATAGGATTTTAAAGTTTTTAGAAAAACAAAGCTAATTTTAAAATATTTATTTTCATAGAACTTGGCATCTTAATAGATTTGAAATCATAATCATCAACAATGCTGACATTAGTAAGATGCCCTCCAGCAGATCATAAAGGGAATGTCACTCTGACAGTACTGTCACTCTGACAGCACTGTCACTCTGACAGTACTGTCATTATATGAGTAATTATTTCTGGAGAGAGACATAAAACAACAAATAAGCCTTAAGTTCTTATCATTATAATTATGATATAATTGTTTTCATTATTATTATTTTTATTATCATCATCATCATACGTATTAAGGTAGGAATATTATTGTGTGTCATTGAATAATTTTATCAATAATTTTCATAGGATTACCAGAATGAACGATTAAGCCTATTAGATGTGGACCAGATATGCCATCTTCTTCCCAGACTGAAAGGAATAAATCAGAATAAAGTGGGCGTCTATCAAGCTAGTATCCAAGACAACAATATAAGTGGACTGGTCTTAAGTACTTGTGACCTTGAGGAATTAGGTAAAGTTATGGGAATGCAGTTTGGAGACTGGCAACTGTTCAAATCGGCCATGACAGCTCTTAGAATGAAAGAGGAAGAGGAGAACAGTGAGGATGTTACTGACTTTTTCAGCGACTATCAGAAAATAAATGATGCAGAAGAAGATACACATTCCACTGGGAGACATCGTTCGTCTAATAGTGAATCAGATTCTGTCTCAGACGATGTAGTCGTACGACCAAAGCATCAACAGGTTTGTCGACAGAGTAGCATCGATAGCTCAAAAAGCAATGTTCGAATCAGTGATAGGGGAAAGTTTGAAACTATCACAGAAGAAAAGGAAATCAGTATGGAGGCATCCAAAGGAGTGCTGAAACGAAAGGACAGTGCTATTCAACAGATGGAATTTGAGTCTGGGATCTTACATAATGCGATGATGATGAGCTTTGCTGAAGAAGATGAGGAGGAGGAGGATGACGATGATAATGATCAAAGTGCAGATAAATTAATTCAGCCATCGGGTTCAAAGGTCAAGGAGACTAAGCCTGTTCGATTTACTTTAGGCAATGCTGACCATTATCCTGATGAAGATGATACGTCACCTTTACTGAAAAACACTCAAAAGTCTGCTCTGATAGATCTCTCTAGTCAAGAGAGGGGCTCTAAACTGTCTCTAAAGGAGAAGAATTCTATCAAATTACAACACCTTAATGGCTCCGATGATTCTGTTGGCTTCCAGACTTCAGCAGCTAATGAAACAGAGAGAGTCATCTTTGTGGATGAAATCCATCATGCAAGTTCTGTAGGGGATTTATCACGAAACAGGTCTACAGGCTCAGATTTTTCATTTTCGAAAAGAAGCAGTGCCCCTTTAAGCACTCCCGTAGAAATTGATGATGTTTGGATCCTTCAAAGTTCAGAAGGTCAACAAAGTCGTCGTGGAGATATCCAGATGGTGACCTACAGCTCTGACAGGAAATCAGAGGAGAGAGAAGATCAAGTGTGAAATCAGGAGCAGATATAGATATTCTATGAAATGAAGCACCGCTCTGTAGATTTGTCTTTTCCGTATAATGCATAATTATTATTTAAAGGCATAATCATAAACATTTATATGGAAAATTGTATCCGAGAATTTTTGAAGGTTTTATGTTTTTAAATAGGCAGTATGATATGTATGTATCCAAGAGTTACTTTTCTTGTCTATTCCTATTATTTCCATAGCTGCCAACATTCCAGATTGTATAGATATTTTGCCCGTGTTGCACTTCATTTCAGAATCAAAATTGATATCGTATATTAACAAAATTACAAATAATGAAATCAAAGTATGTTGTATATTGTACATTATGCATATAGGTGGCTGTGTTACAGTTAATTAATGACCAGTGTAATTAAGTATAAAACCATTATATATATCTTTTAAGTGCAGCTCACAATTGAATGTTAAATTAAACATTAAGCAGAAATGATATTCACAAACTTTTTTTATATGCAGTATGAACAGATACCGGCTTTAAGTACACAATTACTTTCCTGATATTCCATTTGTCGAAACACGGTCATTTCTTTCTAATATATATATATGCTAGTAAATAAGTGCCATTGTATTATATTTGCATAATACCTCAATGATTTAATTTTGTTACATTCAGAAAATATTGTTTAATACTAAATATTAGATATTTTTAATGTTTCTCGATATAAGATAAACCAGCCATGTATCTTGTCATTTCATGAAATTTTGATGTCACATTGTGCTCTTTTTTTTCCTAAAGGATATTTCTTTACCTGATTTGAATCAAACTAGCTCTTGTAAAAGGTTTTCATTCATATGATATCGTTGTCTGTCAGAGAACCACATTATAATAATTCAGTACTTTTTCTATATCTTGTACTCGTTCATAACAAATAAGCAAAGCTGAAACAATACGCAGAAACGTTAAGGCACTAATTGACATTATATAGTCTATATTGAAAACCGCATAATAGATAGAATAAATTATTTCTGCAGAAATGGTAAAAATGCAAATTGTTGTTTAACAAGTTTACTTTTTTACACATTCAAATTTTATCCCTAGTTGTGTGCAATCACGTGACTGCTATATATAGCACATGTAGTATTAACAACAAACCTTCAACAAGTGCAAGGGTCTATCGCCCAATTTGGTAATATAATTTTGTTGTAAATAATAAATGGAAACCTATCAAAAATATTTATAGCTGTGCCGAACTTCTAAGAGGCATTTTTGCGTATAAATACTGCGATAGAATTGTTAAATGGTGTAGTCTTATAAGACATTGTCTAATTAAATTGAAATCCTGTTGATATTTTATTATCTACAAGTTAGGCCCAGCAAGACGCATTTCAAATAGATATAGAACAGTCTTTATGTGGAATTACACAACAACCAGAGTTGAGGAAAAGGTTGCACTACAGCGTTTTTCTTGGCATGTTGATTGTTGCAGTGTCTCCCGCTTCATATAATGCACTGGCCCATAGTGACGTCACAGTTACGACAGGTTATGTTTTGGCGGGTTTTCTGCAACATTATATAATTGTGTATTGCCTTAACACAACTGCGTATATTATCTGTTTGGTACATTAATTTAATACATAATTTGTTCTTAATTTTTGGGGCATGAACTCCAGTAAAGGGTAATAAATATTTCATTCATGTAACTAAAAACATCATTTTTGATTGAACAAGAGGCGGGCTTGGTGTAGTTTTTTAAGATATCGGCTAACAGTGCAGATGGTCCAGGTTTGATTCCAGGGTCATGCCACTACATTTAAGAGGTTGGTTACTTCCTGCTTCCTTGTCAGGATATGATATGCATCACCGCATATAAGAGGTTGGTTACCTCCTGCTTCCTTGTCAGGATATGATATGCATCACCACATTTAAGAGGTTGATTACCTCCTGCTTCCTTTTCAGGATATGATATACATCACCGCATTTAAGAGGTTGGTTACCTCCTCTTCCATATTGTGATAATATTGCACCACTGTAAGAGATTGGTTACCTCTCACTGCTACGTTACAATATGATTGGTCAGATTTGCTAATGTTACAATATGATTGGTCACATTTATGAATGGTAAAATATGATTGGTCAGATTTACTAATGTTACAATTTGATTGGTCAAATTTATCAATGGTACAACATGATTGGTCAGATTTACTAATGTTATCATATGATTGGTCAGATTTACTAATGTATCATGTATTTTCATGTAGCATACTACATTGTATCTCGTGGCAAAAGTGTTTGCCACAAGGATATCGTAATTTGACAATGACCTTTCTTTCAGTTCATATTGGATACTTGAGTGAAAGGTGACGCCCTGGTGTGGTATTACATTTAATGAAGTTAAATGGACATGTAATATTTATATAGTTTTATTAAATGTGATAAAATTCTTCTTTTAGTATATCTGTCCTCAGCTTTGTGATATAGGCTCTACAAAAACACAGTTCATTACATGTTACATTTTATAAAGTGCTATAAGAATGGTCACGACTTTTCTATACAATGTGTGTATTTACATACACAAGTCACTGACAAAAAAATACATTACTTCTTTGTGACTCCAATCACAAGATATATACAATAATTCATAAACAGCTAGGTGGATTTTTTTTTCAGTCGTTAATCTCCTTAATATCTGACATCAGAATTGTACAAATGCTACTTTTCCTTTGGTTTTAATCAATATGATGTTAATGTTTAAATTGTGAGGGCACAGTAAAATGATGTTATAAGTTGTGCAACCAGTTGAATAGGAAGCCTTAAAGTTTATTTTACCCAGGTTTTCCCAGAAAATCGGGCAAATGGATATTTTTATATATCTCTCAGAAAAATACTGAAGCAGAAGAAGTGGTAATTCTTCTGAATTTTATAATACCCGGTAATTCAATTAGGATTTTAGGAAAAAGCAAAATTCCCCAGCATTCTATTAGCACTTTAATGTTTTAAATACAGAGATGAGGCATGCAATCTAGAGCATATAGCATTTGTCTTTTCTGTCTGTACAGCTTTCCTGAATTCTGTTCAGGCGAATTATTAATTGTGTCAAGTTATTTGTGTTTTATAAACACATTGTGTACTCTTATAAAGAAAGACACAGTTGTACATATATTCGTCTTTGTTGTTCAATGTAAAATGAGTTGTATTGTTATTGTGTTGTATATATCATTAACAGATATGCCTGAAGAATGCATATCAGGTGAGTGACTTGTTTTAAAAATAAACATTTCAGACTGATTCTAGTGAGAAGACAAATTTCTATTATGATATTTAGACTGTCAGTCCTGAAATCTTTGTTTGATCTGGATTTTAATTGTGTTCTTGTATACATGTCTGAAGAATTGTTTAAATCGAATTACAAAATTATCTAATCATTTTTAGATATATGTATAAATTATTATATATAAAGTAACTTTCTTGGAAAATCAGTTTAAGACTCACTGCAGTTACGATAATAATAGTTTTTAAAAGATTATGAAAATGATATTAAATTATGTATTGTCAAAAGCTTTCTTTGAGAAAATGATTATGTATAAAAAGCGTTTATTTGGGAATTTGTAATACATATACAAATGCCATGTGAACTGTAACAGATTTTATTGTGCTTTAGATAGTGGCCTTTCCTCCAAGAGTGCAGTGATCATGTGTTGCATTCAGTTGTGCTCTTTTGTTTCCTTTCTCTCAGATATGTATATGGAATTTTACTTTTTATTCTAGTGTTAATGATACATGTATTTGGAATTATTTATATGGAGTATTATATATATTTGAATCGTTCTCTCGAATAGTTACAGTCACAGTGATGAAAAAACTAGTTGATAAGTTATATCATCAATTTCTTCACAGTACAGTGGCGGATTAAGAGGGGGTCCAGCCCCCCCCCCCCCTTCTTAGTCACATATTTACAAGTAAAAATCCAGATTTGGTACCAAAAATGACCGAATAGTTTGGCTAATACACATGTAACCCCCCCCCCCCCACCACCACCACCACCACTTTTCGAAAATTCTGGATCCGCCACTGCAGTAAGTAGTTTGCATGTAGTTATCACTGTGGACAAAACAAACTCATAGGTAGATCCTTTGTGGGGAGTTTTATATCCGCTGTTTAAAGATTCAATAAAGCATTAAACCTCATTTTTGTGTTTTGAATCATTTATCCTATTTATTTATTGTTTAGTGGCAAACCAAGATTACGTCAAATGTATTTTGAGGGCATCTGTCTGACGTCATGGACGTTAGCTTTGCAACCGGGGGGGGGGGGGGGCTGTTGTGTTAAAAATCATTCCATTTCATCCCAAGCATATTCTATAGATGATAGATCTGGTGACAAATCAGGCCAGGGTAGCACATTCACGTTTTGTTGCTGTAGATAGTCACTAACAACGCGTGCGATCGTGCGTTGTCCTGCTGCAGAATGACTTTACGATGATAGTTGAATGAATGGAATGACGTATTGACGTACAATCTCGTCACGGTAGGGTGCGCCGGGTAAACTGTCCTTAAACTATCTCCAAAGGGGTCCTTCCACGTGTTCTAATCCCACTCCAGAGCATAACCCTCCCTCCGCCGAATTTGCGACGCTGAATAACGCATGCGTCAATGTAACGTTTTTTGGCATGACGGTAAACTGGAAAACAACCGTCACTGCTGTCGAAATCAAATACCGACTCCTCTATAAACGTTGAGGTCGGATGATGACCTCTCTCAGTCTGTTCCTTACGGTACGAGGACTTATCCGTCGATGCCAAGGGATGCTTCTTACGGTCAAAAGGCCTTTTGGAATCAATTAGCAAATGTGACGACCGTACGATACGAATCTTGCTGATGCGCATGACGTCACACACGGGCGTCCTGATCGTGGGCGGTCCCAAACGGTGCTACTATGCTGATATCGATTCCATAAAACAGTTACAGTGTTAATATGAACTCCAAACTGCTTTGCCACCTTGCTTTGAGACATCCCAGCTTCCAGCATCCCAATAGGGAGCCAACGATCATTTTCAATCATGCGAGGCATCTCTCAATCAAAATTTTATTCCTAAAACCATTGGGGTTTTTTTTTTCTCAAACATCTTAAAAGTCCTCCGAAGGGAAGTGTCATAAAACAAAGAACAATAAACTCAGTATTCACAATGTTTCGGTCTCCTGACCTTCGGTTATGAAATATGATGGATGACCGATATATATCGGTTATGAAATATGGTGGATATTACATAACTTAAGCCACCAATACCAATAAAATTCACTGGAAGAAGGTCAGGAGACCGAAATACTGTGAATACTGAGTTACTTGTTCTTTCTTTGTTTTGGTTTGGGGTTTTTTTTTTCTGTTTCGGTACATTGAAAACTGTCAATGAATGCAAGAATTCTAATCGATTACTAATCTCGTGTCGCTCAGGCTTGAAACTCCAGAAAAGTGCGTTGTTTCCATCAAGGCGAATCGAACGCAATATTTAACAGATTGAGTACTCAAATACGCGTTTTTTATACTAAACAATGCCTTTAAGAATAAAGAGCGATCAGAGAATACTTATAATGTTTGCATCTAACTTTAAAGTATACACGGTTTCTTTTTTTCCGCTAGTATATATGATTTATTAGCGATTCCATTTCTTATATTTATTATTTGTGCCGAAGGAACTCGATCGGTAGCATGCTTGGTTCGAGTCCAGAGGTCTCGAACACGACCGGCGGCTGCCTTGTCTTCGGTATTAGACATAACATGACAGTGAAAAACGGAGGCTCCGTGTCATGATAGACTATATGTAACGTAAAATATTCTTCAGCTGCTTCAGGTTTTTCCGTTATGTAGCTCAAGAAGTATATGCAATGTATTAGGTAGACGTTGATAAATAAATGAAATCAACAACTTTAAAAAGTGATGTACAATGTAAAGCAAGAAAGCAAAATAAATAAATAATTGAACATAAAATTATAACTCATATTAAAAGAGCGCATTCCTCTCCCCTCCTTCCAACTTCCCTTCCTCCTATTTCACCCCTTCCACCCACCCCCTTCCTTCTCACCTTTTCCTCGCGAGTATATCCTAGACAGGTCAAGATAAGTACGTGTATTTAAACGTCCAAGGTCTACCTTATCACTCAGACTACAATACGTTGATCATCTGGAGATATTCCGGCTTCCTCCATTTATCACTGGAAACCACTACAAAGTCAAATATGAAATTTTAGAATTCATTTGAAGCCACGTTAAAAAGATATGAAAAAAGTCAGTTTATAAAATATGTCATGCAGACAATCTTATTTACGAGGAAGCATGTGACGGGCATTGTTACCACGCACATGTTAACTTGCATTCTTAGGATATGATAATTATACCCCCGCAAACAAAGTTGTGGGGGGGGGGGTATATAGGAATCACCCTGTCTGTCTGTCTGTCTGTCCGTCTGTTCACATTTTTCCGGGCCACAACTTCTTACCCCCTTGTTGGATCTGGATTATATTTCATACAATTGTTGTACATGACCCAAGGGTATGTCATGGCCTTGACCCATGGTCATATCTTCAAGGTCAAGGTCACAGTGCAGACATAGCAGAAATTCTTGTCCGGGCCATAACTTCTTACCCCCTCGTCAGATCTGGATAATAATTCACTCAATTGTTGTCCATCACCCAAGGATGTATAATGACCTTAATCCAAGGTCATATCTTCAAAGTCAAGGTCACAGTGCATACATAGCCAAAATCCTTGTCCAGGCCATACGTTCTTACTGCCAAGTAGGATTATTATCCAAGACAATATTTCACACAATTGTTGTTTTATGGCCCAATCGTGTGTCATGACCTTGACTCAAGATCATATCTCCAAGGTCAAGGTCACCGTGCACCATGGTCGAAATCCTTGTCCGGGCTATAACTCCTTACTTCTATGTTGGCTCTGGATAACAGTTTACGCAATTGTTGTAGATGACCCAAGGGTGTGTCATGACCTTGACCCAAGGTCATATCTTCAAGGATAAAGGTCAAAGTACACACATAGCCAAAAATCTTTGTCTGGGTCATAACTCTTTACTGCTATGTTGGATCTGGATAATATATCATACAATTCTTGTTCCTAACCAAAGGTGTGCCATTTCTGCAAGGGTGGATCTGGAAAATATTTCACACAACTGTTGTACATGACCCAAGGGTGTGTCATGATCTTGACCCAAGGTCATATCTTCAAGGATAGAGGTCAAAGTACACACATAGCCAAGAATCCTTGTCTGGGTCATAACTCTTTACTGCTATGTTGGATCTGGATAATATATCATACAATTCTTGTTCCTAACAAAAGGTGTGCCATTTCTGCAAGGGTGGATCTGGATAATATTTCACACAACTGTTGTTCATGACCCAAGGGTGTGTCATGACCAAGATCATATCTCCAAGGTCAAAGTCGCAGTGCGCGCATTGTCAAAATCCTTGTACTGGTCATAGCTCTTTACTGCCATGTAGGATATGGATAATATTTCGCACCATCGGTTCCATTATCCAAAGGTGTGTGTCACATTGTACGGAGCATGTTGTTCGTTTGTGTCTCTGTCCGTCTGTCTGTCCATGAAAATTTTCCGGGCCATAACTTCTTCCGTTTACTTTGGAAGGAGAGAATATATTACACAATTTTAGTTCATGACCTAAGGGTGTGTCATGACCTTGAACAAGGTCTATCTACAAGGTCAAGATCACAGTGCATACATAGCTTGAATTCTTGTCCGAATCGTAACTTTTCCTTTTAATTTAAAGGGAGATGGTATCTTACACATTTGTTGTCCATGACCTAAGAGTGTGTCAATACCTTGAACCAAGGTGATATCTACAAGGTCTATGTCACAGTGCACACATAGCCAGAATTCTTGTCTGGGCCATAACTTCTTCTCGTTACGTTGCTGGAAGATTATATTTTACACAATTGTTATCCCTGACACAAGGTTGTGTATATAATGACCTTGAATCAAGATCATATCTACAAGGTCAAGGTCAGAGTGCACAAAACCAGATTGTTTATTGATTATACCTCCAAATGTACAAGTGTGACATCCATTACACTTATACCAGTGATGTATCATGGGATGAATTATTGCATGTTTCAACTTTGTTGCCGCGGAGGGTATTTGTCCCGTTAGGAAACCTCGAGATCTAATTAGATTTGGAAAAAGAAAAATCGAAACATAAGACATAAAAGGTACAGATGCCGTCTTAATTTACCTTTTATGTTTTATGTTTATGTCTGAGACGGTACTGTGGAGATTTGGCGTGGATTGCATTGCGGGGCCCGTTTTACTTAAACTTAAGGAACTTGTGACGAATCGTTTCTTTTTGGACTCTTGAACAGATAAAAAATTTTCCTTGAATGCTCCAAAATAAATCCACTTTTCGTGACTGAAAAGCTATAATAAAATATTAAACCTCAAGGAGAAAATCCATCATTTCTGCACATCAACTTGCTACGTACATATTAATGCATGTGTCGTCACCGAGAAATATTTACGACTTGTCGTTACAAAGCCCTCAGCATCATCCAAGTCAAGTTGTATACATGTACATGTATCATCTCGAATAATATGTCCATAGAAGCACGCCCAGGATTAAAACTAATATATTTATTATGTATTTATTGTCCTTGTTATATATTATATATCGTCTATCTCTATCATACAATAGACCTTTCTGTCTCTTTACAAATAAAATGAATTATAAATATCTACACAGTAGGCCCAGTCTGGGTGTTCGTTTTATTTGGAGTTATACACTGAGATATACGCGCGGTATTAGGAACGAACATGCTTGTATCGCATGTTCAATTTAAATCGGGTATGATTGCGTCAGACCTTTAAACATGCGATCGTGCGATCGTACCACAGAGAGCTCTACAAATCATGAAAACAGATGTACCGACGTTATTATATTACACCGACACTCCATATTGTATGAGTAACGTGATTACTGTGGCGGTTACATTAACAGGCAAGTGAGTTTCTTTTTCTACAGATGATAATGTTGAAATAAAATTTTATTCATAGAATTGTTATTATTTAGAATAAATCCTTAATTGCAGTCTTATAAAACTTTCCCCCAATTCATTATTTATGTTATAGATTTGTAAATATGCCTTATTTTCGATGCGTATGACGTATTAATTGGTTGGTTTAGAGGGAGAGTGAAAGATAAGAGGAATACGTTGGTTCACTAAATCATTTTGATTTTTTAATAATTTTTTTTTTCTCTTAACATTATCAGAGATATACACATTTATATATGTCTCTGACATTATTATCATTTCATTTGTCGTATTCATTTGTTGAATTTCAATATATAGATCTAAATATATATATCTTTAAATATCCAAACATTTAAATACCCCCCCCCCCCCCCTCGTTCGCGTAGATATTTGTGTGCACGTGACATTCTGATGCATTACTCGTGCTGTTTACATTTTCAGAAACACTTCCGGAGGACACATGAATATTTTATGCAAATGAGACGGAATACATCATGACGAAAAATCACCCCACTCTGTCGACGCTTTTGATTGGTCAATAACTCGTGGTGCTATATTCTCGTGTATTGAAAACAGAAATGGCGAATCTAGACGGCCAGTGGCCTCCACCGGTCGACAATTTTGCTGGAAATGGAAACGATTTGATTACAGAAAATGATTTAAATAATGTCGGTTTTGATGATCTTGATGGTAAGTGAGTTGCCGTATTTTTTTCTGTGTTTGTATTCACAAAACAGTCGGAGTTGTGTACAAGATACCGCAGTAGGCTCCTTCGATGTAATGTACTGCACAATATTTCGTGTAAATTACATAGCTTTATCATATTTATAATCCAATCATGTTGGTAATAAATTATAAAATTTGAGGTAACCACAAATTATTCTGCTATGTCATGATTACAACAGCAATTTTATCCCAAGTCAACAAGTGATCGGTGTATTGCGTAAAAATTCAAGAATGACAACTCTTGTTAAAAATAAAAGTGCGTGATTGTCGCCCAAGTCTAAACAGGCCTGGTGTTTGTGTCCACGGAGAACTTATTGGTGTCTCGTCTCTCAGATTAAACAATGAAAATCAAGGCCATGTCATAGAGGATGGTAGTTCCCTGATTCCCCGCGGGGGAGGGGGGGGGGGCAGTGTACTGAACAGTTCGAAAATACTGTGTAGTGTCTTAACTATATAAGAAAATATTTTGATATGACATAAAACATGCTTAAACACAAATGTATTATCACTTTAATAGAGCATTGTGTAATACTGACTTGTGTTCAGGAATGACAACAGTTACTCTGCTTGCGATTTTCAGATATTGTGAAATACTTGGACAACGATCAAGATGGAACAGGTTCTGGCTCACTGTTTGACGATCAGTTGGCTGGTTTTGGTGATGTCCACATGCAGGATCCAGTGGTCAAACGAGAACTAAGTCTTGATGCCCAGTTTGACCTGTCCGGTCAGCCAAACTCTACAAATGTATTGCTGAATGACATAAACAATCCTAATGTTCTGCTAAGTGATGCGAGTCTAAACCTAAGTACTCTTGATAGTTTTGGCTTGCTAGGTGACACTCTGAAGTCGCCAGTTGTAAACATATCTCATCCCAGTTCAAATTCTCAACAGCTTCAAGAAGCTGCATTAAAACTTCAAAAGCAGGCCGAGTATGTTGCGCAGCAGAAACTCCGACTTCATTTACAACAACAGCAACAGAAGCAAGCACAGGCACAGCTTGTACAACAACAGCTCAGGTTGATCTTGCAGCAGGCAACACAGCAGCAACCTGTTAGTGTGAAGCAAGAAGTTGCTGTTGAATCTACTTCAACTTTACAGTTGACTACCACACCTGTTACTCAACCCCAGGCTCAGCAATCAACGACTGTCAATCAACTCAACTTGCAACAGTTGCAACAGGTCTATATATAAACATACTCTAATTATTCCATGCACTAGAAATAAATGGTTATAATAAACATTCAGCCATATCTGTTTAGTTACAAAGTTACTGTGATGAATTTAATCTTTAAAGTATGTATATTGTATTCTAAAAGCATTTCATACATCATATTTCAAATTATGTCGGGAGATTTTAAGACAAAATATTTCACTTATCTCAATATATGCATTTTTCTATAAATGGTAATAAAACCTGCACATATTTGTACAAAAAGTTACTTTTAATTATAGCTTTTGCTGCAAAGTCAAGCCAGCAAATCGGCAGTTGTAGCAAATGCCTCAAATATCCCACAAATACAGTCACAGTCTCCGGTGGCATCAAATGCCAGCACCACAATAGTCAATCTGTCCTCCATCTCCTCACCCTCCACCACAACAAGTGCCGCATCGTCTCAACCTCCTGTACACACCGTCGTCACCAGCATTCCTATCCAGGTACTTTATCATTCAGTTTATAGCTGTATAGGCATAAAAATTTAAATGTGTAATCTTTACTAATACAACATTTTAATCTATCACCCATGAAAACTATATACACCCTTTCACAACAACTGGGGGACAGACGCTTTTGGGAGGGAAGAAATGATGACTGTTCCCGCAAATTGACCTGAGACACCATCAATATCCGATTATGACGTCAAAATTTTTACTGGAAATGTACATGTAACTATTCTTCCCCCAGAACATTTGTCACACAGTTAATGTGAAAGATTTAAAAGTGTATACTCTGCATGTACTGATGTAGTATTAGTACTTATAAGAGGATAGAAATATATTATTATATTCTGAGTAAAACCAACCAATTCTTGCTCCAGCTGAAGAGATGCAGTAGTTTAACAGGTTTTGTTAAAAAAAGTTCTGTATTCACATCCCATCAAAATCTCATTTAGTGTTTCTGTTCTTTGGATGATTGTTGAGACAATGAAAACCAAGGCCACGTCATAACTTGGACATTAGCATGTGAAAGAATCATTTCTACTTTTAGTGGGTCTTTTGCATGGGTGGGAATATTTCAGTGCCAGGCAGATGCATTATACTTAACCATATACATTTATAAATACGTGAAGCTAAACTTGTAGAAGATGCTCTATATGCATTTTATTTTTCTCTTAAGGTTGTTGACTCCGACAAAGTCCCTATAAATAGATTGAATACCAGTTCTAATAAACCCCTCAAGAAGGGTGAAAAGAGGACTTCCCATAATGCCATTGAAAAACGCTACCGTTTGAGTATTAATGATAAAATCACGGAGTTGAAGGATCTCGTCGCAGGCACGGAAGCGAAGGTAAGAGAAAATTTACATGTTGCAGCAGTGGGATGAATTTCTGGTAAACTGTACAATATATAAGAGTAAAGAATATATGCAGACACTTCAGTAGAGTAAGATGTAAAAGTATTCTCGTGATCCTTATTCTTCACTTGATTTTTTGTTGATACATGCACATAAATGATTATGAAAAAAAACCTGGTAAAGTTTTACATGTTTTGCTCATGTCCAGTGTAAATTTCAATGACATGTATTTAATATGCAGATAAGTGATGACAAATTGAAATATTTTAATGAAATGTATTTGTTTTCACAGTTGAATAAATCTGCAGTTTTGCGGAAAGCCATTGACCATATCAGATATATTCACAATGTTAACAAAAGGTTGAAAGCAGAAAATTTGACCCTAAAGTTGGCAGCATCTAAAAATTGTAGTAAGTATCACAAGTGCAGATATATTCTCTCTTCAAGATTGATTTTAACAACCCATGAGAGACTCCTTGTTCATTTTATTGTCATGAGAATTTAAAAATAAACAGTTATTTCAATTTATTTTGTGATTTTAATGCATTCATTTGCTTCTTATCAATCACTATTGTAGATGTAGCAGACCTTTTAGCAAACACCCAAGGAGTCTTGACGCCTCCTGGTTCAGAAGGAGGATCTCCACTCCATCCCCTTGCCAGTGATGGAGAATCACCACCCAACAGTCCTATGTATGATTCTGGTGAGTAAGAAACCAAAGAAACTAATGCTGTACCTATAATACTTAATATGTATTTCATGAATCTGATGCAGTATTATTTTTATACAACACTTGATGGTTTATATGTTGGAATTCATTTTATGCTTTATTTGGTGCTCTATGAGAATTCCTTAGTAGGTGAGCAGTATAAATAGATTTTTTCGCAATAGGAAGCAATGAGCATGCATCATTTGTGTGAACTTTTGTAGATGCTTCCCAGAATTCCTCAGAGAGTTGTGATAGTGGGAAGGTGTTTGGAGGAATGAGGGACCAGTCCAGAATGGCATTGTGTGTCTTCATGTTTGCAGTTTTCGCATTTAATCCCTTTGGATCATTATTCAGTTCCTCTGGTGCTGGGGATTTTTCATCAGAACAATACTCCTCTAGGACATTGAAAAGTTTCAAAGGTGAGAACAAAAGTGAACTATTGTATTAGTTGTTTATGTAATCTATTTACGTTATGAAATTTTATGCTGGTGTACTTGGCATTTCAAGCTTTTCTTTCAATGTAGAATATGAGCTTCGTACTTTTCCAATTGGTTTCCTGTTTCTTAGATGTGGCTTTAATGCTGCATCTGGATTTGTTATGCTAAGGAGTTCATTCTGCATACCCAGCAGTTCTACTGCTCGATAGTTTTACTAAAACAGGCATAAAACACTAAAACATATAAGGTATCATTTTATAACAGTTGAACATGCAATGAAAACTGCTTTTGATATCTGAACATTTTATCGTTATCTACTCGCACAATTTTACCTATTAAAAGTAGATAAAAACTTGATTTGTAGAATCCATTGTTAGAAGTGGAAAATTTAATTAATTGGGAAGTTCTTGTAGATTTCCAGTTATTATTTTTGTTCTGTTTGACAGATGACAGTGCTTTTGGTTGGTTTACATGGATGTTACCTACATTGTTGTTATGGTTGGTTAATGGTGTGATTGTTGCTGGAGTCATGACTCGCTTGTTTATTTTTGGAGAGCCAGTAGTGAAGAAGAACAGTTTTCGCGCTATAACGTTCTACAGACATCTAGCCCAGGCTGATGTTCATTTAGAAAAGGTAATACTTTTAATGAAAACTATATTGACAATCTGAAATTCGGGATGTAATATTTCAAAAGTTTTAGGTTGTCTACCAAGAATTTTAGATGTGATATTCCCCAAGTAATTATACTGCCAAACCAAAAAGTCAAATTATGAAGTTAATATATATACTATTGTTCCTCCTTTTGTTTTCCTTAGGGCAACTACACTTGGGCTGTTGACCAGCTAACCCGTTCTCTAACCTGTTTAGGACGTCCTCTTCCTACATCCAAATTGGACCTAGTATCTGGATTGGTGTGGAATGTACTCCGTCAAACTTCCCACAGACTTCTGGGAGGAAAATGGTTGTTTAGAAAGGCAGGATCCCTCAAGAGAACATCTGACGAAGACATCAAATCATCAGCGAAAAATGCAGCACTGGCTTTCCACAGACTTAACCAGATTCATCTTACTGGTAAGAATGCTCAAGTTTCAGTTCTGCTAGAAATTTTCAATATACGTGACATATTCATCAGTCTGTGGCTTAAATAAAAGTGGTTTGACTATAAGTCAAGGGGAGAATGAAGCACCATCCCCATTATGTCACAGATATTGCGTCTGATCTACATATAAATACGCACATCATCATATACCTGTATGTCATAGATACTTTGCCTGATCCACGTGCATGTTACATACATGTAGATTCATCTTGTATTCTTTATTTACTCGTGCCATTGTGCAATGTATCTGTGTAACAGAGGTTGAATTTAATGTCACAACTTTATATTATATATAGTGATATGTCCAGATGAAAGTGGGCGTGGCCTAGTGGTATCGCGCTGTACTCCTAATCAGGAGGCCAGGGTTCAATCCCGCTCTGGTCATGCCAGTGTCCTGTCTTTCGGATGAGAAGTAAACACCGAGGCCCCGTGTCGTGGTATGCATGGCACGTTAAAGGTCCCCCACTGCTTCGGGTGGGTCTGTTGCAAAGGTCAAAATTTGTATGCTCCGCATCAGGCAGATGCCGTCACCATATACGTGAAATATTCGTGGTATGACGTAAAACAAAAATAATCAATCATGTCCAGATGAAGTCCTGCAGTACAGCCTTGGTATTTTGTAATTTTCACTCAAAACACAGTGGGCCTAATTCAAGTGTAAATTTCACTATTTCACAAAATACTATGATTTATGCAAGGTGTGAACTAGCACAGATAATTTACGTATTAATTTGCACTGTGTTTCATTTAATTTTCCCAAGTATTTTGTACATATTCTTCAAAGTGCCTGAACTGTACTGTAGAATGGAAGACTGTGTTCTACTTTCATGTATAGCGTCTAATGGTATTTGTAGTTGTTATATTGAAGATAAATATTTTGTCTTTAGGAAATGTACCTGGGAGTTCATGGTGGGGGATGAATATTGCCTTGAATGCACTGAACCTGGCAGAAGCTGCTGATGATGCTTTGCCGCTGACTCAGTTGGCTGAAATCTATGCTACTACAGCTCTCCGGATCCAAATAAGCTTACCATGGAAATTACAGTGGCTTGCTGTACGTTTATTTTACTAATAATTGATACAAACTTGTAAAGTTCAATATTGACTCTTGAGTCATACATAAAAGTTTGGAAACTTTATTTTTTTTTTAATTTTCATGTCTTGATTTGAATAATAAATCAAACCAAACCAATCTGAAACATTAATGATTTCAATTTATATTTCGTTGTTCAATATTTCTTATATTTATTTGCACAAGATTTTTTAAAATGACAGATTCATGGGTTTTTTTCTTTTTATGTATATGTATGTTAGTCATATTGTATGTTCAGCCTTAAATCTTTAGTCCTGAAATGATTCATGAAATTTTTTACAGCGTGACCTCCTTAGAAGATGCAGGAAAGTTTGTATGGCTAGCGATGATCAGCTGCCCCCTAATCTTCAGTGGCTTTCTCACCCAGAAGGACACAGGTTCTTTGTTAGTGGCAAGTGGCATATGGGAGGAAAAGACAGCCTTTTTACTGCACTTGGCAGTCAAGGTTTGTCGAAGTTAGATACAAGATAAATTGCTTAATTTTTGTACTTCTTTGTGCTTGGTTTGATTAATAGAATCTTGCCATTACATCTATTAAGGAATCTCTATATGATTTTTACAGTGGATCCTTTGGAGCATGTGGCACAGATATACAGAGAGAATTTATTGGAGAAAGCTTTGTTTTCCTTGATGACCCCTGAGAAGAGGAAAGCAGATGGTCCATCACAAGCTGCGGAAGTCTTGCTGTATACCCAGCTTCTGACTGACAGTGCAACAAGAGGCACTAAATGTGTCAGCTTTTCCCCAGCTGGGCTTCATTGTATTTCTAGTAAGGGATTTGGTTTTGAATACTATTCTTGGCATTTACTACAAGATTGAAGAATGAGATTTTTTTGAAGTTGTGGCAACACCTGTTAGCATAACGAGATTTCATAAAGATAACTGCACATGTATTTCAGAAAAAAAGAAAAAATTTTATACATTAGGAAAGGTTTCTGAATTTAGTTCTCTGTATCTTGTCTGATTTTCTTTTAGATAACCAAGTATAATTCATTGAAAATTTTATATTACAATTATTCTGAATATGCATAAAATACATTTGTATGCTTTATGTGTTGTAGGTACAGATGAGGTGTCCAGATGGTGGTCAACGATTTTGACTGTTGCTATACATTGGTTGATGGGTGATGATGACAATGCTGAGAGCTGTTATGCTCTTTGTGATGCGTTCCCACATAAACTTCAGAAATCAGAGTAAGTGTAAATCTAATATACACTATCATGGCTAGTAGTTAGAAGTGTTGTTCATTTAACAAACCAATTGTATTTCATTCTTGTTTAAAAAGAACTGCAGCACGTGCTACCAAACAAATTATTGAGTATTTTGAAAATACAAAATATGTTGGTGAAACCAAGAAAGCGTATAAAATATGTAATCTAGTTACAAACAATGTCAAATATTTAAGAGATGTTTTACGTTCCATTTCTATTTCTTAGTGACCCTCTTCCCAAGGCAGTCTTGGTAGCTTTCCGAGCCAGACGTAATCTGATGGCCAACAATCATAATGTGACACATTGCATCAGACAGTGTGACAGGGCTGGAAGAATGCTGAGGGAAAGCTTAAAACTTTCGTATACTAAAGAAAAAGAACATATAGCACAGGTAAGTATCCTATATATATCTATAGCATACATGTAGATGATGCAGAGGTACCCATGTGTTGCTGATTCATCTTGTGTGCCAGATTATGGTGTTATTTCCAATGAAGAATGAAGTTTTGTGTATCTGTTGCTATGGTGCATTGTAGTTGCATTGCATTTCACATACTGTGCAATGCATCAGCAGTGCAAGCATAGAGTCAGACAGTCTCAACAAATTGATGCAAGTGGCAGGGGGATGCTGTGCCATATGGTGTGTTACTGGTATACCACACATTGCATTTTAACAGTAAAGTAACTTAATAGAGAAAATGAATTGCATGTTCTGCTTTTGTGATACTTTTTGTAATGGACATAGATATGGAATTTCAGAGTGGTAAATACATTTATGCACATTAGTTTAATTCATGCATGTAGTTTACTGAATTCTTAATTCTAAAGTGTGCACTTTCTCTAGTACATAATATACTTCAGCTTCTTTTGGAATATGATCTATATTATTATTGAATCCTAATCTATTGTTAAGAAATGGTGTATCTGTTTTTGCAGCTTGTTCAGTTGTTGGTATGTGATTGGCTTCTGACCACTCGCTCAGACATCTGGGAGAAAAGTCAGTGTGAGGATTCCACAGTCTCCGCCACACAGACAGAGCTGATAGCATTCCAGCAAGATCTCAACAGCCTCAGGAAACTTACTCAGACCTTCAGGTCTATCCTGCCAAAAGTTTTTCTCCACGAGGCCACCGCTAGGATGATGGCTGGAGCCAGTCCTGCCCGAACGCAGCAGCTACTGGACAGGAGTATAAGGCGAAGGCATACATCAAAGACAGATAAAAGCAATACAGGTAAGAGGGTTAATGCTGCAGATTGTAGGAAAAAAATGTCAACTCTGAACTGTTAGACGTACAAGATGTCACTTTTACATGAAGGTCTTGGAGTTGATTGGTTCCTTATTCAGTTTAAAATAGCTGTAATACATAAATTGCTCTCTAAGTGATTCACTTTACTCTCTTGTGCACAGTACTATGAATGAAAAAATTAATTCTCTGTCGAATTGTCCACATTTTAAATTCATTGATGTTTGTTTTCAGACTGTTCAGACAGTGATGTTCCAGACAGAGAGCAAGCAAAAGCCTTGATGATGGCAGGTCGTCACCTACCAATGTCACTATTACCCTCGACAGAGGATCGTGTTACTCTCATATCAGAAGCCAGCAAGATGTACGAAGTGCTGGGTGATAGGAAATCGGTGCAGAGTTGTAGACGAGTGTTAATGGAGATCGAGACCCCTTCACCTGTTCCTGTACAGTGTTCATAGCAGTCATTTCATGGAGACACTCCGACTCTTTATTATCATTTAATTTAAACATTTGAAATAATTTCTGACACAGTATTTCTTTATACTAGTTCCTGAGTGCATGAAAAAAAAAGTGAAATTAGGAAATGTTGAGGATAAATTCTATGTCATCTTTTTTTTCATTATTCTTTGTGTTTGGTTATTTTCATATTTCATGGAACTTTTGTTTTATGAATATATTCAAACAACACTGTTCATCATGTCATTGTTGTGTATTTATTTGTTGAAAATGAACATGTTTGTACAATTTGACCGAGAAGTGGATTTTAAAAGTGATGAGTAAATGTATATTTTATAGTAAAAACTTACAAGTGACGAAGCCTTTCTTTTACTGTTCAGTTCTTTAAAGCATATTTTTGAGATGTATACATCTTCAAAGGTGTCTTTTACCATCCCATTCCTTTACCACATCACGACTGAGAAAGTTGGCATAAGAGAAATGCTTAAAATTGAAAGATCATAGGTCAAACACATCGATGTTGTTATGATATAACTACATTCCAGTTGAAGCTGTTTTCAATGAGGAGCTTGATGTATTGTAGATTTTTAGCCGAGGTGCTGAGCAACGGGTCAATGTGTGGTCTTTTTACTGATGGTGCTGTTTTATATACATGAATAGCATTAAGCTGCAGGGATTTTTATTACATAAAGCCAAGACTCGAAAGTCTTCAGTCGATTTTACTCCTTCCTCATACGAGACACGAGCAAACTTCGAAGTAATCTTGCAGAAACGTCATCCAGGCATGATGTGGCTGCAAGTTTAAAAGGGATGTTAACCTGAAAAAAAAACTTACCACTACCCCTGAAAGATTGGTTTTATGATTGATCTGTGATTTGTAGGTGGCAAGTGGTGTAGTTTGGGCATGAAGAGCTTTGCGATATTTTTAGACATTCGGATAATGAAATGTTTTAAATGGTAAGGGAAGTATAGAGTTTGCCCATGTGATGTCACACTACTAGCATTAGCGGCCATGTTGGAGTACAACTCTCGGACTTTTTCCATCTCTACCATGTAAACTTCATTAACTTTCTGAGAATTTAACTATTTATCAGGGTAGATTTCGGGACTTCAGTCTTAATTAATCAGTAAATATACTCAATGAGTTGAAATTTTTTTGTAAAACATTTAAATGTACAATGCAATTATTTCATAAAATTAAGTTAAATCAAGCAGTTTTATATGAGCATTGATGGATAAAGCCCGAGAGTTGTACTCCAATGAGGGAGATAACTCTAGCTAATTTGAGGAAAATAGGGCTGTATGGGAACACTCTATAGCTTAGTTATTTGAACTTGAGTTTGTTTAAATTGATGTTTATTGATTGATACCAAAACCAATATTCTCTGTAAGTATGGTGGAGAAAATCTACAGTCGGGGAAAACTGACGGGACTTTCCCGATCCCACCGGGATTTGAACCTGCTTGTAAGCCGGTATGGCTCGGTGGATGAGGTGCTGGGTTCAACTCCCGCTATGGGGTACACCGGTGTCATGTCTTTCAGAGGAGATGGTAAAAATGAGTGACGTAAAAAAAATCAGTTGAGAACAGTCTGGTGTTCAAATTTATAACCCGTACATGTGTGTTCTAATATCTATAATTAGTATAGTGGACCATCAGAGTTTCACGTGATGTCTATTCAAGACATTGTCACCTTCCAATATCCTTGTGATGTGGCCGAGAAGGAGCGGGCTGTAAATATACTGGGTTATTTGTTCGTAGATATCGTATGACACATAGAGAAAGTAAGTAGAAGGAAAACGTTTAGGCAATGGTCATGTGATACATACAATGTTTCGAAAGATACTCGGGTACTGAAAGGACATCAGTAGTATTCCATAAACATAGAACAGAGTTATAAATCTCCGAGTATTCAATGTTGCAATTTAGATTCTTGAACACAGAATCTGAGATGTCATGAAAATGGATATTTTCAATTAATATTTCATATGCATGAGAGAAGGTTGTTTTTTTATAAACGGGGTGTTTTGGCCACAGTTATGTGTAATATGAAAATGACTGCCTTAGTAACACAGTTTCCCAGAATCACATATGTATCTAATCATAATATTAATATTCAATCTTCTGATACAGTTTTCTCATAAAAGACACTGTGATAGCCGCCATGTAATCTTGATGTTAATTACTAATTATATAGATCCTGCATACAGAAATCATACCTGTAGCCAATGTGATTTCTCTCACATACATGTAAGATTGCTGGATGTTTTCTCTTGTGAGGGATGCCGGTATCGGCCCGGATAGATCAATGGCGAGAGCGTCCGTCTTGATAGCGGAAGGTCCTGGGTTCGATTCACGGGTCCGGCCACAATTTTTCACCCTGCCTGTTTCATTCTATTGTGTCAGAAAAAAAATCAAGATAGCCGATGTAGATGTGTGAGCAAATAGTGTCGAGAGCTTTTTGGCTTGTTTTGGAAAAATCTCTAAGTGTGTGCATATTATTTCTCCAGTACAGTATATACGAGCTTTAAATACTAATATAAATATTGGACGTTATCAACCTTTGAATAAAAACGCTATATACATTGTGAACGAACATGAACACTGTTCAATGAGCACCAAACCAAAAAGACTCATGTCACCACCAGTCCACTTGACAAATCGCACAGTAGTAGATACCTATCTGCCTCTCTACCTAACATAGCAAATGTAGACAAAGAGACACACGCAAACGAAGGGCCATCTGAAGGCTCAGCTCCAGATAATGTATATAGCGGACCGTCTTTGCATATATCCTCCGAACTAATGTCCTCACTCGTAACAGATCCATCTTTTGTCAACAAATATGCTCCCACCTTAATTCATACACTCATTACGAAGTCTATCGCCTTTTCTGGTTCTGACTATGAATCCACTAATCGGACAAGCAGCTGTGCAATCAGCTATCGAAGCACTACAGCCAGCACAGGTGAAGTTGATAAAACTAGAACAGGAGCTAAATGTGAAACGGGATGAGATCCTTGAGTTCCAGGCTAATAACCACGACTTTAGAATCCGACTGGAGATATCCGAAAATGGTCTGGATGAGCTGTAGCAATACGGTAGGAGGAATTCTCTACGATTTCACAATATAAAGCTGGGGGATGTTAAACGGAATACCGACAAAATCATAGTTGATGTATGTTCTTCAAAACTCAAAGTCGACATAACACCAGACGATATTTGTGGGTCCTACCCCGTAGGCAAACCAAACAGGAATGATTATTCCCGAGTTATAGCTATATTCAACACACGGAAAACTAAAAATAGCATCTACTCTAAGAAAAAGTTATTTAAAGGTGACAGGGATAGAATATTTATAACTGAGGACATTACCGCCTATAGCTAGACAATCTATAATCAATGAAATAACAAGTACCAAAAGAGCTGGTAAAGTGTCCACATTCACAGCACAATATGGAAGCAAGCACCTCATGTGGTCTACTGACCAATAATGGGCGTATCTTCAGCAAGACAGCTCAAGATGGTAGCAAGCACCTCATGTGGACTATTGACCAATGATGGGCGCATCTTCATCAAGACTGCTCAAAATGGTAGCAAGCACCTCATTGGATCCAGTGACCAATGATGGGCGCATCTTCATCAAAACTGCACAAGATGTTAGCAAGCACCTCATTAGGTCCAATGACCAATGATGGGTGCATCGTCATCAAGACAGCACATCATGGTAGCAAGCACCTCATTAGGTCTATTGACCAATGATGAGCACATCTTCATCAAGACAAAACAAGATGGTATCAAGCACTTCATTAGATCTATTGACCAATGATGGGCGCATCTTCATCAAGACAGCACAAGATGGTAGCAAGCACCTCATGAGGTCTGTTGACCAATGATGAACACATCTTCATCAAGACTGCACAAGATGGTAGCAAGCACCTCATTAGGTCCACGGATAAATAATGAGCGCATCTTCATCAAAACAGCACAAGATGGTAGCAAGCACCTCATTAGGTCCAATGGCCAATGATGGGTGCATCGTCATCAAGACAGCACAACATGGTACAACAAGCCCTCATTAGGTATTGTCCTATGACATATTTGAAATATTCTGATATTTAAATATGCATAATGACTACTATGATATGATGTGTAATTCTGACGTATATTAAAATACTTTGTAAATATTGATTTTCTCTGTTTTCGTGTTATGTGTGAATTAGATTATTGCTGAAATTTTAATTGTTGTGTGTACACCTTTGTATTAACTTGTTTGGTATTGAAATGTAGTTTTTTTTTTTAAATATGTGTACAATGATATATAAATTACTTTTCTCTAAATTGATATGAAAAGTATATCTCAAATATTAGAGTTTGCATTGTATTAGATTAAAATATAAAAATATATTGAATCCCATATCGCTTCAAATTACAGAGCCAAATGTTTTATTGTCAATTGTCACGAGGTTAGATAGTGGTAATGCGCAAAGCATCGGCATATACCTTGTTTTGATGCTGGTAGTCACTTGGAAGCGGGATCCTTGTCTCTTTATTGATAACGATACGTATATAAAGAATAACTCTGGATTCGATTCCGGAGTTTATCACAATAAATGATCAAAAACTATTTGAGTAATTGGATCATATTACAGGTAAATATTAGTGAAATTAGAAGTTAAAGTTTTGAATTTATAAGATAATATGTATACTTTCAGTTGAGCTTTCGATATTAAACTTTGTATATAAATATGAAATATTAATATTGTTTGAAAAGAGTTTATAACCGTTTGTTAATTTTAATGTGATGTATTTGATTGTATTTACCTTATACCAGTTACCTTCGTATTTTGCATTATATATATAAAAAGGAGTTTATCACAATAAATGATCAAAAACTATTTGAGCAATTGGATCATTTTACAGAGAAATCGGAGACGTCACACTACAAATAGAAGACGTATCACGATAAATTTGTGGAGAATCCAAACGTTGAATACAGTGTATGTCAAAACACAAATACTGGTTACGAAGCAAAATGGCGCCTCCAATAAACCAAGGAAATGACGATCAGGAACAGGGACCAGCACCACAAGCGGGTGGCGTAGAACAGCAAATAGCTCTTCTGCAGCAGCAAGTTGCAAAACAACAACAACTGATAAATCAACAACAACCGCTACAATCAGCACCGGCAGTGGCAGTTCAGCCTCCTGCACCATCGGCATCGATAGTATACTGACCAATGATGGCCGCATCTTCATCAAGACTACACAAGATGGTAGCAAGCACCTCATTAGGTCTATTGACCAATGATGGATGCATCTCCATTAAGACAGCACAACATGGTATCAAGCACCTCATTAGGTCTATTAACGACTTGCATGATATAGCACCACCTCGCTGAGCTTAACGAATTTCCTACATAGATACTCTTCGTATTTTACCTGGCAAAGACATCAGGATATGTAAAAACTGATGTAGTACACAGTGATAAAGAGGTCCAGCTAGTATCTTGGTACTGTTCATACAATATTAACTCAAAGGTAATACTTATGTATCGAGTCAAATATCTATCCGTCTAGTGCTTGTGCAGTGGCGGATTTAGAGGGAATGGGGCTTTTTCGCCACACACATTTACAAGTAAAACTCCACCATTGCCACCCAAAATAGCTGAAAAGTTTGGCTAATACCTGACTTTAAAATGTGCCCCCCCCCCTTTTCGGAAATCCTGGATCCGCACTTTCATGTAATGTGGAAGTTTAAAACAAAAAGGCGTTTTCATCTACATATATTCAAGGATGAACATACATGTGTTGATTTGTATGTGTATGTATTGTATATGAATGAATGTGTGTATGTATTATGTATACTTATATGCTTCGGAAAAAATGCTGAAAATAATATTAACGTACTTTCTGTTTCAGATAAAGATGTACCTCTATTCAAAGGAGATGGCAATATTCTATTAAACTTTTATCCACGGAGAATTAATTAATAATATCCAATTTAAAAGCGCCGAACATTTGTATCAATATCTAATCTTAAGCTACATTTAAAAAGGTTTTATATTCACTGGCGGATGCAGAAAGGGGGGGAGTGCCTCATGGATTTGCGAGTATAAGGATCTCGGAGAGAGAGAAATTCCGGAAGAATTTTCGACTGTATAGCGTCCTTCTGAAATTATTTGTTAAGCTTGACTTCCTGTTTAGCGTTTACTTAACCAAAAGAGCATGGGTTAAAATATGAGAACGCAATAGGTTGAAATGGTAAGGAGAATAATCAATATAGTGACACATTTATTGAATGTTTACAATAGATTCATCAGTATTTTTTTTTTTATGAATTAGACACATATAGACATGTCGCATTGTAATGAAATGTTAAAAAAAGATAACCTTTGTGAGATACAGACACCCTGGTCGTCATGGAGGCACGTGCTCCAGGGAGATATGAAGTTTTGTCATCCCTAGGGAGGACACAATATTTTGTTACATCGTCACGTGATGTATTTTAACGAATCAGCTTCAGAGTGACCTAATATGGTAACGCGGGTACGTCACTGTCAGTGAGGCAGGCCACAGCGCCCATATACGGGTCATCCCAGAATTTTTAGATTACAAACATTTAAGTAGATCTGTACAGTCATTTGACAACCCGATTTTTAGTTCTAATGGTCGAACTCATATCTGTCTGACTCTGTCTGTGAACACTATTTCGTTTCCAGTTCAAAATATTTGAAATAACGTAAAGGTTTATACTGCTCTCTCATTTAATTTAAGACGAGTAAATAAAATTGTTATTTTTGAAATTATATATGCACAGCCAGTGTTATTACTTGGATGAATCCCTCGGTAGCGTCACAATGCTGCGTAGTCCTTGACCTACCCCCCCCCCCCCCCCCCCCCCCCCCCACCCTCCCCCCCCCCCCCCCCCCCCCCCCCCCCCCGTATCGGGCGGGCCATGAATGCTTACCTTCATTGAAGGTGTCCTTTTCATTTGTATACTGTAAATCATGTGGTTGGTTTCCCGTTTTCCTAAATGTATATGCCCCACAGTTCGATTACGGTTTCCGGATTCTGTCTTCACTTTTATCTTCCTATATCGTAGTTTTGGTGAGGGATGCAAATATATCATTGTGTTTCCCTACATTCATGGCTGTTTGAAGCCTAAAACATTATGCACAACTTACATGTGCATCTATTTTTGCACCAAATATCCTTTGGGTATTTTAAAGCAAAAACATTTGGTGACAACAAGGGTCCCATTGTTTCACAAACACATCTAGTTCAACTCTGTTTTTTACTAGCATATAAGATGAATAAAAGATGAATAAAAGATGAATTATGGCTCATAAACATATCCATGTATTTGTAGTGGAGCAAAATGCCCTCTCCCTTTCCTTTCCAATGCATTATGCTCTCAGTCAGGTCGAATGTAAACATATGTGAAACCCATAGATGAATAAGTAACAGTTTATATAAACCGATTAAAAAGTTCCGACCCTCCTCCTCCCCCCCCCCCTCGTTTGAAACATTTTCAGATCCGCCTATGTATAGGTACTAGTGTCATGTCATCGTACCAAAAGGAAGTGTCTGCAACCCCCCCCCCCCCAATCTCCTTCTTTCTCTATGTTGATTTGATTGATTCAGGTTTTCATTTATATTATTAATTTTTCCATAGTTCTTGTTATTGTAAACTATATACATATTGTATATACCAGAAGACGCCATCTTGATACTATATATTGTATACGACCAGGAGAAGGCTTTTGTAATGTTGTTATAACTTTTGCCTAATCCTATTTCATTTAAGTAATATAAAATAAAATATGTTTACAGTAAACAGTTGTGTTTCCTTTTACTTTCATCGTAATAAGTTTCATGAGAAGAAATTACAAAAAAAAATTGTGAAAAGCTGAAACTCAACGACAAACGGACGAAAAAAAAACAAAACAAAACAACCCCCCCCCCCAAAACCGTTTTATACTTGTTGGTTGGTGTTTTATGTTGCTTTCAACAATTTTTCAGTTATATTGCGACATGGAAGCAGGAGGTAACCAACCTCTCAAACACAGTGACGCAATCCGGGATTCGAGCCCTGATCGCTTGTACCGTATCTTACGTGCTTGAACACTATACGCCAAGTCTATCTTACCATACATTATGTGTCTATAAGCTTTATTGTTTTTGACAAACTGAACATCGTGTCTTGCGCCAGTTAATTTAAGTAAGCTTCTGTCATCATTGACATTGTCACTGTTCATGTATCTGTTGAAAGAATATGTTGAATAGTTAATCGGGGTTTTATGGTTTTACGTCGCTTTCAATTCTTTTTTATGCCCCCAGATCGATAGATCGGGGGCATATTGTTTTTATCCTGTCTTTTTTTCTGTTGTGAACTTTAACCTTGACCATAACTTTGATCCATGAGGGATAGAGACTTCATATTTCACATGCGTATTCAACTAATGTAGTCCTTTCAAATACCGCCAAGGCCTATGAACATATGGCCTTGACAGTGACCTTCACGCTAAAAATAACTTTTTGGATTTTGTTGCCACCGGGGGCATTAGTGTTTCACAAACACAGTTTTTTTTTTGTTTTGATTGAGGGTGTATTTGTCAGTTGTTTCGTGACATGGAAATAAAAGAGGACCAACTTACCCTCGTTGATATAATTACTTTTTAATCCTTACTGGGTTTACAGAAGGAGGCAATCTTTGGGAAAAGAAATTGCATTTTAGTACACATTTTTGGTTTGGTTTGGTTTGGTTTGGTTTTTTTTAAGCCAACCGTGTTCGAATTCAGGGATCACCTGTCAGGGACATGGGGTGCTGTCCTACCCTGTGACTCAGCAAACGGAAATTTTCAACCCAAAACACAATAAAACCTCAATATAATCTCAAAATATACAGAACAGCATTCCTCTCAACAAACATTTCTGGATCTGCTTCTGCTAGTCTTCCTCTTTTGCCTTGACTCAACTCTTGGGTCTGCTTCCGCCAGCCTTCCTCTTCCTACCAATCGGAACACGACCGCTATTTAGTCTTATTCGCATCCGGAAATGGACGAGTTGTAACGATTCTCTTTTTACTTTATTATGCATGGATAAAATGTTAAATCCACCAACTTCTATAAATAAAACTGATATACATTTATTAAAAGTTGCAGATGTAGAGGACAGAGCAGTATATAAACAAAAAGTCTTTGTCGTGACAACAACAACAAAGCAACCAAACAAACAAAACCAAAAGATAACCACCACCACCAACAACAGCAAAACAAACACCCCCACCCCCATAAAACACACACACACAAAATAAAATAAAAAAGAAACAAGACAAAAAAAAAAAAAACCCCAAACAACCAAACAAAACAAAGTGAAACTTGACAACAGATAGACAGACAAACAAACAAACAGAACGGGAAACTCTGGTCGCCACGAGCAAAGAATTCCAACGGTACACCTTCATTTTACTTTAGATTATCTCTAGTAATACTAATTGTTTGATTAGTATTGAAAGACTGGGCATAATTAAAGCATTTGTATAATGGCGGCACCTGCCTGGTGCATCGCTTATGTGGTGGCAGTAGACTCGCCGTGAGTAAAAGCGTTAATAGAAGCGGGACATGTGACCCTACATCATATATCAGATCATTGTATTCCCTTTATTTCATTGTAATACATAACTAAGGGTCCTTGCCGTGTTAGAATGGTAAAGGTGTATACAAATTTATTGTGAAGTCTTTACACAGACAAATTATCCATTTTCAAAAACAAAATCTAAGTAAACAACTTTACATGGAAGGACGGGGAACTGCGGTCACCCTGAATAGAAATAAGTTTTATAAATAGCCCACGAGCAAAATAATTCCAACTGTACACATTCATTGTACGTTAGATCATCTCTAATTGTTTGATTAGTATTGAAATACTGGACATAATTAAAGCATTTGTATAATGGCGGCACCTGTCCGGTGCATCGCTGATGTGGTGGCAGTAGACTCGCCGTCAGTGAAAGCGTTCCTACAAGCGGGACATGTGACACTACATCATATATCAGATCAATGTATTCCTTTTAAAACATGTTTTACATACAAGAATATAGTTATTATATAGAAGATGAAATCGGCCTCTTGTCCATGACGTCACTATCATGATTGTTCTCCTGTAACTACGCGCAGTGCAGATAAGTGTTAAGATGCATTTCGAGCGGACAGCGCTATATGAAATAACTAAGGGTTCTTGCCGTGTTAAGATGGGAAAGGTTTATACAAATGTATTGTGCGGTCTTTACAGTGGCAAATTATGCATTTTGTTAAAAAAAATCTAAGTAAACAACTTTACATTGAAGATCGAGGAACTGTGGTCACCCTGAATAGAAATAAGTTCTATAAATATCCCACAAGCAAAATAATTCCAACCGTACACATTCATTGTACCTTAGATTATCTCTAATTGTTTTATTAGTATTGATAGACTGATCATAATTTAAGCATTTGTATAATGGCGGCATCTGTCTGGTGCATCGTTTATGTGGCGGCAATAGACTGCTCGTGAGTGAAAGCGTTAACAGAAGCGGGACATGTAACCCTACATCACATATCAAATCATTGTATTCCTTTTATTTCGTTGTTTTACATAGAAGACGTAAATTTTATGGAAGGGAAATCGGCCTCTTGTCCATGACGTCACTATCAACATTGTTCTCCTGTTACTACGCGCAGTCCATGGTGAATCGCTTATGTGGCAGCAGTAGACTCGCCGTGAGTCAAAGCGTTAACATTTGATTGTTTTACATACAAAAAGACGATAAATAGTTAGAAGATGAAATCGGCGTCTTGTCCGTGACGTCACTATCATCACTGTTCTCCTGTAACTACGCGCAGTACAGATAAGGCGATGGAAGCGAAAAAGAAAAAGCTTTAAATCTTATTTGTCCCTGGATGATTTTACAAAACATTTTAAATCTTTACGTGGTGATACGGATGTGAATGATGATGAAATCTTTGTCGAACGTAATAAAACTATAACATCAGATGAGATTGTTAAAGCTATCAAAGGGCTTGAACGCAATAAAAGACAGTACGGATGGAATTCTGAACGAGTATTTTATAGAATTTGCAGAAATCCTAGTTCCATTCTTAATACTATATGTTAAATATTGGATGCTTCCCCGATGTTCTTTGTAACGTTCTTATTGTTCCTGTACATAAGAAAGGGAGTTCATCAGAACCTCAAAACTTTAGAGGAATTAGCTTAATAAGTTGTGTCACTAAATTGTTTACTTCCATACTGAATATGAGATTGTTGTCATAGTCTAATGATAATGATGTTATCTCTGACGCACAATTCGGTTTGCGCCCTAAACATAGTACTGTGGATGCCATTTTCTCTTTAAATACAATTATTGATAAACATTTAAGGGAAAAAGCTAGATTATGTTGTTGTTTTATTGATTTTAAACAAGCTTTTGATTCCATCGACAGAAATAAACTTTGGCATAAGATTTTCCATCTTGGAATCAGGGGTAAAATGCTCACTGTCATAAAATCATTGTAGATCTATACCAAAATAAAAACCAGAGTATTGCTAAATGGCAAGATTTCTGAGCCATTTATAAACCACTTCGGTCTTTTACAAGGGGAGATAATATCCCCGATTTTGTTTTCTTACTATGTCAGTGATATTGAAATGGAGTTTTTGAAAAACGGATGTGAACCCACCGATTTGCAAAACCTATCTCTGTACTTACTTATGTATGCAGACGATATGGTAATTTTTTCTAGAAGTATTGCAGGATTACAAAAAATCGTAGATTCTCTGTATTTGTATACTGAAAAATGGACACTTACTGTTAATAAAGCAAAACTAAAATAATGGTGTTCAGGAATGGTTCAAACATAAAAACGGAAGAAATGTGGTATTATAATGGTAAAAAATAGATACGATATTGTCAATGAATTTTTGTTACCAGGGTATTGTATTGAATTATAACGGTAAATTTTTTACAGTTGGCATTACAATGTAGAAAAGCAATGTTTTCATTAAAAAGAAAATGTACTTAGATGAGTTTTAATCATGTCACTCTCTTGTCTTTGTTTGATACTTATATTTCCAGTATTTCCTTTTTATAGTTGTGAAATATGGGGCTTACATTCTGCTCCTGATCTAGAAAAAGTTCATTTAAACTATTGTAAAAATATTTTAGGTGTAAAAAGATCTACACCAAACTGTATGATATATTGTGAAACTAGGAAGACTTCCTTTGATTTGTTTTAGAAAATTAAGAATTATAAAATATTGGCTGAAGCTCTTAAAAACTAATAACTGTATCTTAAAATCATCTATGGATCACCTATATCAGGAATATTATCAAAATCCAAATTGTAAAAACTGGATCGCTAATGTACATAGTATTTTATCTGAAATTGGTATGAGTGATGTTTTTACATATTGTGATGATCTAGATATAAAACATATAATATGTAATGTTAAACAACGGCTTACTGATATCTACAAACAGTCTGTAATTGGTGATATAAACGATTTATCTAAATGTTTCTTGTATCGACATATTGTTGATAGTGTAAATTTCCAAAGTTATTTGTCTAAACCTATATACAGTCAATATAAAAAATACATCTGTAAGTTAAGACTTTCTTCTCACTGCTTATCAATTGAGACTGGCAGATATAAGAATGTTTCTGTGTCTAGGAGACTCTGTCCATTATGTAAAATTGACGTCGAAGACGAATTTCATTTCATGCTTAAATGTCCCGCCTATTCGACTTTGAGAGTAAAATTTTTAAAAAGATATTATTATCATCGCCCCTCTGTCTTCAAATTAACTCAACTGCTGAGTTCCCAAAATGTAAAACAACTGAGAAACATCGGTAAATTTATTAAACAAGCCTTTTCAATAAGAAAAAATGTGTGAAAATTTGAAATTTTGTATTATTATGTCTGTTATATTATTCATAATTATAGCGGCATATATATATATTTATATATTACATGTATATGATATACTTGTACTTGACCTTGATGTGTATTTGTATATGTATATAATGTCTTTGTATGTATATATCTATATATATATATATATAGTATACTAAGTGTTAAGATGCATTTCGAGCGCACAGCGTTATATGTAATAATTAAGGGTCCTTGCCGTGTTAGGATCGGAAATGTTTATATAAATTTATAGTACGGTCTTTACAGTGAGAAATTATTCATTAAAAAAAAAATTGATTCAACAAATCTACAATGACGAACCAGGAACTGTGTTCACCCTGAATAGAAATAAGTTCTATAAATAGCCCACGAGCAAAAGAATTCCAACGTTACACATTCACTGTAATTTACATTATCACTAATTGTTTGATTAGTGTCCCTACATCATATATCAGATCATTGTATTTCTTTTATTTCATTGTTTTACATACAAAAAGACGGAAATTATATAGAGGTGAAATCAGACTTTTGTCCGTGACGTCACTATCATCATTGTTCTCCTGTAACTACGCGCAGTGCAGATAAGGCGATTGAAGTGTTTTAAGATGCAGTTTGAGCGGACAGTGCTATATCTAATAAATAAGGGTCCTTGCCGTGTTAGGATGGTAAAGGTGTATACAAATATATTGTGGGTTCTGTACAGAGGCAAATTATGCATTTTCTGAAAAAAAAATTCTAAGTAAACAACTTTACAATGAAGAACGGGAAATTGTGGTCACCTTGAATAGAAATAAGTACAATAAGTAGCCCACGAGCAAAACAATACCAACGATACACATTCATTTTACATTAGATTATCTCTAATTGTTTGATTAGTATTGAAAGATTGGACATAATGAAAGCATTTGTATAATGGAGGCACCTGCCTGGTGCATCGCTTCTGTGGTGACAGTAGACTTGCCGTGAGTGAAAGCGTTAATAGAAACGGGACATGTGACCCTACATCATATATCAGATCATTGTATTCCTTTTATTTCATGGTTTACATACAAAAAGACGGTAATTATATAGAAGATGATATCAGCCTTTTGTCCGTGACGTCACTATCATGATTTTTCTCCTGTAACTACGCGCAGTGCAGATAAGGCGATTGAATTGTTAAGATGCATTTCGAGCGGACAGCGCTATATGTAATAACTAAGTGTCCTTATTGTGTTAGGATGGCAAATATTTATATAAATACATTATGAGGTCTTACAGTGGTAAATTATGCATTTTCAGAAAAAAAATCCAAGTAAATAACTTTACAATCAAGAACGGGTAACTGTGGTCACCCTGAACAGAAGTAAGTTCTATAAATAGCAAACAAGCAAAAAAATTCCAACGGTACATATTCATTATACTTTAGATTACCTCTAATTGGTTGATTAGTATTGAAAGGCTGGTCATAATAAAACCATTTGTATAATGGCGGCACCTGTCTGGTGCATGACTTATAAGGTGGCTGTAGACTCGCTTTGAGTGAAAGCGTTAATAGAAGCGGGACATGTGACCCTACATTATATATCAGATCATTGTATTCCTTTTATTTCAATGTTTTACATACAAGAAGACGGTAATTATATAGAAGGTGAAATCGGCCTCTTGTCCATGACGTCACTATCATCACTGTTCTACTGTAACTACGCGCAGTGCAGATAAGGCGATTGAAGTGTTAAGATGCAGTTTGAGCGGACAGCGCTATATGTAATAACTAAGGATCCTTATCGTGTTCGGATGGGAAAGGTTTATACAATTGTATTGTGAGGTCTTCACCGTGACAAATTATGCATTAAAAAAAAATCTGACTAAACAACTTTACAATCAAGAACGGGTAACTGTGGTCACCCTGAACAGGAGTAAGTTCTATAAATAGTGCACGAACAAAAGAATTCCAACAGTACACATTCATTGTACTTTAGATTACCTCTAATTTTTTTATTAGTATTGAGAGATTGGACATAACTAAAGTATTTGTAAAATGGCGGCACCTGTCTGGTGCATCGCTTCTGTGGTAGTAGTAGACTCGCCGTGGGTGAAAGCATTAATAGAAGTGGGACATGTGACCCTGCATTATATACTAGATCATTGTATTCCTTTTATTTCATTGTTTTACATACAAAAAGACGGTTATTATATAAAAGACGAAATCGACCTCTTGTCCGTGACGTCACTATCATGATTGTTCTTCTGTAACTACGCGCAGTGCAAATAAGGCGATTGAAGTGTTAAGGTGCATTTCGAGCGGACAGCGCTATATGTAATAAGTAAGGGTCCCTACTGTCTTAGGATAGGAAAGGTTTATACAAATGTATTGCGAGGCCTTTACAGTGTCAAATTCTGCATTTTCTGAAAACAAATCTAAGTAAACAACTTTACAATGAAGAACGGGAAACTGTGGTCACCCTGAATAGAAATAAGTTCTATAAAAAGCCTACGAGGAAAAGAATTCCAACGGTTCATGTGACCCTATATCATATATCAGATCATTGTATTCCTTTTATTTCATTGTTTTACATACAAAAAGACGGTTATTATATAGAAGGTGAAATCCGCCTCTTGTCCGTGACGTCACTATCATGATTGTTCTCCTGTAACTTCGCGCAGTACAGATAAAGCGATTGAAGTGTGAAGATGCATTTCGAGTGCACAGCGCTATATGTAATAAGTAAGGTTCCTTACTGTCTTAGGATGGGAAAGGTTTACACAAATATATTGCTAGGCGTTTACAGTGGGAAATTATGGATTTTCTTAAAAAAAAACTCTAAGTGAACAACTTTACAATGAAGAACGGGAAACTGTGGTCACCCTGAATAGAAATAAGTTCAATAAATAGTCCACAAGAAAAAGAATTCCAAGGGTGCACATTCATTGTACTTTACATTATCTCTAATTGTTTGCTTAGTACTGAAAGACTGGAGAAAATTAAAGTATTTGTATATTGGCGGCACCAGCCTGGTGCATCGCTTCTGTGGTGGCAGTAGACTCGCCGTAAGTGAAAGCGTTAATAGAAGCTGGACATGTGACCCTACATTATATATCAGATCATTGTATTCCTTTTATTTCATTGGTTTACATACAAAAAGACGGTTATTATATAGAAGGTGAAATCCGCCTCTTGTCCGTGACGTCACCATCATGATTGTTCTCCTGTAACTACGCGCAGTGCAGATAAGGCGATTGAAGTGTTAAGATGCAGTTTGAGCGGACAGTGCTATATCTAATAAATAAGGGTCCCTACCGTGTTAGGATGGTAAAGGTGTATACAAATAGATTGTGGGTTCTGTACAGAGACAAATTATGCATTTTCTGAAAAAAAAATCTAAGTAAACAACTTTAGAATGAAGAACGGGAAAATGTGGTCACCCTGAATAGAATTAAGTTCTATAAATAGTCCACGAGCAAACGAATTCCAATGGTACACATTCATTATACTTTAGATTACCTCTAATTGTTTGATTAGTATTGAAAGGCTGGAAATAATTAAACCATTTGTATAATGGCGGCACCTGTCTGATGTATCGCTTCTGTTCTGGCAGTAGACTCGCTGTGAGTGAAAGCGTTTATAGATTGATTGATTTATTGATTCTTGTTTAACGTCACTTCACGAATATTTTACATGGTGACGGCATCTGCCTGATGCGGGGCATACAAATGTTGAACTTTGCCACGGACCCACCCGAAGCATTGACGGATCTTTAACGTGCCATGCATACCACGACACGGGAACTCGGTTTTTACTATCTCATCCGAAAGACAGCACACCGGCATGACAAGAGCGGGACTCGAACTCCGCCCTCCCGATCAGGAGCCGGCGCGATACCACCAGGCCACGCTGGCTTAAGCGTTAAAAGAAGCGGGACATGTGACCCTACATCATATATCAGATCATTGTATTCTTTTTATTTCATTGTTTTAAATACAAGAAGACGGTAATTACATAGAAGGTGAAATCGGCCTCTTGCCCGTGACCTCACTATCATCATTGTTCTCCTGTAACTACGCGCAGTACAAATAAGGCGATTGAAGTGTTAAGAGGCTTTTCGAGTGCACAGCGCTATATGTAATAAGTAAGGTCCTTTACTGTCTTAGGATGGGAAAGGTTTATACAAATGTGTTGCTAGACGTTTACAGTGGCAAATTATGGATTTTCTAAAAAAAAAACCCTCAAAGTGAACAACTTTACAATGAAGAACGGGTAACTGTGGTCACCCTGAATAGAAATAAGTTCTATAAATAGTCCACGAGGAAAAGAATTCCAACGATACACATTCATTGTACATTAGATTATCTCTAATTGTTTGATTAGTATTGAAAGGCTGGACATAATTTAAGTTAAACCATTTGTATGGCGGCACCTGTGTGGTGCATCGCTTCTGTGGTTGCAGTAGACTCGCCGTGAGTGAAAGCGTTAATAGAAGTGGGACATGTGACCCTACATTATATATTAGATCATTATATTCCTTTTATTTCATTGTTTTACATACAAGAAGACGGTTATTATATAGAAGATGAAATCAACCTCTTGTCCGTGACGTCACTATCATGATTGTTCTCCTGTAACTACGCGCAGTGCAGATAACGGGATTAAAGTGTTAAGATGCATTTCGAGCGGACAGCGCTATATGTAATAAGTAAGGGTCCTTAATGTCTTAGGATAGGAAAGGGTTATAGAAATGTATTGCTAAGCCTTTACAGTGGCAAATGATGCATTTTCTGAAAAAAGAAAATCTAAGTAAACAACTTTACAATGAAGAACGGGAAACTGTGGTCACCCTGAATAGAAATAAGTTCTATAAAAAGCCTACGAGGAGAAGAATTCCAACGGTTCGTGTGACCCTATATCATATATCAGATCATTGTATTCCTTTTATTTCATTGTTTTACATACAAAAAGACAGTTATTATATAGCAGGTGAAATCCGCCTCTTGTCCGTGACGTCACTATCATGATTGTTCTCCTGTAACTACGCGCAGTACAGATAAAGCATTGAAGTGATAGGATGCATTTCGAGCGGACAGCGCTATATGTAATAACTAAGGTTCCTTATCGTGTTAGGATGGGAAGTTTATACAAATATATTGTGAGGTCTTTACAGTGGGAAATTATCCAGTTTCTAAAAAACATCAAAGTAAACAACTTTACAATGAAGAACGGGAAACTGTGGTCATCTTGAATAGAAATAAGTTCTATAAATAGTCCACGAGCAAAAGAATTCCAAGGGTGCACATTCATTGTACTTTACATTATCTCTAATTGTTTGCTTAGTACTGAAAGACTGGACAAAATTAAAGTAATTGTATAATGGCGGCACCAGCCTGTTGCATCGCTTCTGTGGTGGTAGTACACTCGCCGTAAGTGAAAGCGTTAATAGAAGCTGGACATGTGACCCTACATCATATATCAGATCATTGTATTCCTTTTATTTCATTGTTTTACATACAAAAAGACTAATATACCATTTGCCGATCTTCATAAGTGTTGTCTTTCTGTACGAGCTAATACCTTTTGGCCTTGTTTTTCGTTATGGCGTTACAATAGATTTATGTCACCTATTATGACGTCACTATGAAAATCAACGCTAAGAGTTGTTAGCTCGGACAAAAAGACAACCATTATCAAGATCGGCAAGTGATCTATTATATAGAAGATGAAATCTGCTTTTTTTCCCTGACGTCACTATCATGATTATTCTCCGGTAACTACGCGCAGTGCAGATAAGGCGATTGAAGTGTTAAGATGCATTACGAGCGGACAGCGCTATATGTTATAACTAAGTGTCCTGATTGTGTTAGGATGGCAAAGATTTATATAAATACATTATGAGGTCTTTACAGTTGGAAATTATCCATTTTCTAAAAAAAAAAAAAACTAAGTAAACAACTTTACAGTGAAGAACGGATAACTGTGGTCACCCTGAATGAGAGTAAGTTCTATAAATAGCAAATGAGCAAAAGAATTCCAAAGGTACACATTCATTGTACTTTAGATTATCTCTAATTGTTTGATTAGTATTGAAAGCCTGGGCTTAATTACACCATTTTATAATGGCGGCACCTGTGTGGTGCATCGCTTCTGTGGTTGCGGTAGACTCGCCGTGGGTGAAAGCGTTAATAGAAGTGGGACATGTGACCTTACATTATATATAAGATCATTGTATTCCTTTTATTTCATTGTTTTACATACAAAAAGACGGTTATTATATAGAAGATGAAATCGACCTCTTGTCTGTGACGTCACTATCATGATTGTTCTCCTGTAACTACGCGCAGTGCAGATAAAGGGATTGAAGTGTTAAGATGCATTTCGAGCGGACAGCGCTATATGTAATAAGTAAGCGTCCTTAATGTCTTAGGATAGAAAAGTGTTATAGACATGTATTGCTAGGCCTTTACAGTGGCAAATTATGCATTTTCTGAAAAAAAAAAAACAAATTTAAGTAAACAACTTTACAATGAAGAACGGGTAACTGTGATAACCCTGAATAGAAATAAGTTCTATAAAAAGCCTACGAGGAGAAGAATTCCAACGGTTCATGTGACCCTATATCATATATCAGATCATTGTATTCCTTTTATTTCATTGTTTTACATACAAAAAGACGGTTATTATATAGAAGGTGAAATCTGCCTCCTCTCCGTGACGTCACTATCATGATTGTTCTACTGTAACTACGCGCAGTACAGATAAAGGGATTGAAGTGTTAAGATGCATTTCGAGCGGACAGCGCTATATGTAATAACTAAGGGTCCTTATCGTGTTAGGATGGGAAAGGTGTATACAAATGTATTGTGAGGTCTTCACAGTGACAAATTATTCATTTTGTAAAAAAAAATCAAAGTAAAAAACTTTACAATGAAGAACGGGGAACTGTGGTCACCCTGAATAGAATTAAGTTCTATAAATAGTCCACGAGGAAAAGAATTCCAAGGGTACACATTCATTATACTTTAGATTACCTCTAATAGTTTGATTAGTATTGAAAAGCTGGACATAATTAAAGTTAAACCATTTGTATAATGGCGGCACCTGTCTGATGTATCGCTTCTGTTCTGGCAGTAGACTGGCCGTGAGTGAAAGCGTTTATAGATTGATTGATTTATTGATTCTTGTTTAACGTCACACCACGAATATTTCACATGGTGACGGCATCTGCCTGATGCGGGGCATACAAATGTTGAACTTTGCCACGGACCCACCCGAAGTAGTGAGGGATCTTTAACGTGCCATTCATACAACGACACGGGACCTCGGTTTTTACTATCTCATCCGAAAGACAGCACACCGGCATGACAAGAGCGGGATTCGAACTCCGCCCTCCCGATCAGGAGCCGGCGCGATACCACCAGGCCAGGCCGGCTTAAGCGTTAAAAGAAGCTGGACATGTGACCCTAAATCATATATCAGATCATTGTATTCTTTTTATTTCATTGTTTTACATACAAGAAGACGGTAATTATATAGATGAAATCGGCCTCTTGTTCGTGACGTCACTATCATCATTGTTCTCCTGTAACTACGCGCAGTACAAATAAGGCGATTAAAGTATTAAGATGCATTTCGAGTGCACAGCGCTATATGTAATAAGCAGGGGCGGATGCAGGAATTGTAGTTAGGGGGGGCGTGATTATCAACAAAAGCGCGAGGGGTCGGGGGGCCGCGTAGGCCCCCAGCGGGTTCGGGGCAGAGCCCCGGTAGGGGGTTCAGGGGGGCGAAGCCCCCCGACGGAAAATGGTTTTAAGAGTTTTAAAACCCCCAAAACCCTTTCAGAAATTAACCCTTTTTGTGGTTAGCGCGAAGACTCTATACAACGTTTTATGCATATTTTATAACATATATCTAAGTTATTTCAAAATTTTGAAATGTGTGTTAATTGAGTTATTGAATGATTGACTTTCGTTGTAATTACGGGTCTATAAACCAGGTTAGCTACACCAGTTGAACCCTAGGTGCCGTTCCATATAATCATCCGAAATAGTAAAAGACAATTTTGTAACGTGTTTGTATCCCAATTTTCATTTCAGTTTTTCAGTTTCCTCTGTATAACCAGCTATTCGTAAAATACTAGTACTAACCTGTGACTGTAATATCGCTCAGTAAGCTTCTTTGTACACACATTTTCTGTAAATTCTGCACGAGTCCCTTGACATTTTAAGATACAGAGAACGAATAAGGTGATTTCTACATAGCTTAACTTTAATTGCGGGAACCTTGTACTTTAGAAACTAAACGAAATAGACATATCACTAAAAGTTTAGACAGTACGTTCACCGAGAAGAGTTCATTCCGTCATCAATATGCAAAGCTTCGCTAAAACATTAAAAGTTTAGACTAAAGGCTGATACGTAAACAATCTACCGTGTCCGCGTAGGCTATGCATGCATGCATGTTATTGCATATATTGTAACTGTATGGTTATAAGTTTTACAATCCTACGTACCTTCTTGTTGGGTTGAAAAAAAGGTCCAATCGACCCTGCATATTTCTACGCTTCGTTTGAAGTTGTGATGTCATTGTTGTGGATAATTACATATTAAGCCCGCGCCCGCTTACACAGCCACCGGGTACCGGGAAATGCTATGTAAATACTAAAATAGTATTCGATATGAAAGATCCGGAGAGGTTTAGATGACACACAGAATCTTTCTCTCTTTTCACCCTCCCTCTTTCTCTTTTCCTCTCTCTCTCTCTCTCTCTCTCTCTCTCTTTTTAGGTTTGGGGGGGGGGGGGTGTGCGCCCCCCACGCCCCCCTCTAAATCCGCCAATGATAAGTAAAGTTCCTTACTGTCTTAGGATGGGAAATGTTTATACAAATGTATTGCCAGGCGTTTACAGTGGCAAATTATGGATTTTCTAAAAAAAAACCTCAAAGTGAACAAATTTACAATGAAGAACGGGTAACTGTGGTCACCCTGAATAGAAATAAGTTCTATAAATAGTCCACGAGGAAAAGATTTCCAACGATACACATTCATTGTACATTAGATCATCTCTAATTGTTTGATTAGTATTGAAAGGCAGGACATAATTAAAGCATTTGTATAATGGCGGCACCTGTCTGACGCATCGTTTCTTTTTGGCAGTAGACTCGCCGTGAGTGAAAGCGTTAATAGAAACAGGACATTTGACCCTACATCATATATTAGATCATTGTATTCCTTTTATTTCATTGTTTTACATACAAGAAGACGGTTATTATATAGAAGATGAAATGGACCTCTTGTCCGTGACGTCACTATTATGATTGTTCTCCTGTAACTACGCGCAGTGCAGATAAGGCGATTGAAGTGTTAAGATGCATTTCGAGCGGACAGCGCTATATGTAATAACTAAGGGTCCTTACTGTCTAAGGATAGGAAAGGTTTATACAAATATATTGCTAGACCTTTACAGTGGCAAATTATGCATTTTCTGAAAAAAAAATCTAAGTTAACAATTTTACAATGAAGAACGGGAAACTATGGGCACCCTGAATAGAAATAAGTTCTATAAAAAGTCTACGAGGAAAAGAATTCCAACGGTTCATGTGACCCTATATCATATATCAGATCATTGTATTCCTTTTATTTCATTGTTTTACATACAAAAAGACGGTTATTATATAGAAGGTGAAATCTGCCTCTTGTCCGTGACGTCACTATCATGATACTTCTGTAACTACGCGCAGTACAGATAAAGCGATTGAAGTGTGAAGATGCATTTCGAGCGGACAGCGCTATATGTAATAACTAAGGGTCCTTATCGTGTTAGGATGGGAAAGGTTTATACAAATGTATTGTGAGGTCTTCAAAGTGACAAATTATCCATTTTGTAAAAAAAAAAAATCAAAGTAAAAAACTTTACAATGAAGAACGGGGAACTGTGGTCACCCTGAATAGAAATAAGTTCTATAAATAGTCCACGTGAAAAAGAATTCCAAGTGTTCACATTCATTGTACTTTACACTATCTCTAATTGTTTGTTTAGTACTGAAAGACTGGACAAAATTAAACTATTTGTATATTGGCGGCACCAGCCTGGTGCATCGCTTCTGTGGTGACAGTAGACCCGCCGTGAGTGAAAGCGTTAATAGAAGACGGACATGTGACCCTACATCATATATCAGATCATTGTATTCCTTTTATTTCATGGTTTACATACAAGACGACGGTACTTATACAGCAGATGAAATCGGCCTCTTGCCCATGACGTCACTGTCATGATTGTTCTCTTGTAACTACGCGCAGTGCAGATAAGGCGATTGAAGTTTTAAGATGCATTTCGAGCGGACAGCGCTATATGTAATAACTAAGGTTCCTATCGTGTTAGGACGGGAAGTTTATACAAATATATTGTGAGGTCTTTACAGTGGGAAATTATCCAGTTTCTAAAAAAAATTAAAGCAAACTATTTTACAATGAAGAACGGGGAACGGTGGTCACCTTGAATAAATGTAAGTTCTATAAATAGCACACGAGTAGAAGAATTCCAACGGTACACATTCATTGTACTTTAGATTATCTCTAATTGTTTGATTAGTATTGAAAGACTGGGCTTAATTAAACCATTTGTATAATGGCGGCACCTGTGTGGTGCATCGCTTCTGTGGTTGCAGTAGACTCGCCGTGAGTGAAAGCGTTAATAGAAGTGGGACATGTGACCCTACATTATATATTAGATCATTGTATTCCTTTTATTTCATTGTTTTACATACAAGAAGACCGTTATTATATAGAAGATGAAATGGACCTCTTGTCCGTGACGTCACTATCATGATTGTTTGTTCTGTAACTACGCGCAGTGCAGATAAAGGGATTGAAGTGTTAAGATGCATTTCGAGCGGACAGCGCTATATGTAATAAGTAAGGGTCCTTAATGTCTTAGGATAGGAAAGTGTTATTGACATGTTTTGCTAGGCTTTTATAGTGGCAAATTATGCATTTTCTGGAAAAAAAAAACAAATTTAAGTAAACAACTTAACAATGAAGAACGGGAAACTGTGGTCACCCTGAATAGAAATAAGTTCTATAAAATGCCTACGAGGAAAAGAATTCCAACGGTTCATGTGACCCTATATCATATATCAGATCATTGTATTCCTTTTATTTCATTGTTTTACATACAAAAAGACGGTTATTATATAGAAGGTGAAATCCGCCTCTTGTCCGTGACGTCACTATCATGATTGTTCTGTAACTACGCGCAGTACAGATAAAGCGGATATATATAGCGAGCGGACAGCGCTATATGTAATAACTAAGGGTCCTTATCGTGTTAGGATGGGAAAGTTTTATACAAATGTATTGTGAGGTCTTCACAGTGACAAATGATCCATTTTGTAAAAAAAAAAAAATCAAAGTAAAAAACTTTACAATGAAGAACGGGGAACTGTGGTCACCCTGAATAGAATTAAGTTCTATAAATAGTCCACGAGGAAAAGAATTCCAAGGGTACACATTCATTATACTTTAGATTACCTCTAACAGTTTGATTAGTATTGAAAAGCTGGACATAATTAAAGTTAAACCATTTGTATAATGGCGGCACCTGTCTGATGTATCGCTTCTGTTCTGGCAGTAGACTGGCCGTGAGTGAAAGCGTTTATAGATTGATTGATTTATTGATTCTTGTTTAACGTCACACCACGAATATTTCACATGGTGACGGCATCTGCCTGATGCGGGGCATACAAATGTTGAACTTTGCCACGGACCCACCCGAAGTAGTGTGGGATCTTTAACGTGCCATTCATACCACGACACGGGACCTCGGTTTTTACTATCTCATCCGAAAGACAGCACACCGGCATGACAAGAGCGGGACTCGAACTCCGCCCTCCCGACCAGGAGCCGGCGCGATACCACCAGGCCAGGCCGGCTTAAGCGTTAAAAGAAGCGGGACATGTGACCCTAAATCATATATCAGATCATTGTATTCTTTTTATTTCATTGTTTTACATACAAGAAGACGGTACTTATATAGAAGATGTAATCGGCCTCTTGTTCGTGACGTCACTATCATCATTGTTCTCCTGTAACTACGCGCAGTACAAATAAGGCGATTGAAGTATTAAGATGCATTTCGAGGGGACAGCGCTATATGTAATAACTAAGGGTCCTTACTGTCTTAGGATAGGAAAGGTTTATACAAATATATTGCTAGACCTTTACAGTGGCAAATTATGCATTTTCTGAAAAAAAGAATCTAAGTTAACAACTTTACAATGAAGAACGGGAAACTGTGGTCACCCTGAATAAAAATAAGTTCTATAAAATGCCTACGAGGAAAAGAATTCCAACGGTTCATGTGACCCTATATCATATATCAGATCATTGTATTCCTTTTATTTCATTGTTTTACATACAAAAAGACGGTTATTATATAGAAGGTGAAATCCGCCTCTTGTGCGTGACGTCACTATCATGATTGTTCTCCTGTAACTACGCGCAGTACAGATAAAGCGATTGAAGTGTGAAGATGCATTTCGAGCGGACAGCGCTATATGTAATAACTAAGGTTCCTTATCGTGTTAGGATGGGAAAGGTTTATACAAATGTATTGTGAGGTCTTCACAGTGACAAATTATCCATTTTGTAAAAAAAAAATCAAAGTAAAAAACTTTACAATGAAGAACGGGGAACTGTGGTCACCCTGAATAGAAATAAGTTCTATAAATAGTCCACGTGAAAAAGAATTCCAAGGGTGCACATTCATTGTACTTTACATTATCTCTAATTGTTTCTTTAGTACTGAAAGACTGGACAAAATTAAACTATTTGTATATTGGCGGCACCAGCCTGGTGCATCGCTTCTGTGGTGGCAGTAGACCCGCCGTGAGTGAAAGCGTTAATAGAAGCTGGACATGTGACCCTACATCATATATCAGATCATTGTATTCCTTTTATTTCATGGTTTACATACAAGACGTCGGTACTTATACAGCAGATGAAATCGGCCTCTTGCCCATGACGTCACTATCATGATTGTTCTCTTGTAACTACGCGCAGTGCAGATAAGGCGATTGAAATTTTAAGATGCATTTCGAGCGGAATGCGCTATATGTAATAACTAAGGTTCCTATCGTGTTAGGACGGGAAGTTTATACAAATATATTGTGAGGTCTTTACAGTGGGAAATTATCCAGTTTCTAAAAAAATTAAAGCAAACTATTTTACAATGAAGAACGGGGAACGGTGGTCACCTTGAATAAATATAAGTTCTATAAATAGCAAACGAGTAGAAGAATTCCAACGGTACACATTCATTGTACTTTAGATTATCTCTAACTGTTTGATTAGTATTGAAAGGCTGGGCTTAATTAAACCATTTGTATAATGGCGGCACCTGTGTGGTGCATAGCTTCTGTGGTTGCAGTAGACTCGCCGTGAGTGAAAGCATTAATAGAAGTGGGACATGTGACCCTACATTATATATTAGATTATTGTATTCCTTTTATTTCATTGTTTTACATACAAGAAGACGGTTATTATATAGAAGATGAAATGGACCTCTTGTCCGTGACGTCACTATCATGATTGTTCTCCTGTAACTACGCGCAGTGCAGATAAGGCGATTGAAGTGTTAAGATGCATTTCGAGCGGACAGCGCTATATGTAATAAGTAAGGGTCCTTACTGTCTTAGGATAGGAAAGGTTTATACAAATATATTGCTAGACCTTTACAGTGGCAAATTATGCATTTTCTGAAAAAAAAGAATCTAAGTTAACAACTTTACAATGAAGAACGGGAAACTGTGGTCACCCTGAATAGAAATAAGTTCTATAAAAAGCCTACGAGGAAAAGAATTCCAACGGTTCATGTGACCCTATATCATATATCAGATCATTGTATTCCTTTTATTTCATTGTTTTACATACAAAAAGACGGTTATTATATAGAAGGTGAAATCCGCCTCTTGTCCGTGACGTCACTATCATGATTGTTCTCCTGTAACTACGCGCAGTACAGATAAAGCGATTGAAGTGTGAAGATGCATTTCGAGCGGACAGCGCTATATGTAATAACTAAGGGTCCTTATCGTGTTAGGATGGGAAAGGTTTATACAAATGTATTGTGAGGTCTTCACAGTGACAAATTATCCATTTTGTAAAAAAAAAAATCAAAGTAAAAAACTTTACAATGAAGAACGGGAAACTGTGGTCACCCTGAATAGAAATAAGTTCTATAAATAGTCCACGTGAAAAAGAATTCCAAGGGTGCACATTCATTGTACTTTACATTATCTCTAATTGTTTCTTTAGTACTGAAAGACTGGACAAAATTAAACTATTTGTATATTGGCGGCACCAGCCTGGTGCATCGCTTCTGTGGTGGCAGTAGACCCGCCGTGAGTGAAAGCGTTAATAGAAGCTGGACATATGACCCTACATCATATATCAGATCATTGTATTCCTTTTATTTCATGGTTTACATACAAGACGACGGTACTTATACAGCAGATGAAATCGGCCTCTTGTCCATAACGTCACTATCATGATTGTTCTCTTGTAACTACGCGCAGTGCAGATAAGGCGATTGAAGTTTTAAGATGCATTTCGAGCGGATAGCGCTATATGTAATAACTAAGGTTCCTATCGTGTTAGGACGGGAAGTTTATACAAATATATTGTGAGGTCTTTACAGTGGGATATTATCCAGTTTCTAAAAAAAATTAAAGCAAACTATTTTACAATGAAGAACGGGGAACGGTGGTCACCTTGAATAAATGTAAGTTCTATAAATAGCAAACGAGTAGAAGAATTCCAACGGTACACATTCATTGTACTTTAGATTATCTCTAACTGTTTGATTAGTATTGAAAGGCTGGGCTTAATTAAACCATTTGTATAATGGCGGCACCTGTGTGGTGCATAGCTTCTGTGGTTGCAGTAGACTCGCCGTGAGTGAAAGCGTTAATAGAAGTGGGACATGTGACCCAACATTATATATTAGATTATTGTATTCCTTTTATTTCATTGTTTTACATACAAGAAGACGGTTATTATATAGAAGATGAAATCGACCTCTTGTCCGTGACGTCACTATCATGATTGTTCTCCTGTAACTACGCGCAGTGCAGATAAGGCGATTGAAGTGTTAAGATGCATTTCGAGCGGACAGCGCTATATGTAATAAGTAAGGGTCCTTAATGTCTTAGGATAGGAAAGGTTTATACAAATATATTGCTAGGCTTTTACAGTAGCAAATTATGCATTTTCTGAAAAAAAAATCTAACTAAACAACTTTACAAAGAAGAACGGGAAACTGGTCACCCTGAATAGAAATAAGTTCTATAAATAGCCTACGAGGAAAATAATTCCAACGGTTCATGTGACCCTATATCATATATCAGATCATTGTATTCCTTTTATTTCATTGTTTTACATACAAAAAGACGGTTATTATATAGAAGGTGAAATCCGCCTCTTGTCCGTGACGTCACTATCACGATTGTTCTCCTGTAACTACGCGCAGTACAGATAAAGCGATTGAAGTGTGAAGATGCATTTCGAGCGGACAGCGCTATATGTAATAACTAAAGGTCCTTATCGTGTTAGGATGTGAAAGGTTTATAGAAATGTATTGTGAGGTCTTCACAGTGACAAATTATCCATTTTGTAAAAAAAAAATCAAAGTAAAAAACTTTACAATGAAGAACGGGGAACTGTGGTCACCCTGAATATAATTAAGTTCTATAAATAGTCCACGAGCAAAACAATTCCAAAGGTACACATTCATTATACTTTAGATTACCTCTAATTGATTGATTAGTATTTAAAGGCTGGACATAATTAAAGTTAAACCATTTGTATAATGGCGGCACCTGTCTGATGTATCGCTTCTGTTCTGGCAGTAGACTCGCCGTGAGTGAAAGCGTTTATAGATTGATTGATTTATTGATTCTTGTTTAACGTCACTTCACGAATATTTTACATGGTGACGGCATCTGCCTGATGCGGGGCATACAAATTTTGAACTTTGCCACGGACCCAACCGAAGCACTGAGGGATCTTTAACGTGCCATGCATACCACGACACGGGACCTCGGTTTTTACTGTCTCATCTGAAAGACAGCACACCCGCATGACAAGTGCGGGACTCGAACTCCGCCCTCCCGATCAGGAGCCGGCGCGATACCACCAGGCCAGGCCGGCTTAAGCGATAAAAGAAGCTGGACATGTGACCTTACATCATATATCAGATCATTGTATTGTTTTTATTTCATTGTTTTACATACAAGATGACGGTAATTATATAGATGAAATCGGCCTCTTGTTCGTGACATCACTATCATCATTGTTCTCCTGTAACTACGCTCAGAAAAAAAGGCGATTGAAGTGTTAGATGCATTTCGAGTACACAGCGCTATATGTAATAAGTAAGGTTCCTTACTGTCTTAGGATGGGAAAGATTTATACAAATGTATTGCGAGGCGTTTACAGTGGCAAATTATGGATTTTCTAAAACAAAAACCTCAAAGTGAACAACTTTACAATGAAGAACGGGTAACTGTGGTCACCCTGAATAGAAATAAGTTCTAAAAATAGTCCACGAGGAAAAGAATTCCAACGATACACATTCATTGTACATTAGATTATCTCTAATTGTTTGATTAGTATTGAAAGGCAGGACATAATTAAAGCATTTGTATAATGGCGGCACCTGTCTGACGCATCATTTGTTTTTGGCAGTAGACTCGCCGTGAGTGAAAGCGTTAATAGAAACGGGACATTTGACCCTACATCATATATCAGATCATTGTATTCCTTTTATTTCATGTTTTATATACAAGACGACGGTAAGTATATAGAAGATCAAATCAGCCTTTTGTCCGTGACGTCACTATCATGATTGTTCTCCGGTAATTACGCGCAGTGCAGATAAGGCGATTGAAGTGTTAAGATGCATTTCGAGCGGACAGCGCTATATGTAATAACTAAGGTTCCTTATCCTGTTAGGATGGGAAGTTTATACAAATATATTGTGAGGTCTTTACGGTGGGAAATTATTCAGTTTCTAAAAAAAATATAAGTAAACAACTTTACCATGAAGAACGGGAAACTGTGGTCACCCTGAATAGAAATAAGTTCTCTAAATAGTAAACGAGAAAAAGAATTCCAAGGGTGCACATTCATTGTACTTTACATTGTCTCTAATTGTTTGTTTAGTACTGAAAGACTGGACAAAATTAAAGTATTTGTATAATGGCGGCACCAGCCTGGTGCATCGCTTCTGTGGTGGCAGTATACCCGCCGTGAGTGAAAGCGTTAAGAGAAGCGGGACATGTGACCCTACATCATATATCAGATCATTGTATTCCTTTTATTTCATTGTTTTACATACAAAAAGACGGTAATTATATAGAAGATGAAATCTGCTTTTTGTCCGTGACGTCACTATCATGATTATTCTCCGGTAACTACGCGCAGTGCAGATAAGGCGATTGAAGTGTTAAGATGCATTTCGAGTGGACAGCGCTATATGTTATAACTAAGTGTCCTGATTGTGTTAGGATGGGAAAGATTTATATAAATACATTATGAGGTCTTTACAGTGACAAATTATCCATTTTCTAAAAAAAATCTAAGTAAACAACTTTACAATCAAGAACGGGAAACTGTGGTCACCCTGAATAAAAGTAAGTTCTATAAATAGCACACGAGCAAAAAAAAATTGCAACGGTACACATTCATTGTACTTTAGATTATCTCTAATTGTTTGATTAGTATTGAAAGGCTGGGCTTAAGTAAACCATTTGTATAATGGCGGCACCTGTGTGGTGCATCGCTTCTGTGGTTGCAGTAGACTCGCCGTGAGTGAAAGCGTTAATAGAAGTGGTACATGTGACCCTACATTATATAAGATCATTGTATTCCTTTTATTTCATTGTTTTACATACAAGAAGACGGTTATTATATAGAAGATGAAATCGACCTCTTGTCCGTGACGTCACTATCATGATTGTTCTCCTGTAACTACGCGCAGTGCAGATAAGGCGATTGAAGTGTTAAGATGCATTTCGAGCGGACAGCGCTATATGTAATAAGTAAGGGTCCTTAATGTCTTAGGATAGGAAAGGTTTATACAAATATATTGCTAGGCCTTTACGGTGGCAAATTATGCATTTTCTGAAAAAAAAAAAATACTAAGTAAACAACTTTACAATGAAGAACGGGAAACTGTGGTCACCCTGAATAGAAATAAGTTCTATAAAAAGCCTACGAGGAAAAGAATTCCAACGGTTCATGTGACCCTATATCATATATCAGATCATTGTATTTCTTTTATTTCATTGTTTTACATACAAGAAAACGGTTATTATATAGAAGATGAAATCGGAATATTGTCCGTGACGTCACTATCATCATTGTTCTCCTGTAACTAAGCACAGTGGAGATGAGGCGATTGAAGTGTTAAGATGCATTTCGAGCGGACAGCGCTATATGTAATAAGTAAGGGTCCTTAATGTCTTAGGATGGGAAAGGTTTATACAAATATATTGCTAGGCCTGTACGGTGGCAAATTATGGATTTTCTAAAAAAAACCCCTCAAAGTGAACAACTTTACAATGAAGAACGGGTAACTGTGGTCACCCTGAATAGAAATAAGTTCTATAAATAGTCCACGAGGAAAAGAATTCCAACGATACACATTCATTGTACATTAGAGTATCTCTAATTGTTTGATTAGTATTGAAAGGCAGGACATAAGGCATTTGTATAATGGCGGCACCTGTCTGACGCATCGTTATTTTTTTGGCAGTGGACTCGCCGTGATTGAAAGCGTTAATAGAAGCGGGACATGTGACCCTACATCATATATCAGATCATTGTATTCCTTTTATTTCATGGTTTTATATACAAAAAGACTAATTATATTATTATATATTTATTATAAATCTGCTTTTTGTCCGTGACGTCACTATCATGATTGTTCTCCTGTAACTAAGCACAGTGGAGATGAGGCGTTTGAAGTGTTAAGATGCATTTCGAGCGGACAGTGGTATATGTGATATAAAGGGTCCTTGTCGTGAAACGATGGGAATTGTCTATAGAAATGAAGTGTGAAGTCATTATAGTGTTTTTACCTTGTAAAGTCGTTAGAGTTCCCATCTGTGATTTTTTTTTGAAAAACAATGGCCGATTTCAGGACTTAAATTCAATAATTGATCGTTTAGATTAATGCTGTATACGCTATGTTTGCCAGTACTGTGCATAGTATATTTACATTTATTCTACATTTTTTAAATTATATATATAAGCATAAAACATATTAAAAAAGGTCTCTTGCAAATGTTGCGATCAAATTCGTGAGATATGGCTGTCTAAAACGCGATGTTTGTAAGAAAAATGTTTTACAACAAACTTATGCATATTCAATGAGAAGGAATATCCCGGTTATCACGTGATCTAATTCGGAAGCCGCATCATGGAGGGCGTGGTAAGTAAATTTGACGAGTAACTTAAAAAATCTACTTTTAAGTCTGCTTAAGTTAGTATTTACTGAAATTGTTTTCTTTTGGAGTCTCCCTTCATCCTACTTGTTTTGATTAAACTGTGCATGCGCGAAGTCAGGTTATGGTTGTATTTATGGAATACCCGCTTTATTTACGAAATATTTTCGTTTTATTTGATATCTATGAGGGTTTGGAGCAACAAAAATGTTATTAAGGCAAAGTTAATAGCTTAAGACACACGAGAATAATACATTTTAGTTTTACTTGTTTAATTTTGAAATTATATCGAATAATATGGTATACAACTATAAATGAATGAGGTAAGATAGACATATCTTTGAATTTTAAAAAAATGCTTACAATTTTGCCATAGGAAGAGGGTCATCCTCGAGATCAACTAATAGCCGGTAATTAATTATCTTGATGTTGTCTAAATCGACCAGCTTGTAGTGATGTATTTAGTGTGATATCACATTTTCACTTACATGATATTACCTCGAGAATAGTCTCCCCCAAAGTGATATTTCGGCTTTGGACATTGTAACTATTATTAGATCTCTAGTTGACCATTCGGTTGGTTGGTTGGTTGATTGGTGTTTTACGTCACTTCCAACAATTTTTCAGTTATATCGCGACATGGAAACAGGAGGTTACCAACCTCTTAAACATAGTGGCGCAACCCGGGAATCGAACTCGGATCGTCGGCACCGCAAGCCAAGCGCTTAACCACTACACCCCCCCCCCCTTTCCTCCCCTTTGTTTTTTTTTTTGAAGTCCTGGATGCACGACTATAATGCCGTAGTTCCTCATGACAAGATGTCTATTAAATATTGTGCATTTGACATGTAACGAACACTTCGACGTCACTTGAGACTCCGCCTGGTATTACTTGGTCTAGATACCTCATTTGTAAATGAAATTTGATCCATTGACTATAACCATCATGTAGTGATTCTCTTATTATTATTTATTTTGAGACTTACATGTCATTAATGTGATAACATGTATATACATACAAATACATTACGAATTGATTTATCGATGTCTAACTGTCTTATATTCATTCAAACACCGTACATTTATTACCCTGTGTACCCTGTACAGAACAACAAGAGACCCATATGGTCCTGTAATGTTTACTTTAGACATAAAAAAGTTGAACATAATTATATTAAACAACAATGCTTGTGGGTTGCCATAAGTCTTTAGTTTCTCTAAAACTTTTAAAACACGTAAAATTGTACAGGACCATCTTTATTAAATATCTACCAAGTTTCATAAAAATCAATCAAAAAGTAGTGAAGAAAAAGCTGACATTTGAAAAAATTACCGCGTTGTCTATTTGCAGTCTTAAATAATTCTTATATTTGTTTTGTCTGTATAATAGGCCATCCACGGCGGGTGTGGCTAGCGATACAGGAAATGCTCACTCCTCCCTGGCACCTGGTCTCGCCTGTGAATTTCAGGGGTCCGTGAATGTCTACTGTGGTACATTGTTGTTGATGCCATTGTCATGTGACAGCAATTGCTTTCGTATTTTACTTTGACAAAAGCATTCATTTAATTAATTCTGCCTCAAGTTACAATATTTAAATGCATCAAAAATCAACCATAGGGAAAATATTTATGAAATGCTTTTTGAATTGAAATGACATAAAACGAATAAAATATTATCATTTAGACTAAATTCGAAAACAGCAACACTTCTTAACTCATCCTACTATATCATTCTGATATGCATCGGTTCAGTTTGTCTCTGTATGCAGTGGTTTTGAAAGATGTTTTCAACAATGGGTACCGTCTGAGGCTTTCAGTTGACTATTGTGGCGCCACCTATTGAAAGATCCGGAAGAAAAATAAAACAACTACACTTGGAGGGTACCTATAGTACTTTATTCTTTTTAAGTTTCATCAAAATCTATTGAGGTGTTCCGGAAAATGTGAAAAATAGCCCCCCCCCTTTTTTTCTACCTTTTTAGGGAAAGACATGATCACGGTTTAAATTTTTACGGGAAACTATTTAATCAAACCGCCCCCCACTCCTTAACAACCCCCCCCCCCAAAAAAAAACCAAACAAACAAAACAAAACCTCTTTAAACGTTAGTCCGGCAGTTATTTTGAAAGGGTCTATAAGGTGCTCAAAATTATCGGGATCGTTGTTTAAAATTAAATCGAAAGTTGTTTGGCGCGAATAGCATGACCATAAGCAGCTAGCAGCTCTGGGAAACTGTAAAAAATTAGACAACTTTATCAATAAAGTATTCAATCGTAAATATTGTAAGTTTACAGAATATTACACTTCAATAACATTGGCACTTTTGATAGTCTCATTCATAAGGTATACTACTGCAGCAGATCTGACTGACCTTACTATAAAATGAAAAGGAATCAACTTATTAAAAGCCAAAGAACACCTGTATTTCGCTCGTAAAAGGCTCCTTTTGAGGATTTGTCATACTGATAAATACCGTTCAGGGCTGTAGGAATTGAGCAGGTGGGGGGGGGGGAGAACTTTTTCCAAGTTTTGTCTTTTGGGGATTATCGATTAATTTTTTTATCACGTCATGAAATGCAACAAAAAAAAGTTTTGCCCCCCCCCCCTCCCCCTTATCTCTCTTGATATGCTTGCTACGGCCTTGTGTTTCTTTCAGATTGTATAGTATGAGTTATCTAAATCATAGTTTTTTAGGGTCTGTGTGAGGCCAACAATGCAGCATTCGGCCTAGTTCCCAAACTGGTTTTTTTTTTGTCCCAAGTTATCCGAAAAAAAATTCCAGAAAGGTACCTGGACAAAATGATAACAGTAAACACAATATAACTGAAAACGTATAGTACATTGAAAATAAATGTTTACAAATCCTTGACCTTAGTAATTATAATTGTTTCTGCAAACTCTTGCATTGCAAATGCTCGAAAAACGAATAGGGAAAAAAGTAAAACATATACATGTATGCAGAAATGACAGATTTTCTGTATTAGTTTTGTTAATTCTTGCTAGTCTTTTTTTTTGCAAAAAATAGCATTCATTTTAAAGTAGATTCTATTCCAGTAATTTTTCTATTAAAAGGTGTTCAAAAATTTAAGATTGTCATAAGGTTTAAGTAATAATGTCCTGTAATTATGTTGTAAGAAACCCTTATTGAACATGTTGAATTACCGTATCACAATACAGATATCATTTGCAAGTGAATATCATTATAGATCTACCATTAAGCAGTTCAGTGAGGATTTCTGAAGAAGTACTGCATCTAAACATTAGATATCAGGATAGGTGCGTCATATTATACATCAGATATCAGGTTAGGAATACCAGCTGTACCATATCATACATCAGATATCAGGTTAGGAATACCAGCTGTACCATATCATACATCAGATATCCGGACAGGGGTAAGTACAAGGTAATTATTTGATTATATATACATGTGCATGCAGTGTTGAAAATCCCAACCCCTTTTCACTAACCCCCCCCCCCCCCCACCCCAAATTATAATTAAAAGAAAAAGGAAATAGAATTCAGGTCATTATTCCAAACATGAAGAAAATATGTTGCCGTAACAGACTGTAGGTTGCCCGAACAGAAATTAAGTTACGTGAAACTGTTGAAAATGATGACTTAGATATTACGGGCATATTGATTCTATAATAATGGCTACGCGCAAGCATTGATGCATGTAAATTCCAGATGGGGGAAAACAGATACAAAGGACAACAGATAAGAGAAAACGGATATAGGGGAAAATGTATATAGAAGAAAACATATATAGGGGAAAACGGATATAGCGGGGGGGGGGGGGGGGACTGGTACAGGAAAAGCAGATAAAGGGAAAACATGGGGGAAAACGGATATAGGAGAATACAGATATTTGGGAAAACGGATATAAGGAAAACAAATATAAGGGAAATTGGATGTAGGGATGGATAAAGAGAAATAATAGTCATTCACGACTACTCTCTATATTGAACAATAAACATATAAACACACACATCCATACTTATACTTTTCAAGGTCAGTATGTCAATAAAACTGAAAGAAGTGAAATTTCGAGGTTGTCAAAGGAATGGCTTTTTAGATATTTCAAGTAGGCCTAGTCTTGTATGCATGGCGACCGGATGCAGGCGCCGATCCAGAAATTTTTTAGAGAGTTGGTCCATCCCCTATGGATTGTCCTAGAGGGGGTCCATACATATTTTAATGTAAAATTATTTATTTTACATGGAAAAATAACACGGAAAGTCGTTTTCACCGGATCTCGTGGTGGGTCCAGAACCCCTTCCCCTCTGGATCCGCGCATGGTATGACTGCATGCATGCTTACATCGAACTCTACGTCTCTACATGAATCTAAGTCCTTGTTTCATTGTTATAAGTATATCGAACATGTGTATGAATAATATATTTTGAAGAAATATAGTATTATTAATGATAATAATTAAAAACAGAAACACCGGTGTTATAAGACAAGATATGCGACATTACTCAAAAAATACAATGTAGCTTAATCATGGCATCACTTGCAGTCTTTATAGGCCTGAAATACACATTAAAGCAGCACATCAAGTAGATATATTAAACAGACGATGGTAAAAGTTTTGAGTAATTTCAAAAAACCAAACGCCTATTCCAGAATTCAATACCGTGAATGATGCATGCACAGCAAGTAGAGCGTTTCCATATATCAAAGCTTGCTTTAAATTTTTTGGCATCTTTTTCATTTTTTAATTAGAAATGTTGGATACCTTAGTAGCTAATGTAGAACATAGTTAACAGAGGACATTACGGAGAGCTGCTTGGCTTGGTTATTGATCTTGGAGCCTGGTTTTATTTCTGGAATCTAGGTCAGATTCTCGCTTCCCCATTCAATGAACTCCGAGGACAGGTTGTGTTTACATTTGTTCACGTGTATAAAAGGGGCTGAAGGAAAGATCGTCATTTAAGGTAAGCAGTCCATTACCCGCGCAACTGTATCTTTGATTTTAAGTACATGTGTAACTTCTCAAATAGTGAAAAGATTACGATTGCTAAAGTATAAATTATTAAGTAAGTTAAACGAATGTGTACATTTAATAACAATTAGCAGAGTCGAGTGCTCGAAATTAATTCCGTAAGACATTTATAAACAGATTAGAGATGAATATTTTAATGCTGTGCATAATTACTTAGCAATGCGGAAACCTACAACTCAAGGCCGACAATATATATTTGCAAGTGTCTAATGGGATATTAAATGTCTTATGACAATGGGTACATAATATATAAATCGCATCTTTCATTAATTATGAATTTGAACATGATTATGGAAGTTTCTGCAGAGAAGGGAACGGGGTTGTCGGCCTTGAGTTGTAGGTTTCCGCATTGCTAAGTAATTATGCACAGCATTAAAATATTCATCTCTAATCTGTTTATAAATGTCTTACGGAATTAATTTCGAGCACTCGACTCTGCTAATTGTTATTAAATGTATCTCCGTAACATATAACAGCTCCAAGGTGTTAGCGGTATTTAATACATATCGTGGACCTCTCACTTGTAAGTATGGCGCGATTTCACTACAAGTAATCTGGTATTGAATTTAGGACAAATATTGATTGATTTTTTGGCGAGCACAATCGTTTTTGTTTAGTTTAATAGACGGATATTAAGTTAGGGGTCACCAGTGCCCTCAAGTGAAAGCTCGCTGTTTTAACCATATTTAAAATAGACAGTGAAGAGTTTGGGCAAACCATCTTTGTCGAAAGTTTTTAGGTAAGATGTCATTGATCGGGACAATTTAACAGGATATTTAAATTTGATTTCGTAATATAACTGAAAGTTACCTAGGAATTATTTTATTTGGAGTCACAACGGCGTCCCTGTGACATTTTAAGGACGTTTATATCTTGTTGAGGTTCGCTTGTGTTAAGGTAGGTAACGAGGCTGTGCCTGTGTGATATACATGTACATACAGTGGCATCGCTTTCATGTTTAATTTCCCAGAGAAAAGTAATGTAAATCAATATTGCCAACAATGAGCACAGTATATATAGATAGTATGGCAAAACTTCAAAAGTAGGGATAATACACACGGGCAGTACAAGTGATGTTACTGCAGGGTTCGAAATAAGCAGTCGTCCGGTCGTCAAAAACAACCTAAAATCTCTATGGACAACCTAAAATTTCAGTACATGTAATGGGGATCGTCCAAATTTTCTTTATTATTGCCAATTTGACGACCCAGAATTTATGCCATTTCGAACCCTGATTAGTGGGGCAGGCTCAGACTAAGGCTTGACGAAGTCGTGTGGTTAGTGTGTGGTACAGTCATATGATGTCAGAAAGTCGCGGTTCGAATGCCACCAGGCGTTTGGGCATGGTGTTGGTAGTCCATAAGCGAGGACATAAAATCAATGTCTTTATTAAGGTGTAGTTTTATCAAGGGCTAGATTGACTGAAAAAAAATCACAGGTAGTTCCACATCTTGACGATAGTGATTGCTGACAGATCAAACATTAGAGGATTTGTACTTTGGTTGGTCTCACGTTCTGCACGTGAAATATATTAGAACGAGGCTTAAAACAAATCTAGGAGCGGTTTGATATGTACCCGATTCCACCGTTCATTGACTGGTCCAGGATTGCCGAATGGGAGGCCCACTTGTGAAAGTCAAGTACATGTATTAACCAAAATACTCAGCCATTTCTGGTGCAAAATCTAGAGTTTTACTCATATTATTAGTGTTTTCAACCTTATCATTTATATATGCCTTGTATGTGGAGAATATGTGGAGAAAAGGGGGGGGGGTGTTATCCTTAAAATCCGCCACTCCCGTCGCCGCTTATCCTGCGGTGAGGTGATTCCCCCATCCATTCTTCATACCCAACTCTGATACATCGATCAAGCTGAACTCCGACCCATGTAACGCAATGGGAAGGCAAAAGTTTCATTTTGGATTCTCTTGTGAGGGACGCTAGGTCTTCATACAGTCTGAGCTGCTTCCATCTGGCACAAAATTCGGACATCAATTTTAATTTTACAGTAATTTATGTATCACGTGACTGTCATGACATTCTTGACCGGTGGCATTTCCTCCTACACGACCACATTGGCCGGTTGACATTTTCTATTTTCAAATTTTATCGTGGAAAGCTATCTTATCTAGCGTTACGGCAGTATGTGAAAGCGGAGACGATGATTGGGGGTACACTTGGAGCCAAGCTGTATTTACCTTTGTTTATTGTTTAATTCTGAAAAGTTTTAAAAATCACGTATCTATAGCAACTATTTAATCAACGACACCCATCAAATATATGGTTTAAAATGAAAAACTGATCCGGATATATGTATGTTTTTGGCCGAGAGCGTGGTAGTAATTATTTTGCGCGAGTTTGACGGGGAGGAGATCATTTCGGTTTACTTTGATGTGTTTATTATTCACACTTGTCAGTCTGTACGTAAATAATCGCAGTCAGGGCAGGAGATGAGGGCTACTGTGGTATAGTGCATCTCGTGTGTGTCACTGATTATTTATGGACTTCAGGTAAGTGAGCTGTATCAAATTCTTCTGATTTATTAACACGTGATGCATGCTCTGTAATGCATTCTTCATCCAAAATATCTGTAGCATGCAACACCTTGCAAGAGCATAGGACAAGGGTTAGGGCAGCGGGGCACGTGATCTCCGCATTGAGAGCACAAATAGGTTTGTAGCCTCAATTTCAATGCTGTATTTTAATGTTACTATGAATCTCTATTTGGGGTTTTTTGATTAAAGTATTGTATTTTGAAAATTAATTTATGTTTCTTAAGGAAAAACCCCTAAAACGCTGTAACTAAGAAACCAGGAACTAGTTATCGAGGAAGGTTTTGTTTCTTTGAGGTTTTCACAATCACTCTTCTGTGTCGTTGACATATACATCCGTGATTATTACTTCCTGATATAATATACATTTCATGGTTCTTCTAGGAATGAATGTTATAAAAGTTTAGTAGTTGGTTGGTTAATTGATTGGTGTTTGATGTTGCTTTCAGTAATTTTTCAGCTATATCACGACACTGCACGATGGAAGCAGAAAGTAACCAACTTCATCATAGTGGCGCAGTCCGGGAATCGAACCCGGATCGCTTGCACCGCAAGCCAAGTGCTTAACCACTACATCAAGCTCGCCCCTGAGTCGCAACCAAATCTTACACCAACAGCGTACATCTTCTGTGGTGTGTGGTCATTTTTTTGTTTTTGAATTCTTTGGCCGTTCAGGGGGCGACACCGGTCTGTTATTCGAGATATGAATGGAGAGAAAAGCGAAACTACTAGTAGTTAGGTCTTGTTATGGTGTGTTTCCCTCTACTTGTCAGATAGTTTGTCGACCTGTTAGATGCTATGTCGACTTGTAAGAAAGTTTTGCCGACTTGTCAGATATTACGTCGACTTAATAGATAATATGTCATCTTGTCTTGACGTGTCAGAAAATTATGTCGACTTACCGGATATCATGTCGACTTGTTTGGGTATTGTATCGACTTGTCGGATATCATGTCGACTTGTTTGGCTATTGTGTCGATTTGTCTGATATCATGTCGACTTGTCGGATATTGTGTCGACTTGTCGAATATCACGTCGTATTGTTGGATATTGTGTCAATTTGTCACAAAAGTGTGTTGACTTGTCAACATAAATAACTGACAAGACGACATAGTATATGGATGCAATGATACAGATGCGGCAAGGTGATATAATTGAATGACATGTGGATGACAAGATTATGCCACAATAAGAGTATGTTGATGTGTTGTTGTCGCTGTCATCGGGCGTGTTATCAAACCATTCAACCACTAGGGCACAGTTGGCGGTATGGTTAAACGAGCAGGCGATCCGGGTTCAATTCATGGAATGTGCCACCACATGTAAGATATTGTAACCTCTTATGTCCGTGTCGCAATGTGACTGAAACAGTCGTACAACTACCAAAGCTCGGTGACCGCCGAGAATAGAACCGATGCCCGGCTAAATTTACCCGCGCTAATTATAAACAGAACATGATAAAGAAAAGACCCCCTTTTCACTGTACGTTTTGCCACTTGGCTATTATCAGGTGAGATAAATGTGTTAAAGTCTAAGCTATGTAAAATTTACCCTTACGTTACAAATCATTAAAAAAGATTTTGTAATGTATGGTTACATGGATCTTACATAACTTAGGTCATAACATTGTTTATTTCACTTGATAAAGGCCAAATGACCGAAAGTTTATGAAAAGAATGTCTTTTATTATACAACGACTTCTCTGTGCAAGATTTCTCTTTATCTTTGAACAGAACACGCTACAGTCAGACACGTCGATACTGCACGTTTTAAGAATGCGGATGCAACATATGTTGTTTATAAGTGTATAATTTTTGCTTTATCATACTGGTATATAGAATAGTAACATGTTAAGAGAGAAAAATCTCCTAAATGAATTATGTACTGAGTGATTCATGATTGCTTCACTGCTTGGTAGTACAATGTTTAGTATTCCTGATCGATCATGGGTCAGCTAGCCAATGACCCTCTGTGTAACCGTGAAGGCACTGCACGGTGGTTTATTTGATGACTGCGTCTATAGTTTACGTGACATCTGTGCCAGCTTCATAATTTAACTGGCTATCATTGCCACTCTTCTTACAGGTATCAATGTAGCAATTATTTTCCATAGGGTTACATGTAAATGAATTCAGAAGTTTCTATGAAAAAGAGGATAATTTGAGGCTTCATTAACATTTCAATAAACAGAGAGGCCCCCACTAAAGTAAAAACACCAAAAAAAAAAAAAAAAAAAAGAAAAAAAAAAAGCTTGACCCTTGATATGAAAAATACTGACCCATTAAATAAGTTTTGATAATGTTACCTGTCAATAGACAGACCATAAATAGCATTTCCATCAAAAAGATGAACCTGGTATTTATGTCCACTCAGAAACCTGGGATATTTTATCCCGAGCAGGGCTTAGGGTAGCCAAAACGCCTACATGACTCCAGTCAGGGTCATTAAGTACATTGATACCTACACAGCTTCGTTACTATGAAGCCGGGATTTTGAATTTACTTTCGTTTTGACTGCGTTCAGTATGCAAGGTATTTCCAACTTGTTTTCTGAATTCTTCGGTGTATAGTCATGTTTTATCATTCTATAGCTAGAACGAACATGCTGGTTCTTGTAAAAGTTCGATATAGTAATAAATCATAAAATCTTGAAATAGAGCAAAATAACCATTTTTACAAGGTATGAACTCTTTCCTGGATTTCACCCAATTCCCCGAAAACAAAAGTCAGAAAATAGTTAAGAAATTACAACCACTTGCAGCAGGCGCAAGAAGAATGTAAGCAGGAAATATATTTATAGCATAGCGCAGATTGTATGCTAATTTTGTTAGTTTTTACTCAAGCATAGTACCACAGCATGATCTTGATGTTATAATACACCACGTTATTACTGCTAACTTTACTCTCTACCTGGGTCGTCGTTAGCAGTTTCTGATCGCCCATTTTATTACCATTTCGCCGTAACACTTTCTCTGCTCCTGCAACACATTATATATCCTTTATTGAAGCGACTTTATTTTCCGTTTGCCTTAGTTCATTCTGTTTCTTGTAACATATGTCAGTCTTTATTGACTCTAATTCATTTACCTTTTTGCCCTGTTTCGTTACCTGCTTTCTTGCAACATATACTCTGTCCTATTGTCGACTCGAATTCATTTTCATATCGCCGTAATTTCATTCTCCCCTTTCTTACGACAAATTATACATCCTTTATTGATTTGACTTCTCTGCTTTCTTACGATGTATTACATCTATATATAATAGATTCCATTTAGTACTCTCTGTACGTGTTATATATGATGCAATGTTATCTATACGAACCCGCACTCCTACTAGTCTATAATGCTGGTAAGGTAGGGCATAATCAGAAGAAAACATAAACACTTTCGCTAATCTCTATACATCTATAATGAGGTAATATGCTGCCAGCTATTGTAAGAGAGATGTAGGGGCGGACCTAAGAATACACACAGTAAACTCCCCCCTCCCCTTTCTTTTGCTTTGTGGGGGGTGGGGTTGGGGGGGGGGGGGGGGTTGATGTTATACATGATTGTATATTGCTGAAATAATACGAGGGTGGGTGTTTAATATAAAAATGTTGTATGACATATATGAATGTGTATATGGATCGGTCGTTATTTTGAATACAACCTCCTCACAGCGGTTACCTTTATATAAAGATTATATCAAACATAAATACTTTAAATCACATATTTTTGTGCGACTTCTTTCCTCAATTATCTCACTTCGCATGTATTTTCTAGACAAAGTATTCACGAAAACCATATACATACAGAGAGTAGATTAAAATTTCCTAAAACGGAAAACCGTATACATACAGAAATTTGATTGAAATCCTTCAAAAATGAAAAAAAAACCCCAAAAACATACGGAAAAAAGATTAAAATCCTTCAAAAATGGAGAACAATATACATACTAAAAATGTAGATTAAAATCTTCCAGAATGGAAGTCCGTGATGAAAATAACAAGAAGCGCTCAATTTCCACAAATTTTCGGCTACCTGACTATTTTCAAGAGGTTCAACCGTTAAAATCACTGGCCAGATGACCGAAATTATGTGGAAATTGAGTGCTTCTTGTTACTCATATATAAGCATGTTATACTTTAATGGTCATAGCAAGGTTAGCAAGGACTTAATTATCGCATGAAGTCACACTCACGAAATTACGCGAAAATATAGTGCGCGAAAAATATAGTATTCGCGAATAAAAAGTGTTTTACAATATATATAGTTTATAGTTTTACTTATCAAAACAAAGGAGATATACGTTTCAAAGGCATGGTTCTGTAAAGCTTGTAGTTGATGTAAAATGTTTCTAAATCGGTTACTTCATCATATGTCTTTAATAACTTGTCTAGAAATAAATATAGTAACCAAAACAGAGTATGGGATAGAATGAGAACTTTCACAAGCTCAGTTTATGATACATGCAAAAGAATGGAATGCAATGATGATAGGACAGTAGTTCCGCTCTTGTGAGGTACATGGCACTCGCTCAGTTTTGTTGTTTACCTGATGGAAAAGAGTTATTACAAGTTTTCTTGTCGTTGAAATGTATGTCAACAGAGAGGAAAGCTATGTGGTCGATTGTCTAGGAATATGGGATAACACATGGTAAGGTATCCTACTATTGTTATATTTCATGGCATTAATCGGTCAGTTGGCTGTTTGACCAGTGGTGTTAGGACCGGTTATGATTATTTACAAGAGTTCCAGTAGGCAGTAAGGTTTTGGATGTTATGACAGAGGTTGTGTTGCTGAGTGCTGGAATTTTTGTCTTCACGAAAACTTTTTTGAACCACTAACCTACAGAAAAATTTTACTAATCCATTGTATAGTTCTTTAGACATTTTTACTAGCCTATCAATAAGCCCGGCAGCCTTGGGCGTCGGGCTAGTGAGTTTTGGCGAAGACCACAATTTCCGAAAGCTTAGGGTCAACAATTTTGTTTGAAATGTTAGTGAGCCTAGACTTAAAGAATCGCTCTGAATTATTTTCTATATTAGCTTTAGGGCCATGAGCTATGTTAAACGGTAGTGTGGGAAGGAAAATTAATGAAATGCGGTTTGTTTGTAATTGGACATGAATGTCTGGGGCAAATTTCGAATTTTCCGTTGACATCTAGGTTTTTTAAATGTCAAGGACGTTGTTGAAGTTTAGATTCAGTTGGCTTCAAAGTCAAGGACGATATTATTGCATGCTGTCAATTGTTTATGTTTATCAATGGCTTTCTGGAATTTAGTTCCAGTCGGCATCAAGGTGAAGGACGCTGTATAACTATAGTGCGAAACAGTGTTTTAACGTCGACGAAATCGTACTTGTCTTTCCCCTGATAATCTTATCTAAATCTACAACAAGCTTTAACCATCGTGTCCCGGAATCAGTTTAAACGATATTTATTCATATAAATACAGAGCATATGTACCTTGTAATTTTGTGCACCAGATGCGCATTTCGACAACTGAAGTTTCTTCACTCAGTGATCTGAAATTTCATTGTTTCTTAGCATTACAAAAATAGTTTAGTCTGGAGGAACAAATAATAATACTTATATTAAGCTGTCTCCTAGAACAACAGACATGTATTTGTTGGATCTATTTTTCGCCAAAATTTTTCCCAGAATCAGTATGGCTATATGTCGTAGGTCAAGGCTATCATTATTAAATTGATTAAGAATATAAACTCAACGAAGTATAAGTCACCTGTATATAAATTCTTTGTCACGAATTCCCATCTGCTTGATAAAGCATTCTTCCCCAGTATACATGTATACAGTCTTACATACCAGTCCGTACTTTCAAACATGATAAGGTTTCACTAAGACAGATGTATAGCTTACCGGCGAAGCTTCATAACAAAACAGGTAAGATATGTGTGTCAAAATTTGTTTTGTTCCTTTACATATTTGATGTTCATCCATGTGGATAATGATAAGAAATGATGATTGAAAAGACAAATGAGAAAAACGAGGGGTGTTACTGTTGAGCAGCGCACGACTCCCTGGTCATTGTGGTATATGCTTATTTTGGGTCTGTTCCCTTTATATAATGAGAAGTATTGTTACGCTGTTTACGTTCGTCTCACGTCTTCTGAGCAGTTTGTATTTGTATGAAAATGCACAGGGGAATAAATCTACACCTTTCTTTGTGTAAATTTATGATAGAAGCGATCGACTAATCAGTGATGATGTCACCCAGTTAGTCGTGATAACACTATTCTACAGCTCCTATACTAATGAATTTTTAAAATACTATTATGATAAAAATAACGGGGTGATGTTAAGTTCCACCAATTTGGCATAAAAGAAAAAAAAAATAAGAAAGAAGGAAGAATAGAAAGAGTTAAGGCGGCATTTATCTATCACAATCTTTAAGAATGCCTCTATTCATTCAAATCACCGTATTATGCTTCCATAAACACATACTAACTGACCACTATTCGAAATATACTGGAGATACATGTTTTGGTGTGAATGGATATGTTTATTAACCAGCCGTATAATAAAAGAGTCATCACATGTACAATCCATCTCCCAGACAGTTGGATAACTCCAGAGACATATGTATACATGTCTCTGATAACTAATAACAATGCAATCTCATTTTGTTTAGTGAGTATTTCAAAATTCAATCAGCAATTACAATGGTGTAAATGATCAATGATAATAATTTGTGATGATGATGATGATGATGATGATGATGATATGAATATTGAAATATAATATCAATTTATAATAATAACAATATTTTATTTGAAGAAGGGTTTAGAATTTGGTGTAAAAGAATAACTACAATTTTAAAGTATTTATAGTGAGTAAATGTATGTTGAAAAAGTGGTTTTTATTAAATTTTGAAAAAGGGAAGTTAAAAAATAGGGGAAAAGAAAGGTGGAAGCGGGGGGTTGTTCAGGGGAATAAAATTTCTATATTTACCCATTGGAGCTTTGTATCATGATTATAATAGCCGTGAAGTCATGGGTTCGACATACACTGACGACACTCCCTGTCACTGGCCGATCCAGAATTTCCGAATTGCCCCCCCCCCCCCCAACCGCCTCTAAATCCGCCACTTCCTGTCATGTCTCTCAGATGAGTTAAAATTTAAGCTCTGCTATTGTTTCTGATAAGTCTGCATGTTGCATGGGTCTAAATTAATTTCTGTGCAGTGCATCAAACTGGTGCCGCCATCACAAGTGAAGTAATCTGGGTTTGACATAAAACAAGAAAATGCCCTAAAATCTGAAAGAAGGAAAATACATGAAAATCAAAAAGAAAGTCGTCCCAAATCACACATACCCACACATAAAAACATCCTCCCCCTCTAGCAAATCTTTCAACATTGTTAGATATAGGCGAAGCTAGTATTCTACAAGTAAAAGTGTTGTTAAGCAATGGAAATAAAATGTTTCTGGATATAAGAAGAATAATAGATAACGGGGAAAGGAGAAAATAAAATAATCACTTTGAAATAGCCTTGAACATTATGATCTGTGATACAGATATACTGGTTGTTCTGCAAGGGTTGGAGGCTTGCGCTGCCATATTCAATATACGATAATTCGGTGTGATACCGCAGCTCCCTGCCAATAAAATAATACCCCTCCCCGCTTTCTGACTGTTCACTTGATAGCGTGAAATGAAAAGACATAGAGAGAAGCTTGTTTGTATTAATTGCTATCAAGTAAAGAGAATTAGAAAAGGGGTGGGGTACTATTATTTTATTTGCGGAGATCTGTATGTGATACTGGGTATATAGCGAAATTCCAACCGATTCTTCATACCAGTAGTATACTAGTTGTGATTTTCTTCTTGAAAACTTGTACATGTATGCATATGCAGTTCATTTTTAATAACTGAAAATTGAAAAAAAAATAATATAATAATAAAGAAAGAAAAGAAAAAAAATCGATGGATTAGCTTAAATGAGATATCTTCAGAAAGGATATTTTCTGACGAAATATATTAATGTTGAGTTCTAGATGAATCAATCAAACGACCACCAAATGCGATTCTGTGACATGGGGTGACAACTACAAATCCTGAGATTACTGAAAAGCAGAAAAAGTCCGAGGAGTTCCAGGTAGCCTTTATCTTAATTGAAAGTGACCTGTACTAGTTAGTCTGTGATAGGGGCATGTAGCGGTGGTTCATTTGGGATTCCAGGAAATGTATTGTTCCCCTCATTGCTCTGGCATGGTCGGAATCGGTATGCTAAACACCTGGTGTCATGTTAAAGTTGATCACATCACTGGATGGTTGGGATTTTTCGTCCCCTTCAGCAATTTGTCGGTCACCATATACCTAAATACTAGTGGAGTGACACAAAACAAAAATCAGTCAATCATAGTCAAAGTCATTGTAGACATCAATGGGATTTACTAGTCCGGACCATATTTTCTTAATGTTATTGTTCTGCAGTTTCATATTTGACACATTCGTTCCTTATAACAAGTTCCCGGGCTGCGCCGCAATGTTTAAGAGGTTGGTAACCTCCTGCTTCCATGTCGCGATTTAACTGAAATATTGTTGAAAGTTACGTAAACACCAATCAACCAACCAACCTTATAACAAGCATAGGGCGATTGATCTTGGCCCAGGGTCAAGGTAACTGTAGACATCAATGAAAATTCCCTCTGGGCCATATTTCCTTAATTCTTACGTTCTGCATATTCAAGTTTGGCACAGTTGTTCCTTATAACAAGGCAGTGTAATGACCTCGACCCAGGTTCGAGACTCAAAGGTGAAGGTCATTGGAGACTAAGGTGAGTTGTCCTTTTTTCAAGTATAATTGCCCTTTAGTCACTGTTCGTTTTACAGCGTAGATGAACGTAGTTCTTGTTTTAACATACACTGCATTATAAATAATAAAGGAGTCAAATCCGTGGAGATCGTTGCAAGCACCGGCTTTGTATTTGTTCCCATTTCCCCCAACAACCTGTCTAGAGAACTGGGAACGGATACTTGCACTTACCAAATAATTCTGCTACCTGTCACCAGAATAGTTTGCTTACAGCATCTGTAGAATCCTCCAAAACAGGACGAGTTATCCCTCTTATTACATTCCAGTGGGGTTTCCACCTTATCGCTGGATGTTTGACCAGCTTAAGTGTTTACACAGAGGGTTAGTGGCTATATAAACTAGACTTTTATCTGTGTTTGATCTACCCCACATACATTATGAAGTGTCAAACCGTCTATTAAGCGGACCCACTGCTATTATCAACCCCACTCTACGCAGTTGTACGACGGAAAGGAACGGAAAACTGTCTAGAGAAAATCCGCTAATATTAGAAAAAAATTTTTTTTTACTTATTTACGGCGTAAAAGTACAACATGCATGTAAAACTATAAAAGAAACATTGTGTCTCGGTGTTTCTGAAAAAAGAAGTAAAATAAAATGATACAGGTGCCGTTGTTGAAAGAAATTCAGAAATATAATGCGAGGTCATCTTTACTGATAGATTCATTGTCGTGCAGAACACCGTATATGCATGTAGCTGTCGTTTCCCGGATGTCCGGAAACATGATTTGACATAGGTTACAAAATAAGTAAAAACCCTCGCTGCATATCTGTTTTGAATTTACTCATTTATTTCTCGTCTACGGGACATGGTACACGTGTAGGAGCTTATTACTTGGTTTGTAAGCGATCTAGGTTCGATTCCCAAATCGCGACATCATGTTTAAAAATGTCGGTGAACTCCTGATTCCTTGTTGCGTCCTTGGTGAAAGCGATGAAAAACACACACCAACCAACACACCCATCCACCCAACTAACCAACAACCAGCACATCCACCAACCAACTAACCAACAACCAACACACCCAACAGCAAACCAACGCACCCATCCACCCACCAACCAACAACCAACAGACAAATATCCTCTACTACATATAGTATAGTGTATTTATCAAAAGCAATACTGCTTATACCGGTAGATATTTCAGACATGATTTTCTTTAGTTTTAAAACTGATTGCTGTTCTTTTTTATTTCGAAAAATTTATATCAAAATGTGTTGGATTTTGTAAAGGAAATAAAGAAAAACAACAGGAGTTTAGTATTAATCCCCCTTTGGCATTTTTTGGGGGCATGTTTTCAGTTTTTACTTCAGTTTTTTAAAATCATGTCTGAGATATACTAACAAGATACACATAAATAACATAAAACAAGGTCAATTATCTGAATGGTTCAGAATAGCTCAAATTATATAGATATTAAATCAGAGTTACAGAGCTTGTCTTGCATTAAAGGCATGTTTAATATATTTCCAGTTGTTACCATTGTAAGAGAATGGAGTGACACGCATTGGTAAATTAGATCTCCTAAATATATGTCCGTATGCTTTTGAGTTGTCACACACAAAGTAGCGCGCATACTCTCTAGTTTGTCAGATTTTCTCCCCAAATTATTCCGTAGAAAGCTTTCTTTCTGTGGTAATAACCCACACTTGATTTTGATATTGTCTTTTTTGCTCTTTTGCAATAGGCGTTAACGTCATTCCAGGCACGTCCGATAGTTCATGTAGATTGTCGTTGATGTAAACAGTTCGCGCCGAGGGAGCTAGCAAGATATTGTGTATTGATTTGTGTATTGACTCGCCGACTGCGTCATCGTCAACTTAATCTAAGTTGTGTAATATTTGTCAAAAGGCAGGGATATTTTGTAAGGCTGTGGTGTTTTACGAATAGATGGACGATTCCAGTGTGTAATGCCATAGATATAGTACTATGCAACGCCCTTGTTTATATTTGTATACATTCTTCGTGAATGAAAATAGAAGTAACAGACTCCTCTCAGTTACGGTAGGATATATATTGTGGTATTGGATATTGTGGTATCAAATTTTATTTCTCATCCTTTTTCTCTATTCTTGCCCTCCCCCCCCCCCCCAAAAAAAAACTAATAAACAAACGAACAAACAACCCCCCCCCCCCTTAAAAAGGACCCCCCTAAAACAAACGGAATAAAACACCAACAACAAAACCACAGAAAATAAAATAAAATAAACCAAAACAAGACAAAAACAAAACCTTAAAGAACAAACCCTTTTTATAATGAATGAATAAATAAATAAGAGAGAGGGAGCGAACATAGGATGTACATTTTTTGTTATTTCGAAGTTCACATTTAAATACATTAATTTGGCTACACCCACAAGTTCGCAGTGAGCTCATGAGTTCCATTGTAAGCATTTCTGTGTGTCCCAGAATCTTGTGCGCGCGATTTAAGAATCACGACATCAAAGGGGGACCCGCGTCAAACAGCTAAATATTTACACTTGATTGAGATCTCAATTTGATTCGATACATACCAGTAAAGGAACATAAGATTTAAACGATAAAATCATAAAACTTTATTAAAAGACAATAACCGATGTGTATTGTTATTTGGCAGTTGTACAAAGCAATACACAGTATTGTCGGCGACTCACTTGACTGCCCCGGGAGTGCTGTATCCAGGGCCGCAACCTGTTTCCAGAGGATAGTAAAAGTCATAATTATTCTTCTTATTTCCATGCTCATCTATGAATGATTTAGTGTTAAATCCCAATAATGTGTGTATAACTGATGTATCGCAGGGGATCAATTGATGTAAGCAATGTATATATGCGATGTTTCCGTTTCCCGGATCGCGGTATACTTTCCCTGCGCAGCCATCAAGGCATTCCTTATTCATATTATCGATCCGATGGGTCTCCAATCGATCTACTGCGCCATCATTCAGAATCCAAAGCGAGGAGGACCAGCTATAGTCTCCGACATTACTCACGCTGGTCCATAACGTAAGGACCAAGACCCCATACAGTCATCTCACGTTTGGTCTATGGCCCTTACTGTCGTGTGTTCAAGCATTATCTCATCGCCGTGAAAAGAGTTCAAGCAATTGTGGTGTGTGATTGTTTATTCCCGTGGAAACAATAAGGAGAGTAGAGTTTAAAGATTTGATCAGTGATCAGGTGTGTCCCCTTCTCTCGTGTAACGGGGGTCCGGACTGTGTCGTTGTGGCGGAATGCTGACCCGGGCTCCACAGTGAATATTGGTGGGCCGCGATGGTGTTTGTGTGAAGATGATGTGTGCATCGCGTGGATATACTGATTATTTGCATATATTATAAGGGGATTTGAATTCTACTCTCCAGGCAAATGGTAAGACCTTCCAAGTTAAACGATGTCATAACACTCAGATATTTAACACATTTGTTTATTAGTTTTCGATTAAACCCAGGTATAAAAACTTCAAGCGAAACGCGATTGTTGAATTGTGTTTTGGTAAACATTTGGATTTCACGTTTCAATATTGAGAAAAGATTTATAAGCGGCATTATTATTATTTGATTGAAATTTATGCGGTGGGATAAGGTTTACCTGTAAGGTCCCAGTCAGGGATGTGTAGTAGATGTTATCACTGGGGCTTAGGGAGAAAAATAATAATTCAACTGTTACACAAAATGGTATGGGTATTTAGAAGAAAAATAACATTTTGTAAGAGATAGCAGCTAAGCTTTATGTAGCTGAAAATACAAGGGTAGAGTCTGCGCACGAACAAAATAGGAAGAAGAAAAGGGGTGGGGTTAATAGCAGTGAAGAAGGAGGGGGTGTAAATATACATAAACACCCTTGTTTCTATGTAATCCTTTATCATGATAATATCGATTTTGTGTCGATCAGATAATATCGATCGTTTGGGATTGTTAAGGTGTCGTAATATTGATGATTAAAGGCAAGGCTCGTGAAGTGTAGAATATGGAGCAACTCTTCCCGTCGATAAGTGGTCGATTGTGATGTGACATCTTGCCCTTTTACTGGTACTCAGTATAACACAACATTATAGATGACAATGGGGAGATTATTATATATGATATGATATATTATGTTATGATTTTGTGCGCCTAGTGGTAGGTCTTAGCCTCTCCTTGGCAAAACATGCGTGGTCCTTTACTGTATTTTGAATGATGAATAATTTGAAAACGCTAGCATGCAAATGCCATGCAAGAAATTTTGAAAGTACATACGGAGGGGGGGTTAAATACAAACATTAAAACATGCCAACTTTTAATTTTTGTAGTAACCTCCTCCCTTTTTATGTAAATCAAAGAAATAAAACATGACACACAGATAGACTAGTTAAGTTTAGCAAGGGGATGGTTAATACTGAACTTAGTCCTATCACAAACAGGGAACGGATCCCCCCATTCCTGACGTGACAGACTTGGATTTGGATTTATATACACCCCGAAACTGTCCCCTGGATACTTCAAAGTTACATATATAGCTATACTGGCACAATCTAGCAGATTGGGTATCCTTGTCTTACATCTATATATAAATCTCAGGGGAGGGATATAAGTAATACGTAGATTACTCGGATTTGAAGATTATGTTCATACCATGGGGGGATCCTGGTCTTGCATCTAAATGTTAGGAGAAGGATGTAAATGATACGTAAGTTACTGGGATTTCAGATTGTACCATTTAACACCTATCTACATGAAGTCCACCATACATCTTACCGTGCAGCATATTTCTTCAAATTTATGCATGTCACCGTAGGCCAGTGGCCCTGTTTAATGCCGTGAAAAATGTACAAATGCAGATGTATAGACTTGCTAAGGGTAAGAGATTTGGTACAATGTTGTGACCCCCTTTACTGTAGCATAAAGGATAAAGAGGGTAATTTGTGTTGCAGTACGTGTAGCATCCGTAAAAATATATATTGGGAGAAGAGATTGCTATACCATACCTTGTCCTTAGTTGTGATAGAGTCCCAAATAGTGCAGTGACAAAACTTGTAACTTCTCGGTACGAAACCTTAACTGCAATAAATCTCTATAAAAAAACACGCAACAACAACAGAAACTACCGCCATATGTGACTATTTTGAGGAATATTGTAGTAAAAATTCAACTTTATGCACTTTTCAAATGTTGGGGGAAAGGGGTGGGGCTCGTGTCATAATAGGTACCCCCTGTCCTACGTACACTCCCTGACCATTTATTCTGTAATAATAGCACACTAATGTGACTAACGTCCCATTCTGAGACATAGTGTCGTCGACTCCACCTACTTGATATTTTTTATTTGACTGCAGGGCTGTTACCAGTCAGTTTTCACTATTACTGACTCCCACCTTCCGTCCAAGTGTCAGACAGACCGGCCACAAAGGGGGACAGTTTGATACAATATTCTTTCTCTCATAAAAGATGTGTCATGTCAAAGAACCCCAGGAATGTGATATAAACCGACTGTGCAATGTGTTACAGTTTGACTTTTATCTGTGACATAACAAGAAACACGTCAGTGTAACGCATTCAGTTTTGTTCTTTCCCCACACATTAATCCAGTATACCGCGTGTCAATAAACTACAAAGTTTATCATCCGTACCAAGTTTCATTGATAATTTGCGATGCGATTAAGCGATGTAGAAACATTTAATGATAGACCTACTTGTATTGTACCCTTAGTGAAAAGGGATGTGAAACTGCCGAGGAGGTCACGAAAAAGATGAATACAACCACTTTGGGATAAATGTTTGCGTATATCAGTTAAGAGATGATTATTTTTATACGAGGTTAAATTTATTATTTTATTTTCTAGATCCGAATAATATATATATATGTAAATATGTAAAATAATAGTGAAAATATATATATATATATATATTAGTAGAAGATAACTATTACACAGGGAGCAAAGCACCCTTGATAATTATACTAAACTTACAGTGAGACAGACATACCCCCCCCCCCCCCCCCCCCCCCCCATTTTTCTCTAACTGCTAAGGGTAAGAGATTTGGTACAATGTTGTGACCCCCTTTACTGTAGCATAAAGGATAAAGAGGGTAATTTGTGTTGCAGTACATGTAGCATCCGTAAAAATATATATTGGGAGAAGAGATTGCTATACCATACCTTGTCCTTAGTTGTGATAGAGTCCCAAATAATGCAGTGACAAAACTTGTAACTTCTCGGTACGAAACCTTAACTGCAATAAATCTCTATAAAAAAAACACCCAACAACAACAGAAACTACCGCCATATGTGACTATTTTGAGGAATATTGTAGTAAAAATTCAACTTTATGCACTTTTCAAAAGTTGGGGGAAAGGGGTGGGGCTCGTGTCATAATAGGTACCCCCTGTCCTACGTACACTCCCTGACCATTTATTCTGTAATAATAGCACACTAATGTGACTAACGTCCCATTCTGAGACATAGTGTCGTCGACTCCACCTACTTGATATTTTTTATTTGACTGCAGGGCTGTTACCAGTCAGTTTTCACTATTACTGACTCCCACCTTCCGTCCAAATGTCAGACAGACCGGCCACAAAGGGGGACAGTTTGATACAATATTCTTTCTCTCATAAAAGATGTGTCATGTCAAAGAACCCCAGGAATGTGATATAAACCGACTGTGCAATGTGTTACAGTTTGACTTTTATCTGTGACATAACAAGAAACACGTCAGTGTAACGCATTCAGTTTTGTTCTTTCCCCACACATTAATCCAGTATACCGCGTGTCAATAAACTACAAAGTTTATCATCCGTACCAAGTTTCATTGATAATTTGCGATGCGATTAAGCGATGTAGAAACATTTAATGATAGACCTACTTGTATTGTACCCTTAGTGAAAAGGGATGTGAAACTGACGAGGGGATCACGAAAAAGATGAATACAGCCACTTTGGGATAAATGTTTGCGTATATCAGTTAAGAGATGATTATTTTTATACGAGGTTAAATTTATTATTTTATTTTCTAGATCCGAATAATATATATATATGTAAATATGTAAAATAATAGTGAAAATATATATATATATATATATTAGTAGAAGATAACTATTACACAGGGAGCAAAGCACCCTTGATAATTATACTAAACTTACAGTGAGACAGACATACCCCCCCCCCCCCCCCCCCCCCCCCCATTTTTCTCTAACTGCGCACACTCTCAATGTCGTTCGTATGACTTCCTTGTATTCCAAGAACGTTTTAAAATACCGCTGTGACACATTCTATGGTCTAAGGTGTAGGTAAGCGTACAGGTGTCTCTTTCTCTGCATAAAGCATAAATCACCTGTCTACACTTGGTTCACCATGTTAAATGAATACACAATGAACACGTACTGCTAATGATATTCTTATTATGGTCATTGCACGTGAGCATCCGTGTTGTTTCGCGACCTTGCCGACATTAGACGGATCAGATTATCAATATTGATCTAACATTCTGATAACTTACTTTTTGCTGTAAGGCCATTGTTCAGTTCTACTTGTATGCGCTGTTTTTTTTTCAATATATTATTTAAATCTGTCCAGCATAGCTTATTGGGTTCGGAGCTGGGCACGTGATCGAGATGTCCCGGGTTCAAGTGCCGTCCGTGGCTCGGTGATGTCTTCTCTCTCTCGGACGAGACAGTAAAAACCGAGGTCCCGTGTTACGGTAGACTTGGCACGTAAAAGGTCCCTCACTGCTTCATGTGGGTCCGTTGTCACGGTAGACGTGTCACGTAAAGGATCCCTCACTGATTCATGTGGGTCCGTTGTCACGGTAGACTTGGCACGTAAAAGGTTCCTCACTGCTTCATGTGGGTCCATTGTCACGGTAGACGTGGCACGTAAAAGGCTCCTCACTGTTTCATGTGGGTCCGTTGTCACGGTAGACGTGGCACGTAAAATATCCCTCACTGCTTCATGTGGGTCCATTGTCACGGGAGCCTTGGCACGTAAAAGGCCCCTCACTGCTTCATGTGGGTCCATTGTCACCGTAGACGTGGCACGTAAAATATCCCTCACTGCTTCATGTGGGTCCATTGTCACGGAAGGCGTGGCACGTAAAAGGTCCCTCACTGCTTCATGGGTCCATTGTCATGGGAGGCGTGGCACGTAAAAGGTCCCTCACTGCTTGATGTGGGTCCGTTGTCACGGTAGACGTGGCACGTAAAATATCCCTCACTGCTTCATGTTGGTCCGATGTCACGGTAGACGTAAAAGGTCTTTCACTGCTTCATGGGTCCATTGTCATGGGAGGCGTGGCACGTAAAAGGTCCCTCACTGCTTGATGTGGGTCCGATGTCACGATAGACGTAAAAGGTCTTTCACTGCTTCATGTTGGCCCGTTGTACAGGTCTAAATCTCTGTGCAATGCATCAGACAGATACCGTCACCACGTACGTGTAATAATGGTGAAGTGACGTAAAACAAAAATCGGAGATATTAACATATTATTTAAAACTCCAACAATCATAACTTAACAAGGCCACTTTTTTATTTTTCTTTTTCGTTCAGCAGACCCATCTTAAGGTATTGCAACCCTTTGGCAGGGAGGAACACCCTTGTTAGGCTGCTGTAATTCCTTTATAATTTTTTTTCTTAATTTGTGATTCTTTTTAATACATATATTCATTTAGAAAAGCATGAAAACTGCTTTAATTTTGATATTTGTTTACCTTTTGAAAAAAAACCCCAGGTGTTAACTGAAGAAAAAGTAAATTTTCTTTTTCGTATGTTTTTCAGGCCTCAGAAAGAAGGATTCCTGTTCCTGAGGGAAGGAAGGATAAGAGAAGATCTTTCCTGCCAACTCCCAAATCTTTCGCTACTCCCAAGGAATCGGTACCCCAAGATTACATACGTCAAGTTGTACCAGTCGAACACTCTCGACCGCCCCTGCAAGTGGGGGATAAAGTGTGTATAAGTGGTATAAAACTAGGAAATTTGTGTTATTTCGGTAAGACTCATATTGCACCGGGAATATGGTGTGGGATAGAGCTTGACGAACCGGAGGGTAAACACGATGGACAGGTGGAAGGAGTGAGGTACTTCAATTGTCGATTCGGCCATGGGATTTTCGCCCCAGTGGAGAGGGTAGCAAGAGTTGAGGTAACACTGCATGATTTACATAATGAAATTATAGAGGAAGAGTCGGAAGTTGTAGAGAGTCCAGTAGATAATACACCCACCTCGCATGTACTCCAGTCTAAACCTCCCCCTCGAAGACTGTTACCTCAACCTCAAGTGTATGTACGTAGAGGTTCTAAAGAGCAAGTGGACATACCGACGAAGATAGACGAGCAGAACGAGGATTTCGATGAAGTCGACTCCATCACTGACGCCCTTCCTCCACAACATGGGAAGTCCCGAGTAGGGAAGCGATTGCCAACCATCCAGGGAGACAAGGTGCGTAGAGTTTCCCTTGACCCTGCTTCTGTAATAGCTCAACCTTGCACATCTATCCCCAGTGTACACTCGCTGGAAGAGGAAAATCAGAAAAACAATGCCAATGTGGCACCAAAATCTTTGAACTCTACCTACAGCTGTGAAGAGCAGTCCAGTGTTGAATCAAAACTCGTAGAACCACAGCGGGGTAACTTAGGTGGTGGAAAGCTTGCTTATAAACCTTCCCGTCTTCCTGGGTTTTCAAAACTACCTCAAATCCCCAAACCTGACACTGCTAAATCTACGCAAAATATACACAAAGCTTCTGTAAAATCTGTGGACAATCTGAATAGCACCTACACACTAAGCGAAGACCCCGCTGCGGGCCTTGAAGTGAATAATTCCAGTAGTGACGAATGCCTGAGTGGAGAGATACAAGAATGTTTAGACTCCGATAGGAGACAGTTTCTCAATCTGACATTTGATAATGAAAGTGGTAGCTCGCCACCACTTGCGGTGACAGGAAAAGGTGAAGGTAAAGGTCACAATCACACATTTGCCATAGAGACTGCGCCCGTAGATTTGGAGCAGTCAGAACTGACTTCTGCCACCCCTCAAATTCAGGGTAAACAGGAAAGAAGTGCTGATTTCAGTTTAGGGATCGTGGACTTGAATGACACTGATCTGCAGGTGTCAAGGTTACAGGAATCCCAGTGTAACTCTAGCTTGGGATTAGTAGATGTCAGTAAAAAATCCTCCGACTTATTACACGAGGTTTCCAAAGACGGGAGTCTGTCCAAATCCAATTTAACAGATTATCAAAAACTCTCCAAAGTAAGTACTCTCTCTAAGCGACAGTCTCGGGTTGCTTCTCTAGGTGATGGATTTGATGCTAATGGCGCTTTAACGTCAACACCTCTCATTGCAGAAGAGCTTTCTAAATCTAGGGTGAAGGGGAATAACTCGCTTTGCCACCTGCAGTCCAACTCCTCTCTTGCTAGACCCCGTTTACCCAGCACGCAGGAGGAAGTGTTTGATTCGGAGTGTGGGGATTTTATGGATGGTGTGAAGGCTAATTTAGACTGTGCTTTTGATATTATTGAGGAAAAAGAGGTAGAAATAGAGGGAGTTGATACACTTGATTGGAGACAAGAAGCCTCCGATGAAGACGAGGCCCGCGATAAAATAAACGAGAGCGATGAGGAGGACAATGGTCCTCATTTGAGGATTCTTGATTTCACTCATGTTGTTATTAAAGATCCAAATACTGTAAATACCGGTAGTAAGGACATTGAATGCTCTAAAGACGATAGTCTAATAGAAAAGTTTAACCAACTTGAAATTGAAAATATAATAAAACCCCATTTAAATGTTCGTAAGGAAAGAGCACCAATGACGGATTCTGGAATATCCGAGTTTGGAGATGGTCAGAGTATGGCAGGTTCAACAGAGATGGGGCCCGAGGACTTCCGAGAGGAAGGCGTGGGATTTGGAGGTCCTGAAGAGGAAGGTGATCTAGAAACCTTGTTGGAGGACATTGGTAGCCATGAGTTACAGCTGCAGGCAGATCTGGTGGCCGGGCATCTAAAGAAGGACCGTCCTCTGTCACTGTACTCTGCCACGAGTGCAGACACAGGTAATGTACTAAATCAATACCTCAAAACCGTGTAACAGACATTCTGTATGTTGGCATATTTATGCAAACCTATGTCTGCCAGATAATAGTGTCAGCTTGCCGTATCTTTTTGGCAACTTGTCAGATATCGTCTTTCCAGTCAACATCTGACAATTTGACTACACTTGATATGGTCCATTTGACAAGTCATATAATTTTTTTGAAAAGTTGTTTACCATCTAGTTAGTCAATAAAAGTGCCTAAAGAAGTCATTTAATATCTGACAAGTTGACAAGTATCAGACAAGTCATTATATCTGACAAGTTGACAATTATCTGATAAGTCATTATGTCTGACAAGTTGACAATTATCTGATAAATCATTATGTCTGACAAGCTGACAATTATTTGACAAGTCATTATGCCTGACAAGGTGACACATTAATTGACAAAAGGAAACAGAAATATGCCATCATAACTAAACTATGTTATTTCATTTTATCTACTTATGCATGTTGTGCAAATATCCATTTAGGGCCAACATTCAGAAATTCCTTGTTTCAATATGTGCTATAAATCTTTTCAGTTTATTTCATTCTAAAAATGGAAGGCATTAGAAAGGAAAGTAAGTTTATTGAATTGTCTATAACCAATTCACACCTGTCATTGATGTTCCCTGTAACTTGTAAAGTTTTTAGACTTAATTAAATCCACTAATTGCTTTAGATGCATGGATTGATGAGCAGTGACGATACTGAGTCATAAACAGATGTTTTAACAGAACTACTTGTGGATTCATCTTATATGCTCATACTGTATTTTAATACTTCTTAATTTGTGAATTCAAATTTGCGTCTCAAAAATGTTAATATGAAGACATTGTACTTTAACACTTTTCGTGGATGTCAACACTTTACCATTTTGTACTGGCTACATATCAACACATTGACAGTGTCTATAATTGATTTACCTAATTCAGCTGAATGCGAAGCTAATAGAATTTGAATTTTATCAATATATTTCGGATTTGTTCTTTGCATACATAGTGGGAAATCAGGTCCGCTATGGAATGGGGAATTATACTAGACTGTCACAGAAATGGGACGGAGATTCAAAGTTAAATTCATGAGGTATAGTTAGATATATTGGTCATTCTTTTTGTAGGATATGTGCCGGACACAGACTCTGAAAGAGGGACCATGACAGCCAACTCTCCTCAAGACTGGACCCAGAAGATGATAGACTCTGGCATGGGACAGTCCAGTACCAGTGTCAGCTCAGAGTCGGCTGGGGTCAGTAGGTCATATCATGAAGCTACAGGATTAGACAAGGCTTATGCGCAGTCCTTCAAGAATTTCCAATCAGGTAGGAAACATTGTAAGAAAAAGTTCTCCTGTAGGATGTTGTTTTCAGATATGACAACTAGGTTTGAAAAGTTTTATGCATACTGAAGTGTGTAATTTGCTCAACTAAAGAAGATAATGCTGGCTGGAATCTCCCACTTTCTAATGTGTACTGTGTTTTACTGTCAATAAGTGTCAAATTTAAGGTATATACATCCCTTTGTATGGGCAATTGTAATATTTTTTCAACAATGTTAGTTTTCGGAAAATGGAACAATTATTAAAATGCAGGCAGTATTATAATGCATTTTGATTAGAACTGAAATGGAGTCGTGAAGTTGTTGAATGATTTTTATAATGGAATCACATAATATTTTTTCAGTGTAAGAGTCATCTCTCTTGTAAGAGGGATGCATTGTCTTAAAACAAGGATCAAGCCTTATTATTTAACATTTCAATACTTGATGCAGTATTTGTTCTCGTGTAACTTGAGGACAGTTTGAGATAAATTCAAGGTCAAAGATAAGATAACTTGATAATAATAGAGAAGATGTATTGTATACAAGATTACTTTGTAAATTATGTTGATCTACAGGTACATGCATATACATGTAGTGTATGTGTGTGTATATATGTAGTGTATGTGTGTGTGTATATGTATGTGAATTTGTGTGAATGAATCGTTTAATGGATGATTGCTGCACATTTACTGAAATAAACCAATACAATTGGTAGATGATAGGTCAAGGTCATGCATTAAAATTAAATTGATAGAGTTTAGTTCTCTTAAATCTATGAGAATTTTCATAAAACAAAGGTTATTATTGTTGTATATTAGAGGGATAAGTAAAGCAATCTGAATGTGTCTTGCTGAGAGCACAGCAACAAGGTATGAAATTTGTTAGAAAAATAAGAATATAATAAAATGCAATAGGTCTTTTTTTTGATACTTTTGCATTACAAATATAGTCCATGGTGTGGTATGAATGTCTGAATTCTAACTTCTGCAAGGCATATATATAGTTATATATTAATAAAGACTGTTTTGTTTTTGTAGCTGTGATACGGGGAAATGCACGGCAGGAGGAAGAGAGTGACTCTGACATGTTTAGTGATACGGGAACGATGCTGGCAGATAATGACACGATCAAAGACGATAGGTAGAATTATAATTATCTTTTACTCATATTTCTAGGGTAATTGTCAAAATTCTTCACTTGCATGGGTTTCTCTGGTATAAAGAAGATTGATGTTTTAATGAGAAAAAAAGGTTTAGCAATTATACAGAAAGATTGATGATGTGATCATAAAAAATGATGTAAAGCACATTATAATGATGGAAATTGGTCGAGGAATACTTTTATCAATACATTTATTATTTAACTTAGAACTTTATTTTCCTTTTGATATATGCTGCAAGGATATTGTAATACACCTTATTAAAAATATTGACAGGGCATTTGTCATTTATAATGGAAAGCAAATTGAATAAAAGAATAAATGATCAGTTGTGACAAACTCTTCTTTGACATTAACCATCTGGCTTAGCATGAAGTGTGATTTAATGTCCAGTTTTCAGTCCTAGTGATTGACATTTACTGATGTATGATATCATTTTCCTATAATTTTCTGTAATTTAAGCCAATTCTGTCTCTTAGCCTCTGTCCAGTGGTCAGTATGACCACTGTTAATATTGCTGTTTATAAGAGTTATACATGGGAGTGCATTACAGAGCAATTATCTGCTCTACCCTCCAGAGTACAGCAAACAACTCCAGGCAACAGAGGTTTACATAATCAATAATGTCTCCCTGCTGAACTTGGTAAAAAATCATAGATATCAGGTCCTGTCTCCCTCAGACTTATTCCATAGTCATTGACTATCATAGGAATGATATTAGTAACTATAACGGGACTTGATCTCTGCGTCCATCATGCTTTTCAGATAATTGTAAGCTGATGTTGTCTCAATGTGGTCTGTTATAACTAGGATAGGTGTAATGCTACCTTTATTATGCTTCAATTTCTGCATATAGTAATTTATCAAAAAACTGAATAAGTTCTTTTTTTCCAGTGAGAGTTTGAGTCATGCATTGATGAATGTGAAGGGGTTATCTGCTGAAGATCTTTTACCACTAGAGGGAGCTGATCAAGCGGATGATAAGCTGGCACCAGGAGATGATGCAGCCAAAGTCGAAGTGACTGCTGAGGTAATTAAAACGTCATGATAAGCCTATGAAATCTGATTTAAGCAACCCATTTTGGTGTTGCTAGGGAAGCTGAGTGATGTTTTGGGATCACTTTGTCCATCAAGGTCTGTAGGTCTGTCAACTCATGTCTGATATTCAAGTGAAGGAAAATTAAGAATTGTAAAATTGGATAATTCAGTGTAACAAATATGGCTCCCATCTTTAAATATTCTCAAAATGAATTTTTTCCCTTGGTTTAATGTGGATGCTCTGTGATATTAATTCCTTGTGGTACAATCTATGCAAAATATCTAATACATGGATGTGTAGAACATTAGGGTCGTAACTCTTAATTTACCAATTAAGGATGAAATGAAGATTTAAGGAGAATGGTAGAGATAATTAAACTAGTAGTAAAGGGTATAAGGTGTAGACCTTTATACTCTTGAGAATATTATAAATATTTTGCATTATCTTATCTGTGTTTTCTTTTCTTCATATCAGGTCCATTATAGAAACCCTTCCCAATGGGAATTTTTTATTTTTCCCAAAATTTGTCTCGGTTTTTCCCAAACATTGATCTTGTGGCATTATGTAAATGAGATAAAAAAATCTTAAATGAAAATGTATGGAAACCTTTGAAAAACTAATAATAAAGAAAACCCAACTGTCTATGTAGATTCATCTTTATTGTAAAAGTTATTGTACAGGTTGGTCCTGTAGGATTTTATTGGACTTTTGATCTAATAACACAGGGTTAAGCCCCTCTGTCGACTCATAAATTTCTATGGTGATTTATCATTTTCTGCCTTCCTTATCCTTCGGAAGAGACAGTATAAATTGAGGCCCCATGTCATGTTGTAGGTCGTAATATAATAGATTCTTCACTTCTTTGAGGTGGCTCTTCTTGCATAGGTAAAAGTTTTGATACATCATGCACCAAGTAGATGTGTCCACCTCATGAGTCATCTTCATAATGTTAGGGTTTGAGATTACACTGTGTTACGCTATATAACTGCATGCCGTCAACGGCGCAACGAAATCTCAATTTTGAAAGCCTGACTTTTGACTGGCAATATTTGTCAAGGGTTGTAGTGTAGTGCAGTGTAACCACAAACCTTGACATTGTGAAGATGCATAAAAATAGACCTGGTGTAAAAGCAATGAATAAACAACAAATATTTTTATGCCCTCGAATGGATAGATCCGGGGCATAAGGTTTTTGTCCTGTCTGTTTGTTTGTTTGTCTGTTGTCAACTTTAACATTGGCCATAACTTTTAAACCTTGAGGGATAGAGACTTCATATTTGACATGCATACTCAACTAATGAAGCCCTTTCAAATGATACCAAGGTTGATAACCTTTTGACCTTGACAATGATCTTCACGCTAAAAATAACTTTTTGGATTTTGTTTTCATCAGGGGCATTAGTGTTTCACAAACACAGCTTGTTAAGATAAGAAATATCTTTAGACCACTGTTCAAAGGATATTTTTGAAATACTGAACATCTGTGTGGTAAACAATGCATATATTTCATATATTATGTTTTACAGGTAAGCACCAGAGAAAATACTGATGGAGGTCACACAACAGAGGTTATGGAGGATGAAAGAACAGAAGCTGATCAGCAACAAGATTTACAGAAACAAGGAAGTGTAAATCAAGAGGAAGAGCTTACACAGATGGCTAATCCTAAACTTAATGTCACAGTGGATATTACATGTACAAAGGAAGATAACTCTGTTGTTAATGAAGAGGAGATAACCCAGCAAAATGCTTCAGATGTGGAATCTGTTGAGGAACAAGAGAGCGGAGACGAAAAGAAGAAGAAAGAAAAGAAAACTAAAGGAAAGAAGTACACAAAGAAGAAGAAAGATGAAAAGGTGGAACATAAAAAGCCGAATATTAAAGTGGGGTCAAGGTTGGCTGATTACATTAAGTCTCCTCTGCCAACAAAGCCCAAGGAGGAAAAGGAAAATACAGAAGCTGTTAAAAATAAAAGGAATTTAGGATATATAAGGAAGATAGGAAAAACAGAGGAGGGAGAAAAAGGAAAGTCTGAGAATGCAGAGGAGAAAAAGCCTTTCAAACGTGAAAAAATTGAAAAAGAGCCTCCGAAAATCATTAAAAGAGCACCTCCTAAAAGTAAGTGGGATGCTATAATGTCGAAAATAGAGGACCACAAAACTGAACCTCCTCCAAAAAAGGAAATAAAAAGTACACTGAGTGCTTACCTAAATGCATCACCTCCTGTGGTAGTTAAGAAAGAAGTGGAACCGAAACCAAAAAAGAAGCTGCCGGCTGTACCAACACCGGACTACAGTAAAGTGAAGAGTAAACTCAACCTGGGTTCTGCGGCTCCTGTGCTGAATCTTCGAAGAGAGTCTTCCCCAGGTCCGGGGAAACGAGACCAATCACCGCGGGCCAAACCCAGTCGAAATTCCTCAATCAGCTCAACACCTGGCGGTGTTCCCTCGCGTCTGGACCTGAACGATTCTCAGGGGAGCAGTGTGATAGGAGCAGCCATTGGCTCTGGTACAGGAAGTATGACAGAGCTAAATACAACAGAGGGAGACCTCAGCTGTCCTTCTACTCCAAAGTCAAGGTCACAGGCAAAACCAACCAGTAAGGGTATTTGAAATTTTAATGCAATCTTTTTGTGTATTTCTATATGTTTATACATTTTATTTATATGCATTCTAAAGTCAGGTAACTCTAAACAGATTATTATAACTATAACGCCTGCAACAAAGTCCTGAGGGGTGAGGTACTAGAATCAAGTAGTATGTCTATCTCTGTCTGTTTTCAGACATTTGAGTTTTCTGCACTCTTTCTATACATCCTTTGAGATACTGGACTGAAACTTGGTACACAATCTTTATTAGCAACAACTACAGGCCCCAAGTTTGAATCATAAGGCATTTGAAGTACTTTTCAGTATTAATTACTGCTGTTTGCCTTCAGACGTTGGGGACATCACTTCTGCTTTGCATCAGTCTTAAATAGAATTTAGCATTACCATGCAGTTGCTTTGTAAAACCTTGACAAGCTATTATTGAACACTCTGTCAGCTTTTGGGAAACACTTACTTTGTTACTCCTTAACCACTGTGTATCTGTTACACTTGTGTTAACAGATAATAGGGCAAGAGTGGTCATTTAATAAGAGTGGTCTTCAAATACAAGTTAATTTGTATAAAGATGTACAAGTAATTGACCATGGGCTAGTTTATGACCGTTGAATGTTTGATAAAATGACAGGGTTGACTGTGTAGAGCATGAAAATACTATAAATATCTCAAAAACCATTGAAGGTCTTGGAGAAAGTTATTATTAGCTTGGAAAATTTTTGACCAGAATGCAGAGCAATTCCGGTCTATAGATTTGCAGTATCTGTTGATCACACCATCCAAATGTCTGTCTTTCAAATTTTTATCTTCTATTTTCAATACTTTTTAAAAACTTCAATTTTGGCTTTATCTTTTGAACAATAGGGGGTAGGGCTTTGATACTTCACACATAGGTTCTTTGTAACCCAGAGCTTTCAATTGTTACCATGACTTGTGACCTTGATCTTGCTTTAAAATCCAGTCTTACTGTCTTTAGCGGTTTCTTGTTTACATGTGTCCATCACATCATCAATACTAGTGAATACTCATTCTGTAAAACCTTCATACTTATCAAACAATATACGTGACTAGGGAATGGAACATTAGCATTATAAAATACAGATTTACCTGCAAATAAAAGCCCACTAATGAGAAAAGTTCAGCAAGGGAACAAAAAAATAACTAATAACAAAAAGAGTCAAGAGACAGTTTCTTTGTGTTAGATACTGGGTTATTGATCTAGGGTAATAAAATATTAGTCATCTAGAGTCTTGTAATAATTTGTTGTATGTTGCCATGGAAATATTCATTTTCATTTTAATACCTTAAGAGTAGAGTCTGAGATAAGTAATTTAAGATTAACCAGTAGGTTTCAAATGTATATGTTATTGGAAGTAAAGCATCCGCTTGCAGCAAATCATGCTGGATTAAGTTTCCAGATAAATTACACTCTTTTGAAAGGTTACCAACCCTCAGTTAGTTATTACTACTGCAAGTGAAAAAAAAAGGAAATTAAAGTTCTGCAAGTCAAAAACAAATATTTTATCCTTTGTCTAATGTTTTTGCTTTCTGTCATTCATAAGTACCAAACAACGTTTATTTTTGGACTCAACACATATTTCCCATTTATTTGATGGGAGATTGCGAACTTTATTGAACGTAAAACAATGAATTATTTATTGTTGTCCTTTGGTATAAAGAGCCTTAATAGTTTGGAGTAAACGATATCCCATAATATGCCCTGATGAGGATTGTTTGTAGAACTCGGGGTAAGACTAGACATCAATAATATAGCAAGTCAGAAATCAATATCAAAAAAGGCATAGTGTGAATACTAGTCTAGACCAACACTATATTCATGGAAACCTTTTTATGCCCCAGAATCAAAGATTTGGGGCATCTAGCTTTGGCCTGTCTGTCTGTTTGTCTGTGGCGAGCTTTCATATTTCACATGCATATTCCTTGTGACAATGCCTTTCTGTCAGTACAGTAATTTTTTTCATTCCAGTTAATATCAAATTTTTACCAGTAGGAAACCTTACTATGTTTCTAAGAGGTTTTTATATGCCCGTCATTAGACAGGACGTAATATGTTATGGCGCTGTCCGTCCTTCCGTTTGTGCGTCCCTGCGTCCGTCCGTCCGGGGTCATGTTTTTCTGACTTTTTTTGCCGTCTTTCAAGATATTGAGTTGAAATTTGGTATATAGCCTTATTTCAAGCGGCGTCAGTACCAGTTAAAGTTTTGTTACGATTGATTTACTTTTGACGGATTTATGGCCCTTGGACTTATAAATTTCAAAATTGTTTCAAAAATTCATTAAAAATCTATTTTTGTCAAAACATCATGAAATTTCTCATGAAACAAGTGAAGTGTACCAACTATCACATATGTTATGGTTTTTAATATCTTTTTCTTCAGTTTTGAGAAATTTATAATTTTAGGGGGGGGGGGGGGTTGACCATATGTCCTAGGTCATGTTTTCCGGACTTTTTTTTGCTGTCTTTCAAGATATTGATTTGAAATTTGGTATATAGATTTATATCAAGCGGCGTCAGTACCAGTTTGAGTTTTGTTACGATTGACCTACTTTTGATGGATTTATGGCGATTTGGACTTGCGAATTTCAAGATTTTTTCAGAAATTCATTAAAAATCTATTTTTTGTCAAAACATTATGAAATTTATCATGAAACAAGTAAAATGTACCAACTATCACATATATTACGGGTTTTAATATTTTTTTCTTCATTTTCTTGTCTTTCAAGATCTTGAATTGAAATTTGGTATATAGCTTTATATCAAGCGGGGTTAGTACATGTACCAGTTCAAGTTTTGTTATGCTTGATCACTTTTGACAGATTTATGGCCCTTGGACTTACAAATTTCAAGATTTTGTTTTGAAAATTCATTAAAAATCTAATTTTTGTAAAAACATTATGAAATTTACCTTGAAACAAGTAAAATGTACCAACTTCCACATATTTTACAGGTATTGATATCTTTTTTTTCATTTTTGAGAAATTTATAATTTTAGGAGGGTGGGGGGAGGTGTTAGGGGGGGGGGGGCTTGTACTAAAAAATTTCAATTTTTTTTTGCAGATCAAGTTATAAGATGGGTTGGATAGGACCATTTCTGCAGGAGTTATTGCCTTTGGACTTATTCCTATGATAAAATGCTATGAAACGCAATTGACTTCAGTAAACGTCAGATGTTTTTCATGAAAATCATGCCAAATGTGAATTGATCCTGTCCAAATTAAGCGACGGGCGTATTATGCCACGCTAGGCCTTGCTCTTGTTAAAGAAATTAAATGATCTCACAAGTGAATTCCGTTACTATACCCCCAATCAACAATGTCTGTCTGTCTGTCTGTAGATCTATAAAACAGTGTCTCTGGACTGTAACTGTGGTAACTTTTTATACTAGTTAGAGGCTCAACATCTGCAGGAGTTTATCTCAGAATATTTTTATGATACTAGTAAGTTTTCAGGAGATATTAGCACATTCATATTCAAATGCCCTACTGTCCGCGCCACTCATTTTGTAAACCGAAAAATCTGGATTTTCACTTATTTATCTTTAAAATAGCTTTACAAAATTAATATCAATCGACAGATCTTGTTTAGTCGTAACTTTTGGTGTATGTTGTATGTTTCTACGAAGAAGCATTCGTATTTTATAGGGAAAAATCATTTTAGATAGGGCATTTTCTATGTTAATTTTGACGTGATGTCGCTGATGTTTAACATTGAGATCTATCGAACGGTTTTGCCTTTTTGAAATAATTCTGAAGATGAAAAACTGAAAATCCAGATTTTCCGATTTCCAGAGTGGGTGGCGCGGACAGTAAGTGAGTCTAATCAAACATGAAAACCCAAAAGGAATATAGCTTACCTCAGACTGTTGAATTTCTGTTTTACAATACATTATTAAACCATAGACATCAATTAATGCATTCTCAGACCTAAATTTGTACTGTGTATTTTTGAGCTGTGGCAATTATTGAAACAAAAATTTATGATGGTTAGAACAGGATAATTTTTCTTAATTTTGGGCATAAGCTTTATTGTAAATCCAGCCCAGAGTAGCATGAGTTTCATGTTCTCACTGTCTAGGATTTTCACTATTGGAGTCTGAATTGTTGGTTCAGTTTTTTCTTGAGGTGGATTACACATATAAAACTGTAGTTAACTTGAATTTCGTAAGAATAATGTAAGGATACAGGCACAATGAGTGCAATGTACTGTTACAGGCAAAGTGGGTGTACCATTACAGGCAGTGGGTGTAATGTACCATTACAGGTGAAGTGGGTGTAATGTACTGTTACAGGCAAAGTGGGCGTAATGTACCATTACAGGTGAAGTGGGTGTAATGCACAGTAATTCCTGCCTTGCCAGGAAGGGGATTGGTGCTCAGTGCTTTGATCATACCACAGTATTCTGCTGCCATGTTGCAAAAGGACTAACAAATTATTGAAAAGAGCATTAGGCTCTAAGAAACCCAGCTAAATCTAATAATATGGTGACACTTAACCCATTAATTGGTCATTAAGTGCCGTTACATTTCCCCCGTTGGATTAAATGCCAGTTTATTGATTACATCCGAGTAATTCAATTAAGAGTTATATGGATTTATGACAGTATTGTAATACATTGCAAAACGTTTTTATTGATTTCCTGTAGATCCTGCAGTCAATAAAATAACAGGGCGAGAGAGACGGGAAAGTACATCCAGCACAGTATCCGAAACTTCTCAGGTATGTACAGTGATACAATAACATTAAAGGGGAGTCTTGTAGTGTAAATTTATCAGGTAATGTTTGTGAAGATTGAACAGAAAACATATTTTGGTGAGTACTCAATTTTTTTTTTTGTAATTTATCAATATTGTTGATGTCATAAGTGACTTACTGATTTTTGATCAAACAGGTATTAAATGTCAATTAGTTGGGTCTAACTTACTTGTGATCTAATTACAGTTCAACGCATGGTATTAAATGTCACAGATAAGCGAGATGTTTAAGTCTCAAGCTGAATCTGAATGGACTAGGTGTCTATGTGCATGGAAATGTCCATTTGCTTTGCATTCTGATGTTATTGTTTCACAGTAGATATGTTTCTATACATGTTACATTAAACAAAAGCAAACAGTTTTAAAGTGCAATAACATTATTGTATTGCACAAATGGGCTATGTAATTACAATTTGAAATGTAGTAAATTAAGTTCTCTTATATAATCTATACATAAACATATTTGAGTAATTATATAACATATCTGTCATACCTACAGAATTAATACCTACATAATGTACGTGTTGTTCATATATAATATGTCTGTCTGGAATGGTATAGAATTGTATAGAATCTAATTTTGACAAATCTATCATATATTTATACAAAATGTATAATAAATTATGTTTTGTAAATTGTGATTGTTTCGCACATCTATAAGCTTTAATGGAAGAATTAATACGGTATCCTTCAATCAGGGCTTTATATATTTATATGTACACTGCAGAACTCGGGCAAACCTCTTTGGTTTCGTATGCTGGAGAAGGTAGATAATGATGATGATCGTGTTTATTTTGGCTTGAAGAAAATTTGCAGAGTTGTCATTCTTGCTTGAAGTTTATGGGAGTTATCTTCCTTGCTGTAGTTTTAACTGCCAGATTTTTACAAAAGACATTGTTTTCGAGTGATTTTTACCGTCATAATTTGGTACATTTACCATGATTGCTGTGTATTTGAACATCTTTGTACCATTATGTATGTGTTTTATCATTTAATAATTTATTAATATCTTGCTTTGTCTGGAGTAGACATTCACATGTAACCCAGTCAGGATTGAAATCTAATTCATCCCCTTTTCAGAGGCATTGCATTTTTATGTCCCCAGATTGAAAGATCAGGGGCATATTAAGTTTGATTTGTCTGTTTGTTTGTTTATTTGTCTGTTGTCAACTTTATCCTTCGCTATAACTTTTGAAACGTGAGAGACAGAGACGTCATATTTGGCATGCATGTTCAACTAATAAAGCCCTTTCAAATTACACCAAGGTCATTATCCTCATGACCTTGATTGTTACCTTTGACCTACATTTCAAAATATGCCTTATTTGGATTTTGTGCCCATAACTTCTGAACTTCATATATCACATGCATGTTCTACTAATAAAGCCCTCTCGATTGCAACATGGTCATCGACCTTGTGACTTTGACTGTAATCTATGGTCTACCTTTCAAAATTTGTCCAATTTGGAGAAATTGGACTTTTTTGCCACTACGGGGATTTGTTTTTTTCTGTCACATCTTGTTGATGAATAATTAGGCCATTAATCTGAAACATATTATTCCATGAACGATACAGTATACCTTTACTTATTTTGGTAATTTGTTCATTAAATATTGACAAAATGTTGTTCAGTCTTTTTGTGTATCACATATTTCTGTCGTTTGGAGATTTGTACCTTTAGTTATCACTCTTTTCTTTTCGTATTTCAGTCATCGGTAAAAGCGATGACAAACAAAAACTCGACGGTAGTGGATGTTGCGCAGAGACGAAAATCAATGCCAGCTAGGAGCACTATACCAAAACAGACAAACTGTAAGTATTCATTTATGAATTGCTACATTCTTGATGTACCCATCTTATCAATAGCAATATGATGTTGGAAATCTGATGCTTCACAAGGTATTGAGAATGTCCGTCATCAGAATTGGTAGACTTAATTTACTTAACATTAAAAAGTAAGTACAAGGGCATACTGACGTCACAAGAATGATCAGAGTTCATGGTTTATAAAATCTGGATTTCATATGCATATTTGAAGTGACTGTGTTCCTTAACTTCGTACACTAAGAGTTTTTGATTTAAATATTTCTGCACAGAGGAGCCTAATACATTGCAAACCACCTTCTTCCCGTAAATCAGTGCTTGCTTCTCTTGTGGCCAATGTTTATAAAGCTGATCATCACCCTCCATAACATATTTTAGCTTTCGCATTCAAATTAGACCCTTGCTTGTATACTAGGGTGACATTATTAAAAGAAATATGTTGCTAATAGACTCTTTCATGTTGGACTGATATTTTTGTTGGCAGATTATGAATTTTCCTGTAAAAATTTGGACTTTGTGATGAAAATTTTATTGTTCCTGATTTAATTCAATGGGAAAAAAGAATTTTTTGAATCCCTAACATCATTTCTACAGTAATGATGAAAGGGTCTGTTGAGTCTTTTCGTTAAACAGAGTTATTTCCGATTATGGACGGTATCTGACTTAAAAGAATTACGACGTCATCAATTTTCTATGAATACGTCATTTGTAGACTATTATTTCCCTGAGTTTTAGATCAGTTTCCACAGAATTTGATGACGTCAGAAGTGTCTTACTTCAGAAACCATCCCAAATGGGAAGTAACTCTGTATAACGAAAAGACTGAATATTGTTAATTTAAAAAAGGATTTTTTTTTTGGTAAAGGCAAAATCCTAGGCAACTTTTAAGATATTCATAAAACAGGAAACTTGAATTATATCCTGTTTTCTGCATTAAATTTTTATAGAATAGTAGACAGTGGAACTCTCTTTTCTCTGTCAGCATTTTATATTTATTATTAGACAATTATACTATAGGTACATGTGATAATGAAAAAGAAATTTCTATTTATCATCATCATCATTTATCATGAATATTGATCGATCACCAAAGTGTGGAAATCTTTACCAAATCACTGGAAGTTTTTACTTAATCATAGACCTTTTATATGTAGTGTAGTAATTACATACTGGAAATAGTTCAATAAATAAGTGTAGGAAATAAAGTAGTAATAAATAATATGTAACTCAGAGAATTGTTAGGCAGTGAAGTCCTTATATAATAACATGGCATATTTCATGCATTCTGTGTCGTAATCTTTTTAGTTATTGACTGGATGAATTTACGACCCCATAAAATTGAAATAAATCCAGTCACTGGAATGTAGAATGTTAAGCAATAAAAACATTGTATATATATGTATATATGTGCACTGGAATTTGGTAAGCAGGCCAAATGCAGTTCTATGCAGATTTTGATGAAATTTTTATTGGTGATTAGGAGGTCAAAGGATTGAATTTTGCCATACCTAACATCATTTTGGGTGCATCTAACATGGATGGGCAATGAGATTGAATCATAAGGCAAAGTTAGGCCCTCTACATGAAAGCAGCCCATAATAAAGAGGGAGGGAAGGGGGGGGGGGAGAGAGAGGGGAGTAATAACTGGTCAGTATTTGTACTGGTAGTGTAGTGTAATAAATGTTTGAAAAAAGTTCAAAACAAGCTGACCTACAAATAAATAAACACAGTAAGAGAAAGAGTTCCACTGTTAACATACAGCTGCTCTGCTTGCTTGTTCATAGCTTTTCTGCACTCATTTTCTCCATTACCTCGCCAGTCACCCTCAGAAATAACTCGCCTGCTCGCAGTGTAGACTCGTTCCCATCACGAGTCACTAACAGAACTACTAACAAACTCCCACCAGAGAGGTCTAAATCGGTTCCTCCCCCTCAGCGTAAGACACTTGCTCAAAGCAAATCTCAGGAAAGAAAGACAACTCCTCCCAAAACGCAGAATAGTAAGTGAAGGACATATGTATACAGTGTGATATCGCTGTTGTGATTTTCATTGGCTTTCCGTATTGACCTCAACAATGAGTCAGTCTTTATTTGAAGTGGTTTTCTTTTTTTTACAGTTTTTTCCCTCAGTCAGTCAATTATATTTTTTTCTATCAATTTGTCTTAGACATTTTCTATATACATGTAAATAATAATTCATATATTACGATAAGGAAATGCATGCAAATGTAAAATGTTGCAATTGTTGTTACTGTACTCAGAGACATATATAAACACATACATACATATATAAATATATATATATATATATATGTCTCTGCTCTACTATATAACAAGGCAGTATGTTTGCCTCATTTTTGTTGTTAATCAATTTCATTTGATATTTTTTTTTATTTAAAAGAATCATGCTGATACTGTAAATATATGTATGTATTATTTGTCTCAGGGGAAAGGGAGATTGGTCTAAAATACAAGAACATTTGATGTTGTATACTCAACGATTTAACATAAAACAAATTGAAGAGCATGCTAGATTGTATTAGCATTCAACTAAAAGTAATGTACCATAAGATTATTTTCAGAGAAAAAAGATAATTTGATCATTGATCCTTGTCAGCCTGGCTGATGTCGGTGATATAGTGAAACATTACACTGATATTTCATCTTTCAAATTGATAATGCTAGTCTATTTTTAACTAATTAAGGAAAATAATTATCGCCACAAAAAAAAAAAAATAAAATAATAATATTCACATATGTGTTAAAGTATGAACTTCAGAAACAAAGCAAAAAAATATGAATAGTGCATCAATGGAAAGCAGATTCAGGTCAGCTATTAGTGTGAAAGGGAATGAGCAGTAAAGCATGTCAGTTGGGGGTCATTATGGTCTACTTGAGTGGTCATCATCATCATTAAGCCGCAGTGATCACCACCATGGCGTGAAATGAACCTCATCTTCTGATCATAAAGCTCCGTGCAAATATTTCAATCCCAAACAGATGCTGCAATGAGAAACAAAGGAGTTTTAGTGAAGAAGGAGGCCTGTTTTATTAATGTTGTTGAATGCGCCCGTGTTTATTCAGGGATGAGCCTAGTGTGGGGTTGGGTTAAAACTTTGGATTTCATACCGTCTGATGCAGTGAGAAAGAGGGGTGGATATTCTATATTATATATTAATTTAATATTAATCCGTGTCTCATCGTGTAAAAGAATAAAGAACACCTTTATGGACCATCTTTAACCTTAAAACCACAAATAGCTTCACACCCTGCTCCCTTCCGATCACCAGGATAACATTCCATATTCTCTCATTGTAATATAAGGAGATTCGTCCGTCTATCATTAAAACTTTTACACGGGTACACACGTGTCAAATTCAAATTCCCGCATTTGATGACAACAATAACTTACGAAATTTCGTATTTGATGATCGAAATCTGTTTGCTAAATCCGATCAACTTTCGATTATAGTCACCATTGAACATCCGTCTTCCCTTCCACCTATTTCACGCATAGTGCCCCGAACTGCAGACCCAAATCGCTTTCGCATTGGCGGATTTAGAGGGGGGTTGTAGGGATTGCAACCCCCATTTGGTTAGAAAATTTTACCAAAAGGGTCATTTTCGACTATTTTTAGGTCTACAACCCCTTTCCAGACCGAATAGTGCAAAACATTAGTCACGGGAGACTGCAACCTCCCCCCCCCCTTTTAAAAAATTTCTAGATCCGCCTATGCTTTTGGGGTACGAGGCCATTTTCATGTGTTGTGTCAAGAACTGGATTCGTATCTTAATGATTTCTGTCTGACAATAAATGAGGAAGTTAGAGTAGAAAGACAAATATGGATGCTAAATATAGCATAGATTGTAATGAAAAAGCAGCACAACTTTCTGAAAAGAAAGTAATGTCCACAAACAGATATTACTGCCAAGACCTCTTTCGTGGTTTTATAATAGTCTGGTGTCATTTAGTTACCTTACCTTCGTTTAGTTCTCGCGATATTATAGCCATGCATTGTTTTCAAAATTCGCCGGAATTTTTCTTCTCCATCGTAAAACTGGAAACATCTAGTGCAGTGTCGAGTTAATGTAATTTTTACAGACCAGAAGTAGATTACAGATTGGTACCTGTCCGTCTGTGTGTCGTCCATTTGGAAAATCTTAAAAGAGAGATGCCGTTACATATGTATGAAATTAATACAAAACATCATGCTTTATATATATATATATATATATATATATATATATATATATATATATATATATATATATATGTATATATATATATATATATATATATATATATATATATATATATATATATATATATATATATATATATATATATATATATATAAAGTCGCTATGTGGAGAATTTTTTGAGATAAACCCTTTAAATGCAAAAGAGAAAATTTCTGTATGAAAAGGACATTTTATCAATACTGTTTGATTACTGTAAGAATTAACATTCAGATATTTTAAAAACGCCTAGAGTTGAAGTAGCAAATTCTTAATCAAGTTTAGATGTGAAAAGGAAGACAATATTTAGAAATTAAAACAAACTGAGTAATTCGCTCAAACGCGGTCTTTGTGGTTTGTTACAGTCATTGGTTTTTACGAAGTTTGTTAAAAGGTGAATATTGAAAAAAAAAATTCAAGTTTTTTTTTTACTATCATACCATGGTGATTTTAGATGAAGGTTTGTTTGTCTACATGTAATCTTAATAGAATTATTTTGGGTGTTTTGGTCTGCGTCGGAAACCTCAGCTCCTGTTCCTAATTACGTTATCTCCAATGGTTTACGTTAAATCAGAAATACAACCCTGACAGTGTATCGCGCGCCTTAGACATAAATATCAATTTCAAAAATACATACACCATAGTCATACAGCTGTAACTCGAGTTCACGGTACTTTTAAACTTGGGTCTCGAAAATCATGTTTGAACAAAAAGAAATTTATTGTACAGGTGTCGTCTTTTAAAAATCACAGTTCTGTGCATTGATAAAACCGAATTCTCCAACAATAGCCGGGTGTCAAATATTTATCGAAACAAAGACCCTAATCTTCTCAGCTTGTTTTGTTCCATATACACGTAATATGTTTCCAGCCAACCTAAAATGTTTAGATCTACCGATTCAATCATCAATTTTTCTGACAATTTTGGTATCGATAGTAAAGGTCGGGTCGATATACACTTAAAATTTATGATGTTATATCCGCCTGGTATATATTTTACAATGTGCATGTTTTGTCGAGTGTTTCAGGCATTTTGTTATATTACCTCTGATATTTATTAAAGGTGAGCTTTGGCAGGTGATATTTACCAGGTGTAACAGTATAGGGCTACCATGGAGGGATGTGTTTTCTTTATAATGGGATATTGATAATTAAGATGATGGAGAGGATGAAGATTTAGGACCGCAGGTGCTCGTACCGGCAGGGAATGCTTCCGTGTCACCTCGGGACTCAAATCGTTTTGTACACTGCAGGTTTAGTTTGTCAGTATCAATGAAGGAATTTTAAAATCCACTGATAACAGAAGGGAGATTAAGTTTTGTTTGCTCTGATTTCAATATGTGTCTATTGCGTTCGGATACCTATGAAATTATTTGAAGACGTGATTACACGTGGATATTAAATAATGATCAGGAGATTGTATATTTACAAAGTTTGTTGATACATGCCCGTGACATATTAACAATATTTTCTATTCCGAGCGTCAACTTGAACATACAATATACCATGTGGATACACACTGTACCTGTGAGATTTATTTAGCAATGGTCGTTTCCGGATATTACCCGATTTTATCCTGGTTTGAATATTTGACGCGCTTCCCTTTCTACGACTACTTTGTCTTCTTCTCTGGCTGTTACGTCATCATCATGGGACTCTTTTGGTCATCGGAGGTCATGGAGTCTGCGCAATGCGAGGTTGCATATGTTGCGACTGATGCCACTGATCTTGGTGAGTGGAACAGAGACTTGATGATTTTGACAGTTACATGTATAAAGCGTTTCCCATGTGTACCTAAATGATATATGTATATTTATATAAGTATATTTTCATATATTTTAGATGTAGAAAAAGACACGAAATCCGTCAGTTGCCAAATAATGCGCAATAGCTGTCGCAAAATGTAAATAAACTACATTAACTACATTAAGCTTACGAAATAAGACGCATATTTCAGAAATAAGCAATGATTTGTGAACACAATCATATCCATGTACTGATGCACAGGTTTTGTTCTTCGAATTTCATTTTGTAAAGTATACAATCAACTAGGATATCTTGTTTTCACTCGTGAAGTTCGAGTTATGCGGTGTATGCAAAGTCGGCGGAAGCGCATCACCTTAAGTTTGTATCTTGTTTGTCGCCACTCTATAATTGTTTCACCGGATCGGATGGCAGTCAGCGTCTAGTGGTCAAGTGACCTATAATGTCCGGAGAGAACCTCTCTCCTTCCTAAGCCGGTGTGGCCAAGTGGATGAGGTGCTTGGCTCGTGACCTAGAGGCCCCGGGTTCGACTCTCGACCTGGGCGCACCGGTGTTCTGTAAAAACCGAGGTCCCGTGTCACGGTAGGTGTGGCACGTAAAAGATCCCTCACTGCTTCGGGTGGGTCCGCTGCAAAGGTAGAATTTTCTATGCAATGCATCAGGCAGATGCCGTCACCATATACTTGAAATAACCGTGGAGTGACATAAAACAATAATCAGTCAATCATTCAATCAATCAATCTAACCTTCCTTAAGAATGATGACATTCTCATCTGCCTGTACTAGAAGGTAAATCCGGACACCCGGACGCGCTGTATGCCCGGACGATCTTTATTTTTGTACTTATTGGGCATTTCAAGAAAATCTAATGGCACAAATTGAAAGAACAATATTTTTTTTAAAGTGTTTACCAATGGACATTTTAAAATGTATTCATTTAATTTGATTTTAACGAACTATCCGGATTGACCTTGCGTCCGGATTGACCTTACCGACCTGTACCGTGAACCCCAGTAGAGTGCTTCTAGCCAGTGGACCACCAAGTGTCTAGGAACCGACCTAGCTTAATCGGTAGCGCGCCCAGCTCGTGACCCAGAGGTCCCATGGCTGACCTTTGATGTCTTGTCTTTCTGCTGAGAGTTCTCATGTCCGTTGTATCTCTTGCCACTTCGGATGGGTCCGTAAGCATAGGTCGTAATAACTGTGCGATGTAACTTTAAAAAAATAATAATAATGAATAAAAAAAAAAAATTAAAAAAAAAAAAAAGAAAGAAAGATAAAGAAATAGATAAAATACAAATCAAAACATTGAACTAAAACAAACAAAAGAAGCGTTTTGAACCTGAAGATTTCAATAAACAGGTTTAAGGTATTAATCAGCATATTCTTCCTCCTCGTGCCATTGTACTGCTGTTTATACTGACTACATCGTTATTGTTCAGTCCTTTGTTCGTTTTGCCAGCTTACAAGTGTTTGTGTTGCTGCTAGGTGAAGCAAGTTTCTCCGTTTACCGTAGGTCGGGAGAATCTGAATGTGCGACTTCCTCGGAACCTAGTGATCCCCCTGTACTTGGAGCTTGTATGTGTTTGCGAGTTGAACCGGATCATAAAGCTGTTTTATTATGCCTAGCTTGATCATACCTTTAAATTATTTTATATACACCCCGAGTTTATGATTTAATTCAAGAATGCAGCATCTGGGCAGCATGTGGTTTCTATCATAATGGAGGAAAAGTTCTTACTCCAACAGTGGCGGATTTAGAGGGGAACGTCTTTTTCGCCACAAGTTTACAAGACATATATGTAGATAATAAGGTTGAAAACACAATATGAGTAAAACTCCACATATTCGGCACTCAACATGAAATAGTATTTTGGCTAATACTTGACTTTCACATTTACTCTCCCCCCCCCCTCTTTTTTTCGGAAATCCCTGATCCGCCACTGTCCAATATTTCTTTGTTAAAAAGGACCACGGTCAAGTCAACGTATAATAATTTACCGCGTAGTGATATCGCTTGAAAATAACTTTTCTTTCATGTTGGTATACTTTGTAATGTATACAAGCATACTCGAAGCTAGCGGAGAACGACACACTTTCATGGCCAATACGATTCATAACTGAGTATTCTCAAGTCATCGTGAAATGCAGGAATAAATGCAGAGCTATTGTTAGTAAATTACACACTGTAATAAACAAAAGGATCTTTTAATCTTTAGAAAAGAAAAGTACAGGTGTTAAAAGAAGGTCATAGTTAATTAGGCGAATCGTAAAAAAAGGAGAGAAAGATGTACGTGAGATTGAAAAGGGGGTGGATTTGAAATTCACACATGTCTAATGCGTTGCACAGAAATCAAAATACATATACATGTACAGGTTTTTTTTATAACTTTTGATGTTTATCAAAAGTGATCAGATGACTACCATACAAGGATTTCAAATATATCAAAATTTTTAAACTTATAGATTCATTTCATCTGAGCATAAACATGATATATAAAAAAGTAATCTTATTCATCGCGAGGTACATACAACGGACACACCTGAAACAGCAAAAGATTTTTTACATGCTGGTCTCTACGGTTACAGGGTAGATCGGCTTTACTGTCTCATCCTAAAGACTGGACACCGACGAGCCACAGAATGGACTCGAATCCGCGACCTCTCGGCCTCGAGTTCAGCACTCTGCAGTAGGATCTTTGACTGCTCCATTGAAATTCAGAAAAAAATCACCTTAGAAGGAATTAGGTGTTTAAATTGTTATGATCAAGTCATGACAGATTGTTATGATAAGTCAATACATTTTGTGATGAAGTCATGACATTTTGATATGATGAAGTCATGACATTTTGTGATAAAGTCGTGACATTTTGATATGATCAAGCCATGACATTTTGATATGATCAAGCCATGGCATTTAGGAATTAAATCATGACATTTTGATATGATCAAGTCATGACATTTGGGAATCAAGTCATGACATTTTGTGATCAAGTCATGACATTTTGATATGATCAAGTCATGACATTTTGATATGATCAAGTCATGACATTTAGGAATTAAATCATGACATTTTGGAATCAAGTCATGACATTTTGGAATCAAGTCGTGTCATTTTGTGATCAAGTCATGACATTTTGATATGATCAAGCCATGACATTCAGGAATCAAGTCATGACATTTGGGAATCAAGTCATGACATTTTGGGATCAAGTCATGACATTTTGGGATCAAGTCATGACATTGTGGGACCAAGTCATGACATTGTGGGACCAAGTCATGACATTTTGGGACCAAGTCATGACATTTTGGGATCAAGTCATGACATTTTGGGATCAAGTCATAATATTTCGGGATCAAGTCATGACTTTTTATGAGGTTTGGCTCTCCTGCACATCCGAACATGTATGATCCTACAATAAAATGAAGTCTCCTAAAGGTCCGACCTTCCCTAAAGAGATCTTCCCTATTTTGATAGGTACATACTGGATTCTAGCATTGTTTTCCTTCTCTTCAGGCTAGGGCTATTATGGTCCTTACATTAATCTTCAGACATTACACTTTACCAGACAATTAGCAGAGTGTACATTACAGGGTTAAGTAGCTTTGCTAAGATTAATGGAGTTCATAACTTTTCGCTTTTCTAACGAGCACGAGTTTGAAACATTTGAATGTGACACATTTGATAGCGTGTGACAGAGTGCTCCACGCCAGCATAGTGGTATGTGGTATGATATTGGGAGTGTAGTGCTGACCAAGGCCGTCCGAGTGGGACGCCACGGAGCCGTTCCGGTGCCCTCTATTAGGGGATACACGGAGTCGCTCGTGTGCCCTCTGTGAGGGGATACATAGTGTCATTCGGGTGCCTTCTGTGACGGGATACAGGAATTTACCACCACCATGTTGACGGCTATGTTTAGATTGTGCTTGAAGCGCGAAAATGTGCATCATGGTAAGTCGTGGAAAAAAAATCATACAATGGAAAAATGGGTTTTGTGTGTTGGGGTACGGAGATGACCAATGGACGTGTAGAAAATAAAAGGTGTTTGTTGCACCCAAGGGGTGTAGAGGGAGGAAAGGGGGGGGGGGGGGCGAAGGCCGATATTAATGTGAATAGAATTAATCCGGAGAATAATCCCTGACCAAATACTCCAGCTTTGACGGCGAGGAACCGGCCAGATGAAGTATATGGCCATATTTTTACGGACTGAATGAATTAAGAAAAAGAGAGGATATTATGTCTTAGGTTCACGAAAAAAACAAAAAAAAAAAACAAAACAAAACAACTAGGAAATATGGTATCTATACCCGTTGGTATTGTATAAAAGTTTTAATGAAATCTTCATCCGCTAGCCCTGGTGTAAAGCTAGGGACTTTGCTCCAGGCTTGTTTTTCGGTATCGATTAGTCAGATTCGCAAATATAATATGTTGTTATTGCTACACAAGCAATTGGAGGTTATCAGAGCTAAGCATCTTTCATGGTCTGATTTGTTTTGACTACTTGTTTCTGAGAAAGTAATAAATCCCCAAATTAACAGTCTATAAATAACTTAGATATACAAGCGCTTCAGGAGCTGCTTCTGTGGTTTGTTGTGGAGGGCGAACAGAGGAGAAGCATGGGGTGTATACAGTTTATTTTCCCGAGATTAAGTTCAAGTATTCTCACATGGTCGTTTAGATTCACCAACGGCTGGCGCATACACATTCTTTAGTGGTTAATATTTTGTGGTCAAATATTTCTTTACTTCGCCGATTATTTTCGAATGATTATGTATACGAATTCAATATGTATATAATGTTGTTGACTTTTTCAATCTATTTCCACGTCCTCGGGTATCATTAAAATCAAAATTAAACTTAAAGTTACATTACCGCAACTCAATCCCGTATTACCTTTTGCCTTGTTTAGCCGTTTTCATTTACATTTCATGAAGTGCCATATTTCATAGGACATTGAGCAGGGCAAAATATGATAAATAAATAAATAAAAAAAACCCCAAAAACCCGAAATTCGAATTAGAGTAAAAATGAAATTTGATCAAGTAATATGAAAGAATTTTACCAGCATTTGTGAGTCATATGACATTTCAAAAGATTAAAACTTTCCCCTACAGAGTTATCGTTCTTGGCTATATTACTTATATCATTACTTACGACAAAATGAATTTAATAGACTGGTGTATGATCTTCATGCTAACATAAGAAATATTCTAATAAACGCTATTTTCGGACACACGGGTTTGGTGGTCCGGGGACCAGTTCAACGTCGCACTATATGTAATTTACAAATTATACATTATGGTATCAATCATGTAAAGAGGAGTTTGTTGAAAGCCACCTACGCTTGAGAATGAATGTTTACGATAAAGATGCGGAAGCAGTATGGATAGATGTGGACGCCTCATTAAACTGGATTGATGCTGGTATCATAGAGGATGGCTTCAAAGGAAATGGTATCCCGGGGCAGTAAGAGAGGCTACGTGAAAAAAGTGTACTTCTGAATCGTATTTCTTCTGTTTCATGCATTTATGACGCTTGAAGTATTTATTTTAATCTTTTCTTTCTTTGTTTGCTTTGCATTTACTTTTGTTCTTTCTTTGTGTCTTTCATTATCAAAAAGAATTAATCTTCGTTGTATATCTCCCTTTGCTCCAGTTGACTTAATTTATATCTCACCTTGAGTGGGTTTATCTCAATGGCACGCTTTGTCTGTATAGCGTTTACATGACCCAGACTGGTATTATGCCGTCATATCGCCTGTTAACTATTCCAATCTTTTGATCATGTTTTAATTACATCGTCTTTATCTTCCAGAAGACATGCACATTGCAATGTATACTTTAAAGATGAAGTACCTCACAATTTCAATTAAATCGTTTAATTTCAAAGCGAATGTTGAACTTTTCTTTGTAGCAGTGCATGGGAAATCGTGTAGATTTCTCTGGATTTTATTACTTCATTAGATGTATAGTGTACGCCATCGTCTATTATTTAGGCATTTATTTCTAGTAATTACAAAGGCAGCAATCACGTAAAAGCCTACTAACTACAATACAAAGCTCTCGCTCTGTGATTCCTGCGCTCTCTCCCAAGCTGTACTATTATATACTATATTGTGGTCGGAAGAAAGGAAAGTTTTATCATTTCAAGTCTGCACCCTTGATCTCTGTTCTCAGTTTCCTTTGTGTTGGGAATATAGTCGTCAATTTGAGAAATATATTTCGAGATTCTTGGAGTGCTCATTTTAATTGCTTACATGCACAGCAGCTGCGAGATCTCGAAGCTGGAGTGTGTCGGTTTTTGACAGACTGGAGTAGATGTCCATTGGAAGGCGGAAGTTTCCATTAGCACGCCCCGCCTCGGGCATATACAGCAACAACTCTCGTGTGAATGAGCAGTCAGGAGCTGGACCTCCAGGGGGACGGCAGCGGTAAAACATCGGCTGTGCTTTTCGAAATCCAGTGATGTAAAGTGTAGATTTGGTCATTTAGTAAGGGGCGTATATGTAAAGCTTATTTTTTGAGGATTTTATTTTCGAATATTGACAATGGATACCGTTGTTCGCAGGCGAGATAACTCTTCTGGGAACAGGACAAGGGTTAGCAGACCTCGCTCTTTGCTAATTAGCATAGAGAAATTATTCTCAAGAGGTAAGCAATAATGAGGGGGAGAATTATTTTTTAATTTGGTATTCGTAAGGTTGACAGGTATGTTAAATGCATATTTTCTGTCAAAGGCATGGAGGGGATTTTTATTTACTTGCAAGTATGCATTAATTATGAATTGACAAGCAGGGACAAACAAGGAATGTATGATTACGGACAGGACGTCGCTTGTCGCAGAACCAAGAGCAGGGGAAGAGTGTTTATCGCTAAAGACGACTTTAATCTGTACGATATCAACCAAGGTTATAGAGGAAGGGAGCATGTTTACCGACATAGACGACTCTTGTCGTACAATGTCACTTTATACACAGGGAAATAATTTTTATCGACAGGAACGACTCTTGCCTTAGAATATCAACTAAGGGCTGGGGAAAGAGAGAAAAGTATGTTTACTCGCGGGGACGACCTTTGTCGAACAATGTCAGTTAAGACGAGGGGGAAATGTGCACGTTTACCTACAGTACAGGAGCGACTCATGCCGTACAATGTCAATCAAGTATGTATGTTTACGGATGGAGACGACTCTTACAGTAGATTTTAAAACCAAGGGTATGTAGGGGCAAAGACTTGTATTTGTAAGTTCTTGGTAGCAGAAAGGGTGCATGTTTACTTGTACGGACGGGTCTTGTCACAGATTGCCAATCAGGGGTAGGTGAGGGATACAGTGTTACTGAAAGGTACACGTCGATTATAGCATGTCGATCAAGGACAGGAAAGAGAATTATGTTGACATTTATTGTGCGACATAAAGTAGAATGTCGACCATGGTACATGCCATGGAAACACAACGGGGAAGCTGGATTGTATGACAATAAAAAAATGTCAACCAAGGGCAGAAACGGGATTTGTTAACGGGGTACTTGTCATGGAACACAACGGGGAGGCCGGATTTTATGACAATAATAAAAACGGGATTTCTTTACAAGGTGCTTGTCATGGAACATAACGGGGAGGCCGGATTGTATGACAATATTAGAATGTTGACCAGGGACGGGATTCATGTTAACAGGGCACTTGTCATGGAAATACAACGGGAAAAGGGTTGTATGACAATAATGGTATGTTGTCTGAAGGCAGAGAAGGGATTTTAGTTAACGGGGCATTTGTCATGGAAATACAACGGGGAGGGATTGTATGACAATAATGGTATGTTGTCTGAAGGCAGAGAAGGGATTTTAGTTAACGGGGCATTTGTCATGGAAATACAACGGGGAGGGATTGTATGACAATAATGGTATGTTGTCTGAAGGCAGAGAAGGGATTTTAGTTAACGGGGCATTTGTCATGGAAATACAACGGGGAGGGATTGTATGACAATAATGGTATGTTGTCTGAAGGCAGAGAAGGGATTTTAGTTAACGGGGCATTTGTCATGGAAATACAACGGGGAGGGATTGTATGACAATAATGGTATGTTGTCCGAAGGTAGGGAAGGGATTTATGTTAACGGGGCACTTGTCATGGAAATACAACGGAACGGGATTGTTCGACCATAATGGTATGTTGTCCGAAGGTAGGGAAGGGATTTATGTTAACGGGAACACTTGTCATGGAAATACAACGGGGAGGGATTATATGACAATAATGGTATGTTGTCCGAAAGTAGGGAAGGGATTTATGTTAACGGGGGCACTTGTCATGGAAATACAACGGGGAGGGATTATATGACAATAATGGTATGTTGTCCGAAAGTAGGGAAGGGATTTATGTTAACGGGGCACTTGTCATGGAAATACAACGGGGAGGGATTATATGACAATAATGGTATGTTGTCCGAAAGTAGGGAAGGGATTTATGATAACGGGGCACTTGTCATGGAAATACAACGGGGAGGGATTATATGACAATAATGGTATGTTGTCCGAAGGTAGGGAAGGGATTTATGTTAACGGGGCACTTGTCATGGAAATACAACGGGGAGGGATTATATGACAATAATGGTATGTTGTCCGAAGGTAGGGAAGGGATTTATGTTAACGGGGGCACTTGTCATGGAAATACAACGGGAAGGGATTATATGACAATAATGGTATGTTGTCCGAAGGTAGGGAAGGGATTTATGTTAACGGGGGCACTTGTCATGGAAATACAACGGGGAGGGATTATATGACAATAATGGTATGTTGTCCGAAGGTAGGGAAGGGATTTATGTTAACGGGGGCACTTGTCATGAAAATACAACGGGGAAGGGGGATTGTATGGAGGTTATATACTCAACAGTTAATAAGATATCTATCCAAGATTTGAAACTGTTTATATCAAATAGCACAACTGATGTGCCCGGATGAGAGGATGTATACGGTAAAGAAATTGTGTTGAAATTAAAACAATTAGAAACTACGGCGTGCGGGAGACTGGTCGATGTGTGGGAATCGAAACCCGAAACTAAAGAAAATGAAACACTCAGAAATGCTTATAAATGTGGCTTATTTTAAGGGAAAACAACTTATTTTCGTTGAGAGTTTATAATTGTAGATAAGTCGCCTCATTAGCAGACTGTATACAGAGGAGGCTAACAGCTGATATACCGTCATCAACGCATCTCTTTGTTTCCATTCTCACGATTTAGACGCCTAATATTTGTAGCAGAAAGCAGATAGAACATATCTCGTCAATCTCGCTGCTAGTTTTTGACACTTTTTTTTTCACGAGCATTGACAATGGATCTCTTTCCGGCATTTAAACGCGATGATGGACTATAATCCCTTTTCATTAATGATGTTCATATTTTGACATCATTTAGAATGTATAGTGATTACGGAAATAACCTTGTTTGACGAGGTAGAATAAACTCGTAGGAAGAAACATCGTTAAGACCTACATCAATATACATATATATAATGGGTAGACTGAATTAATATCGACATCGACCCAGTGTAATGTGGCTTCGATCTATCTAATTACTACCGGTTTAGTAAACTGGACTGAGTTTTGTGGTGTACGGGTGTTTTCGAAATAAAACCCTTACTAGCTGTGCTAGTATTTAGAGCAAAGAAAATTCGCTCATTATGATTTTATATTGTGTAGTGTAACACCACGATTGTTTTTATTTCAACTAAATGTACATCAATTCGGCTAATACCGACATCCCCACCTGGATCCAACCCAAAATTGAACCCTACCATCCTCTGACGTTCGAGCGAGAGAGAGAGAGATATGCAAATCCGAGAGAGAAAGAGAGAGAGAGAGAGATACAAATATGAAGTAGTCAATGTTTTGTAGAATTTGAGTACATTTTAGTACATGTGTAAAAATCAACTTTTGCAGCCAGTCATGTTCTCTAAGGTTTTCACATCTGTAGGCACCAAGTGGCGGTACTTCATTATAATTTCTTAATGATCTCATGCATTATCTCCCTGGGTGGCCACAGGAGTCCTCTACGGGTTAATGTACCTCTAAAACAGATGATGGTAGGCTTGCACTTATAAATGATCCACATCATCATCGCACATCGAAATCATTACTACTGGAGTCTTTTCCTGTTGTATACCAGACTGATTCATTATTTCGAATCTTTAAAAGCACTAGATTTTAATAAACCCTACATCTTTAGAAATTACTGAACGCAAATTCCAATGCGTTTTAAAAATAAATGCGGTGATTAACGCAGCCCTGCTGGAAATAGGATATTTTTGGTGGAGTTATTTGATTTCATTTTTTAAAGGTGTCAATAATTAATATGTGTGTTCGGTTTATAACACGTTGGTAATCGTTTGTTTACTTCTCACGCGACTTTCCTTAACATTGCCCTATCGCCTACATCTATATATATATATATATATATATATATATATATATATATATATATATATATATATATATAACACTTTGTTACTACCTACATTCAGTGTTGTCAATAAACAGGTGTACATCAGGTGTGTAGCGTCTCTGCTAAATGCATGCATGCAAAAAAAAAAAAACAAAAGAAAGAAAGAAAAAGACACCCCCCCCAAATGTCACTCTGTATTAGAAATTGCATGGTTATCGCGATCATTATTTTTATAGAGACTTCACAGTGTGCAGTAGACAATTATACATGTGACGTCATCCTTTTCAGCAAAATGTAAGCACCGCTACATATTACATGTCAGCGACGGATACCACATGATAGAGAATGTCATAGTAACGAGTGAGAACATCTTGTGTGAACATCTTTTGCCGGCATTAGAGAGGGCGTTTTTTTTTTTCTCGATTAGGGTGTTTTGTAATTTTGTACTTTTTTTTCTTCAAAATCATGCGAATAGTTGGACTGATGTATGTGCAAAATAATTCATAAGAGAGGAAATGAGGAAGGGAGGGAACGGGGGGGGGTGCTAAAAATTCACCCCACCTATTTCATACTCTTGGATCCGCCCGTTACAAAATACGGAACTGCTGTCTGTATTGACCTTGTATGGGCGCTTGTGGGTACATTTAGAATGAAAGTATGAAAGTACAGTCTTGTTATGAACACGCCCTTTGTTAAACATACACGGTATTGAGTACAGTTAGAATGAGCACACAGTCTTGTTACGAACACGCCCTTTGTTTGACTACATTACATTTTGTATATATGATGTCCATCAATCATGTCGTACATGTTCTTTTCGTTCTTTCTGATAAGGGCGATTCCGGTTCACTTGAGGGTATCCAAAACAGAGGCTTACATTACCTGTAGCGTTCTCTCTGTCAACAATGAAACCTTTCAATTCTGATTTCAAACACTTTAAAATCGAATATTGTCAATAAGAGATAACGTGGGTATAAAGCAGATCGGTTAGGTTTGTTACTAAATGGCATTGAATACAAAGGAATCATGCACTGGTTTACTGTGTATATTCCGGTGCCTGATTTTCTGACATCGTCCGGTAAGTTATGTATGTAGTTAATCAGGGATGAATATTATTAATATACATGTATATAACCTACATCCTTATTATACAGCTTTGTGCAATATGTTATGCTTATATGTAGTTAGTACGAAATATTTTACCGAAATACCCCCTCCTTTGACAGTTGCTTGGACAGTTAGTGTTAAGGTTAAGAATTTATTGACATATATGAGTGGGTGAATGGTCATCTTATTGAAATGAAAATCGCCAAATTCTCGGTGTCAGTGTTACATTCTTGTAATGGATCCATGAGAGAGTCGGGGAAATTCCATGTTTTAATACATGATGTATTCTGACAAAACCCCCACCATATTATTCAAACACTCGTCGGAATGTGAGTATTAATTTTTAAAAGCAGATCTCCCGAGTTAATTAATAAAAATCATTTATTGCATGTCTTGTGTGACAGATTATTGTTCTTCTTTATCGTGTTTATTTTGTGTTTGTTTGTATACTTTTTCATTCCGTTTAATTATTTCGTGTCTGGTGTAATGGAATGATGTAAAAATATCCTGTTAGAACAAGGGTTATCTCCACTTTGCATATTTTTTCCAAAAAAAAAAAAACCCAACATACATGTAGAGTTATCTTTCTCACATATATATTAAATGGTACAAAAATAATTATTTTCTAGACCAAAACAGAAACAAGACAAAAACCAAGAACAATCAGAAACCTATCACCAACACAGATGTTATCCCACCTTCCAGTGGACGCCATGGGAAGCAGGAAATCACTCGTCTTGAAGCCTTGTGTGAGAGCAGAACTAAAGAACTTAATTTTGCTAAAATTCAAATGAAGTCCAACCTACAAGCCTTCGATGCCATGTCAGTTCTGGTCGACTACCTGGCAAATGAAGTAGGCTCCTTATTCACTTAGTTCTTTCGAATTATTAAGTGGTATTATTTTTCATGCCTCTTGATTGATAGATCGGGTGCATATTGTTTTCATCCTGTCTGTCTGTTTGTTTGTCTGTCTGATATTAACTTTAATCTTTGCTATAATTTTTAAACCGTGAGAGATAGGGACTTCATATTTGGCATACACACTCCACTAATAAGGCCATTTCAAATTACACCAAGGTCAGTGACCTTGTGATCATGACCATGACCTTTATGCTAAATTCATGTTGCAATCGGTGGCATATTGTTTCATAAACACATCTTGTTTTCAATTAAATTTATTTTTCCTATTAAAGGCGGCACCAGGGTTATTTCACCTAAATGGTGGTGACCACTATTGAGTGGTGTAAGGAATGAGAATAACACCCTTCCCCCTCTCCCCACACAAAATGTCTTGTGCCGTAGTAGACTATCACTTGTTTTTTTGTTCAGGACAGAAGTGACTGACAGCACTGAATACAAACACTTTACTTTAGCCCGCAAGCCATTTAGGTCTGTTTTTGAAATGTATAATGAAAATCATGCTGCATATGGATGAGAGATTAGATTTGAGAGACCATTTTCTTCTGCAGATTTTCTTGTTGTAAATGTGTCAGTTATCTCTGTCTTTATTGCTTCTATTCCAGTTGAATATGATGATAATATTTTAATTCGCTTTCACAGCTGAATGCCTTTTCTTGTCCTGCCTTAAGAGCTCAGCTAGAAACTCTGCAGCAGCAGCTCTCCAAACACAAGTCTCAAATCGGTGAGTATCATATCTCCAGATGCATGTCTCAAATTGACAAGTGACAGCTTTCTTGTCATATTGGTGAGTAATTTTAGTCATGGCTCTCATTTAGTCTCAAATTTATTAGTAAGTATAGCAAAAGCTCTCCAATGTAAGTCTCAAGTTCTAGAGTAACTATTACAACAACTCTCCAATGTAAGTCTCAAGTTCTAGTGTAACTATTACAACAGCTCTCCAATGTAAGTCTCAAGTTCTAGAGTAACTATTACAACAGCTCTCCAATGTAAGTCTCAAGTTCTAGAGTAACTATTACAACAACTCTCCAATGTAAGTCTCAAGTTCTAGAGTAACAATTACAACAACTCTCCAATGTAAGTCTCAAGTTCTAGAGTAACTATTACAACAACTCTCCAATGTAAGTCTCAAGTTCTAGAGTAACTATTACAATAGCTCTCCAATGTAAGTCTCAAGTTCTAGAGTAACTATTACAACAGTTCTCCAATGTAAGTCTCAAGTTCTAGAGTAACTATTACAACAGCTCTCCAATGTAAGTCTCAAGTTCTAGAGTAACTATTACAACAGCTCTCCAATGTAAGTCTCAAGTTCTAGAGTAACAATTACAACAGCTCTCCAATGTAAGTCTCAAGTTCTAGAGTAACTATTACAACAACTCTCCAATGTAAGTCTCAAGTTCTAGAGTAACTATTACAACAGCTCTCCAATGTAAGTCTCAAGTTCTAGAGTAACTATTACAACAGCTCTCCAATGTAAGTCTCAAGTTCTAGAGTAACTATTACAACAGCTCTCCAATGTAAGTCTCAAGTTCTAGAGTAACAATTACAACAGCTCTCCAATGTAAGTCTCAAGTTCTAGAGTAACTATTACAACAACTCTCCAATGTAAGTCTCAAGTTCTAGAGTAACTATTACAACAGTTCTCCAATGTAAGTCTCAAGTTCTAGAGTAACTATTACAACAGCTCTCCAATGTAAGTCTCAAGTTCTAGAGTAACTATTACAACAACTCTCAGATATAAGTCTCAAGTTCTAGAGTAAATATTACAACAACTCTCTAATGTAAGTCTCAAGTTCTAGAGTAACAATTACAACAGGTCTCCAATGTAAGTCTCAAGTTCTAGAGTAACTATAACAACAGCTTTCAATGCAAGTCTCAAGTTCTAGAGTAACTATTACAACAACTCTCTAATATAAGTCTCAAGTTCTAGAGTAACTATAACAACAGCTCTCCAATGTAAGTCTCAAGTTCTAGAGTAACTATTACAACAGCTCTCCAATGTAAGTCTCAAGTTCTAGAGTAACTATTACAACAGCTCTCCAATGCAAGTCTCAAGTTCTAGAGTAACTATGACAACAGCTCTCCAATGTAAGTCTCAAGTTCTAGAGTAACTATAACAACAGCTTTCCAATGCAAGTCTCAAGTTCTAGAGTAACTATTACAACAACTCTCTAATGTAAGTCTCAAGTTCTAGAGTAACTATAACAACAGCTCTCCAATGTAAGTCTCAAGTTCTAGAGTATCAATTACAACAACTCTCAAATAAATCTGACTTGGGTTAATTACTGTTTATAGTTTATAGATGTATGCTCTTTATTCTAAAAATCTGTGATGACCAATATCATTTAAGAAGTAAAATACTCATGAGTTTGTATCCCTAAAAACTAGCTATGAACTGGCTGAATTGTTTTAATGGTAAGTTTTACCCTCTCTCTCTCTTCATTGTCTCTCTCTCTGTCCCTATCTCCTTCTGTCTGTCTGTCTCATCCTCTCTCTCTCTCTCTTTCTCTCTCTCTCTGTCTGCGAGGTGGGGCACACTTTAATTAGTGGTGAATTGCTTGGCTTTTGGTGCAGGCAAATGTGTAATGGATCCTATTATGCAATAAAAGATTTTCGACGCAGTGATCGTAAACCAGGTTTACAATATAAAACAACACAAAAACACTGATTTTACACAAAGATGTGAACCAACATAGGAAAATTTAAAACAAGTGACTACTGTGGTTTTTGTGATTTTCTGTGTTTTGTATAATATTTTCTCCAAAAAAGCCACAGTTTAAGGGATGGTAATCTATTTCCATTATGTAAAATTATGAAAAATGTTTGAAAGCGATATGCATTGCCAATTAACCAAGCAACCCCCATGTAATGGTAATAAGCTGTCAGCCTTCACATTTGCATGTTGGAAAAAAGGTCTTCATGAGCCTGTTGTGTCTTGGTAAAGCATGAAAGTTTTACAGACAAAAATCACTCATACAGTGGTACTGCATTCTACTTTGCCATTGCTTGACGGCACTTGGATCAGATTATATGATAGGTCCAATAGTGTTCATGATATGATATTGTTAACAAAGTAAATTCAACTGTTTTATAAGATATCAAAAATGAATATGATGACATATATTGAATGATATTTTCATGAGAAATTTAAATTACTATGTTTATTAAAAAGATAATTTTGATATCAAACAATGACATAACAGTATTACATGCCAGTTGAAATTCTGTGGTAATAATGATATCTATAAGATTAATGTCTTGGATAAAAATAGTATCCTTGGAATTGTTCTGGATACAGTTTAGTTACCATGGCTACAGTGGTAACAATTAAATTCTTGTGATCCTGTATTGTATACTTCAACTACTTTCACAATTCAAAGTCAATGTTAAACATTTATTTCCTCCCCTTGTAGAGGAACTTGAACTTCACAAGAGTAAACTTGAAGATGAGGTTGTGACCTTGACCAATACAAACGAGAATACACTGAAATGTCTACAAGATGAGCATGAAGAGAAACTGACAGAACTCGGGAAACAGTGGCAGGACAAAATCAAAGCCAGTCTCAGAGATGGTAAAATCATATAGATATGGCATTTATTTAGTTAGTCTCAAAGATGATAAAATCTCTTAGACATAAAATTTATAATGGCAGTCTCAGAGATGGTAAAATCATATAGATATAACATTTATTATGCCAGTCTTGGAGATAGTAAAATCATATAGATATAACATTTACCGGTATAATGACAGTCTCAAAGATGGTAAAATATCATAGATATAACATTTATAATGCCAGTCTCAGAGATAGTAAAATCATATAGATATAACATTTATAATGCCAGTCTCAGAGATGGTAAAATCTCATAGGTATAACATTTATATAGTTAATTTAACAAACAAAAATGAATCTGAAGGATTCAGATGGATGAAGATCTATTTGGATTCAAATGCTAACAATTTTATGATAACAGAAAATAGTTTTTACTAATATATGGTAGTATGTCATTGAAAATTATTGGGTGTTGCTTTTTGTATTGTAGTGGACAAGAGACACGAGCAAACGCTGGCTGATGTCATAGATTCTCATGAAAAACAGGTACATGCACATACTTATAATTATGGTATTATTGTGAACTGTAGTCAGAAACCCTGAGCCAGTACTCAACATTAATCACTGGTTAAGCTAACCAGTGGTTAAAGTTTGAGAGACAATTAATTTAATTTATAAGAATTTTGTATAAAAATCAAAATTACTTTACAGAGCTTGTTTCATATGATACGAATCAGTACACAGACTATGACTTAAAGTCTTCTTATTTTTTAAAGATAATGATATAGTCAGATGAAATAACCATTCATTAGCTTAACCGGTGGTTTAAGTTTTGAACAACTGGTCCCTGCATGATAAATAAATAATTATATGTGTGCCACCTTTACTAAAGGTAACACTTTTATAACAGTTACTTTAAACTAGTCGCTTTGACATGTACATTTAATCAACATGATTTATACAAATACTGCTCTTTAAGATGATATATCTTCTTGGATGCCATGTCTGCGACATTATAGTCATATTATGGAGGTCAACCGAGCAAGCTTGGTCAAGTGAGAAGAACTATCACCACATGTAGTTAATTGTCTATGTCTAGTTTATTTGTCATGGGCTTTTTGTTAATAGCTGAATAATTTAAGAAAATCATTAGCTTAGGTCAAACTTTATTTCATGATCAGACATAAATGCAGTACCATAATGTGCACAGTATCCAAAGGCATCTGAAAATGATGAACAAATGATTACATCTATTAATTCTTCTCTCTATGGATAAGGTAGAAGTTGCTGTTACATCATGTGTTTGCCTGATGTTAAACAGATATCGTTTTAATGTGTAATGAATAGAAAAGAATGAGGTAATAAACTGGGAAATAGTACAGAGTATATATAGAATATGAAATGCTCTATGATCTGTGGATACATGGATACAAGTCCCGAACATTATTATAATTGTATAATAAATGAGCGGATAAAAAAGTGATACATGTATATATAAATATATATATTTGTGCATATATATATATATGTGTATATATATATATATATATATATAAATATACAGAGAGAGAGAGAGAGAGAAAAATGTCTTATCATTTTTATAGATAGATTTCAGTGTTTTCAATAAGAATTCAATGAGGTGATTTAGAAATTTGAGGCGTATCATTTTGAGCGCTGTATGTGTGAATGTGAATAGTAAATTCAAGATCAGAGGAAATTTGAATCGGTGATTTCCATCATTTGAAGCGGTGGTATTTCGCCCGATGTCGGCACTTATTGAAATACCTGATATATAATACATATATTTGTCCATCTATGTACTTGTAATTGTAGTATCCTGATGAAGGGGCAGATGACTGAGAAAATTTGAGAATTTATTAGATATTTAGTGTTGTATATGTATGTATACAAAGCACACAGTCATGTAAAATTGTCTATGAATATCATAGACATGATGATTTATTTTTCTTTCTGAAATAAGAGTTGCATAACATAAATGCTGGACTTTAACAGCCTCCGCTTGTATTTTACAGATCGCAGAGATGAGAAGTGATCATGCCATGTTTATAAATAAACTGAAGATTACCCATGAGGAGGAGGTGGCTTCCCTCAGGAGCAGACAGGAGGAACAGATGGAAGGTGAGTAGATCTCAGTGTAGAGGAGATGTGGGGAAGGGGAGATGGCATTCTTTAGGAACAGACAGGTTGGAAATATGAATGGTGAGTTGATTTCAGTGTAGATGAGAGGTAGTGGAGTTGGCATCCATCAGGAGCAGACAGGAGGAACAGATAGATGAATAGGTCTTAATATTAAAGTAGGAGGGGAAGGTGTCATCCTTCTGGAAGGTATGAAGTATAAGTAGGTCTCAGTATAGAAGTGGAGGAAGAAGGAGGTAAAATCCCTCAGGAACAGACAAGAGAAAGAGATGGAGGATAAATACCTCTCTGTATAGAAGTGGAGGAAGGAGGAGGTAAAATCCCTCAGGAACAGACAAGAGGAAGAGATGGAGGATATGTAGGTCTCAGTATAGAAGTGGAGGAAGGAGGAGTTAAATCCCTCAGGAACAGACAAGAGGAGGAGATGGAGGATATGTAGGTCTCAGTATAGACTTGGAAGAAGGAGGAGGTAAAATCCCTCAGGAACAGACAAGCGGAAGAGATGGAGGATGTGTAGGTCTCAGTATAGAAGTGGAGGAATGAGGAGGTAAAATTCCTCAGGAACAGACAAGAGGAGGAGATGGAGGATATGTAGGTCTCAGTATAGAAGTGGAGGAATGAGGAGGTAAAATCCCTCAGGAACAGACAAGAGGAAGAGATGGAGGATATGTAGGTCTCAGTATAGAAGTGGAGGAAGGAAGAGGTAAAATCCCTCAGGAACAGACAAGGTGAAGAGATGGAGGATATGTAGGTCTCAGTATAGAAGTGGAGGAAGGAGGAGGTAAAATCCCTCAGGAACAGACAAGAGGAAGAGATGGAGGATATGTAGGTCTCAGTATAGAAGTGGAGGAAGGAGGAGGTAAAATCCCTCAGGAACAGGCAAGAGGAAGAGTTGGAGAATAAGTAAGTCTCAGTATAGAAGTGGAGGAAGAAGGAGGTAAAATCCCTCAGGAACAGGCAAGAGGAAGAGATGGAGGATATGTAAGTCTCAGTATAGAAGTGGAGGAAGAAGGAGGTAAAATCCATCAGGAACAGACAAGATGAAGAGATGGAGGATATGTAGGTTTCAGAATAGAAGTGGAGGAAGGAGGAGGTAAAATCCCTCAGGAACAGACAAGAGGAAGAGATGGAGGATATGTAGGTATCAGTATAGAATTGGAGGAAGGAGGAGGTAAAATTCCTCAGGAACAGACAAAAGGAAGAGATGGAGGATATGTAGGTCTCAGTATAGAATTGGAGGAAGAAGGAGATAAAATTCCTCAGGAACAGGCAAGAGGAAGAGATGCAGGATATGTAAGTCTCAGTATAGAAGTGGAGGAAGAAGGAGGTAAAATCCCTCAGGAACAGACAAGATGAAGAGATGGAGGATATGTAGGTTTCAGAATAGAAGTGGAGGAAGGAGGAGGTAAAATCCCTCAGGAACAGACAAGAGGAAGAGATGGAGGATATGTAGGTATCAGTATAGAATTGGAGGAAGGAGGAGGTAAAATTCCTGAGGAACAGACAAGAGGAAGAGATGGAGGATATGTAGGTCTCAGTATAGAAGTGGAGGAAGGAGGAGGTAAAATCCCTCAGGAACAGACAAGAGGAAGAGTTGGAGGATATGTAGGTCTCAGTATAGAAGTGGAGGAAGGAGGAGGTAAAATCCCTCAGGAACAGACAAGGGGAAGAGATGGAGGATATGTAGGTCTCAGTATAGAATTGGAGAAAGGAGGAGGTAAAATTCCTCAGGAACAGACAAGAGGAAGAGTTGGAGGATATGTAGGTCTCAGTATAGAAGTGGAGGAAGGAGGAGGTAAAATCCCTCAGGAACAGACAAGGGGAAGAGATGGAGGATATGTAGGTCTCAGTATAGAATTGGAGAAAGGAGGAGGTAAAATTCCTCAGGAACAGACAAGAGGAGGAGATGGAGGATATGTAGGTCTCAGTATAGAAGTGGAGGAAGGAGGAGGTAGAATCCCTCAGGAACAGACAAGAGGAAGAGATGGAGGATATGTAGGTCTCAGTATAGAAGTGGAGGAAGGAGGAGGTAAAATCCCTCAGGAGCAGACAAGGGGAAGAGATGGAGGATATGTAGGTCTCAGTATAGAAGTGGAGGAAGGAGGAGGTAAAATCCCTTAGGAACAGACAAGAGGAAGAGATGGAGGATATGTAGGTCTCAGTATAGAAGTGGAGGAAGAAGGAGGTAAAATCCCTTAGGAACAGACAAGAGGAAGAATTGGAGAATAAGTAAGTCTAAGTATAGAAGTGGAGGAAGAAGGAGGTGAAATCCCTCAGGAACAGACAAGATGAAGGGATGGAGGATATGTAGGTCTCAGTATAGAAGTGGAGGAAGAAGGAGGTAAAATCCCTCAGGAACAGACAAGAGGAAGAGATGGAGGATATGTAGGTCTCAGTATAGAAGTGGAGGAAGGAGGAGGTAAAATCCCTCAGGAACAGACAAGAGGAAGAGATGGAGGATATGTAGGTCTCAGTATAGAAGTGGAGGAAGGAGGAGGTAAAATCCCTCAGGAGCAGACAAGGGGAAGAGATGGAGGATATGTAGGTCTCAGTATAGAAGTGGAGGAAGGAGGAGGTAAAATCCCTTAGGAACAGACAAGAGGAAGAGATGGAGGATATGTAGGTCTCAGTATAGAAGTGGAGGAAGAAGGAGGTAAAATCCCTTAGGAACAGACAAGAGGAAGAATTGGAGAATAAGTAAGTCTAAGTATAGAAGTGGAGGAAGAAGGAGGTGAAATCCCTCAGGAACAGACAAGATGAAGGGATGGAGGATATGTAGGTCTCAGTATAGAAGTGGAGGAAGGAGGAGGTAAAATCCCTCAGGAACAGACAAGGGGAAGAGATGGAGGATATGTAGGTCTCAGTATAGAAGTGGAGGAATGAGGAGGTAAAATCCCTCAGGAACAGACAAGAGGAAGAGATGGAGGATATGTAGGTCTCAGTATAGAAGTGGAGGAAGGAGGAGGTAAAATCCATCAGGAACAGACAAGAGGAGGAGATGGAGGATATGTAGGTCTCAGTATAGAATTGGAGGAAGGAGGAGGTAAAATCCCTGAGGAACAGATGGAGGATATGTAGGTCTCAGTATAGAAGTGGAGGAAGGAGGAGGTAAAATCCCTCAGGAACAGACAAAAGGAAGAGATGGAGGATATGTAGGTCTCAGTATAGAAGTGGAGGAAGGAGGAGGTAAAATCCCTCAGGAACAGACAAGAGGAAGAGATGGAGGATATGTAGGTCTCAGTATAGAAGTGGAGGAAGGAGGAGGTAAAATCCATCAGGAACAGACAAGAGGAGGAGATGGAGGAGATGGAGGATATGTAGGTCTCAGTATAGAATTGGAGGAAGGAGGAGGTAAAATCCCTCAGGAACAGATGGAGGATATGTAGGTCTCAGTATAGAAGTGGAGGAAGGAGGAGGTAAAATCCCTCAGGAACAGACAAAAGGAAGAGATGGAGGATATGTAGGTCTCAGTATAGAAGTGGAGGAAGGAGGAGGTAGAATCCCTCAGGAACAGACAAGAGGAAGAGATGGAGGATATGTAGGTCTCAGTATAGAAGTGGAGGAAGGAGGAGGTAAAATCCCTCAGGAACAGACAAGAGGAAGAGATGGAGGATATGTAGGTCTCAGTATAGAAGTGGAGGAAGGAGGAGGTAAAATCCCTCAGGAACAGACAAGAGGAAGAGTTGGAGGATATGTAGGTCTCAGTATAGAAGTGGAGGAAGAAGGAGGTAAAATCCCTCAGGAACAGACAAGGGGAAGAGATGGAGGATATGTAGGTCTCAGTATAGAAGTGGAGAAAGGAGGAGGTAAAATCCCTCAGGAGCAGACAAGAGGAAGAGTTGGAGGATATGTAGGTCTCAGTATAGAAGTGGAGGAAGGAGGAGGTAAAATCCCTCAGGAACAGACAAGAGGAAGAGATGGAGGATATGTAGGTCTCAGTATAGAAGTGGAGGAAGGAGGAGGTAAAATCCCTCAGGAACAGACAAGAGGAAGAGTTGGAGAATAAGTAAGTCTCAGTATAGAAGTGGAGGAATGAGGAGGTAAAATCCCTCAGGAACAGACAAGAGGAAGAGTTGGAGGATATGTAGGTCTCAGTATAGAAGTGGAGGAAGAAGGAGGTAAAATCCCTCAGGAACAGACAAGAGGAAGAGATGGAGGATGTGTAGGTCTCAGTATAGAAGTGGAGGAAGAAGGAGGTAAAATCCCTCAGGAACAGGCAAGAGGAAGAGATGGAGGATATGTAGGTCTCAGTATAGAAGTGGAGGAAGGAGGAGGTAAAATCCCTCAGGAACAGACAAGAGGAAGAGTTGGAGGATATGTAGGTCTCAGTATAGAAGTGGAGGAAGAAGGAGGTAAAATCCCTCAGGAACAGACAAGGGGAAGAGATGGAGGATATGTAGGTCTCAGTATAGAAGTGGAGGAAGGAGGAGGTAAAATCCCTCAGGAACAGACAAGAGGAAGAGTTGGAGAATAAGTAAGTCTCAGTATAGAAGTGGAGGAAGGAGGAGGTAGAATCCCTCAGGAACAGACAAGATGAAGAGATGGAGGATATGTAGGTCTTAGTGTAGAGGGGGGGGGAGATAACATCCCTCAGACCAGAAGAAATGGAGGTTTTGTACTTTTCAATGTAAAGAGGAGAGGGGAAAGACCAGAACAGGTGGAGCAAGGTTGTCTCTCTGAAAAAGTGGAATAAGATAGGAGAATTTACAGCTAGCACATTCCGTAGTACCATAATTACAACCTGGAAAGTTTTCTGCTGTTTTTCTAGCTTTATCAAGACTGATTCGCATATAGTAAGGTGGTTAGTATTTAGTCTAGGAGGAAACAGAGGGACTAGGACAATCCATTGACTTTGACATGTACACTGGTAGAACCTGAATGTGGCAGAGTTTAGAACAGTGGTATGTTTAGCTTACTCTGCCACTCTGGCTTCCATATCAGAATTACACAGTACAGTAAAGCATTAGAATGAATGATATGGATATATTCTGTTATTCCATTTATTACTCTGGAAGTGTAGAGGGAATGGAACATGATGACTGCTGTTTGACCCTGTAATAAGGCCTGTAGGTACAGGGACAGGGAGAGCCTGGTAGTCAGCATGCGAAGTCTGAATGACAGAAATTTTGGATGATGATGTCCTGGGGAGGAGGGCATATAATGTTTAGCCATCATATGGCCATCTGTTCGTTCTTTCCACTTTCAGGAATTTGGTTTGGACTTTTTTGCCCTTTAGGGCATCAGTGTTTCTCATACACATATTGCTTTATTATGTATCAATATTAACTCTACTTTATAGGTTGTAACATCAGGGAAATCTCAGTAGTCAGTTTACATAAAGAATTTAATTCCGTACAGAATATATTCTTCAAAATAGCTTTTTCACGCCGATTCCAAAGAGAGATAACTCTGGTCTGTATCTATAGTATCACCGTAATAAGAAACTGTTATAGGACATGTTACCTAATGATTGTATCATTGTGGGTATAATAAACAGATAACAAGGTAAACCCTGGTTCACTTTCCCTCTTCACACCGGATAAGCATGAAAAGATAGAATCATCAAAGGAGAATATGCTTGAAAGCTATCAATGAACTTTAAATACATACACGTAGAGTTTGGTATTGGATTGTCATTAAAATCCGCTTTATAAATCCCCCCTATCTAGTAGACTGTCAGGCAAGTATGCCCGTATTACGTGATTCAGGAGGCATGTCTATAAGTAAATCTTTCGCGCAGTATTGTGAAAAGAAACGACAAATAATTGGCATAATATTTGCTTGAATGAACTGAATTATGGCGAGTTGTTTGTCGACACGACGATTTCATATCGGACGAACAAGGTTTTAATGAGTTTAACCAACAGAATGTATGTTGTTATACTGTAGTACTGAGTACAAAAATGTATGAATGAAATAAATCAAATCTTTAAAATGTGAAAATGGAAAGTGGTAATATAAATGTCGGTGTTTTTCCCTCCCTCGTAACAGGGACGTATATATCTAAATAGATATATACGTCCCTGCTCGTAATAAGTTCTGCATAGGTGCGCCTTGTTTTTGATCCCATCACATCTCGAAGATCAACTGAGGCGAACAAATATCAAATAATTCAGAGATACTATTAAATTACGATACACTTCGTGCGACTTTGCTGCAAGGCAAGATACTCGTTTTAGAAAGATTTGAGTATATTGCGGGGAAAAAAACCCCAGTCCGAAATGCATCTCATGATTTGTATGGAGTGTAAGTGATGATATTCTCAACTTAGGTGCATGTGTACTAACAATGTATTTCAAAGGAACTATAGGCTGAATCAATAAAAGGCGTTACGAAGGCTGCAGACTTATTGCTGTCATTGATAAATGTACGGGATTCCAGCTACGTAGCAGAATTTGGACATTTGTAGAGTCACATCACTTGAATCAAGAATTCAGTCACCTAAAATGCAAACTACATGTTGCACCTAAAATGCAAACTACATGTCTCAGGCATAGTCGCTAAACCTTTAATCGAACACAGTTCACTCGTCTCTTGAGTCGAACACTGCATGAACGATTGCACCACCCTGCTCGTCTCCTGTGATTATTGACAACAACCTTCAGATTTAGCAATATTCCTAACTGTAACTACATTAGCATCTGCTCCGATCCGACAGTAATTGGTTATAGGTACAGGGTATAAGGCTGATTTACCTCCCCTGCAGAACTCCGGCAAGTGAGTCACCACGTGAATTGTATTTCGACTCTTACTCAATGTGCAGCCGCTGGAGTCTTGAATGCAGAAAATCTTTTGTTCTTTTAATGATCTTTTAAAGACTCTTTCCTTATTTTAAATGTAAGTTTCAACAGAAGTAATGTGCCTTTGTGCCTAATTACCAACATGTAGTAAGAATATGTTACCAGATAGCAAGAGAGTAAGGCTTCCTTTATATTTTAATGATACACTTCGTGGTTCTCTTGAATATTCTAGATTCCTGTGTGTCAAACTGCCAGTCTACATTTATATCGAAACAATTTCTCTTTTGGTTGATTAGCGCCTCTTTGTTTTGTTGACCCCCATGCACCGCTTTCAGATTCGATGAATCTTACCTTCTTGCAATACTACGATCTTGGTACCGCCGTCTGCATGCAGCTGTCAGACGCTCTTGGCGAAGCGTCCAAATGTGTATTGAGCCAGTGTGCACTTAATTAATTCAATAGATGAGGAGAAAACGAGCGTAGCATATCCATTGATACGGTCGGATGACTGATATAGGTAATATTATCTGGTATGATATTGATTCCTTCGCGCGGTAACACAAAGTGAACGGAATTCACGATCACCAAGTGCACCATTGGACATCTCGTATATAACTGAGAAGTGCATTCTATATTCATGCAAAATTGAACTTATTAAATTTGATTTCGCTGGTCGAGGATGGGATTTCAAAGTTCCAGGGAAATGACTGTCATCTGGATATATGGATTGTTATCCCCGATGCGATGCGATTCGAAGTCTCGTGTTGCATGATTTATGAAGTGTCACGCGACAAACCGTGCGGTCTGTGGATATTAATGGGTATAAGTCAATTTCAGTTTGGACTACATTGATGATAACTCTTGTGATCCAGCATTTTGCTGGTCACCACATGCCATTTCCTGGACTTTGATTTTTAAGGAGAAATTTAAGGATTCTATTGGGAGGAATTGTACCCATTTTATTATCTGAATATATAAATGCTTTCATGATTGGAAGCCAGGTGCTTGGAGCAAGAATTTTCGTCGACGTGTTTGACTTGGCGCTTTGTGATTTTAGACCATTTATCTTTTTACTACATTAAGGGCTTTATTCACGAGCTGTCGGCCGGTCCCTCTTCATTCCAGCCCATGGTTGGGTCCAATCAGTGTCCTGTGTGTATTGGGGTCTTCTATTGATGTATCTTATCACACAGATCCAGATACGAATTTTTAAAAAGGGAGCCCATTCACACGGACCTTCTTGACTGATAATCGCACATAAGCCTACCGAAGGCAAACACTGACATTTGGCAGCAGGACAATTCAAAACGAACATGTATATATATGATCTTCAGGGAATCCTTGCTGACTCGACACTCCCGTGATGTGATCTTCGCGAGGACTTGTGGGCGTTGACACTTCTGATTTCAAATGTCTTTTTCTTGCGTAAATTGATCTAATCAAATATATATATACATAGGTGGAAATGATCATGTTTAATATTATCGATCCAAGATCGTATTCTTAAATGGCATTGACAGGGTTGTAATTGGCGTGTTTGTAGGAGTTAATTTTCCCTCTGTATGGTAACAGGTTTTCAATAGATGTTTTGCTCTCGAAAATAAATAGAAGTTTAAAATGGTATTGAAGGTATAAAACGAACGTGAAATATATCTAATCGAAAGTGAATCTCGAAAAGAATAAAAAAAAATTCGGCGATAGAGGAGCGATCTTCCTTGATGATGGATATAGATTCAATCGTGTGATAGTGCAGGAGTTTTGTTGTGTTCGCCGAATGCCTCAAGATCGGAGGAATGCTTCGTAGGGATGTAAAACGTTATGTAAATGCTAGACAAGTTGAATACTTAAATCACAGCATTTAAATCTTACTTACAGCCTGGATTACTTCGGATTGGACCCTGTTATAAATCATCTCATCGAGTATTCAGATCTATAGGCATATATGTACGTGTTGCATCTATATGACACGGGTACACCCGTGGTGACACACAGTGACAAGAACGACAACAAGGGGAGATCACTGTGGTTTTACCTTCATCATGTGCTCCCAGCATGAAGGCAAAACAGAGGTAGCCAGAAACTGAAACGTCAATATTGAACTAAGTTAAATGGTGTTGATATACGATATTAGAAAGTCAAAATACTCCAGAATTTGTGAAGTGGATTTCTTTGTATGGAAGTTGTGATATGGCAAGAGACATATGAAGTAGAGCTGGTGTAAAGTTCTATGGATGGGAAAACAGACACCAGGAAAATGATGCCGGACTTGGGACATCAGAATGGCAAGAAGCGCCCCTTCTCTGCCATTCTGGGCGCTATGAAAGGTGGGTTTATCGTGTACATGGAGCAAATGGCAGGCACTAAGAGAGGGGGGGGGGGTTGTTGTGAATAGATGAGGTGAGAATCTTGGAGATTGTAGGCAACGTAGGAGTGTTGTTATGCTGTAAGGTCTTACTATGGATGATAGGAGATTGGTCAAGGTTGTGTTTGTGTAAAGAGGGGGTGGGGACATAGCGAATCCTCTCCTTGGGTGGAAATTTCTTTCAGATATGAGAGAAAGGTGTTTGCATAATATTGTCGAAATAACTGTGCAATATTTTTGTAAGCAGGAAGACACTTCCATATGAATTGTTAATTTGATCTTACATAAAATTTTACATTAATTCATTAAGTGGAGTTCATAAAGTACTTTAAATAATCATCATGAATAATTAAGGGGAACACGAAACAGGTTGATGGCTGTCCTGGGTATCGTACTGATGGGGGTGGGGGGACCCGGCAAGTCTGTTAATCAGGAGGTCCAGACAGCCCCTTAAATATCAGTAATATTTCACGTCATTTGCTTACTTTTGTCAATATTGATGCAGAGCACATATCTGTTTTATTGAAGGTGGAGAGATAGCGGCGGATCCAGAATTTTCGGAAAGGGAAAGGGGGGGGGGCACATGTGCTTTAGTCAAACTACTCATCCATTGGGTGCCAAATCTGGGGTTTTTACTTGTGAATATGCGGCGAAAAGGGGGTCGGTCGTCCGGGCGCCCTATCTAAATCCGCCACTGAGAGAAGGAGGGACTATGTTAATGGAAAACCGCCTCTTCAAAACGTTCATGATAAATTTAAACTGTAAATGAAGAAGGGGGACGACGATACCGTGCTCGATTCAAATTACAAACCGAACTGGAAATAATGGTCTCCTAGTAGATCAAACGAGTATCACCATGATGGAAGTAATAATTTTTTTTACAATCAAGTGAATTTTATGTCCCATTTAAACAAAATGTTATGCAGTCCAATGACAAAAAGGTATTTGGCAAGTTTTCCTGATCTTCAGTCTAGCCAAGTATTGACAAACGCTGAGTAATTTTGATAGATGGCTGTTGGAAATTTTAATTTCGTTGAACATTTAAATCTCATGGCAGATCAATACCAGTTGAGAATTTAAGTTATTTACCCATGGAAGACGATGAAATATGACATGCAAACTAAACATCTATCACGAGCGACTTGCAGCATTAAATATTACAAGGCAGTGCGAGCGACGCGCACGTCATTGGCTACTATATGGTTACCAATAGCAGATATATGTGAAAAATATATTTTATTACATTTTAAACTTGAGAATTTTAGCTGAGCAGAAAGGTGAAGAAAGCAAATCAAGTGGCGTATGAGGGGTGGGGGCAAAACTATATTATCATAATTATCATTTATTTTTGGTTGTCGGAGCGGAGTTTTAGATTTTTTGTTACATTGTATTTAAAAGTCCCACCCTCTTTTTCTTCTTTGGTAAAAAGAAGACTTACCCCGCTTCCTCCACCTCTAATCGTACGTATATACATTGCATGAGATTTAGATAAGATGTTGTAGAAGTCGATCACTTCCTAGATTATGTTAGATGGATAAAAAAGTTTTCAAACTTGAGCCATAATTTCTACAGGCCTGCATAGTCCCCGTTTAAATATTGCTAAATTGTTTGTTTGATTATTGTTTTACGTCACTCCACGAATATTTCACGTATATGGTGACGGCATCTGCCTGATGCATTGCATACAAATTTGGACCTTTGCAACGGACCCACCCGAAGCAGTGAGGGATCTTTTACGTGCCACGCCTACCGTGACACGGGACCTCGGTTTTTACTGTCTCATCCGAAAGACAGAACACCGGTGTGCCCCGGGCGGGAGTCGAACCCGCGACCTCTCGATCACGAGCCGAGCACCTTATCCACTAGGCCACACCGGCTTTAAATATTGCTAAAGATATACCACAGTCAAGGACACTGTCATTTTTTTATTGTCGTGGTTGTAATTGCCAATTGTCATTGTTTAGTATTTTCTGCATAATCCATTGACACATACTCCCGGGGATTATTTGTTCCGATATGATAGTTCTCTTCTATTGAAAATCAGTCGTCGAGTGAGAGGGAAAGTCACGTGGTATTGATTGGACAGTTATAGTGTATCACTTTTATGACAACCAATGTAGTCTACAAGGTCTAGAAAGGCCAGTTCTGTCTTTGTAGTAGTCGTCATATTGTTGAAAGTCTTGGTTGGAAAGGGGGGGGTTGTTTATAGGATACTGGGAACATGTACGTAGCAAAATATTTAACTATTTTAAAACGTGTTTCTGTTAAAAGATTTGATGCTCTATGTATATTTCCAATTACAGAGCTTCATAAACAGCACAGAGACAAGCTTGAAGACATCACTAATCGGTTTGAGGGCATCAAGGTTGGACTTTCTGTAAGTATACCCAGACCTCATAGTGATTGGTGTCATTTTCCATTCTCAATATACCTTTTCCCTATTGGATTATATTTCACTCCATGCCGTACATACTATAATTTGGCTTAAAAATTTGCGTCATTTTACTGTGACGTCACTGTGCTAGCATAAACGTCACAATGAAAATCCCGGTAAAAGGTAGCATGCGTGGCATAAGGCCTTTTATATCATGTTTAACTGGAGAAACATGTATTAAGAATTCAAATACTCGTTACTACATTATTAACAGTCACAGTGACAATGGTGTTGTTCTAATTATCCCACATTATTAATATTTACAGAAAACAATGCAGTATAGTGGGAGTATACTCTGTCAGATTTAGAATAGGAAATAATGAAAATTTCTATAAATATAGATCATTGTCCTACATGAATTGTAGTATTTGGAAATTATATTTCCAAAACTTTAACAAGTTTATAAATGTGGAGCAATCATGATTAACAAACATACATGAATCAAACTCATGCATCTTATACAAATATGCAATAATAAATGATATAATAAATATACACCTGATATTATCATGGATGTACCGGTACTATATAGATGTAGATATATACGTCTCTGATATGATCAGTCAATAAAGACAGTTTCATGTTGATTATTTTCTCAGGAGAAAGTTGACACTCTTCGTAGCGAGTGCGATGATTTACGCCAAAGAGCCAGGATCAGCGAAGAAGCATTGCTTCGTGACTCTGATGTCAAAGTACAGGTATGATTTCCAACGACGCTACATGCATAAAGTATTGCTATATCTATTGCGATTGGTTCATCATCTGACTCTCTGTTTTGTAATTATACCTCACCTTAAAACTGATTAATGAATCAGCAGTTATGGTTTTGGATTCCTACAATACCCAAGACAAGTAGGCATATTCCGTCTGCGAATTGTATATATTTTTCGTGTCGTTTATTTTCTGTCCTGTCAACGAACATATTAACATTTACTAGTTAAGCGGAGTTTAATTTCATTGTAACGAAGATACCTATTATGTATATATGCGTAAGACGTTATTTTTAATCTATTTCATGTAAAGCTGCACCTCTTAAAAAAAAGGTGATTGGTTGAGATATTGGGTAGAGTTTTTTAATGTCAAATCACCCTTCCACAAAACGCAATTTTTCATTGTGATGACGTCATCTGAGGTCCGACAAAACTCCAACAAACAACGCATTTGTTTATGACGTCATAAATAGAACAATTGGAAATCGTCTGAATGTCTCGTTCTTTTATGAATTGATGTGAATATGACAATTAAAAGTGTTACATGTTTGAATCGTGAAGTGTTTATATCTGTATTTGATACAATAACGACAATATTCACTAGGCCATATTGTATGTGGTATTGTCTTGGATAAAAATGTTGGTATTTGACACCATCGTAGACAGTATTCTTCACGGAGGACAAAGTTTGAATAGAGTATTAACTGTTAACCTGTGAACCTGATTTTATTATGATGTAAAGATTTTACAGCGACATCTAGTTTGATTTTTGACATGCATCAGAATGCATATTTAAGGCATTTAAAAGGGGGATGTAAGTCTAATTTGGCATATTGTGTCTAGTATGTCTGGTGGCAGTCAATTTTAAAAATGATTTCAGTTTTTTCTTTTACAATATTTATTTCAAAATGTGTTGGATTTTGTAAAAGATGTTAAGAAAACAGCAAAGGTTTAATGATAACCCCCTTTGTCAGTTTTTTTCTTCATAATTTTAGTTTTTTCTTCAGTTTCTCAAAATCTTGACAGTACTTAAAGCACAAGTCAGTATTAAGATATCAAAAGCCTCAAATCAAGAAGCAGTCTGTGACTAAGTATAACCTGGAATATACAGTATCATACTACTTAACTCTTCTCCTTTTATATGTACATTTGTATTATAGATGGCGCTTTCTCCGTATATGCACTTACCCAAGGAGATTGACAGTCTGAAGCTCGTTATAGAAATGAGAAATGAAGATATTCAGAAGCTCCGGAACCGAAATATGGAACTGGAAAAGCAGGTCATTATCCATGTGTAAAGCATGTCAAAATTAAATATAGTTCCACAAAGCTGTTCAATTAATACAAACTCTATATTGGATATAGAGTGTTTGTGTTCTTTTACTTTTAATGTACGAGACTTTCCTTTGGAGGACTGCTTAGAATCTTTGTTAAAATTAATGTTTCTCAAATTGTTCATCAAACAATCTTGAAAAAGCTGTATAATGTTACAAATTTATACTGAGAGAGGAACACAAGAGTTATCTTTCCTGACGAAAAAATTGTTTGCCTTGAAATGTTTGTTGCAAACTATTCTTTTGATGTAACAGTTCTTGAGATATTTATTCAGTAAATTTGTTATACCATGTGTATATTTTCAAATGAACTGATTCTTCAAAATATAAAAAAAAAACATATTAAAACAAAATATGTAAATTTTTTCATTAAGAATGTATTGTATAATTTGTGTATTTTACTGCATAAATATTGTACTGTGTTGAACTTGATTGTGTTGAGTACATGTATTTGATTTTCCCTGAATTCTGTTGAAGGTAATGAGGTGTTTATTCTTTTCTGTAGGCTGAGGAACTACTTCAAGCAAAAGAGAAAATTATTTCTCAGAAACAAAAGATAGAGAATCTGGAGGCCATTATCAGCATGAAGACTGACCATGAAAAGTAAGACACTTTGTTGAAATTACTTACATGTACCTCTGAATGGAGTAAATTTACATCTGGTGTAAATAGTATTATCATTTTATGTTTTTGAAACATGTTTCATTCTTCCCAAGATTGTGATGATTCTGGATGTGCTGTGTTTGGTCTTTTTGTCTGTCCAGTTTTAAAATGGTTGTGGTTTCACAGACATATCTTGAATTATTTCTCTTTTTTGTATCACATAATATGTAACAGAAAGTCTTCAAAAGCTAAGTGCAGTCTGTCTCTGGTTCAAATTGCAGGCTTGAAACTTTTAATTGAGCTCATATATGTTAATAAAAGAGTGCAATAGGCACATGTGTGCACATATTTCCAGCCTGTGTGTACATATTCACAGCTTACGTGTACATGTTTCCAGCCTGAGTGGACATATTTCCAGCCTGTTTGAATAGGACATTGACACTCAGGTGAGGATTAAGTCATTGGTGAAGGACAGTGGTCCTGCACCTTGTCGAGGACTAAGTCTTTGGTAGAGGACAATGGTCCTGCATCTTGTTGAGGACTAAGTTTTTGGTAGGGGACAGTGGTCATGCACCTTGATTAGGACTGTCTTTGGTTGAGGACAGTGGTCCTGCACCTTGTTGAGAACTAAGTCTTTGGTAGGGGACAGTGGTCCTGCATCTTGATGAGGACTAAGTCTTTGGTTGAGGACAATGGTCCTGCACCTTGTTGAGAACTAAGTCTTTGGTTGTGGACAATGGTCCTGCACCTTGTTGAGGAATTGCATGATTAAGATCTCTTTATGGGTAGCAAGAATCCTTTTACTTTGGGATAAAGTTCACATAGTTGTTACTGCCTTTCAGTAATGAGGACAACCCCTTCTTCAAATTTCATGAACCTTAATGTATTCACAAAACTCTACATCAAAGTCATGATCCAGAAAACCCTTACAATGTGGACTTCTGTTCTACCATAGCCTATATATAAGTTAGGTGCCAGGCTCGTGACAGTGGTCTCAGGTTTGAGTCCCACCAGTGGCTTATCTGTGTCCTGTCTTGATGAGGCATTTCATCGGACAAATGCTGTCACCATATACATGCAGTGATTTTAATGTGACATAAAACAAGAATCACATAAACCTTACGTATGGGTGAAATATTTCTAAAATTGCCTTGAGATTTCAATAGCAAGTAAAGAATACATACATATATCATACATATATATGTGTGTATGTATATATATACATGTATGTGTGTGTGTGTGTGTGTGTGTGTGTGTGTGTGTGTGTGTGTGTGTCAAATACTCAATGTCCACAAATTGGATGAAAATTTGTGGACACCAAGTGTCTCTTGTTTCTTATTTAATTCCTGCTTACCTTTGGATGACTTCTTATCACAGAAGTCTTTATAGGAGACAATGTTATAAATTATTGTATGTTACATTATATCTTATATTATGTTATATTAAGCCAGCGTGGCCTAGTGGTATCGCGCTCACCTCCTGACCAGGAGGCCAGGGTTCGAGTTCCGCTCTGGTCATGCCGGTGTCCTGTCTTTCGGATGAGACAGTAAAAACCGTGGCCCCCTGTTGTGGTGTGCATGGCACATTAAAGATCTCTCACTACTTCGGGTGGGTCCGTTGCAAAGGTCAAAATTTGTATGCCCCCTCATGATCATCAGGCAGATGTCGTCACTATATATGTGAAATATTCTTGGTGTGACGTTAAACAAAAATCAATCAATCAATCAATATTATGTTACATTATATTTTACATCATATGATTTGTTATATCTATTATATGTTATATTATGTTTACTTATATTATATCATATGTATTATATTATATATATGTTATATTATAATGTGTTATATTAACTTTACTTGTATTCCTTATAGGCAACTTCATGACAAATGCCAAATGCTGATGAAGAAGTACGATAAGGAATCTAAAGCTAACAAAAGGCTGTCCATGGACTTCGAGGAATTAGTGTGGAAGGTAAACAAAGCAGATCCAGGTTCATTGGAGAACCTGTCCAAGATCGGCGGATCACCATGTACCAGTGAGAATGCATCTCCGGTGGTGATGCGCCGAAAGTTACGATCGCCTGCGTTAAGCGACGTGGAGAAATCTCCGGGAAAAAGTGCAGTGTATAGACGCTCCACCTCCTCCAGTGACAGCCCAGCTGATAAAAAAATGAAAAGGAGATCAGCGAACTTCTTGTATGAGAAAGAAAGAACATCGCCTACAAGTCCTTTGAGTAGAAAACACACAAGTTCTGAGTCTTCCTCCCCTCCTAGAAGTGGACTTCACCCGCATATGGAATCTCCCTCTCGTAGAGGTCAAAGGATGGCTCAGTCCTTGAATTTAGATCACACTGAACAAAGTGAATGTGAGCGAATGGTGCAGTCCTGTAATGACGCAGACGTTTTCGAGGCTCCTCAGGGTTTACCCAATCCCCCTACACCCGAGGAGGTAAAGTCTTCTCTAGAAGCAGCTATAATAAAATCTCAGGGAGAAAATATCGCAACAAAGTGTGGAAAAACGTCAGTGATCAACCCTAATGATGTAACTGTAGAGTTTTCTTTGCCGCTGAATTCAGGTGGTATTGACTTGGAAGAATTTGAAGGTGAGGGTTTGCATCTGGACACTAGTGGTGATACACGCGAGGAGACTTCCGATTTGTCTCACTCGACGGAGTCTAACTGTCAGTCGGATGTGACGTCGGGAACTGGCAGTATGATATGGGACTACGAGAAAATGGACTCGATCAAGTCAATGGATTCTAGTCATTCGAGTCAAGTGAGTGACACCATTTTGGACGGAAACTCGACACTCACCGAGTCACAGAAAGGGGACAGTAACTCGACGTTGTGCGAGTCACTACATAGTGACAGCAATGCAGATTTGACACAAGATGAAGGGGTACTCACAGCTTCTCTCGAAACAGGACAACAGGATGTAAGGGGGAGTAACTCCTCCAGTGTAGTGTCCCTTTCACCGAAACGTAAACCATGTAAAGAATCCACTGTCTGACATTAACATTCATTCATACAACAACAAGTGTTCTACTTTACAGACAGTTTTTCATCATGCAGATCTTTCAATAAGACATTCATGCTTCATTTCTCTAAGATTTGAATTCTTCAAAACAGCAAAAATAATATTATCTTCAATAGGAATTTTGTATAATTTTCTCCAAAAGAATGGTGTTCATTAGGAAATCAGAGATGTTTGTGTAAAGTTTATTTCTGAATGCAGTCTGATTTCACCAATATGAACATATTTTGTGTATATACTCGTTTTTCTTATGCCTTTAGTGGTGATAAGTTGATGTCGAAGCACAGAGAGAAATATATAATTATCAGTCTCTCTTTTCATTTGCGGTATCATGGGTTACAGAATATAGTACGTTATTTATTTAAACCATAGTAATATAATATGAATCCCCAATATCGTAGGCCAAAAAGAGGCAGAATGTACATGTAGTTATAACATTTAACAATACGTTTGTTTTATTTGTTGCAACAAACTATATAAGAATTATATTATGTTAATAGATGTAGAAGTTTGTGGGCTTTCAGCACATAAGTTTGGCCATAGTCATACCTCTGTACTCTAGTACTAGTGAAACTAGGTTAATGGTCAGTTGAATGATTTAAACTTTTAATGGAGGAATATGAAAACATATTTTGCTCAGATGTTCATGCAAATATTTGAGAACTGGCATGTATATGTTGGATGTGTGTAGATCAACTTGGCCTACGATCCTCATGAAATACTCATAATCATGATAGTAAATCTGTGATACGATATGTAGCCCTACCATACGATAATACATATGACAAAACCCTGCCTTTATACGATACCATAGATCCATACAATTCATCCATATGATCCTTTTATTGTTATAATAACATATTCTGTTATAAATAAACTCTGTTGCTTATCAGTAAATGATTTTCTCATTGTGATTCATATTGACTCGTTAATCATGGTCAACGGTTGTGTTTTACACGACATAAAATTATCAAGTTTTGTATTCATAATCCGTTTGGTTGGGGGTCATGAATTCAATGTAATACTTTGCAATATGTCATATCAAACTTCATACTTTTTTATTGTGGACAAATTGAAACATTTTTGCATTTTTTTTTAAATTAATGGTTTTGTATTTAATTGATACCGTGCAGAGTTTTTCATATATGTACAAGGGCATTAAATAAGATATAAGAATTTGTGGCAGGTTCTGTTTCAGCTATTGTAAAATAACTGCTGTAAAGATTGAACAGTGAAAATACCCACTAGTTCAACATTTATTATTTTGAACATCCCTTTATGCTATGATATTTGATACCAGACCAGAATATAGAAGTTGAACAGGATCTTGGTTGGCGACCTTGACAGAGCTCGTATAACAATAGTAGCTTCAATGAAATCCATATTTTCTTTGATCTCAGTTTGTACATAGCGATGATTTTCATGTTATTGTTTCATATCATTTAATATTGTTAGAAATGCTTATGTGGTCACATGCGTTTACTTCAAGTACATTTTCTACTGGTGCATTATGTAATACTTTCTCTGTATACAGATTTATTTAAAAGAGCCATCGTTGCAACATTTACACATGTATTTATATATAATTCAAGTCTTGACCCGTTTCTTTGTTTAATGTGGGGAGGTGTAGATATCAGCGAGTCATCAACACTTTTACCCATACTACTGCTATTCTCTAACTGGTATCAAGGAAGACAACTCTTCTTCACAAGTGCTATAACCATATTCTATCTTGTATATACTTGATGGTTCTCGAGTTTCGATCTTTGATTTATTTCAGTGTTGTGAGTGAACATATCCTGTGTTGTGAATAGACATATTAAATATTGATGTATTCTTGAATATCAAAATTTTCCGCCTATTAGAATAAATAGGATGTTAAATTATTTACATTCTGTATGAGAAGTTCGTGTTTCACACTTCTATTTATCAATAATAATTTTGATAATTATACATTGAATTGTATTTTGAGATCAGTTTCTAGGTTCATTACACGTAGTAATTAGTATTCATAAATTCTGATAGCATCGTTGTTATTGAGTCTTCTCATAAACAGTGTTATTTTCTTCTAGAGATGGTGTCTGACGTGAAAACCATTGTGACATCATACCATCTCTATGAAAGCGTCAATATTGTCATTTCATTTCCCGTAATTTTACATCGGTTTCCATAAAACTTCTTTACGTCATAATGGGTTAACGTCAGATATCTGCCCAAATGGGAAATAACTCTGTAAAATGAAAGGACCCTGTTCATCATTAATTTACATAACATTGGCTGTTATCATTCCAATGGAACGTAGAGATGTTGTGTGTGTATTATGTCATAGATGCTGATCAGTGTGTTCAGACCATTAGATTTCTCACTTATTTAAACTGATTGTCATTTGTATACAATGAAGTAAAGCTTCTGTTATAAAATTAACCAGACTTTGTATTTGTTCAAAACATTTATCAGAGACAGTGTAGATCAGTTACTAAAGTGCTGGGCTTCTGACCGAAAGGTCTCGTGTTCGAGTCCTGCTGGTGACTCGTCATTGTCCTGTTTTTGGGACATGGTAGTAAAAACCAAGGTCATGTGTCAAAAAATTCCTTACTGCTTCATTTGGTTTAAATTTCTGTGCAATGCATTAAGACAGATGCTGTGATAAGCTTGGTGGGAGTTAACAATCAAAGGCTTTCGACAGTTGTAATCTAGTAAATAATATTCTCATAGATCAAGATTCACCCTCTCTCAAGATCATATCCTTATAAATCTGGAATCCCCATCTTTGTTGATTTAAGGTCACTATCTTCCATGTAGTTCTAGGATCTCGTCCTTTAGAAAGAATCACCATCCTGGTAGATCTTGGATATAGATCTAGGATCACCATCCTGGTAGATCTTGGATATAGATCTAGGATCACCATCTCCATAGATCCTCGGCTCTCGCCATTTATCAAGTCATTAGTTTGAAACTGCAGCCATGTCTTTCTAGTCATGTTTTAAAGACTAGCATGGACGAGTGATTAGACAACTCAGTTCGCTGTCAGTAGTTTTAGGTTCGAATCTGATCGAATCCATGATACAGACGAGTGTATGGTCTGGGAAGGAAGCCTGAAGTCTGTATCAAAAAGGATAACTCTCGGATCCTAGCTATCTATAGCGAGATCGCGCGATCAATATTAACCATGTATAAGATGGTTGGCTGGTTGATGGGGGGTTTTACGTCACTTTCTACAGGTTTTCAGTCGTATGGAACCAACCTAAGGAATCGGGATGTAACTTACCTTTCATATATGGTGGCGCAGTCCGGGAATCGAACCCAGATCACTTGCATGGAAAGCAAAGTGCTTTACAACGGCACTTAGTCTGCCATTGAACCATATACCTTGTATTAGAAGTACCGTCCTGTCATGAAGGCTTCTTGATCGTAGTTTATAACTAGCATAAAAGGAGAAAGATTAATTCATGTATACTAGTATAGTTAATTAAAATGGTTGTCTCATCATTTTCTTTTCCTTTTTTATGTAGGATAATCTAGGAATATTTTGCCATAATTTTACAGAAGGAAATATTCATGTCATTCATAATACATTCAAGATGTTGTATACAGAATCTCCGTACTAGGATAATAATTCGAGTTAGATTTTTCTTAAAATATAAAACGATAATAAGATACTTATTTTCATACATCTACTTGTTATATAAAATCACTCCCAGATTATCTCCCTTATATGGTGGCAGTAACTGTCTGACTTCATATTTTTCTCATGTAAGGGAGCAACCATTTGATTTTTAAGGGGGGGGGGACAGGAAGACTTTCACCGGCCTGAATATATTTTTTGCCAAATTTCAGAGCCGGATTATTTTTGTATTTATTCATTGTTATGTTTTTGCCGGATTCGGGCCGGATTATTTTTTTCCCCAAAATCTGAGCCGGACTTTTTTTGTTTTTGCAAAGTCTTCCGCCCCCCCCCCCTTTCCTAAAAATCAAATGGTTGCTCCCTAATAGACCCAACCGAGCAGAGGGGCATCTCTCACGTGTCAATGTATACCGGTTCCTCGGCGTTGATACGGTATGTGCCAAGCTATTTTGACGGAATCTAGTACAAAGTTTACGTATTCATTGTTTACCAGGAACGTGAAGAAAAAAAAAAGAGAAGATTTTGAAGAACCGCTTTATAAACAACTGAAAGCTCAACAAATGTCACATGGTTTTATTTCCGGACTTTAATTAGGCAGCGATAGAAATTTCAGCGAACAGTTCCTATCTTCTTCTACCACTCTACGAAAGGTTTCTTTTTTTGTTACTTTGGAAGCCTCTGTGTACGGATCTGCAGATTTGCCATTTTCCATTCTTGAAGTCGGACTGGTCACAAGACCTAATTTGCATCATATTTTTGGGGGGGGGATAACTCTCGGGATTTATCATCGCTCTCTTTGTAGACTCCGATATTTTGAAATCTCATTTTTGCAAACTGCGGTCATATAAAATACTAAGAAGGAAAGAGTTTATCGTCGTGAGATTCCTCAATGAATTTCAAACGTTTTAAGACTCAATTAGCTCTTGTGCCCAAAATATAATTCAGCAAATTTGAATTACGGTCTATGATAAACACCGAGTTTATCCCCCAGGTCATCCTCAAGAATGTTTTGGAGATCATCTTCATTTAGATCTAAGTGTGATATCACGCCGACTTCGAGAATGGATAGATTTCATTAACAATGATTAACTACGAGTTACCTCCCGTTGTCCATCATGTTTATGTTCCAGCAGCTGTTCTTGCGTCGTATCCATACTTACTATAATTAATATTGATTTCGAGAAAGTTTTTTCATATTTACGGGTTTTTTCGAAACTTTTAAAAAAAATTTCTGTAATGTCTCCTAGCTTGACTAAAGCATCACTAGTAGTGGAGAAGTTGCCTACATATAGTGTGGTTGATATGTGAGAAAACATCAAAGATGGCAGACAACGTATTAGAAGAGAAGTATTATGCTAATACATCCTATCTATTGCCACTGGAAGGAGTCGGGATTTTGAATAGTAGCTCAGATCGTACAATGTTCAGCTGAAGACCGTAATAGTGTAGACTTTGTATGTTAAATATAGCAGATTGTCTTCTGCTCAGCAAAGTGAGCTGGTGATGGGTAAAATCAACTAAGTAGTCCAAAACTCATATGACTGAAAGGCATACGAAATCATACAAAATAACAATAATAATAGTAATAACAATAAATATAATAATAATAATAATAAAACCAAAAACAAACAAGTAAACCAGAAAGTAACAGCAAATAGAGAACAAACAAAAACAAAAATACACCTACCGAGAAGAAAGGAGGATGATCACGTTCCCAGATAGAGTAAGTATCTCCTGCTTGTTAACAACACCAAACACGAGTAAAACGCTCCTTGGTTTAAATAGTATTCATTTATTGAAAATTGCATATACAATATTATATATATATATATATATATATATATATCTGTCACAGTCTGTTTTCAGAATCCAATATTGAATAACTGTCTGTCCAAAACTAATTTCATGTACTCCCATATCTGAAATATAAATAAATTCATAATTAAAAAACAAGATACCCACACCCTGTATACATTAACAATTCTACATTTCAAACCATCAAACCATGACCAACAACTTCACTGAAAATTATTTGTGGGAAAACCGTAGTACCCATGTTAATCGATGAGAAAAAAAAAATCAAATAATAATAATAATAAAATAAAATAAAATAAAATAAAATAAAATAAAATAAAATAAAATTAAATTAAATTAAATAAAATAAAATAAAATAAAATAAAATAAAATAAAATAAAATAAAATAAAATGAAATAAAATAAAATAAATAAATAAATTTATAAATAAATAAACAAATGAATAGATATAAAGATACAATAGATATTCAGAAAAAAATATAAATAAAGAAAAAAAATAGAACAAATAAATAAAGAAATAGATAAATAGATAATAATAATAACAATAATAATAATAATAATAATAATAATAATAATAATAATAATAATAATAATAATAATAATAATAATAATAATGATAATAATAATAATAATAATAGTTTTTCAATATTTGTAATCAGTAGAGAAAATAAATATGCATATGATATACATACAAAGATATATAGATAAACATATATTGAATAAGAATTTAGGCAAACTAAATGTGAAGTTTTCGAGTAATAAATGCATGTTTGATATATTTACCCGGATCACACAGTTCTTTTACATTCTGGGTGGAAAAGAATTGAACTAATTCAAAGAGAGAGGGCCTGAAATTCTGGGGGTTTTTTTTTTCTAAAATTTTTGTTCTGATATCATTATCAAAATAAAATGAAATTCATCTTCTATATCTGAAATAAAGAGGGCATTTACGTCTCTTAATTGGAATATTCTTACATCGACCTAATTATTATTATTATTATTATTTTTATTATTATTATTATTTTTATTACTATTATTATTATTATTATTATTATTATTATTATTACCAGTATTATGAAAAGAAACCAAAAACAGTTAAAAACCCAAAATAGATAAAGATAATAGTAAATTAAATATTTTAATAATGATATCGAATTTGCACGATTAAACATCTTATTTTGTATGTCATGACCTTCAATCGCTGCGCCAATGCAAGAGTAAATCAAGTTATATATAATACCATAGCTAAACAACTTCAGAGCGGAGGGAGGGAAGGGGCTGTGAAAAGTCAATATACATGAGGGAAATGCTTTTCCCCCCAAAGTTTCAAATTTTGAATTAAACTGATTGACACCGACTAAATTCAAATGACATATTCCATAAGGAATCATTGTAAATCTGTTCCTGTTTTTAACTTTGCCTCATTCCAAGGACAACAGTCTCCAATACAGTGAAAGTTGATTTCAAAATTACAGTTAGCCGAGTTGAAAATTGGAGTGTACGCATGAATTCGATATGCTACATGTTGAGAAATAAAGGGATGGGTGATCAAATAACACTTAAAGTTTATATAACCTTCCAGAAATACACCACAAGGCGAATAAAATTGAATTAAGAGGCTCAAATGAGCCTTTATCGCTCACCTGAGCACAACTAACTTATCACAAAGAAATGAATGCTCAAAGAAATTCGCAGATACATATATTCTCTTGTGTACTGTGTTTTTGATAACTGAACAAAAAAAAAAAAAAAACCCAACTGTAAACTTTCTATTTTACTTTATTGATGTAAAATGAAAACAATTTGGCCTTTAGCGGGATTTGAACCACTTCCCTTCAGCATTCCAGAACTGGCCTATGTAACAATTAGAAAAACCCAAGAAACTTTCATGCGTAACTTTGAAAGAACCGTTTAAATAAATATTTTCTATAATACGTAGCAAATAGATGCTTTATGACTTTTGTCTGTCAATTTACTAACACATGAATGTATATATATGCCTTCAATTGGCACCAAATCGGCAATATAAAGTATCTTGTATCTGAAAAAGAACCCCAACAAACAAACAAACAAACAAATAATAAAAATAAAAAAAAAATAATAAAAGAACACCCCCCCCCACGAAAATGGGCCCCAGACTATCAAATGGACTGTGCCTTTCTGTGGTACGTTTTTGTTTCTCAAAAGCGAAAAACATTTTCTTGGAGTAGCATTTACAAAGCATTCATTTTCTGAATGCTCTTATCATTTTAAATCATTTTAAATACCATATTGTATTAACTTGGATCATGAATACAAAAGTTATAGTAAAAGCAACTTTGGTAACAAGAATGTTTTATTTTGTGTAAATCTATTCTTATTAAATGAAGCATCAGGGTCGTGGTTGGTATATATCTTAAAGAAAGCATCAACTGTATGTGTAAAATAAACAAAATATTTAAAACAAATGCAAAATTAAGAAATAAAAATTTTCAATCCGGATGAGATGCCATCAATGAATATTTACAATGTATTTAAGGAATGAATATAATTTTGTTTTCGTTGGATGGAGGTATACCACGAAAAAAAATTGCCGAAAACTGCATCATTGCGCGTAGCGCATGGTGCACAAGCATTCTGTCCTTTTTTTGTGGTATACCTCGAGCTCTATCCAACGAAAAACGAATTAGATTCATTCCTTGTCATTTAATTCCATTGAAACATGTTTTATATTGTCAGAAGTTGGTACGTTATGTCTGCACTATTTTTCAACATCTGTAAATTTCTGCCGCGGTGGTGTGAATATTGACGCCATGGTTAAGATAACGCGGGAAATTGCCTAGTCAGAGAAAAAAACTTTTGTGGATGAGATATTCTACTAATTTTTAAACCAATCAAAATATGTGTTACATATAAAATTAAATGATTGTAAAATCACGAATACTGCTTTTGCCGGACGAACTACTATATGTAATAATTATCGGCAAATCTCGACATTTGTGCACTAAGTGGCCTATTGTACATTAAATATCTTAAATAAAGGCAGTGCTATCGATCACTATATTGTTTGAAAATAATTATATTGCACGGGCATTCATTCGTCGTTACCTGACCGTGGGTTTCTGACGATGGTGGAGTTTAAACCTTTTTAAATATCAGAGATTGTTTCTGTCGTATTGTATTTCTTGTCCCTATCAGAAAGATTGAAGTCCCAAAACAAAAAATCTTCCATGCATGTAGGTGACCCAAAGACATTATTACTTGTACTAAAATAGTACAAGGAGTCCTTAAAAACTTTTGACGACATTCTGGTAACAATGAATTTAACTATATATATATGCTATCGGCAAAGTGAAAAATAATGTTCATTAGAATTACAGACCGAAACTACCAGTAAAACATGAAATGTTTGAGAAATTACTTTGGTTTGTTATGCAAAACATGTAATGTTATTTTTTAAAATATGGATTAAAGTGAGATTTTTGAAAACATTGATTCTAGTTACAGCAACTTGCATTGTATATGTTCTTGCTATGTTAAAATCCATATATGTTCGTTATTATCTATACATAATGCTCTGGTGATGAACAATATTGACATGTATTTCGATCGTATGTTGACAGAGAACTAATATAGAAAGAGAAATACTCCGATTGTGTCGTCACGTCATACATTAAGCAGAGGGGTGGGCAACCAACCAACCAACACCCCCACCCCGCCCCCTTTTTTGTCGATCATGGAACGTTTTTTTTTTCTTTTATCACGTCACGAATGAGAAAGAAATTCAGGGTATGCTCCCCTACTTTTTAAATTGCTTCCTACGGTCCAGGAAAGAATACTCAGTCTGTAAGAAAGGATACCAATGGGCATTTTCTCCATTCAATTACTTCCCTGGGCCAGTATAACTCATGATCAGTCGATGAGTTGTTCCAAGTGGCTCGTGACCGAGAGGACCAAGGTTTGAGTCCAGTTCGTGGCTCGTCGTCTTCACTTCTTTCAGAGGAAGCAGTTAAAACCGAGGTCCCGTGTCACGGTAGGCGCGTCACGTAAAAGGTCCTTCCATGCTTCAGGTGGGTCTGTTGCCATGGTAATAAATTTCTATGCAATGCATCAGGCAGATGCTGTCAACATATAAAAGAAGGATAGATTTGGTGTAGTCGTTAAGCGCTTGGCTTGCGGGCGCATACGATCCTGGTTCGATTCCCGGATTGTGCCAATATATTTCAGAGGCTGATTACCTTCTGCTTTCTGGTCGCCATATATATGGAAAATTGTTGAAATCCAGATATGAAGTGAAATAAGAAAAGAAGAAGAAAAAAAATACTCACCGTCCAGGAACGGCATATATCACTCTTTAACCATCTGCCCACATCGGTACTTTGTTTTCTTATGGTGTTGAGTTTTAATGCATTACATACACTGCATGGTCCTTCAGAATCTAAAACAAAATTCCTCTTCCATTCGAAATAGGAATTAAAAAGTGAAGAATCCCGAGAAACTTTCAAAAGGTGCTCATTCAATTCCTGAAAACTTTCAAAGTCATTTATATTAATGTACGAATTGGGAGGAACATTGAACGGACGTTGTTTGGGAGCCCAGTCTACAATAGGTACCAGATTAAATTCTAATGTTAACCAGAATTTCTCTGTGACGTAATCCTTGCAATGACTATTTTCAAGTGCTAATCTGAAGAAATATTGATTCATAGAATCAGTACTTAAACACTGAGGGGAATCGATTTCGCATTTGTGTCCATAGTCTTTTCCGAATAGGTCTATTCGGGGATTAATCTGAGATAATTTGTGTAAAATACGATACCTTTTAGAAAATGCATATCTGTTACTAACAGCAGCGAAGGCAAATTTTGTTTTTTGTTTAATATCAATGGTTGGAATGTATCTCGGAGAGTGGACGGGCAGAACGCCACCATACGGCCATACTACATCGGAGTCCAGTCTGTACGACATTGTCCAATTAAACACGTGCTCAAAAGCCCTCCAGTCACCACGTACACCGGTGGTAGGTTCATGAGAAAAAAACACCCACACTTGACGTTCGTCCCTGAATGTTGGCATCTCGTTGAGGCGAATATCACTGAAATGAAATACGAGAACTGTAGCCTTCCGAACCAAACTTCGATCTTGTGTAAATATGCACGGATTGTCACAATTAGGTGACCTTATTTTCCAAGGATTATTAAAGAACGGCGTCCATAACAAAATGATAGGTTTGCCAGATTGGGATGCCTTCATCCCCACTGCATCATAATTTCTAATGATCTCGGAATTGATTTTACCGTCGCCAAATGTTCGCAGCACTTCCGGGAAACTATCCGAAATTATAAAATATATTGCAAGGATGACTACAAATAAAAGTGTATGACGGGACACTCGTCTCAGATCCCTTGTACGCAGTAGACCCATGACAAAATTGCAAACCGCACTGTCGGTATATTTACTCCAGTTTTTTTTTAAACATTTACGCCTGAATCACGTTAGTTGTAAATCGATATGCGTGATCGAGGAGGAGTCCATGTGTTTTAAAGATCGAGCGTTCATACAAAAGTTGGACGAAATTTTGAAATACAAAACATTTAGTTCAAACTTTTCAGAAGTGTATTTAAAACTCGTTTTTTAAAATAGAAAATGTATAATATCAAATGTTAAAATTTTATTTTCCGATTCAAACGAAATTAACAAACTTGAATCTTAATTCTTATAGAACAGCAAAAAATCTTTTTAAAATTTTTAAATTCATGCAGCCCTTCTGAAGAAGATTTTTAAGAGGTATTTGATTATGTCTATGCACATGAATATTTCTTGAAAAAAATTTCCACGAACGTTATTTTAACATTCATGAGTTCTTGTATGAATATTTACTTCCCGTATTTGTATTTTCAAAGTCTGTAACCAAACAATTTTTACCACAGCTTCTGAGATATTTTCAGGTCAAAATGTGAATTGAACAACCTGGCAATAGATGACAATTCGATAGCAGTGGCCCCGTCTTATAAACAACGTTTTCAAGATGAATTACGAAAGAGCAATAATTCCAGCTAATCGGAAAAATTAACGTTCTTTATCATCACTTGACCTATCAACCAGAATTATACACACAAATATAACAATATAGTTGTTATTACCGTAATATTGTATTGTTGTATAGCTGTGTTATACATGTATGTAAGACAATACATATTTATATATCTTATACTTTAATGTCTACCTTTTCATAAAAAAATAAAAAATAAAACTCAAATAAATAAATGTATAAACAATGTGTAAACATAGACGACCTTATTTTATTCGCACTGACTTTAAATTCATCGTGTGTATGCTTAAAAAAAAACCAAAAAAAAAAAAAAAATAAATAAATAAATAAATAAAAAAAAAAAAACAACAAAACAAAAACACCCCCCCCCCAAAAAAAAAACAAAAAAACAAAAACAAAAAAAAAAAAAAAAACAAAAACAAAAAAACAAAAAAAAAAAACAAAAACAAAAACAAAAACAAAAACAAAAAAAAAAAAAAAAAAAAGGAAAAAAAAAGAAGAATTCTGCAACATGCTATTGATATGAAATTTCATTTTGTCTTAAAACTCTTACAGCATCAAACGCTACTTCTTTTTGTCGAATCTGATGTAGCTCTGTGGATGAAGTGCTCGGCTACAGACAATGAAGTTCCGGGTTCGACTCCCGCCTTGGGTACATCTGTGTCTGTCTTTCGGATATGACAGTAAAGAGTGAAAAACATGTCAGATATCAACCCAGTCATGAATGCAATATATAGCAACAATATACCCCATCTCCAATGGCGACGGTGCAAAAATATAAAGTCTCACGTTTCAGGTAGATTTTAAATCCATTATATGACTTGTTTGAACTCCGTTCTTTTTTTTATCCCGTGTACTCGCGAATCAGATGATTGAATGGATTGCAAAAGAATTTTCAACAAGCGTGCACAGATGGCCTACATCGCTCACCTTATAACATTATCCCGTCTCCTCGCAATATCAAATGATTGAACTGAATGCAAGAGAATTTTACAAGCGGCCAAAGATGGCCTATATCGCTCACCTTATAACATTATCCCGTCTCCTCGCATATCAAATGATTGAACCGCAAGCGAGAGAATTTAACAAACGGCCAGAGATGGCCTATATCGCTCACCTTATCACATTATCCCGTCTCCTCGCATATCAAATGATTGAACTGAAAGCGAGAGAATTTAACAATCGGCCAAAGATGGCCTATATCGCTCACCTTATCACATTATCCCGTCTCCTCGCATATCAAATGATTGAACCGCAAGCGAGAGAATTTAACAAGCGGCCAAAGACGGCCTATATCGCTCACCTTATAACATTATCCCGTCTCCTCGCATATCAAATGATTGAACTGAAAGCGAGAGAATTTAACAATCGGCCAAAGATGGCCTATATCGCTCACCTTATCACATTATCCCGTCTCCTCGCATATCAAATGATTGAACTGAAAGCGAGAGAATTTTACAAGCGGCCAAAGATGGCCTATATCGCTCACCTTATAACATTATCCCGTCTCCTCGCATATCAAATGATTGAACTGAAAGCGAGAGAATTTAACAATCGGCCAAAGATGGCCTATATGGCTAACATGAATATCTTGAATATATCAAGATAATAAAAGAAGTATCATCATTTTGTTATGTAAAATTTTAATTTCAGGAAGTATACCAAAACAATGCAAAATCATTCATTAACACGTTGAGTTTTTCCATTCTATGCAGATAAGTTGAGTTTATAAATAAAAAAAACAAAACAAAACAACCCCCCCCCCCCAAATAAAACAAATCAAAACAATAAGAAAAAAGTAAAAAGGAGTACAGTTCTAGAAATACTTTCCTCTGTCCCCGATCTACCCTTGAATGAACTAGCCAGAATATAACAAAACTTGGAAAGTGCCTTGACAATTTACCTCTGCCAAGTTTCATCAAAGTCCATAATAAAACATACAAATGATGCAGCCCACTTCTTAATCGTAAAAATGTTTGAATAATCTAAAGGGTATTTCTTATTCTTCACAATTTATTCCAGTACCCTAAAATTCAGACAACATTCACAAAAGGTAGCTGGGGACTGCACATTGAATCAATTATTGCAAAATCAACGAAAAAACTCGGTATTCTAAGAAAACTTAAATTAAAAATCATTACAAAAGCTGTATTTTTCTTACATTTTACCAATACTAGAGTACGCTGACATCATACAGGACAACTGTAATCTCATATTAAAGAAAAGACTTGAAGTCATTCATATGGCAGCAGCCAGAATAGTTACAGGCACCACAAAGTTTGCTAGCTTTTCATCTCTTTTGCGAGAATCAGGCTGGGAAACACTTCAATCACGTCGTCATAAACACAAACTCGTACAGTTTCATAAAATGTATCACCATTTACCACACCTCAGACAAAAATCTCGAAATCTGATTGGTTAAGAAGAACCAAATATTTTATTGTTATCGACTACCGGTCATTCCCCGCCAACCTTATATTATTTTAACATACCCCCTCCGCTGAATATACTTTTGGTATACCCCGCCTCGATTTGGTGACGTCATGAGGATGAAACAAACAGAATTCAAACGCAACTTAAATCGAACAACACTATTAAGAGCAACAAAAAGGCAGCGGGGATATAGTATTGTATAGTTTATTAAATCAGAAGCATTACAGCTTATAGATCTAAAGATGATGGATAAATCTAAACCATAAGTCTAAAAATCATGAAACCAGAGGACATACAAAATCAGTGAAAATGAAAAACAAGTGGAAAATAACAAAATATGTTTACTTGAAGAGCATATGTGAACCCCTGTGATGGAGTGAGGTTACAGAGTATTCATGATGCATTATTATAAAATAATACAATAATGATAATATAAAGACAAGGTCAATCACATGTTACCGACACACAAATTAAATATAAGTATAATGGTATACAATTACAAACATTTTCTGACTGCAAAGGCTTGTTTTAAAAATTTCCCCAGGTTGCAGAGTACTTTTGTATTTGTGGAGCTCAAAAGCAGTATTAACTTATAGACAAAGGGTCTTCTAAAATAAGAAGGTTTCAAGAATTTCAATCTCAGATCATTAGATCTATATAAAGGACATTTCAATATAAAATGGAATTCATCCTCAGTATCTGTAGTGCAAGATTTACAGATGCTTCTCTGTAATGGAATGTTTTTGAATCTACCACTTTCAACCGCTAAACAATGTGACGAGAGACGTACTCTACAGATTATATATTGGTTTAGTTAAATATGGTTGTAAGGTTATATGATCAATGAGATATCTATATACAGAACATTTTAAAAAGGAGTTCATTTCTGAAATCAATGCTTGTTTATTGATGTCAATCAATCTCTCTTTTACCGAAGCTATGATGTAATTCTCTTCAAGTGTATCATGGTTAATCCAGATATAATTTAGACCAATTTCTGATAAAATATGATGAACATTGGCAACCCAGTTTTTACAGTTTGGTTTTAACAAATTGCTCAAAATAGTAATTATAACATGCTTTCAATATTTCAATATACAATTATCAAAATACAACAAATTTAACCAGTATTTAATAATGCTATGTTTTCTATAACTTATCCAAGATAGTCTTCCTAATTCACAATATACCATTGCATTTGGCGTAGATCTTTTAACATCCAAAACATTTTTTGCAAAATTCTACATGAACCTTCTCCATATCTGGGGCAGAATGGAGACCCCATACTTCACAAACCATAGAAAGCAATACTAGAAACATATGTGTCAAAAAGTGATAATAAAGTTTGGTGATTAAAATTCATGTTTATACATTTTCTTTTCATAACAAACATAGCTTTTCTACATTGAGAAGATAACTGTTTAAGGGTTTTAGAAAAATTTCCATTATAATTGAGTAAAATGCCGAGGTAACAAAATTCATCAACAATAACACTATTATAAAACCATGTCTCATTTGTTTTTAATACACCACCATTTCGGAACACCATAATTTTTGTTTTTGAAACATTAACTGTTAAAGACCATTTATCTGTGTATTGGGATAATGAGTCTAATATTGACTGGAGACCAGAAACTGTGTCAGAAAAAAATTACTGTATCATCTGCATACATAAGCAGAAAGAGAGATAACTCTTGTAACTCAGTTGGTAAACAACCGTTGCGAAGGAACTCCATCTCACAGTCGTTGACGTAGAGGGAAAAAAGTAATGGTGATATTATTTCTCCTTGTAAAATTCCAAGGTTTTTTTTTTTTAAATATTCAGAAATTTTACCATTCAGTAAATTTAAAACAGCATTGTTAATGGTACTATACAAAGATTTGAGAACCCAGAGGATTTTACCATTCAAACCTAAGTTGGAAACTTTTCTCCACAGTTTAGTCCTGTCCATGGTGTCAAAAGCTTGCTTTTAATCTACAAAACAGCAGTATAGTCGCGATTTATTATGGAGATATTTACTGATAATTGTATTAAGGGCAAGAATGGCATCTACTGTAGAATGGTTAGGTCTAAAACCAAATTCAGCGTCAGATACTATGTCATTACTTTCAGACCATGATAACAATCTAGCGTTAAGAACTGATGTAAAAAGTTTGCACATACAACTAATTAGACTAATCCCTCTATAGTGTTTGGGGTCTGATGTGTCTCCCTTCTTATATACTGACACAGTAAGGGCATTACAAAAACTTTTTGGGAAATATCCCGTATCAAAATTTGCGTTAAATATAGTATGCAGCAAAGGTAATAACAAAATCAGAAAACTCAATGAAATACTCATTCAGAATTCCATCCGAGCTATGACTCTTATTGCGCTTAAGACTCTTTATAACTTTCACTATCTCATCGTTGGTAATTTCTGCGTCTTATTCATCATAAATAGCAATATTGTCTTGACAATCGATACCTGTACTCGTCTCATCTGTCATACCGCATAAGGATTTGAAATGTTCTAAAAAGTACTTCATAGAAACATCAGATGTTATGGGTTTCTTTTAGAAAAACGCGTATAGAACTCTTTGGAATTGTATCTTCTCATATGATGAAGCATATTACTTTGTTCAAACAGACATTTTCTTTTCAATTTGCGTTCTGTACGCTTATACTCATTTTTACATAAATGTAAAATACAGTGATTTTCAGGTGATTGACAGGCATTAAAATCAGACATAGCTTTTCTATATTCACCATACAATGTTCTACAAATCTCATTAAACCATGGTATGTGACATGCTTTTTCTAACCTGGGTCTTTTACCATTCGTGTTATGTATAGTTCTTGAAGGGGCAGGTGCTTTATGGTGATCACACATAATGCTATTCAGCTCATGTATAAAAGTCGTTACACAAGTCTTACCTCTACTCAAAAGATGATACAACAATTATATTAGATTGCCGACCAGACCGTGGAATTTAACATATTTATAGACATAAATAATTTACGTATAATACGTATAAGCATGAATTAGCTGAATACATTCACACACATACAACATTTGATTAGGTACAATTAATCACGTACCAGAAGATTAAACAGACACAATCATATAATCAAAATAATTGTAGTACGAAATAACAGTGCTATCACTCCTCGATTGGATAAGATATTGCGGCATGCGATAAGCAAAATTGGATCACCACTTCCAACACCACTCAACTAAAGATCTTTCTTAACTAAATGTTTTAAATGGATACCTAATAAAATGAATACATAATAAGCATCTGTACATAATCAAACATTAAAATCAAAATGTAAAGCTAACATATTGAATTTAATTGGTTTTCTAAAAAATGCCCTCTTTATGGCCCCCCCCCCCCCCGCAAACTATGACAGCATTAGATGAAAACAAATATATAAGATAACTTCTACAAAACAAAATTACAGGCCAAAACGGAGCTGATTGCCACATTGGTACAACAAATGTAGCCTCGGCATTGTCTGCCTGACATTTTGCAATGCTTTAGATATCAACCTTCGGAGGAGGGACAATCCAAAGCTTTCCTACAGCCCATGAAAATTGAAAAGCATCTATGCCATTTGATTCTGGACACCATGTTTTACTATAAAACTTTTCACACTTTTTATTATAATGCGTAGCAAACACGTCAATTTCATATGGACCATGCTGCGAATTCAAAATATCAAAATATTTATCATGAATTGACCAATCATCTTTGTCTGGATACCTACTAAGTATATCAGCAGACTGATTCTGATCCCTTCTAACCCATATTGGAACAATATCTATATCATTATTGACGCATACCTGACGCACTGCCTGTGAAAAATATGAAAGTCCTCTCTTTTACTACCAATTTTTAAAATATGACTCACATTCTTGTTGTCACTGACAACACCAATTCTCTTGCCTAATAGAGAATCTACATTATTCTGAATAACCCTGTTAAGAGCGTCGAGTTTCCTTCATGTTGAATTCTTCGCGCTCTCCATGACCAACTTATTATTGTCCCATTCTGAGGGACATTCGCTCCTTGACCCTTCTGTCTAAGGAGATTTAAATATTTTTGATCTACCTGAGTCACACATGACTGAATTTCTATTTCATGTTTCTGTATTCAAGTATCAACATAACCTCCATTTGCGATGTTTGATGCATCACTAAACACAGTGATTTCTGTAGGCTGAATTTCACTCACCATGCTAAAATTAGTACCTGGTGCATTTAGTTTTTCTAAATAATCTACCCAAAACTGAAGTTCTTGTAATAAACCATAAGTAACCTTAAACTTTGCATTCCAATTGGCTCTCGATTGAATACAGAAAAACATATTTCTGCTATTAAATTGAACTACATCACCAAGAATGCATTTACAACTTATTATTTGACCAGCAACACTGGCTAATAGCTTAACACTTACCAACAATTCCCCACGACCTATTCGACTCAAAACATCACTTATCAAAATAATAACTCTACGAACTCGGTAATCTGAGACTTTAACTATTCCTTTTCAAAATCCCAAGATAAACCTAACCATAATGCATGCTGCGTTGTTAACCAGGAGCACTTTTCATATGCGATTAAAAATCCGAAACCCGATAACTCCTCACGAATAATTTCGCTCAGTACACCAGCTTCGATCGCTGAATTTGCTCCTGCCAGACCGTCATCAAGATAAATGCCAAGCTTGTAACCTTTCTCTCTAATATGCCTAACAAAATGTCTAACTACCTTCGTAAAAATGAAAACAGCTGTAGCCAAACCGAAAGGAAGCACTCTGAAAACAAAATACCTTACCACATCATCAATTTTCCAACTAAAACCAAGATAAGTGGTATGATCGGGAAAAATCTGTATATGATGATATGCAGATTTAAGGTCAAAGGTAACAAAATAATCATCGCGAGAAAACATATCTTTCGCAGTAGTAGCATTCTCATACTTGTGCTTTAATTTAAACAAATGTAAGTTAATATGTCTGCAGTCCAAAACCATTCTTGCCTTACCAGACTTACCATGAGCAACAGTTAGATGATTAACTACTTTTGGCATATGAATAACCTCTGAGGTACAACCTTTTATAGTTAATTTCTGAATTTCACTCACCACAAAACCTGGATTATCTAATGATGATTGATTGTTTGTTAACTCAACGTCCTTGGGTATAGTTCTGAAAGGCAGCTTATATCCGTTTTTAATTACTTTTATTACATGTTCATTTGCCCCACTTTCAACCCATCTACCCGAACACTCTCTTAATTTTCCTACAGGTGAATAACTAGCACTAGGCTTATATAGCGGTCGTTCAACCATGACATTTGACTGACTTAACATATCATGAAAACAATGAAAAGTAAAACTACTTATCTCTTTGTCATTATTCTTGACCTTGCATTCCCTGATCCAATGGCCCTTCTTACCACACCCAAAACAATTTCCAGGGCAAAAGGTAATTTGTGAGTTATCCCTATCCTGTTTTGACTTATGGTTATCTCCACAGCGATAAGGATGCCAGTACCGTCCTCCACGACCACGCCTAGACTCCTTCGCTTTCTTTTCAGCACGGGATTGGGCTTTTCAACCCTGTTCTCGTCGTCAGAGTTATCCGTTACAGGATTGGCTTGATATTCATTTACGACTTTCCAATCCAACTGACTTGTGTCATTTTGATAAGCTTCTGACGTTCATTTAATAATGAAATACCTTCAGCTACTCATTCACGCGCATGTCTTACGGCATCCAGAGTGATATCCCGAGAATTAAGCTGCATCCACTTCATGCTGCTTTGATAAGATTTTCGTATTGCCCCGATATTGTACTTCATTTCCTTGCCGCTTAAATTTATGTACACTCAACAGACTCTCCTCTATTTTGTTAATTTGATTAACAGAGAGCTCTTTTTGTGTTGACTCCATTGAAGAGTGAAAGGATTCAAAATCTGAATCAATCATGGACTTCATATTTGATACAAGATCATTCTGAGAAGCTGTAATGGCTTTATTCACTTCCAAAGCTATGGCTGCCCGGTACTCATCAGGAATATGTGACTCCCCACGAGATATTTTAAGATGTTTTCTGTTTAGCGGCTGGACTAGAACTGACCAAGCTTAAATTTACCGCCAGAATCAACGGACCATGAATCACACGATTCTATATTACGAATCGGCAAGACAATTATTTTCCGCTTTTCTACGAACCGCGGAAAATATGAATTATCCACACCTTCCTCAGATATCATATCATTATTATCTATTCAACTCTGTAGGCGATACAGATTATGTTCTAGTGTCAATTTGCTCTCTAACGCACGGTTTTCATTCCATCTTTATCTTGTATGATCGACTAAATCAGATTCATTATCATCAACGCTTGAATGAGCTATGTATGGTAAACATGTACTTAATTCAATGTGCAATGGAGCGTGAGTAAGTATTAAAATTACAAACAATAATTTTACTGATGAAATCAAAGGATTCGTGTGTTGTTATAACATAATCAAGTACACTACACCCATTCGGTCCACAGTAGGTAAAATCAACAGAAAATTGCGAGTGTCTACCATTGAGAATTCGTAGACCACTTTCTATACACAAATTTAATAATTTCAAACCATATGTGTTAACACAATTGTCCGGACAGACCAGTTCAGGTAATAATTCATCCCTGTTGTAATTAAACAAATGTAACAAAGTATCAGACACAGTGTCAGGTAAATAATTAGACTCAATATAATCTTTCAGGTTTGAACATCTGCTGTAAAGTCACCAGCTAAAATAATTTTCCCTCTTTCAGAATACACAGCAATTTGATTTTCTAGTTCAAAAAATATATCACAGTTATAATATTTAAAGAAAGAGGACTTATCTGGTCGTATATATACACAACAAATATAACTTACATCATTATTCTTATTTAATGATTTAACTTTTAACCATAGTATCAAAAAGAATTTCTGTGATAGATATATATTGATCAAAAGTACTACGTATTCCAATCATCATCCTTCCTCCTTGTTTACATTTAGTGAGAGATCTGGGTATAAAGTAATAGGTAAAACCAGGAATTTGATATTCAAAGTTATTTTCAATCCATCATTCTGTCAAACAAACTATATCATAAGTAGTTATAAAATTACGAAAACATTGATATAAGTTCAAAAAGAGTGAAATAAGTAAGTTATACAGTGTATGACAAGGAAGGATAGCAAAATACTGAGTTCATGAAAAAAGTTGTATTGGGTGAAAAAGGTCTTCAGTGGAATAAATTCGTTTCACAGTGTTTTACAGGGGGATACGAATATATATATTATCTCAACTAAGATCGTGGATCCTTACTTTATGTCAGACTCAAGACAAAACCAAATCATACATGCAAGACTGCGAACTGAATGCAGCTCATTAGATGCGCATCTTTATAAACGAAATATAACCCTTATGTGAATGTGGAAGAATTGAAAATACTAAACATTACCTTCTCGAATGCCCTCTTTATGCTGAAATCCGTTCACAAACAATCAGTCTACTACATGATAAAAACATCCATACGCTTCTATACGGAAACGCATTATCCCGTAATAACACAAATGAATATACCTTTCGTGTAGTTCACGAGTTTTTAAACAAGTCCAAGCGTTTTACTTGACGATACATACATGTATCCTTTACTCTATATCAATGGTTGTTTCTATTTTTCCATAGCAATGGTTTCTCAGAATTAGTAAATTTTTTTATTATTGATAAATGAATAAAATTTAAATTTGTTCCTTCAAATCAGTCTGCTATAGATCTTATCGATCTTCCAGGTTGCTCTAAACTGCTTAACTTTACTATATACTATATACTATATACTAATATAGTTACTATCTATTATTATTTTCTTGTACATACTCATATTATTGTTTGTATATAAAATTTGTCATCAACTGTAGTTATTTTATCTCCAACTTGTGTATGTCTCCGTAGTAATTTATCTACTACGTTCATTATATTAAGAGAGATGAATTAATATAATTACTAAGCTACTTGTTTTCAAATCTCTTATCTTGCATATTGTAACGTGTACATTCAATGGAAAAAAGTTTAAACTAAAACTTCCTGTTCATCTCTTTTTTACAGTTTAACCAGTTTATCCCATTAACCCTTGTCGCCAGTTCAAAATTTTAGAAGTCATTACATTTTTGCTATTTTTGTCTTCTGATAACTCTTGCTATTGACTGGGGCAATTGAAATGGCATTCAAGGTAAATATTGTCATTTGGTTTTACTGATCAAAAGTGATCACATGACAACCATATGATCACTTTTGATCAGAAAGATCAAAATACAATATGATGAAGGAGGAGGATCAAAAGATAATACATATTCCTGCATTTCGATGATATAATAATAGATTTATACATATGTTTGAATGATATGACTGTATCTAAAATGCTGTGTAGATTAGCAATGGCATATCTAGGGTATGAAATCATGCAATGTACAATTCTCTATCATGAAATGTACAAGCTCCTTGGTGAATGGGGTGATCTTTGGATAGGTCGGGATGTTTCAGGCAGATGCTGTCAACATGTGATTGCAATCAACGTAAAACAAAAACATGATGTTTCCATTATCTAGTCAGTTGTTTTTTCCAGAAAAACGGGGATAGGGTGTTAATGTTTTGTTTCCCGTTTACACGTCCGTTTGTCACTTTCTTTTATCGGAAATATTTTGATTAAATTACAAGCTTTGATTCACTGGTCTTTATAGAATAGTTACAGATCAAATTCGCGTTTCGTGCGATTTCATGAGGTGTCTTTTTATTTAATTGTGGCCTTTTATTGACAGAAAATCAATAGAAATTTTTTTCTAAATTATCTTAGATGAAAATTTGAAGTATTTAATTAACAGTTGTTACACTGTTCTATGTAGTAGTCAAATTCGCGTTTCGTTGGATTTCGTTAATTTCTTTAATAAATTGTTGTCCTTGATTGATTGAAATTCTGTCGAATATTGCTTTTCCGAAATTAGTTAAGGTTTAACTCAGAGGTATTTGATTGACAGCTGGTATATAGGTCATATATCAGAGTGACAGCTCACTTAATTTTACACAGAATCAACGAAAATTCTGTTTAATATTCCTTTCTCCAGATTTTTTAAGACTATATTTGGATGTTTTTGATTGAGATTTAGTACACTGTTATCTCAGTTACGGCCCTTTACTGACTTACATGTATATTCAACGTAAATTTTGTTGTCCAGAATTTTGCTGGAAATATAGAAACGTGTTTTGTAAAGTGTAATTAAGATTTTGTTAAATTTTGTTATTTCCAACTATTTCTGATGTTCCATTGATGGAGACCTCGATCTGACATTTGGTAGTTTAACGGTCTGGATTTTACCAGTAAAAATCTCTAATATTCAGGGTGTCTTGTGTCGGTAAAAAACTACGGACTTTATAAACATGGCATTCGGCCAACGCAATAGATCCATCACTGCTTTGAGTGGGTCCGTGGGATCCACCATAAAGTTCTATATTGATGTATTGATATTTTAACACATGTATGTTCAATTATAGCCCTTCGTGGTACTAATGCAGAATTATCGTTATCGTTATAAGAATTTCCTCCATTCTGATATATAGACAAGAACTCAAGACATGGGCACTTTGCAACGGAGTCACACCAAATAACTAGTGTGGCTTTTTTGGTTGTTTTTTATGTGACAACATATTCAGTGATATGAAATGTCGTCGGTATAGCTCAGGAGAAAGAATGCTTTATTTGCAGACGAGAGGTCCCAGATATGGTCTTTTAGGTAAAACCTAGGGCAAGTTTCACCATAGTCCGTGGCACGTAAAAGATCCCTCGTTGCTTCGGGTGGGTCAGTTGCGTAGAGCAATCGTAACAACTCGTCCATTTCCGTACGCAAATACGACTCGTACGTACTGCGTAGTCAGCCATTGGGACTACTCCCAGTTGTCATGTAAACACACTTGACCGTGATCTATATGCCTATTATGTTTGCACGAAAACAGGCAATTAAGCCCATTGCCTGCTTTTGTCTGTATTGTTTCTCTCTGAAAAGGTGAACTAGTATGATTTTTTTCATGGCGGAGTCTACGCACGTGCACTGGTTAAATGTCACTTCGAGTTTCCTCTGATTCGTTTCCAATGTTCTAACATTTAAAAAAAAATTACGATTACTTAATTACCGTTACGATTGTATAATATTCATCAAAACGGGTATTACATTTCATACTGAACTTCTCATATCCTAAATTACAAAAACAATCCCATGAACTTTTTTTCGACTCATTTTGCAATGTGCTCCTACGTGGAAAACCGAAGAATTGAAGCGATTTGGTATATATTGCTGCGTCGTGGGACTTTGTAAAAATGACGATGGTGTTCCGATTGGTGCGTAGAGCTTAATTTCTGTGCCAAGCATTGGACAGATGACGTCACCATATACGTGAAATAATTTTACGTGACATAAAACAAGAAGCTATTTCATCCGTAGGTCAGGACACCGAGGATTCTTTGGTCGTAATCGAACCGAGGACTGACGGCTCAGCTATACCTCGGTTCCTTGTTGTACGATTTATACATGCATTGAGCTACATATCTTGACTTTACTATAATTTTTTCTCACTTGCACAAGTGATTTAAAATATTTCTTATAAATAAATATAAAATAACGCCAAACAACAAAGCCGATTGAATTTCGTTTTATTATGCATTCAACATCTGTTTCTGGTTGACGCCCATATCAGCAGAATTAGTCAATGAAAATCTTGGAAATCAAATTTTTCTGTGAAATTGTTTGAAACTAATGATGTAACCATCTTTGCTGTATGCATGAATACATAGTTAAAGAAGGTTGTAATTTACTGTGAAGGGCAGGCCATCCAGCTGACTCCCAATCCCCACTGTACGGTTCCCGCCCATGTTGTCAATTGCAATTGAAAACCACGGCTATTCACTTGATTTATTTTTGCCACTGCTCGGACGTTGGTGTCGTGCTGCGAATCCAGTACATATATTCCATAAGTTACTGCAGGTGCTTTTGAAAAAGGAACTTTAAATTGGATATTCTTGTTGACAGGCCACTTAGGTCTAATTGGATGGGAATGTGCTGCAAAGGTTCCGGATTCACCTGTTAAGGAAAAAATAAAATGTATGGAAATATAACGTGTATGTATGACTAATGTATTTTGTATTTCATATATCGTTCTAAACTATATAACTCAGGAAAATACATTGGAAATAAATTGATTATCATGTATTAGCATTTGAAAATCCTTTATGATTTAAGTGTTGAGTATTGCAAATGACATAAAACCAAATCAAGATATTTAAATACAACCCATTTATCTCACACTGTTATAGTACAGTCTTGTCAATATAATGTAGTCTGCAGGATCACAAACATAGGAAGACAGCATAAATTCCAGATTTGTCAAATATCTAGATGCAAATACATTTCGCGTTTACTCTGGCCATTTGTCAATACAATTGGAGGAGCGTTTTTTTGTTTTTGTTTTTGTTTTTTTTTTTTTTACAGTTGGGAGGTCTTACGTCACTGTCAATACTTTGTCCGTCATCTAGCGACATGGAATCGGGAGGTAGCCAATCTTTTATATATAAATGCCCAACCGGGAAATCGAATGTATGGATGTGATAATCATTTCTGTTAAAAATCTCTATTCACAATAATTTAAATCGTATAAAATTACGGAACTGGAGAGAGAGAGAGAGAGAGAGAGAGAGAGAGAGAGAGAGAGAGAGAGAGGTTTAACTCGGGCAGCGACTGCACAAGCGATGATGCCAGATTTTTTTGAGACTCTAACGTTTAGGTTGAAAATGTAGATTTTTTTTAAATGAAGGGTAAATATCAGGTTTGGGAGTATTTGGAAACTGAATAATTCCATGGATTTATATGTGTGAGTAGTTTTCAGACGATCAAAGGTTACGAGTCCCAAACTAAAATTATGAAAAGATCATGGAGAAGATTGTAAATTTCGACATCGTCGCCTAGTGAGTGATCTAAGAAAATACAAAACAGGAACAAGACATCTGACCAGCTGTATGATACAAATCACCAAAGGCATTCACATAAAACGTTATAATAGTGAAATAAACATAGAAAACGACATTACAAAAATATTTAATTGTATTGCAATTACGATACGATAGGACGGTCAAAGTATAAAACGTCTCACATTTAGTGTGGTTAAATCAAAAGCATAAAACACAAGTATAAATTATATGAAAAGCAAAGAAGTCAAGCATGAAAGATAATAAAATTATTAAAGAAATAGTTATCATCAGTCATTTTTTCCAAACATTAACATAAATCTAAATGTATTCCAGGCGATCTAATCATGGTGCAGTAATCGTATCAATATTTGGAGATCAAGTCATGGTGCAGTAATCATATCACTATGTGGAGATTATATCATAGTGGGGTGATCATATCAAGTGTCGTGATCATATCAAGTGTCGTGATCATATCAAGTGTAGTGATATCATTATATGGTAATTCTATCATGGTATGGCGATTATATCATTGTGTGATGCAGTGATCATATGCTGTGGTGGGATGATCATATCAAGTATAGCGGTGATCATATCATGGTGCAGTAATCATATCATTATGTGGTGATTATATAGTTGCGTGGTTATCATGGTGAGGTGATTATACCATGCTGTGGTAATCATATATAAATATGGTGATCATATCATGGTGTGGTTATCATATAATGATGCAGTGCTTACATCGAGTATAATCATCATATCATGGTGTGGTGATTATATCATAGTGAGGTGATTATATCAAGTACAGTCATCATATCATGATGTGGTGATTAAATCATGGTCAAGTGATAACATCAAGTATAATCATCATATCCTGATGTGGTGATTATATCATGATGTAGTGCTTACATCAAGTATGACCACCATATCATGGTGTGGTGATTATATCATAGTGAGGTGATTACATCAAGTATGACCACCATATCATGATGTGGTGATTAAATCATGGTGCGACATTTTTGATGTAGGCGTATGCTTAAGCTTTCCAATGTAACCTGGATAAACCAAAAGCGCAAACACCTAAAGTTAATCTCTCATATCCCACCCACCTCAACCAACCAAATTGGTCATTCTGTGAACCCCATTCTGTACTCGTCTAAAACATGTGAGGACTTACACACAGAAATCTACTTCATCGTCGACATCTCTCCAATACACAGCTTCAAGTTATTATATGTATAGAGGTATGGTAATAAACAGTGTCATATATCATGTAAATAAATATTATACTAAATAAAATATACAGTATAATAACTAAACTAAACGCACGACATATAATAACTAATACATATTATGGAATGTTTTACGATAACACAAAAAGACATCAAATGCTTACTTACATTTCAATCCTGTGTTGTCTGGAAAATAAAAAAAATGTACGATATCAGAACATAAAAAATAATGGATTTTCTCATTTGTTAAATATAATATAAATAAATATATAAATGAAAATAGTTTTTTAATATATGACATCGGATATCTCTCTCTCTCTCTCTTCTTGTTCTTGTTGAACATGTCATTTTCACCGTAATGAACGGTAAATGTGGCAAAAACCATTATGATATTAGATAGGAAATAAGTTAGAAAATCAGTAAAGGCATATCTTTAAGACATAAGCTTTACTTACCTACAGAAGGACTATTAGCAATGTTAGCAATTTCCCCGGACAAAGTCTCAATCTCTTCTTTACAAGTTTCAGTTCGGTCGTATATGTCGTTTATTTTACCCCACATGTTGTCTATATCATTTTGAAAGTTTGCCTGGGATTCTGCTAAAGACATTGCAAAAGCAACAAATACAACAAGACACATCTGAAGAGTCATTATTGTACCAGAGTGTGGATCCTAAGTGTGTAGATGATATCTGAGCTGGTTTATATAATCAAGTGGTATACTGCACGTGTTACATATTCTCCACGCCCCCTTTTGTTGTAGTTTTGGAATATTTCTCTCTGTGATACAATGCCCATCGTGAAACACCTGTTGCAAGAATCTGAAATTCTTTTTTATTAGGAATGTGTTATTGAAAGTATGTCCCCGTTATTTTTTAATACATCATTTTGTAAGTCATTTATGTGCTGTGAAATGGAAACACTTAGTCCATTTGGAACGATTTACGCTTACAACTCATAGAGAGTACAAAATGTCTCAAAATCCATGGTTCTTATTGGGATGGTATATACAATTTACTCATGGTCTACTTCGTTAAAGATTTATGGAATTGACTTGAGTGGCAGTGATCTGACCTTTATTTAATTAACGTATATGTGAAAGTTAAAATACACACAAACCCAAGACCCATGACAACAAATACAAAAATAATACTAAAGCCGGGCATCTAACACCTCAGTTAACACATCTCATTGCTACCTGTCATGTTTTGGTATGTCACTTGTTTACCCGTGATTTGGTTGTTCTAATGGTGAATTTTAGTACGCTTTTTCATATTTTATATTTTTATTGCCCATTACTTTTTACATATCTACATCAGAGAACATCAATTCAGAATTCAAAATAAAGATTAATAAGATTTAAAAATATGTGATAAAATATAGTATACATTTAGATATGTAAGGATCCTTATACTGAAAAATATATCCAAGGCTAGGAGTTTCTAATCATAAAATATTCGTGATATCTTGATATCCAGAATGAAGAACGATGTTCTGAATTGAAACTTATTCTGATATAGAATTTGACATGTTATGGAATGTAATCGCCGAAAGTTGCTAGCAAGAAACAGATGCTTACGCTCACTCTTCCCATGCACCTTTCAAAGGTTTTCATATCTTTCTTATATAGATATTTTGTTTGTTTTTTTATTTGGTATGTTTTTAGTTTTGGCTGCGTTCGGTTTCATGAGTTTTAGACTACTGATTTAGATATGTCGATTCAATTTTTCCATATCTAAAGCAAATGTTCAAATAAGCTATTGTGACTATTGTTCGTCCGGTGCCCATACGACGAAAATTTCTTATACTATCGACTCCTTCAGGACCTCTATACGGATTGTGATGAATCTTGGTAGGGATGAAGTACTCAAGGTTTCTCTACAAGTATCGGTACTTTTTTGCCAACAGGCATTTTCACAAAGAATCGTAAGTTTTTCCATACGTAACTCCTTAATTCATTTTCACAAACGTAAGGAAATTCTTTAAACGTTATGACGGCTTTTACGTGTCCTTAAAGATAAGATTTTCCGTAAGGTTAATTTTACTTACGACTTAGTGAAAATGACTTAAAGATTTGTTTTGTACGTACGCAAAAGAAAGGACGTAAAATTCTTTGTGAAAATGCCTGCAAATCTGTGAAATGGTGGATCGAGATCGGGGCGACATATGCGTCAATGGACAACTTCTGTAGACCAATTTCTTCGTCAGACCGACTGCATAGATAAACAAATCGAATGTGCCAGAGTGGATATCAAGAATATTTTTTGCTTTTCATGTTTTCTATCCGTTTCGCTTATTTGCAGTGTTTTGGTAGTCTGATGATACGGCATTGATTTTATATAATTTAATTGATTTATTGCAACAAATGCGATTGGAAAGTAATGCAAGTAACGCTTTTTACAGACAAACCAAAAAGGTGGAGATAGAAATACTGTTTACTTAATTGGAAGTACAACAAAAAGATACCGAATAATTTTCCGTCAGAATATTGATATAAAAAGACAAAATAGTGAGTAAAGGCAATCACGGACGCCGTAAAATCCAGAAATGGGATCAGGTGCTGTGGGGGAGTAAGAATTCCCTGCCAAGCGGTCACACCCGGCATGATGCCATGATATAAATCGAGTTATTATAAACTCGAAGTCACTTCCAATAGACGGTATAATATCATAGTCACATTTGGTAAAACGTCATGATTAGTAGTGATATTGCAATAGAAATTTACCACAATCGAAACGATCCAGTAACTACTGATGAGCTTTGATGGTTTTCTCTTTCAGAATTAATGGCAGGAGTTATATAAAATTTTGTAGGTACGAAATACTAAAATGTAATTTACAAATGCCTCTATTTTTAGCCAGATCCGTCAAGGGAAGGAGTGAGGGTGGACAATATAGACCCATGAAGGTACTCTCAATTAACTGACCTCTTCTTTAAACCGGCTGTATAGATCAACAAATCGAATGCACCAGAGTGATATAGAAAGGTATATTAAGAAGTCTTTTAGTTTGGTTGCAAAACCTTTTTTTTTTTTACATTTTGACGACATTCTAAACTAATTCATGTTTTCAGATCTTCTTGTGGGTTGATTATATTGCATTGATTAGTATATTATAATTGATTTTAATGTAATGTATTTCAATATAAAGAAGTTGAATACAAAAACAATTTCTAGGGTTTTTCTTTTCAATTTATTTAGATAAATGTAACTGTAAACCTTGATATTCTTTTTGAGAAATAATGAAAATAACTTGATTAAACGTGAATGCAATACTGCATATTAACATGTATCGCGGAGATCCGTCAAGAGGTGGATCCATAGCGGGACGATATGAAACCCCCCTCCCCCACAAAGGGAGACATTCTTTGACATCTTTTTCAGACCAGCTGTATACATCAACAACTTGAATGAACCAGAATAACCTCGAAGGTTGTTATCGGAAGAGTTGTTGTTTTTGGTTCCATTTCAACTTCAAATTCTGGCTATTTTTTTTTTTGGGGGGGGGGGACTTAAAAAAATCCTTTGCTTTTGCCCATTTTTTCGATTTCAATAACGTATAAGTGGATTAGAACGATATTGTGTTGTTTCATGTGTTCATTGCTGAAAAGGGATACATTTCATGTTTCTGAAGTGGCCCTATTGGCGTCTATTGTTTTGGGTACCTACCAATAATATTTCAGTTACTGTTACAATTTCATTGCTGGTGCGAAAAATATTTTTGAAAAGAATTCACATATACTCAGTTTAGTGATGCGTTAATAATGCAAACCTACACAGTGCGTCTTTGTATAGTATTTTGTTATTTATTTATTATTTGTCATCATCACATAAGGAAATGCAGAGGATGGTGACAATAGATATATTATTTCTCATTAAACCTGTAAGGTGTTACCAATAATACAATATTTTGTGGAATAATGTTTCTGTAGAAATTCAGTCAGGCAATGAATTTTCAAAATGAGGATTTGCTTGCAAATTATAACACCGTGAGATATTACTTGTTGTTCAACAACAAACACACATTCCGCATTTTGAGCATAATAAATCATAACGACACATCTGGATACCTCATTTTTTATTTCATGATGAGATGAAAGTTTAGAAGGAAATGAAGCTCAAATCTAGGCCGTTCATCAATATACTTTTATTGAATGAGTTTCTGTAAAATACAAGGTCAGTTGCAACAGAAATGCATGGAAAAAGATCATATCTAATTTACATTGGTTTTTGTACTGACGTGAAATACATACTTAAAATTTTAAGTCATTTTGTAAATCACTCTAAAATTAACGAGTATCTCTATTATGTATAGCTCTGTTCTTAGAGTGATTCTTTGGCTACACGTTTTCGACCACTTTTGTTTTAACTCTGCTCTTCCAATATTTATATATTATTAGAATTCCAATCATTCGGCCATGGGCATCACTGAAGAGACATAAATTGTCGAAATGGGCATCTCCTGCACAAAATGATAACGTATATATGTTGTAACATTTATAACAACCACTAGGCCGGTGTCACTGCTGGTGGACAAATACTTCTCAAGGGCACTGTAAGTCAAGTTTTCAGTGCTCTTGTACTGACGTGAAATGTATACTTAAAATTTTCAGTCGTGAAAATTTGTATATCACTCTATAACTAAGGAGTATCTCCCTCATGCATAGCTCTGTCCTTAAATTGATTCTTTGGCTACAAGTAGAAAATACAATATTTCCCCCATTTAAGGATAATAGTGAAAATCCTCTTAGAAACTGATATCATTATCACCGATTTACTGTCATTGCCATAAATCGATCTATTACAATCAATCGGCAATCCGTCATTCTTCGTCCGTCATCCGTAAACATTTTAAAATCTTCATCTTCTCCTCTGAAATCACAATCAGGAGGCAACTATTCCCTCCATGGTTATAATAATGCAAAATAATCTTTAATAGTTAGAAGAATATTGTTTATAGCAGTATTCCATCTTTGAAGACCCACATTTCATTCAATTGGTCTGAAATGATATGATAACTGATGTTAGAAAAAAAAAGAAAAAAGAGGAGTTACTGGCTCAGTTATGTGGCAGAAGTCACCATAGAGCTATACAATACATGAATATAAATAATATACTAGAACATATATCACATTACAAAAATATTTGATTGTAGTGCAATTATGATACCGACTTAGGACGGTCATTTAATTTGACAAAAGCCAAACAAATGGTGTGGTTAACCGGTTTAGGGGCCCACCTTCCCATTCAGCAGAACAATCAAAGGACGTACATTTAAAAATTTATAAATAATCCTCCATGTAAAGAACAAGGGTTAACAGGTATCGCATATTGAGAGGTCATAAAAATATAAACACGTAAGGTATTGTAAAATACATAATGGTATAAAAATATATGCGACATCAACATGATAAACCGTGCTCTGCCAGTCTGAATGCGAGCTAAGACCCTAGATCTGTAGGAGTCCCGACTAACAGTCAGAGGGGACGAGGTTCAGGACCATGTCTCCTCTCAAAGAGGTTTGGACAAGGCCCGTCATAAAGTTCCCACCGCCCTGTTAGTCAGCGTGCAACGTTCAAGTAAAAGTCTGCATAAGGCTGTAGAGGGGCCAAATACAAGACCTATTAGGACTAATGGCCCTAGTTGTTGATTTTAAGGAAAATTTTAGATTTAGATTTTAGGATCATAGAGCATTTAATTGTATAAAATTGTACACTTAGCCATGACCATTAATTACACTAAGTAGTTTATAATTAAATATTTTTTTTGGATTGATTTTTTTAACGTCACACCACGAATATTTCACATATATGGTGACGGCATCTGCATGATGCGGGGCATACAAATTTTGACATTTGCAACGACGGACCCACCCGAAGCAGTGAGGGATCTTTAACGTGCCATGCATACCACGGCACAGGGCCTCGGTTTTTACTGTCTCATCCGAAAGTCAGAACACCGGCATGACCAGAGCGGGACTCGAACCTCCGCCTCCCGATCAGGAGTCCAGCGCGATACCACTAAGCCACGCCGGATTTATAATAATAATAATAATAATAATAATAATGATAAAATAATTATCAAAATGATGATAATAGAAATAATAAATATTTATAATTAATACTTATACTTTATTGTTACATGTGTGTATTGATACACACCATACACAGTGACGATCTAAAATTAATTCTATGCACGTTTTAATGTTAAAATCGTGGAGAACTATCGTTTTTATACAGTACAATTTAAGTTCGATGATATTATATGGTAGGTAAATATTCCTACCTTAATTTATTTCCCATCAAACCTTCGTTAATAAATCTTAGTTGCTGAGTTTATTGAATCAAACATTTACAAACCCCATATTCTCTTGGTCTCAAAGGCCAACTTTTTCAACAAGGTGACATTTCATCTTACCAAAACAATATAAATATATTTTCACTAAGACCAGACATTAAGAGGAAACACACGTCATTATACGATCTACTGCGGATAGCCAGAAATAACTATAACGGTCGTCATGAACTTCTACATGCACTATCATCAGATTGAAAACTATTCTGGATGAGGCTATTATAAATGTTTACGTAACATTGACTGATTTAAACTTAAAATACTGGTAGCATTTTCATATAACAAACTTTTCCAACGTTTAATATCGCTTCTCCCTAAATCGTAATATATCAAGTTTAACTTTGTAAATAAAGGTTTAGACCTGCTTAACATTTCTAATATTGTTAGTGATTATATAGTCAAATCTAAAATCCTGCAGTATTTCGAGAATATTAAGCCACCCCTGATTTGCTATAAGTAAAAAAAAACGTACTAGAAACTCCTTTAAATTACAATGCAGTCAAACGTTATTCTTATACATTTTACTGTATTCCATTTTCCTATTTATGTAATAACTCTAAATATATTTATCACCCTGCGGATCATATGATTACAGGTGATCTTAACTGTATATCTGACAAATATCTATGTTCGGTTTTTAACAAAGGGTCAAAATATAGATTACCTTCCAAGGTATATTTTCCAAAATGCCGGGATATTGTTGAGGAAAGCACTGAACACTTATTGTATACGGTGATGTAAAAAAAGAAGGTGTAAATGTACATATCTTGAATAACCGGAAAAGTGAAATCCTGAAAATAATCGATATTCGCATTTAATTTTTCACTAATTTCCTATTTATTCAAACAGTCACATTAAAGACCGGTCTAATTTATTAAAAAAGAAAATGGCTGGTTAACAAAATACTCTTGTCTTTGAACCTGCTGACAAAGCAGCTAAAAATATAATAATTGTTTGAAAATATACTTCTATTGCATTGCTTAAAACTGAATTGATCTCTGCTTTTAAGTAATTTGAAACCCCATTGCTGAAGGACAAGATCCTACCTGATCAATGTATAGCTACGTGCTTTTCAATTTAAGCATTAAAAGAAATAATCTTCGTTCTCTATATGGAGGATTATTTATAAATTTTTAAATGTATGTCCTTAGATTGTGCTGCTTTTGTGGTGAGTGGGAAAGTGGGGGCCCGTAAACCGGTTAACCACACCAATTGAGTGACGTTTGTTACTTTATTTGGCCGTCCTAGGTCGTAATCGTAACCGCAGCACAATCGAATATTTTTGTTATGTCGTTCCTTGTGTATTCTACTTTTATCATTTTTTTTGTGTGCAGGTCCTTGGTGATTTTTGTCATACAGCTTTGTCAGATGTCTTCTGTTTTCTATTCCAATCATGTATTGGTTTCCTTAATGACACATAAATCCATGTTAATCACGTTTCATTTCATATTCTAGTCATTGTTTTACAATTTATTACTTCCACTCTTACTATAGCTAAATACCATGTTATAAATATTGTATTGCTTTTTTAACAACTGTAATGCCAATTACTTTTGGTCAGTAAAAAAGTCTAGCGAAGTCATTGAAAAATTCCGTTTTAGAAATTTCTAAGCTAATCAAGTTTCTACTTTTGATGTTTCGACACTATGTACCTCTCTACCTCATGACTTAATGGAAACCAAATTGTTGTCCGTCATACGCTGGTGTTTCAACAGTGAGTCTAAATCATACCTCTTTACTTCGGTTCGCCTGGATTTTTCTCAAACAAACAATATGACTCGACTTGTACTGAGTTGTATAATGCCATGGCACTTTTTATGGTTAATATTTATATGTTATTTAAAGGAAAGATGTATTAACAGGGTATTGGTATTCCGATGGCACTCATAGCAGATTTACTTTTATATTGTTATGAATGGGACTGCATGTATTCTATTCAAACCTCGAAACAACTTTAGATTTCCTATTGTTAATTCCCCTTACCTAATGTGTGATGTAACAAGACTCCCCTCATATTGGTTTGGTTTTCTAGAGCCTGCACTTACGTTTTGGATTTTCACGCAAAAGATTTTCAAATCACTTTCAAACTTTCAAAATATAGATATCATAAACTTCGAAAAACATTTGGTAAGTTTTACAAATCTTATTTAGACATTTTATCTAAATTCGGAAATTTTCAACAATTCGTATCCACCGAAATTTCTTATCCAATTTCTACTGTGATCTAGTGTAAAAAATAGGGAGGGTCAAAGGTTCCGAAAATTTGATATCGGTGGGTTCTAAAATAATTAAACGCCTTCGACACCGACACCAACATCATCGCAAATACAGTATAGCTTGTCTCTACAGCATTATACAGACTTTTACTTGAGCGTTGCACGTTGACTAACGGGGCAGTGAGAACTCTATGATGGACCTTGTCAAAAACTTTTCAGAGGCAACAAGGTCCTGAATCTTGTCTCCTCTGACTGTTAGCCGAGACTACTACAGATCAAAGATTTGATCTCGCTTATAGACGGGCAGAGCACGGTTTACTTATGCAGATGTCGCCTTACATATTTTTTTTTTTATACTTCTATCGTTTCATATGGAAATTTGTACGACTCCCTGTCTTGAGAAACCTGTTGATGCCTGTTCTCTATATGGACAATTTTTAGTAAATTTCTTAATGTGTGCCATTTAATTGTGCCGATATTGCACTGAAGGGTAAGGTGGACGATCATAAACAAGTTGATACACCAACTGAGTGACATTTGTTAATCTAACTGACTGTCCGGAGAAGCCGGTATCTGCAGTACAATCGAATATGTTTGTAATGTCGTTTTCTGTAGTTATTTGACTATTATCATGTTTAATGTGCATGTCCCTGGAGATTTGTGTTATATAGTATGGATGTCTTCTCTTTTATCCCATTTAGAAAAGACAAGTTCTGTGACTGAACGCCATTCATAAAACAGTACTTCTACTTGACCAATGCAGTCGTTGAGACAACCATAAAACCTAAAGCCTATATTCTCTTAGGTTTCCTTATGAAAGGTATGCAAGAAAAAAGAGCCATTGAATATAGGACAACATAACTTCCATTTAGGAATAATATATAACTACAAACTACAAGATCTCGGTCATCGAAATGCTAATTTTATAGATAATGATGTCACGATGACTATGATGTATTTGTAAATCTCTTAGTATTTTAATAGTTGGAATCTAACAACTAGAAAGATACGCAAGTTCTACGACAACTTTTAGTTTTCACCTCCCAGGGAAATGAGGTACCCAGATGTGTCATTATATTTATCAAGTTTTACACCATGTGAATTATGTTTTGTTGCTCTAAAACTAACATCTGACGGTGTTATAATATCCAAACAAAACTTTATTTATTAATTCATTTCATTACCGAACTACACTGTATCAAAGTGTATTGTGTTATTGGTAACACCTTACTTATAATAATAATAATAATAACAGGAGAAAAAAATCTGAACTGAATTAATTCAGTTTTTATTAAATCATAACAATTCTTGGTAAGATGTGTTTTGTGTGTGTTTGTAAAACCGTATTGGTCACACCTTGTGCATTATATTCATGCTAATCTGTAGGGCAATGTCCGTATTTACCCTGGGTTATTACTAAGACATGTTAAATTCTTTTTCTCGCATATAATATTATGGATTAAGTTTTTCAACCTATAAAATGTATTATCAAATTTTGAACAGTTTTTTTTATACTAGAATCAATCTTTTGCTTTTCTCGTACCCCTCCCGTTTATCTGAGACATGACGATTACGAGGTCTGAATGGATGCTTTTGTTTAATTAATTGCACCAATATATAAATAGCTCGGTATTAAAAAGTTTGTCTGAATGATTGTTAATATTATAATATTGTGTCTCCTTTTTCTACTTTAAAAAGTATGAAGTCTTACAATTTTTATTATATTTAAACTACTACTCCGCATGATTGGAAAAATTTACCTGTCTAAGAATTATAACTTAATGTTATTTCTTTTTCGTTTCTACATTTTATAAGGTTATTCTAACACGTTATATTTAATCTTCAAATTTCTTATTCTGAATTTTAATTCTTGCCTCTAAATTTTGAATTCTAGTGGCTAGTTAAATTCTAGTGGTCAGTTAAATTCTAGTGGTCAGTTAAATTCTAGTGGTCAATGGTCAGTTATATTCTAGTGGCCGTTTAAAAACTAAGACAAATCCTGAATATCGGACAACATATTTAACGTAGTCTTTTTGTATCAAATGACAGCTAATATTTCTTTTCGATGTTTGTTTAGTTGTGCTAGTTTTGGCCAATTCTTTTTAAAAGAGAATTCAAGGAAATATTAATTCATGGGTCAAAGATTTAAGATTCCTCGTAAATTCCTACGTAAAACGGGCACCAGATCCTGAATTATAATCTTTTGATTCTGAATATTAAAGATTGGTAATTAGAAACACAATTCTTTGGATTGTATAAGCTTAGACTTTCGATAATGCATCGGTCAAATAGATTCAACGTTTTCAAGCATCAAATGTAGCAAATATGATAGATATATAAACTTCAAAGAAATGACCTGAATTAATACTTTCTCCCCAATCTGTAATTTAAAAGCAATACAAAAATTTTACAGCTTGTTTCAAATGTGCTACTTTGTCTTTGTGTAATCTGTACATTCACACGTTTACTTCTGAAAACAAGACACAATTACACAAACTTATAGAACATTCAAACTGTATATTGTCACTACGTGACAGATTTGAGACTAAGCATTATTGCTAGACTCTTACTTAATGTTTAGCAACGTAAAAACAATTATTATATTCGTTTGGAAAACTTACTCACTAGTTGTTTCGGAGAAATTAAGTCTTTCTTTCTTTTTTTAAACAAGAAATTATTAACAATCAAAAATTGTACCGGAAAATAAACAACCCACAAAATTTGAAAAAGGTATGAATAATACCGTATAAAGGTTGATTTCTATGTACGAGAGGGTTTTTTTTATCTTAATGTTATCTAAATTAGGGATTATTTCACTTGATCATTTTTCCTTCTCACTGATAGCGCTTGCTGTATTTATTGAGTTTTTATGACCAATGTGTACCAATGAAACACTTCTGTGGATTTTTCGCCATCATGTCACCAAGACTCAAGAAAGGTAGAAATTAATATCTATATAGAGTATATGGCACCTCCATTGTGTGAGTGTATGAATACGCAGAATATGGAGATCAACAAAGAAAATACATCTTTCCCGATACATTTTAGCATCACATACCCGATTCATCTTGTACAATTTTTAAAAATTATCATGCTTGTTACAATAATTCTAATGCTAATGAGGATCAGATCTATCTCTCTTTATCACTCAGAATGTTTCAGATATATCCATTGTTATCCAATTGTTTCTATTCACTGTAATATTTTGATGCTTTGAAGATTTGCGAGAAATTGTCGTGGAATCACATAAACAATAATCAATAATGTGCTTGATCAAAGGAAACCAAGTAGGAATCCATTACCTGGCTCCGTTTATTTCTGATGCCATAAGTTGCAGAAAATGTTGCATGATGACATAAAAAGGTATGACTACTTTGATGAGGAAATTGACGTAAAACTCTTTAAGAAACTGTATTTGAATGATAAATCCTCCAAACTGAATTTATAATTACTATTTTAAATAAATGCTCACATTTACTTAATTTTCTTAAAAGTGAGTACCAGCTTAAGCCATGGTGATGCCTTCATTTATCTGTAAACTGATAAACCAATTCTCCATTCAATACAAATGATATCGCTAGTTTATTAAGTATCAAGGACGATATTCTGTTGATAAAACATTCATAAAATAATCTAATACTTGCAACATGTGTTTCATGATACAGATAACTTTCAACAAAACTGGCTTTGTTGGCAGTGTGTGACATCTGCTATTACGTTTGGGTATATATACCACGGCAAATATTTAAAATTGCACTGAGGTTCCCGAATACATTCAAAATAAGATGGTTTTTCAGCTGTTTATCGTTGTCTGTCTTATCTTCGCGAAGTCTTTTGCAGAGTCCGAAGTGTTGCCAAACGTAAAGATAGATATTAATAAAGATATTAAAGAACTGAACCATGAAATACAAGAACTAGAAAAATTCGTAACAGAAAACCAGAAAGAGTGTGAGGGAAAGATTCAAACACTGAACAATAAATTAAGTAGCGTTAGTTCTACTACGGGTACGTATAGATATATATTTATTTTTTGATTTTGCAATACTTTTGTAGCTATTGATGATGATTTCATGATGTTTTTAGCCATTTAATTTCTCTCTTTGCCTCTCTTGGTCTTAGTTAGTCAATCTTATTTTTTATTATCATTTTTTGCACATAATTATTTTGCCGTTTCTTTCTTTACTCCTTATACGAATGATTGTTATTTAGACTTGTACTTCCCTATTTTATTCCGAAATGTCAGTCCCAAACATAAGACTTTGGTCTGATTTTCTACTATAGAGAGAATATACGAAAATCTAAATAATCGAGGAAAAAAAGGACAAAAATTGTAAGTAGTATATTTCTCATAAGTCACTTTTTCGCTTACTCGTTTACATCCAAATCATAATGCTTTATTTATCAGAAATATCAACAACAAGCTTATAGCAAGCTATTTTAAACATTCTACTTTCAGATTATAGTAAATTCCAATTGTCAAAAAAACCCCCAAAAAAACCAAAAACAAAAAAAAAAAAAGAAAAAAAAAGAACCACCCAAAAACCAAAAAACAAAAAAAAAAACACAAACAAAACCCCCCAACCCCCCCCCCCCCCCCAAAAAAAAAAAAAAAAAAAAAACCAATCACCTACGACAAGACTTATATCTAATTTACTGATATGATAACATTATTTGAAGTAAAATTAAGTTTTGATTTTTTAGAATTCCCGTCGATCCTCCCTATTGAAGGCACAAATCTAATGTTTGGGTCTGACATTTCGAACTAGGTTTATTCATAACGTTCGGATGCCTAGTGTACACTTGACGCTAAAACTCGAACACCGATAGTTTCCCTGTACCTGGAACTGAATGTCCCATTCTTCCCTGTACAGGAATATATATTTCGACCATGAACGCTGCTTAACTCAAACTGTTTAAAATGGGTCATTCAAAGTTCAATTATTGCAAAGATGAGGTAACTTATATACACATTTACTTGATAATATTGATGGTGTCCTTACGATTTTGCACCTTTACCCTTTCGTCACTAGTTAATTAATGTTGATAAATTCCCACTACGTTTCATTTGTAATTATTTAATCTTGGTACCCTCCATAAAATTTTACCCTCTACAAACTTTTGGTGATTGTTTTATACATTAAATATAAATTGCTGGATACCAGTACAACTATGAGTGATAAGAGCAGAAAGAATCTCTACCTTGGTGTACAAATGTACATTTAAAAATAGTAAGTTTACATTGAAAGATTATGTTTGTCAAAATAAGTAGTATATTTTATAATCATAGGAGGATGTTGACTATTTATTTATGAAAATGCCGTACTATCCTCCCTCGGACAAAGAGTGACTAGTAATTATACAATGTAATAACGGAGAATTATACGTATTGATATGATTTAAAATATATTGCTTTTTTTTACAGATCTATTAGAAATATAATGCAAATTTTGTGTAGATAGCCATAAAAGGGATATCACTATTTTTCTTTATTGATATCGTCTTATACATTTATTCTGTTTTCCAGACAACAATGGATTTGCAACAAGATGTAAGTGTGTATTTATTCATTTAATATTAATAAATAAAGTATTCAGTTACTATTATTAATTAGTACAAATCTGAAATACCGATTCGATTTCCACCATATTTTATATATTAATACTGACCCCTATTAAGGGAGATGGAATCAGGTTTGCCATGGAGGAGTAAGCATCCCCAGTTGACCGATAACATCCGCCATGATACCATAAGAAAAGGTGAAATAATATTATTCGCAGTTACAGAAGTAGGAAACGACACATACGTAGTCACAATCACAGGCACTATGTTACACGAAGAATGCCTTCCCGTTCTCTTTCCCCTGAGCCAAGAAATTAAAACCAGAATGCACTATAACATTTTGATATCTGTCCTTAAAATAACTTTTAAGCAAGTCTAAAGTGTCCCCCCACCCCCTCTTCCGCAAATTCGAACGCCTCAACTCGCGGACAGTAAGTTCTCCAGCAATCTATTATACAAAGATATGATTTATCATATGAGCAAATAAGGTCTTTATAGCGAACGTAGAATTTGCGGTGCGGAATGTGACTTAAGGCGTGATATCTTATGTACTTTGTGTTAATAACTTTTCTTCTAGTAGTTTGCCTCGATAAATAAAGGAACGATAGTCAAAAGAAGCTCGAGCATACCAAGTCATTTGAGACATATAAACACCATACTCAGGTGATAATGCAATGTTGCTACTTGTACATGAAAAGTTAACGATAGAGAAACCCAAGTCATCACGTTTGTTGTAGAGTGAAGTAGCAAGTCTGCCATCTCGGTCAATATAAATCACATGGATTTGAGTTTGAAATGCTTTTATTTTTCAGTTCATTGGGGTATATTGCATGTACTAAGTATCAAAGTTCTTGTTTTATCCGAATGTAAAATGGCAAATGCGTCTTATTCTGACATAATTTTGTTGTATGGATTCAGATTCATACGAAAAAAGAAGGAAAATATCCTTCAAAAGAAGACTCGTGTAGCCCTTGCTTATCGTCCTTCTAGGCCTTTTAGCAATTAGATTTGTTGTGAGTTCTGAGCGCAATAGTAGAGGTTGGATTTTATTTTCAAATATATTAGAATATATTTACTTGATCTAATTTATTGCCCTTTACCTATGTCTTGTCAGTGATACAGAAGATTTGAACTGTTGTAATCCAGAAATATTGGTTGACCTGTCGTATCATATCAACATTGTAGGTAACAATTTGGTATGTTTAGTATTAGAGATATGCCGCAGACATGTGTTCTAGATTAGTTTAATAGAGATAAATGCATCACTAAATAAAAATATAGGTGCGATAACATAATTTTCCTCGACGATTTGTCGACAAATCCAATTGGTTAATCGGCTGTCTAAATCACTTGTTGAAGAACCTGGAGTGTGCCTTATTATTTCTGTTGAAATGTAAAATCCGTTTATTTCGAGTACTATTTATAGACCAGAAATCAGTTCAATGTCCATGAATACAAAATCAACATCAATTTGCGAAAAATACATGATTTGTTTTAACAAGACAATAAATGGATAAAAACAACTTTTCAATAGACATTTTATATAAACGGTGTGTAACTGCTGTCAATGATAGGTATTGAGATATATATTTGATGTTTACAATTTAAACGACATAGAAAAAAAATATAAAGGACATTTGACTCAACTGAATTACCATAAAACATACAAGAACAGTGCATAAAAAGACAGAAATATTCAACTGTAGCACCGATCAGCATGATCGATATTTAGTCCATTAGTGTGATAGCCATTTAGCCAACCAACCTTCTTCCCACATACTATAAAACCAATTTAAATAAACACGTTAGATTTATAAGAAACCGTGGATTGTTTTCAGGTAGAATTGAAAAATGCACATACATATTATTTCATCTAGAAATATCTATAATGACACTTTGATAGTGAGGCTCAAACTCTTTCAGTAAACACACTTTTTAGATAATTTGAAATAATTTATTTGTGTCACAATACATCAAAGAATAGATAAGTTACAAAGTAAACTTTATGGTTAACAAGCTCATAAAATTCAAGAACATTACAAGATATGAGAATTTGAGAAAATAGACAATATCGCATTTTCATACCTTTTTTCAGCAAATTAGAATGCACGACCTTCATGAGTGTATAACTTAATCAGTTATGCAAAAAATTTGTAATCTTTTTATGTTAATTTGTTTACTTTATTTACTACATGTACTATAAAAAAAAAGATAGAAAAAATTAAATATAAGTCGTAAATAAGCATAACACGCTTTTACCTAAATCAGGGCTGATAACTTTTTAAAAATGTGAAAAAAAAAAATCAAATACCTTTAAATTTGTCACAATATAGTTAATCTTTTATGTTAATCTGCTATATGTATTATATTCATTATAAGCAAAAACGCAAAGTGTTATTATCTCAAATACAAACTCTACATAAATACAAGTATCGTAAAGTTTGGTTGATGTCAGTTCCTGTTCTTTGCGTCACCTTCATAATAATCCTTCACAATGTCTTATAAACAAGAAACCTGATAATCAGTCCTTGTCCTTCATTACTATCAATACCCAGTTTATTAAGATCGCTAATTAATATAGTGAAATATGACAAAAGGTACGAAATGAAGGGTAATATTTGCTAGGTCAAACAGCCGGTTGAGGTGATATTACGTAATAATTTAGCCACACAGGTGAAAGGTGATCGCCTAGACAACGTTATCCCGATATACCCTCTATATATTGAAAATGTTGCAACTTGATTAGAAAGTCATCTATTAAAAATATTAAAGAATTGGTCTTGGGACTGACCATCTGATTGCACATGACGAAGATTCATCGCTTTCGCAGGTGTTTTCATGCGAGCTGTATTGAAAAACACATGTTTTGAGTGCAAATTATAGGTATCGGGGGAATATTAAATTTAAAATGAATTTTTATAAAGTCTTAAATACATATCTATTTGAATGAAATAAAACATTACGTAAAGGAACATAAACACTATGTATTGCATATTTTCGGCCTCACGATCTTTATCAAGCAATTTTTCAGATGACAAATATAAAGCTAAGTAAAATCCATGTTACCGTTTCAAAGATATATAAGCTTCCAAAAGTACGTGTTCTTATGTAGAAGCTTACGTATCTTTGAAACTGGAAACAAGGGTCAATGTAAACCAAATGATAAAATGGTGTCTTATTTATCGCTCAATATATAGATCTAATTCTTGGCATTTATTACATTGAAATGTGTATTTCTGTACATAATTATATACGCGGAAGTCGCGAAGTCAGAGGAAACTCGTATAAAAACGTGAAGTAAATAATAAAAAAGCTATAAAATTACAATAAACTATATGAAATCGTCAAATGTTTAATTAATGTAAATACCAATAATTATCAATTCGAATGTAAAAAGCGTTCATCGTTACCGCAAACACACAGAGCCTCGCCTTGCTTAAAATATGGATGGAGGTATACCACGAAAAAAAGGACGGAAAACTGCATTTAGCGCGTAGAACATGATGCGTAAGATTTTTGTCTTTTTTCGTGGTACACCTCTATCCAACGAAAAGCAAATTAGATCATTTAATTCCTTTCAAACATGTTTTATATTCGCAGAAATTGGTACGTTATGTATGCACATTTTCTCAACGTCTGTAAATTTCTGCCGAGGTAGTGTGGATATTGACTTCGCCAGAGAAAATAAATTGTGGATGAGATATACCACAAATTTATAAACCATTCAAAATGTATGTTACATGTAAAAGTAAATGAATGAATGATGAAATGAGACTTTTGATTCATAAAACCTTTTAAATAAAAGCTACGCAGTAATTTTTCATACATAGGATAATGATAATTACGTCTATCGACATTGTTTTGATCATAAGTTCTCGTTTGAGAAATTTATAATCCAAGATTGTTTACGATGTATGTCGATGTAATCAACGACTCGTTAAAACAATATGACGGACAGTTTGTTTTGGCGGAGAGGGTGACTATCTTTTTTTATATTTTGAATGGGCTGTAGTCATTTCTAGGTATATTTTTATAAAATTGGTATCAAATGTATCGGAGGAAACTTATCGCATATTATGGGCCGATAGAGATAAATTAAAGACTGAAAATTGTAGATATAAAAACTTATATGTGTCCGTGTCGCCCATCGTTTTCGCTTCAGCGATCAGCTCTTTACAGGTAACGGACGTATATACCTCAAAAACATCACTTCATTGGATTAATTACAACCGTGACCCCGGTCAACGCCAGTGAACACATCGCTTTTATGTTCATATATTCTAAGCGCGCCGTCGATTACAAGGCAAAATAAACATCTCGCTGTACCGCCGCGCTATCGTAAAATATTTTAATAATTTTAGCTCTTTTCAAAAAGCCGCAATTTCTTTATTTCTACTCCAAATGATATGAAATTTAAGAAGCGAGCAGAAAACAAAATTACGGGATTTGTTATAAATAAAAAACGAAGTAGTGCCGATCAGTTATCCAGTGTCGAAGTCTAAAAGGGGAAGCTAAATTATAAAGATGGAACCATACAAACCGTTGCAAATCCCGGACATAACATAATTTCGCAGTGTCAGAGGTGCCCGGGGAGAGGAGAGTGAGCGTCCCCTGTTTGCATAAAATACCCATCACAGCAGTTATATAGAATCATGTCAAATTCCGTGAAGGTCACAATGCACACAAGAATGTACATTATTGGTGAAGGTGACGTCACAAAAGATATTTGGCGAAGAGTCAATCAATCGAATGCCATGAATCATTCTGCACAGCGGGATTTGATATAATCTTATGAAATCACTGTAGTTACCGTAGAACTTCCCAAGGGGAACTTGACCGTTATATTTACCTCGATGAAAATAAATGTTGTATTATATGTTTGGATATATTGTTTAGTAATTAAATATTGCAACATATCAAGTTTAATTGTAAGTTTAAAAATAGTCTGCGTCTTTTTGTTTTATAAATACATTGTATCTAGGTGAAAAAATTATGATTATCATACCTTTTTTCTATCAGTAAAGTTCATTTCTTCAATTGAATTAATAAATTTACATGTACGTTATTCAAATAGAACGCTTTTTTGTTATCTAACTGTGAAAATCCCTTTGATCTATTTTTAGAATACGTATTTCGCTGTCGGATTGTTATATTTACCTCGTGACGCCATGAATATAACGTTGTGTCAAATTAGCGAGCAGCTGATTTAGTCAATTAGAGAATAGGAAATAGGGGTGGTTTTTACATTCATGTAATAAAAAATAATACATATACGATATTTTGTATTTTACTCATGGACATACTTTTCATCAAGCAATGGAATTTCTTGTTCTAGGCAAAAAATAACATAATATACATGCACGATCTATATTCCCAGAATATTTCTGTTTTTTTAACAGGTCAATCCGGCACCTTTTCAGCCCATACTCATCCAGTGGCGCCTAGGTGGCCTGTAACAAAGAATATTAAGTTCAACGTACCATATTCGAAAGCACCAGCATTAACTTACGGAATGTATGTTTTGGATTCGGAATGGAATACCAATATCCGAGCACTGGCGTCTGTAAAAAACTTAGATGGGCGTGGGTTCAACTTGCAATTAACAACATGGGCAGGAACCAAGCAATGGGGAGTAGGAGTCAGCTGGATGGTATGCCCTAGCGCATAAAATACAATTTTGATTACCTATTCTACAATAAAATATTAAACCTCGCAAAATATTTGTTTTCACGATTTTTTTTCTTAAAAAATGTTATTTTGATATGCCGAAGCATTAAAAAAAATTGTTCGAAGATTAACCCACATCTGTATGGTACATCATTATATGTAGTGAAATATCTGGAAATATATTGTGATTGCTTGATCATTTTAGCTGATAAATCTTGATATATATATATTAAACCGTGAGTTATTGAATTCTTTGTTTGGAGGCCCACTATATCCCATGTATTTTCTGCCGACATTTCTTGATATTTCTACTAAAATGGAAGCTATTAACATGATCTGCTTACATAAGTTTCTCAGGTCCTCCTTTCGCACACACCACCAGCTATTGTAAAGGACACATTCCCAATGCAAATGAGTGTTTTTGGTATCTATAAGCCTAATGCAAATTGCAGTTGAAATTCAAAGAGTAGTACAGGCTTAGAAAATCAAATCATCTGAGAATGAATTCATAAATTCTGTACGATGGTAGTCTAGGAACATCGTTGTCTATACGGGAGAAATTTGAAACGAGAGCGTCCTCACATTTAATATCAAAAATTTTGAATTTTACATGCATGTTGTTTCCTACAACTTTAATATGCATGCCCAAGAAAGTTATTTCTTTATTAACGCCAAGGCCTGCACGTCCATGCCTCCGAAAATTGACGATGACTTGAAACTTTCTAGTTGTGTACATGGGAATAACATTTTCACTAATCAGTAGTATTTTCAATATATTATTGTCAAAATTCAATTGAAGTACATATTTCCCATGGTAATATTCAACAGGGCAAACAATGACCTAAATTAAAAAATATATATATAAAAAGAAGAAGAAAAAAGGAATAGACAAAAAAATATAATAAAATAAAAAATAACATAACATGAATTTGCAAGCAGAAGGAAATGTTTTGCTATAAATATATTCATGAATAGGATCAAGAGATCTGTTAGCATTCCTGATAGACATATTAAAATTATTTCGGCTAAGTATGGCTAGGATAATTTCCTATCAAAGTTTAACACTTTACTTACGACAAAAGAAATTAAATATATTAGAATGCATTTGGTAATATGATATATATGAAATATTCAAATAAACGTATTGCCACCAGGCGATAAGTTTTGGTGAATCGGCTAGCAATTGGGTGTTGTTTTTGTTTAAACGAAGTTAAAGGGGGATAAATGTAACATTCAAAGTCAGGGTTATCACTGTTTGATATAATTGAATGCGACTTTAAACACGTAAAACGGTCAAATCGACTTGATTTTGTATAAAATTGCATGGAATCCCAATCAAAACAATGCACGAACAGATCTGCTATAAACAGAAGGGAGTTTGTACCCAATGGAATCCCAAACGTTTGAACAGACACACGTTGTCGAAATCGCACCTAGTGCACAAAATTATAAGGTATATATGTTCTTTATTTATAATAAATACTAAGCCAGTGTCACTGCTGGTGGACTGATTGTCTAGTCTGATAAGTCTAGTTTTCAGTGCTTTTATACTGACGGCCTACTTTTCAGTGCTTTTGTATTGATATAAAATATATACTTAAAATTTTCAGTCATGAAATGTTGGAAATCACTCTGAAAGTAAAGAGTTTCTCACTCATGCATAGCTTTGTTCTTTGTTTGATTCTTTAGTTTAGTCATTTTGGTTTCAACTGCGCTCTTCTAATATTAGAATTCCAACCATTCGGCCACGAATATCACTGAAGAGACATAAGCTGTCGAAACGTGCGTCTGGTGCACAAAAATTAACAGGTATATATGCGCGTATTAATATAAACTGTCCATCAGCGACAATAGTATGATATACTTTAGTCTTAGTCCATTTTTTTCTAGCACTCTTAACGTCAAATAATACGAGAATATATCTTTAACCATTTGTTGAAACACCAGCAAATAAGAGACGAAAATTTGATGTGAAAAAGTGGTATACAAGGTATAAAGATCAAATGTAGAGATATGTGTAGCTTGAAGTATACTTGAATGAAGAGACTGGCCTCAACAGAATGTTTTATTGACAAAAATAAATGATGTAGCTATTATTAACCGCAAAATAACTGTACTTTGTAGAATGATATTCACCTCCCTGTTCTCTGCTATTATCTCTTGAACTGGCATGCAAATAACACCCGATGAAACTTCTGCAAAGAATGAACTAAAATAACACAGTATATCCATTAACTTAATGCAATGTAATCAATAATGATACTGCCTTTGACTGGATCGAGAAATGTGTGACTCGATAAAACATGTAATGAGATAAATCTGAAGACGAACAAGGTCATCTAGTGAGGAGAAAGAAATTCTGCATAATAACATGATATATCATTTTACACTTGTATGTATAATATAAAGATATGGAACGTATGTGTCATTTGAAGCTTACTATAGTGGAAGTTCCAGGAATCTTAAAGAGGGTTGTGGTATTGAATTTGAGAAAACGGAAGACATAAGACAATACTATTAAAAAAATATTCAAAGATTATTCAATATAGATATTGTATCTCGAATTTTATTAGGGCGACCCTTAATTTTCTGGAAAATCATTTTTCAAAGTACAGTACCTGGTGGATTTAAAAACGATTAACATATTCATATATCCTAAAAACGTTCTTTGTATTAAGATTTGGAAAAAATCTTATTAATCTGAGGATTCTGGATTTAGTCGCATATGAAAATTCAAAACAATTATCTTGTAATTTCCCCAAATATTCGGTCAAACACCCTCCTATCCATGTGAAAGATGTGATTCAATACCAAAATATATCAGAATTTCAAGATTCATGTAAAAATAAGATTTAAAGGCACTTTTTCAACAGAGAATTTGGACTCATATTTTCAGCCTTAAACCTTACAGATAAATCACCAACATTTTCATGATATCTATACATGCTTGTTGTTACAGTTTCTGTTTGCAATCCTCGGCCGATTATATATTAATAAATATAGAACATATATACCGTTTAATTAAGATAGTAAATTCGCTTTGAGAGCGCATGTGCAAACTCCATTAGCGTGGCATGTTGGGTAATAATCTAGTAAGAAACAATCTTAGCACATAATTCTGCTGTAAATATTGAGATTTCTAGAAATAAATCTTATGAAATGTTCAATTTTTTTTTAAAAGAAAAGATTAGCTCACAATAAAAACCAACTTATTTCCGAATATTAACGATAACATCCGAGAAACTTTCCTAAAAAATAAAAAAGGCGCGGCTACATTCCTAATAAGGGAAAAATGAGGCGTGGCTTCAGAAAGTTTTGCGGCAAAATTCACAACTGCCCATAAAAAGATGGTTTCAAAAACAAGTACATATAATTCCAATTTACAGAAAGCTAATTGGCTTTGTGACCAACAGCTTGAAGATTTAACGCTATTCCGATTGCAACTCAAGCTTGTTAAAAAGGTGCGCTTGTTAAATACAACAATAATGTACCGAGTAATGTTCCGTCGGAAAATCGATATTAAATATAGAAAAGTGAGAAAATGAAATCACGCCCCCCCCCATCCCTTTTCAAAAAAAAAAAAATTCCAGAAGTAGGATTAGGTGCCATGAAGGTGTAAGCATCCCCTATCGATCGTTCACATCCGCCATGATGCCATTTTACAGTTTGAGTTATTATAGACTGGAAGTAACGTTCAGAAAACGGTATGATACGAAAATCACGTTTGGTAAAATATGTCAATCAGCCACATCATGTAATCTTGTTATGTGAGGACACACCGAAATCTCTCGGCGCCAAATCTGGGCTGCATGGCGGATGTTTTAATCGAATAAATCTAAGCTGTGTGGCCTGCCATAAGCGAAATGGAGCATTATCCTGATGATATCTTCTAGACTTACTTCAAAATTCATGCGCTTTTTTCCACTATGGTCTTCCTTAAACATCGAAACATATATTTTACCGTCTACTTTGTCACCCTCTACACATTCTTGTTAATCAGACACAAAGATATTACCGATATTCGATTGAAACTTTATCAAACTGTGTTGCTCCTCCTTCAATAAGTCTATTATTATTATTATTATTATTATTATTATCATTATTAATGTTACGATCATCATCATCATCGTCGTCGTCATTATTTATTTATCTATTTATTTCATTTGTTGTATCTATTTTTCTTCTTTTTTTTCTCTTATGATTATTTAAAGATCACTCAGCATTTTTTCCATGCCATGTAACTTCTTTCTCTATTTTTATGCAATCCACAGTACCGATGCTTCAAACATCGTATTTTGGTCATATTTGTGCGTGAATGATTTTGGGTTTCTCCACACTTTGGAAATTCATAGCTGAATGATTTAGTTTTGGTATAATATATAACAAGAGCAACGCCTAGCGTGGCTTAATACGCCCGTCGCTTACTTTGGACGGGATCAATGTGAACGTATGGCTTTATTATCCCCAAACTTGGTTCTCTTTGGTAATACTTTTATGAAATATTGAAAGCCAAAAGGTGGCTTCCCTACACTATTTAAGTATTCTGTCCAAGTTTCATGAAAAACAACTTACGTTTACTGAAGTTATCGCGTTACATAGCATCTCTATAGCATCTTATTATGGTAAAAAACCAAGTTCCATAACCCCGTAACAACAAAACAGAATTTGCTCAAAATCAAAACGCCGCTTCCCCTATCCTATTTAAGCTTTCTGTATGAGTTTCATGAAAAACAACTGACATTTACTTAAGTTATTGCGTTCCAAAGCATCTTTTCATAGTAAAAATAAAATCCAAGTCCCATAACTCCGGAACGACCAAACCGAATTTGCTCAAAATCGAAAGGTGGCTTCCCCTACTTTATTGAAGCATTCTGTATTAGCTTCATGAAAAGCAAATGACGTTTATTTAAGTTATTGCTCTCCATAGCATCTTTTCATACTAAAAATTAAATCGAAGTCCCATAACTCTGGAACGACAAAACGGAATTTGCTCAAAATCGACAGGCGGCTTCCTCTACATCAACTTATTATTCTGTATGAGTTTCATGAAAAGCAACTGACGTTTATTTAAGTTATTGCGTTCTATATCATCTTTTTTATAGTAAAAATTAAATCCAAGTCCCATAACTCCGGAACGACAAAACGGAATTTGCTCAAAATCGAAAGGCGGCTTCCTCTACACTATATAGGCATTCTTGATGAGTTTCATGAAATACAGCTAACGTTTACTAAAGTTATTGCATTCCATAGCGGACGGACGGACATCGCCATACCATAATACGTCCCGTCTTTCGAGGGGCGTATAGAAAGATCTTATACGTTTTCAAAATTTATTATGTTTACACTCATGAGCCGAATTCAAAATTATTTGATTGATGGAGAACAGAAATTACAAAATGATACACACAATGATAACTATAAAATACCAATGAAAAATTTCACAAAATTTCGGAATTCTTTGAAGTAAGTCTGCAGATATACCTTTAAGAGGTACTTCTTTATTATTGGAACATATTGTTTTTTACGTTTGAAGATTTATATATGCTTACTTGAAGAAGTCTCATTTAAAAAGCAATTCACGAAAAAAGCTTTAAAAGTAGCAACTGAAAATATATATTTAACATAATTATGACATGTAAAAAAAGATACGTTATCTAATCAACTTCTTGTACAATAACACTAGTAAGAGTTGGAAAACTTGTACAATAGCACATGTAATGGTTGACAAACTTGTACAATAACACATGTAATCGTTGGCAAACTGGTACAATAACACATGTAATCGTTGGTATACTTGTACAATAACAGATGTTAGAGTTGGCAAACTTGACATTAGTGAAGGCGACACGATTTAACATTCGTATGCCTGGTCAAGAGATGTTAGGTGGTATGAGTGGTCACGGTAGGCAAAACTATTATCAGGTAGTATAAGTGGTCACGGTAGGGAACAATATAATCAGGTGATATGAATGATCACGGTAGGCAACAGCATTAAAAATTGAAATGACAATTGACTGTAGGTGAGGCTTCTATATGGCATATATAGCTGGTCAAACTGAGGGGCATTAGTTTACGGTGTATGACAGGAAACTTATAGGTCCATATATTATACGGTGTTCCGGGTAGCAACTCGGCCCAAGGATGATAACTGTATTGAATTGATCACAATAGGCGATAGTAATTGTGGTTATACCACGGACCACAATGGGCGGCAATATTATGCAGAAATTTGTCTTTTATAATAGGTGAAAATCTTAAAAGTTTTCATAAAAGGCGATTTTGAAATATGATTAGGACAACAACACTATACGACAATGTTACAAGGTGATATGACTGGCCACGGTAAGCGACAATGTTACAAGGTGATATGACTGGTCACGGTAAGCGACAATGTTACAAGGTGATATGACTGGCCACGGTAAGCGACAATGTTACAAGGTGATATGACTGGTCACGGTAAGCGACAATGTTACAAGGTGATATGACTGGCCACGGTAAGCGACAATGTTACAAGGTGATATGACTGGTCACGGTAAGCGACAATGTTACAAGGTGATATGACTGGCCACGGTAAGCGACAATGTTACAAGGTGATATGACTGGCCACTGTAAGCGACAATGTTACAAGGTGATATGACTAGCCATGGTAAGCGACAATGTTACAACACTGTACGAGGGTGATACACGGTGATATGTGATAAAGCATGTCATGGTATCCAACGATGTTATACGGTGATATGACTGATCACGGTAGGCAACAATGTTATAGGGTGATATGAATGGTCACAGAGTGTATGACTGGTCATGGAAGGCAGCAAGGTTGTACGGTGATATGAATGGTCACGGTTGGCAACAATAATAAAGATGATATGACTGGTCACGGTAAGCAACAATGTTATACGGCGACGGTGATATGACTGGTCACCGTAGGGAACAATGTTATACGGTGATAAACATGCTGACGTTAGGCAACAATGTTTAACGGTGATATGACTAATTGTTGCCTAACGTGACCAGTCATATCAGACGACAGCTTGGGGTAAAGTTTTATTGCCGATCGTTTGCTTTATGTTTATATATGTTAGATATTTGCCCCATTGCCGAAATGCGTAGAATCGTGCCATTCCGTTAATCAAAAATGCAAGTTTACGCAACGTACGGAATTGTGGCCCTATCATTCATATAGGGCCACTACTTGCGGCTAACGTTACTATTATTAAAACAGCATTACAAAACTTGATAACATGGTCTTTAACTGCAGCAAGAGCGGAAGTAGTATGTTTAGAAAGGAACAAGTGTAAAGCAATGGCTAGAATTGGATATGAAACGTGATTTATGCGGACTTTTAATCAATTTAGGAAGCCAATACATGGTTGCAAGATCATTTTCATCAATGCTTGAATTAAAGTCGCGCGTACTTATACAATGGTCAAATGGAATCTTGTCCTTCAGAAATGCGGGTTTTCAACATACTTAGAGGTATTGTTCAATTCAGAACTGCAATATAATATATTTTCAGGCAATGATTATATTATAAGCTGATTTGTCAGATGGTACAAAGACATAAGTATTTTGTAAATTAACCATTTTATTTTTATATTCTGGACCGGTATGCTATGTAGCTGTTTGAGCATATGGGCAATAAATGCAAGATTATCGATGCGAATATCGATTAGTTATAATATGACACTCAGGTTTTTAAATGAATTTAGAGTTATTGCATGAATTGGAGGATGGAATAGTGTGAAAAGAATTCGGATTGGATGTGACTGCATTCTAATTAAAAATTAGGTTTCTTATAGGGTTTTTGTAATGATAGGAAATCAGGGGTTGCTCAAGGTTTTTGAAATTCTATGGAATTTTAGATCTGACACTATGAACACGAAAAATATTAGAAATATTAATAAAGTCTAAACGTCATCCCAGATATTTTTTAACGATGAGTCTTGAACGAATTCAGTGTTATCTTAATACTAAGTTTTCGTCCACAGCTTGTAGAGAGGGGCAATTTCAACAATCTGAAGTCTTTTGCCAAATCCCCTTACATCATTTTCCTCATAAGAGCCCCAGTCGTATTCTAATAAATATAGAACATATATACCTTTTAATTTTGTGCAACAGATGCGCATTTCGACAACTTATGTGTCTTCAGTGATGCTCGTGGCCGACGATTGGAATTCTCATAATATATGAATATTTGAAGAGGAGTGTTGAAACCAAAATGACCGATTTACTTAATTTGATGAGTGGAAATTTGAAATATATATTTCATGTCAGTACAAAAAGCACTGAAAACTAGATTTATGATAGCCTTGGAAACTATCAGTCCACCAGCAGTGACACCGCCCTAATGGTTATAAAAAATATAGAACATATATACCTTTTAATAATAATAATAATAATAATAATAATAATAATAATAATAATAATCAGATAGTGACATCTTAACTTGTCAACACTGATTACAGAAAATCCAGAGTTTCCTGTGAATTCTTTCCTAACATTAACTATTTTCTTCATTCATTCATTCATTTTGTTGTTTACATTTAACTTAAAAACTTTTTCACCCTATTCGCCGGCTTCTATTTTGATGGCAATAAAATATTTGGACACTATTTCGGTCTGGGTTGTCGGTGTTGGGCAGTTCCTTTTTAGATGACCTGCAATGTGACAGATACAATATTCCACCCGTTGTACCAACTTAAACTTCTGTGGCATAGGTATTTTTACTCGAGGATTCCCTGGTTTACTTAAGGAAAGGAAACATTGTATCCCTGTCTTTGTTGCCCAATAGGGGTTTGTTATTGATATTCTCTCTGACCTGTGGTGACTGTTTACATTTGCTTCTATTTCGTTATTTTCTGACAGTATAATTTTTAACTTATAAGTTTGAATTTATAAGGGATATAGGCCTTAAATAATTCATTTGAGACAGTTAAATTAACACAATAAATCAATTTCAATAGACTTAATGTATCTTCGTTGAAATTGTGGTAACACACCTGCACAACATTCGTAAGTGTATATGCAGTTGTGGAACTGCAAGTAAATGTCGGCATTATAAACAATGCTATATCAGTCGCGGACATAAGAGAACAAGATTGTTACTTAACTTGACAGAAACTGTTTTCTTTGGCTTTGAGTTTGTGTTTTCATGGCATCGTCATCAGTTTTATTATAAGATATGTGGTCTACACATAAAAGGAGAAGTATCAGCAACCTCATTATGAGCCCTGTGTATATTTAAATTTTCAAATGTGTCTTAAAACACTGTAACACATTTTAAAATGTAGTTCATCACACTGATTTCCATATACCACTGTAGTTTGCTTTGTATATTAGCGCGTTATGACATTGTATTAAAGAGAACCTATCACGGATTGGAAATTTCCTTAAAAACTACACGTAAAACGACCATTTTCTAGAAATTATATATAGGCACTTGTCTTCGACGAAAACCAGAGTATGTATAAATTGATTGTTGTAATGAAATGTAACTCCTATAAAAGTAGCGTCGTTGTCAGACGCCCACATAAAATTCAATTTTCTTGAGTTGCAGATTAATCTGTACGCCGTAACTATGCGACTACTTGTGTACGATGTGGATCAAGAAAACCCATAACAGTCGGTCTTAACGAAAGACGTATTTAACTCCCAATATTAAATGTAGAATTTACAAAGCATGGTCATCATTTTTTTCCTGAAACTAAAAGAGTGAAGACCGGCTTAATTTAAAGATTTAAAAAATATCCTAAAGGCCGTACTTTAGATTCCACTGTAAATTACGCTTGGACAAGTTTGTAACCATTTATTAGTTATGCAGATACAATAGAAATCTCATAGTAGATTACGTAGTGAGAATCATTTACGCGATATTTTAAGGTGCGCTTTCGGACTTGAACTTAGAACGTAACATGCAACTTGTCTTCACGCCTCAGATAAATTTCTACAGTGTTCTGTGTCTTTGTTCGCTCGAACTTCAGCCCTATTAGGCGTTGGCTAGGTAAGTATTAAAGAACAAATATTTTTATCAACGCATGTATATATGGTAGAGCTTCACTGTACTGGATTTAAAAAAACCCATATATCATTGGGCATCTTTCTAATCACAAAATATATGAATAGGTACAACTTAAGTGGAGATTACAAGAGAGGATATTTTTGCACTAGTATCTGGAATGTAGAAACTGATTGGAAGACTATTCATGGTAAATATCCATGATTTGTGTCATTTAAGTAAACATAAACTATATATAAATAGGTATGATTTTCACTAAATGCATGGGCATGTTTTTACACCTTGCTCAATATATATGAATGGGTAGGGTGCCAGCGAACCCAGCTACAGGTCCGTACCCAAAATCATTGCAAGTAACCGAATTACCCCTCCCCCGTCGTGATTTAGATCTAGATATATTTATAAGATTTCTAAAGACCTAGGGCTGAATGTAAAAATCTGCTTATAGAGTTATAATAACTATTACAGCTCATGCTCCTTATACAAAAATAAGATAAATAAGAGGTAACTTTAAGCTTATGAATGATGCGCTGACTGATGCTGAATATATTGAACTTACAGGACTAAGCACACTCAATTTTATGACATTTTAAACAATATCAAGGACTTGGTGAAAAATACTTCAGTTCTAAGTCATAGTTGTTCATGTGCAATATTCTTTTACAAAATGCTGTAGGGTTTATCAAACAAGTTTTTATCGACGTTATGCAATATTTCGAAATCAAGCAGACGGAGAGCCATAGCCATAGTCAGGAAAACACGTTTCTTACCAGACTATCTTGGATTCAATCACTTAACCAGAAATAGTTTAATTTCTGATCAAACTCGCCTTTAGCACAATCACTCCTGAGCTTCAGTAAACAGAAAACATTTCTGGTGTTGGACGGCACTAATATCTACATCGAGAAACGCAACAACTTCTATTTCCAGCGTCGTTTATTCAGCGTTTACAAATGAAGACCCCTAGTGAAACCTATGGCTATTACACCCACTACAGAATATTTTGTATCTATATTAGGATCAATCTTTCCAGATCTATAGTAAAAACAATGGCGAATCTATTTTAATTCACATTCATAGAAACAATGTGGCGATGGCATTTTCGTTGTCAATAGAGGCTTCAGAGATTCCCTCTCACTTCTAGAGTATTAACGCAGAAATGCCCAGATTTCTGTTTAAAGGACAAAAACAAAATGTCTGCAGATGATGCAAACATTAGTCGACTAGTGACAAAAATGAGCTCATTTGTTTTGACCTGTTTCTATAGCCCCGGAAGCAAACTTTCGGGACATCTAGTTTTTGGCTTGTCTATCTGTCTGTTTGTCAGTTTGTCTGTGACAAAAACTTAAACATAATGCATCACTTCTCGTCTGTGAGAGATAGTGCTAACATATTCCACACGTAATCGTATTCGTATTACGCTTACGTATTCCTTGTGACAAGACTTTTCCGTCAATACCATAAGTTTTACGTTGTGACCTTGGCTGTGAGCTTTGACCTATATTTCTAAATTCTATATGTTAGAGTCATAAAGAAAAAAATCTTGACGCGTTTCTATAATTAAACCCCTTACATAATAATCAGGTTAATTTTAAATAAGAATAAATCTTCCAAGGGATCAAATGCTATCTTGAAGCTTTGATAAACTGTTTGATCCTGGATGATAAATTTGAAAAATATGATTATAGTTTTGATTTTGCTAAACTCGCTATGTGGATGTCAATGCATTTATTGGTTTATACTCTCCCATATTAAATTACTGTTACCTAGCACGATTCTTTCGTCGTGCCTAAATATAGCTGTTTACTTTGAATTTTTATATTTACAGGTCAGCTGAGTGGTAGAATCTGCACATGCCCCGGATAAGACGTTGGAGTTTCTTAAGTCGTATCTTGCGTACACATCAACTGCCCTTCATAGGAGAGTAACTCTGATTCTAAATACATGATGCTCAAGCATTTTCATAGTAATATAGCTTCTCTGTATTTTAGATTGTGTGTTATCACCTTATATAAGATGTAATATGGTAAAATATTCTGCATTAAATGTTTTACATCGATCATCTGCATTTGTAATACTAGTAATATAATATATATGCATAACAAGCCTATGGTTATATATGCCCGGGCCAGTGAGGTTCAGTAGTTAAAGGCCTTGTCTTGTCATCGAGAGGTCCTTGATTCGAAGGGATAGTGAAAATTAATGCCCCGTGAGACGGGAGACATAGGACGTAAAAGACCTCTCGCTGCTTCAGGTTATTCAAATAGGCATTTGGTTTCAATAATATTTTAGTTTTCTTAATCATTTAATCCTACATGTAACACGCATTTTGATTGGTTTAAAAATAAGTGGTATATCTCATCCAAGAACTGTGACGTTAATATATCGAAGATGTTTGGAGATGATGAAAAATGTACATATTTCTGAGAATATAAAACATGATTAATAGGAATTAAATGAGAAGGAATGAGTCTATTTTTGTTTTAGTTGAATGTAGGTTTCCAACGAAAAAATGACGGAAAACTTATGCATCATGAGCTATGGTCAATGATGCAGATTTCCGTCCTTTTTTCGTGTTATCCCTCCATCCAACGAAAAAAAAAAAGATTAATTCCATAAATAGCAGGATAATCAAACTGCAGTTTTCTAATTTCATATGCATATTTTTGAACGTCACACTCAGCAAAACGTTAGCTATGTCCAAGACTTTACTTAATACACATTCGTTTTTGTCCACTCTCAGGAGTTACTTGGACACTGAAATAAAGTTTTTTAATCTTAATCACCTAAAAACGGCTATTGCCTGCTGTGTCCCTAATTACAGACAATTGTCAATCTACAATCTCTAGATGGTTTCAACTCGTATTTTCTTCAGCTTCCTTACATTCACTTAATTACCGTACCATAAGAATCGGTTGCGAAGCCTACGCATTTCATATTTTTACAATTTGTAGATTGTGTGCGTATTAAGACGAGCCATTCGGTCGTCCTTTATATTCTTAATAAATTCATGAAAGCTATTATGACCTTGGTTACTTCATTTGGTTATTACTGTATCTGAAACACAACGATAAATTCGCCTTAGAACGGGAAGATGGGTTTTTAAACCAACGTTGAAATCAGTTTTCATTCAAGTAAGTATTATTCCCTAATTTCGTAAATACGGTATTATCTACAAACATCGCTTTTGTAAATTACGCTGTTTGCTCCGTAGCTGTAGAGCGATACTCTTTTGTAACCACATGGTTCGTCACCATGTAAATTAAAAAGAATGAAAATAAACAATTTCAGATGATTACCATCATTTGCTTTAGTGTTAAATTTTGTAATTTACTACAGATTCTTTACATGAGATAAGGTCTATTCTTAATATTGACCATTTTTAAATACCTTAGTACAGATTAGAAATGAATAGCCATTGTTTTCAAATTAGATAGAAGTATAATGAATCTAGAATTTTATAAAAGGAAGCTGGTGGTGAAAAAGTGGGAAAATGCAGTTAAAAACAAATTTAGAATAGTTTTGCATTATATTTTGAATTACATTATGATAATATATGGGTGTTGGTTGTTGAAGAATCTTTCTGTTCCGTCTTTGTCTGCAGACGAAGCCTCGTGTTCTCAGTTTATTACTTGATACTCAAATAAACCTGTAAATTGTTATTCTAATTTGCTATTCGTAATTTCTAACCCCATCTCCTCTTTTATTATTCATCCAACTAGCAAGCAACTAACAAAACTTCTGCAAAGACAGATCTAAGAATAGCACAGAGTGCATTGCAACTTAATACACTGAAACTAGTAATAATTGACTGGGTCGGAAAATGTATGCCTCCATAAACATATAATGAAGATAAATGTTACAATAAAAGTAATGATTCAACGAAAAGAAACGAATTCTGCACAATAATATGATATATCTTTGTATCCCTGAGTGGAATGTTTGTGTTAATTCTAGTGAATAATAGTGAAAGTTCCAGGATTTTAAAGAGGGTTAACGTTGATGTATTAAGAAAATAGCATTAAAAAGAAAGTTTGAAGCTAATAAGATATAGATATTTTAATCCGTTTCAAATTTTCCAAGCGCTACCCCTAATATTCTGGAGAAACATTTTTTCATTATACATTGCTTGGTCGAAGTAAAAAGATTATCATGAATGATGAAGTTTTCTTTTCATTTTTTTCAACTGAATTTTGTTAAATATGACAAACTTCTTATCTTGCTAAGTATATAAAAATATCTTACATATTCTTTAAATATAATTAGACGACATTTGTTTATTCTCAATTTATTCGCGTTTCCCCAAATGTAAGATCAAACAGCGTCTGTTCCTTTTGTTATTATTGTTGCTGTTATTTTTAACATCATCATCATCATCATCATCATCATCATCATCATCAATATTAATATTTTCGTCGTCGTCTTCTTTTCTTCTTATGATTTTTTAAAATCACCCCACATTTTCCCATTTTTCATATTTCTCCCATTCGTATGCAATTCAAAGCACCGAGGTATCAATTGTCGTTTTTTGGCCATATATGTAAGTTAATGCTCTTTGGTTCCTACACACTTTGGAAGTTTGCACCTGAACCATTTTTTTAATACATAGTATATAAAACATGATTATAGAGTGTTAGAAAATTGATTTTTTGTACACTTATAAACCGCATTCAATCATATTTGATTAATAGAGAGCAATAAATTACAAAAATGATACATAGAATGATATATATAAATACCGAAGTTAAATTTCACAAAATTAAAGAATTCTTTGAGGTAAGTCTTGAGATATATGTTTAAAAGGTATTTTTTGTTAGTGTCACTGTAAGATAGCGCATGCTATTTTAAATCTTTCGATATGTTTAATTGAAAAAGACTCATTTAGAAAGGAACACACACACACACACACACACACACACACACACACACACACACACACACACACACACACATACACACACATTAATAATAGCAACTGCGAATATGCATTATTATAACGTGTAAAATAGGAGTCGTTATTCCATCAATTTCTTGTACAAGAACACATATAAGAGTTGGCAAACTTGAATTTAATGAAGGCGTCACTATTTTACAGTAGTATGACTGGCCTCAAGCGATGACAATATTATCATTTGGTAAGAATGGTGACGGTAGGCAACTATCAGGTGGTATAAGTGATAACATTATGAACCAAACTTAAATTGTTTTTATTAGACTGATCATAATAGGTGACAATGGTATAAGGGGTGTTACTGACCACACTGGGCGGTAATCTTATGCAAAAATATCGGCTTTGACACGAAGCGACAATGTTATATGGGAGTATTTTTAGGTGATTTTCTAGTACGGCAAAATCACTGTTTACAGACCAGACAATAAAACTATACAAGGGTGTGATGCGGTGATATTACGGTTCATAATACGCGAGAATATAGACTGGTGATATGACTGGTCACGTAAGCGACAATACTATACGCTGATACCACTGGTCGCGGTCGGCAACAATGTTATAAGGTGATATGAGTGGTCACGGTAGGTAACAATATCATACAGCGATATGACTTGTCACGGTAGGCAACAATGTTATATGACGATATGACTGGTCAAGCTGGGCAAAAATGTTATATGGTGATATGACTGGTCACGGTAGACAACAATGTTATACGATGATATGACTGGTAACGCTGGGCAACGATCTTATATGGCGATATGACTGGTCATGCTGGGCAATAATGTTATACAGCGATATCACTGGTTACAGTAGTCAATAATGTTATACGGCGATATGAATGATCACGGTAGGCGATAATGTTTTACGGCAATATGACTGGCCACACGGTAAGCGACCATGTTATACGGCGATATGAATGATCAAGGTAGGCTATAATGTTATACGATATAACTGCTCACGGTAGGCGACAATGTTATACGACGATATGATTGGTCACGGTAGGCAACAAGGTTATACAGTGATATGACATATCAAGGTAGGCGACAATATGAGACACTGAGATGTCTGGTCAATGCAGGCAACAATGTCACATGGTGATATCACTGGTCGAAGTACGTCCACAATGTATTTAGAGACTAGGACTTATATGTGTAGTATCTATCACTTGTACCATAATACAACAACTTCCTCAACGCTTTCATTTTGAATATAATTAGCGCCTGTATTTAAAACCCTTGTAAACAATTGAAGAAATTATTCTTATTGCATATTATTTCATGTTTTAGGAGCATTTATGATTAATAAGGGCCTATTGTTGTCATTCAATCATTTACATAACATGTACTTTGTTTTTTGTCTGTAAGCATTGAATGAATTTACCTTATATCTTTCAAACTATGACAAGATGACGAAGTGCCCCGCTGTACCATGAAATTAGACTCCAAAATCAAGGCATGCTCCATCCATCATTTTATAAATGTATGTAAAATCTGAAAACTGTAGGATAAAAGAATTTGAGTTTTCGTGCTAACGGTAAAAGGGCGGACAGACAAACGGAATGATAGACATACCTATGGTTCCTATAGATAATCCATATTAATGCGGGCAATAAATTATCTGATATTATTGATTTATGATATTATAATATTTTTAGGCCTATGTCAGTGAGTTAGGATGAGGAAATTTATTGTTGCTACAGTGCTTTTAAGTCTTGTGCTTCTGGTCAGTATACAACCATCAATGCAACGGCCAGGATTTGGAGCAGGTACATATTGTAATGTTTTGGAATTGATAAGGGACATCAATTTTAGAGGCATTTATTTATCTGAATAGTTACTCAGTTCTACATTTTTATTTGGTCTTTTTTCAAATTCTTCTATTAAAGTCATATTTGCAGGTATTTCATTGATTTCGACCAGTCTGTATGCCAATGTTTCCGTCTGTTCTTCAAATTATTAATCAATGTGACGAAATCCCTCTGGCAAAATTTCAAAAAAAATCAACGTCTGGTCATATATTATGAGTTTTTCCAGTATATATTCAACTGGTCATGCCAGAAATCAGACTGATCATAGAACCATCCCTCTATAGCAAACATGAAAGAAAGGGAAACAAGAAAATATCAAAATCATGAAAGGTCACCAAGCTTCACCAAGCTTCATATTGAAATTAAACTATTTAATCCGATATTAATATGTATGTAATTCCTCTCATTTTGCATGCGTATGTGAAATTTGAAACATGATTTTTGAAAACCATTCGCGTTATTGAATTTCAGTGTTGATGAAGAACCAGACAGACAAAAGGACACTGTCATGTGTATTAGAATTGTATTTGTGTGTGTTTGGAAGATAAGATCGGCGAAAAGATATGTATAATTGATTGCTGAATTACATAGTTATATAAAATTAATCATCATTGTTCACCATATACAGATATGTATTTTTTTTGTTTGCAGCTGCATGCCATAGAGTAAGTATACATTGAATTGTAATCAAGAGAATACGACATTGCACCTCTCTGTGTCTTAATAAACATGTTTCCTACAGATATGAATACATAAAACATAAAATCATGTGCACATAATGAAATGAAGAACATGTTGTTGTTTTTGTTTGACAACATATATGTTGTATTCAATGAAGATCCTATAAAACATTATATGCATTTATGATATACTGACAACAAATAGTGAAAACATTTGATACTTATTTACACGCAGTATATTTTAACGAACACAACGTCAATCGCAATCATCATATCATTCAAGGTAAGCGTTCCGTCAAGATTCTTAAAGTGCATTCCGGTGTAGAGGTATAAGAGAGAAGAGGACCTTTATCTGCAAGGGCATCGATTGCTCCTAAATGAGTATATAAATCAACACCATTTCAGCCTTTGGTCAGTGGGGATCGAGACATCCCAAATAGCTGGAGAAAATGACTCTATTCGACGCCCTCTTTTCTTCACGCTCAATCTGATATACTTGGTCAAGTTCGTCATGCCTTTGAAATCTTTTTTGAGTTAGTTGAAGAGCTTTGTTACTTAGGGTCAAAGTGAAAGAAATTCTTTCGTTCTGACAATTTATGAACATCATGTTTATTGTATTTGTATCTATACGTATATCAATAAAATGGATGACTTCTGATAATTATTTCTAATTATTATTTCAGGGATGTCCTTGGGATAAGAAATGTGTATGTACACCTTGGAGATGTCATTGTGTTCCAAGTAAGTAATGAGGATAGCATGCACATGTTATTGCATTGTAATTTGTTCTGTTTAGAACAGTAACCCACGCTATGAAATAAACATATCTGAAAACACAAAAAATTGAATCCTCATTCCTTAAAGAGACATATGGTCTCCTGTAGCGTCTACTATTGTGATTAAAGTAACACCGTAAATTTGTTTAGTACAGTACCTTTTGACTGCCCATCAGTATTAAATGAAGCTATCGCGAACAAATACGCTACATAACCCACGTTTTCCTTATCAGTTTTATTCATCTCGGTCGACCTCAGAAATATTCATTTGCATAATGTATGCATTGCACGTGATACAAATTTTACTTCTCGCATGCTTTACATCATACTCTTTCTTTCTTTTCTTTTCCGAGTCACTTATTGCAGAAGGCCGATTTCTTTTCTTTTTCTTTTTCTTATCTTCACCATTGTTGATTTACTCCGTATGCAAATGAATAATTTAAAGTCACGTGCGTATTCTCCGGTCTCGTGCGAACGTAAGAAGGTTAAATTTGAGGGTCGTATTTCTAACTTGCTGCAGCAATAACTGTATAACCAAGGCTTATTAGGTTTGGGGTCGCTGCAGTTTATTATCTTTTTATAAGTAAAATAAGTTAATACTATACTTTATTGCACCTCTGATTTTATAAAATTAGACATTATGTATCTTAACTTCATCTGCAAAGAAAATGATTTCAGCACATCTACTCAAAAAATTGTACAACCTATTCTGCTGTGAAATCTTATAAATTCTCCTAATAAGAGAGAGTGATATGAAACAGATTGTTCTTGATCGTTTATATCACACCAAACTCTTCACTTACATGTTGACGACATCTGTCTGATGCACATAAACTTTTTCAACGCGGAGAGGGATTTCCTACACTGACTTAATTTAAATGTATATATTAATTTGTACATACATGTATTACATTTATTCTTTTGTAGAGTGGGTGTGCTACACCTGGGTGAGTTAGCCGATGTTTTTATTTACACATTTTTGCACATATTCTGTATAATCGTACATTCCAGTGAAAACAGTTCATGTTAGTTCAAAGTTCTCACTATATTAATAGCTAAATTCAATGAAAATGTAAAGTCATGATTACAATTAGAATTATCTGTCACTGGGATTAAATGCTCACTAACCATTACAGACTATTGTTCATACCGAAATCAATCCAATAATCACTCAATAAATCTATCTATCTATCTATCTATCTATCTATCTATCTATCTATCTATCTATCTATCTATCTATCTGTATCTCTCTCTCAATATCTATCTATCTATCTATCTATCTATCTATCTATCTATCTATCTATCTATCTATCTATCTATATCTCTCTCTCAATATCTATCTATCTATCTATCTATCTATCTATCTATCTAATTCTGTTTCGCATCAAGATACTACTGCTAATATAGTGCCTCTTTTTTCAGAGAGATTGTAAAGTTAACGAAAAATGCGTCAATGGTGAATGTAAAAACAGATTTAGTGTATCATACAGAGGTGGACGAAAATAAATGAATGGTAGGTATATAAAGATATATTCTAAAGATGCACAGAGATACATATGAAATAAATCATTCTTCATTTTTCTTTTTCTCTATCTTTATTTTTTCCTTGAATGTTTGAAATAATCGGATATAGTTAAATATTTGTAAGGCATTAAATTTTCACTTGGAACGTTTTTAAACATTGCGTATATTGTGGAAGTATAGATATATGTTTTATATACATCAGTAGATCGAGTCCGCTGCTAATGGATTGTTAGTTCTCCAAAGCAGTCACAAGTCCAATTTTCTGTGCTCCTGTATTGATCGAAGATTTATACTTGAAATGATTTGTGACAACATTTTTAAAATTAATCTAAACCTAAGGGATATTTCCCTCTTGCAAATGTTTCCCCATTAGATGAGTTTTTGGCTGTGATTCTCAGGTCAATTTGATAATTAGTCTGCTCTTCAAACATTTATACTTTGGAAAACAAAGAACAATTAACTCAGTATTCACAATATTTCGGTCTCCTGACCTTCTTCTAGTGAATTTTATTGGTATTGGTGGCTTAAGCTATGTAATATCCATCATTTTTCATAACCGATATATGAAAAATAATATGTTTTCAAATATGAAAAAAATTGGTATAGAATTATTTATTCTATATTCAGATTTTAAAAAAAAAAATCAATATAATGAATATAAGGTACCTCGTTAAATATTAAAATTTCATACACAATTTCTTTTCTTATAGGCATGACGTGGTGAAATATACACAAGAAGCGGAAACATCAATGTCTAAATTACATCTGTCAAATACTAAAGACAATGCTCATGGAAATTAGAAATAGTTTTCATTAAAAGGTTGATCCCAACGTTTTGTTCAGAGTATATGTGATGTAGATCGTTATATGAAAATATGTTAAAGATTCGTATTTAATTTGTTATATGAATTGAAAGAAAAGTAAAAAGAAAAGCTCCATAGACAAGACACCAAACTTCAAATAACAATATTGAGCAATAGACTATACTTTTATTTTATGGAGTTACTACCGTCAAAAACATTTTTGTATGGTCAAACGACATTTCGCATAGGTGCTAGTCAATGTGGTTTTATTTTAGCTCACCTGAGCGAAAAGATCAAGTGAGCTATAGCCATAGTGCGCCGTCCGTCGGTCGTAATCTTTTCACATTTTCGACTTCTTCTCATGAACCGCTGAACAGATTTCTATGCAACTTGATAGGAATAAAGTACCCATGGTCTCCTAGTTTGTTGTTTTCTGTCCCAATCCGTCAACAGGTGGCGCCACCACAGATAAAAGTAAGTCACAGAGGGTATCCTCCTTTGACAAACTTCTTCTTCAGAACGGGAGACAAACTGAATGCATAGGAATGACATTAACAAATCTACTGGAAATCCCACTTACACTCGCTCTACACTCTCACTAGATGAAATTATTAATATCCGTAAGTCAGTGTTGAGTACCTTTCACTTATGTACTAAGGATAGTGAGTTCGAGTTACTCTATTTTTATTGGATCCCTAAATTACACAAAGATCCATATAAACATAGATTCATTGCAGGATCCAGTAAATGCTCCACCAAACCTCTATCAGCCCTCCTTACCAAAATATCATCTGTAATTAAGGAGAAACTTCAGACGTACTCCGATGTGATTTACTCTCGTAGTGGTGTTAATCAGTTTTGGATACTAAAAAACTCCAAAGAATTATTGGAAAACTTAAAATCCCAAAATCTGACAACCATTAAATTCATTAAGACATGATTTTTCTACACTTTATACCACCATACCTCATGATAAATTGAAAACCAGGCTCTTTAGAATTATTGAAAACTTTTTCTTCACCAAAAAGAGTTCACGCAGATATATATTTATTGTTTTAGGATATCCAGATACATATTTTGTGAAAAACCACTGTGAATCCAAATACAAGTACTCTGAATATGATATAAAACATGCTGGACTTCCTGATTGACAATATATATGTTGTGTTCGGTGACCAGGTCTTCCAACAAACCATCGGAATCCCTATGGGGACTAACTGTGCTCCTTTACTAGCCGATTTATTCCTTTCGTCGTACGAAATTGACTTTATACAAAATCTTATAAGTCAAAATAAGAAGCAATTGAACTTGTCCTTTAATTTAACATCCAGATATAATGATGATGTACTATCTATAAATAACAAAACCTTTGATACATATGTACATACAATATATCTAAAGGAACATGAAATTTAGGACACAACAATATCCAATTCATGTGCTTCATATTTAGATCTACTTTTTGATGTCGACTGAGATGGTAAACTTACTACTTCAATTTATGACAAACGTGATGACTTTAATTCCCCCATTGTTAACTTTCCATATACTAGTAGCAACATTCCTTTATCACATACGTTCGGTGTTTATGTATCCCAATTTATTCGATATGCGCGAGCGTCATCTGAGTATTGCTCTTTCATTTATCGAAGCCAATTACTAGGAGAAAAGTTACTCGAACAAGGATATGAGATATCACGACTTATGTCAAAATTCCGCATATTTTACGGTCGTTATAAAGACCTTATCTGTTCATGTGATGTATCGTTGTCTGACATGTTGACTTCCTTATTTCACAGTTACTAAACCATCTGTATTATCTATACTATATAGCAGTATTCTTACTGCTTATGACATATACCTATTTTGACTACGGCTGTGCCGTTTCCTAATTCTGTGACAGCGAATAATACTATTTCGCTTATACTTATGGCATCACGACGGGTGTGACCGGTCGGCAAGGGATGCTTACTCCTCTATGGCACCTGATCCCACCTCTGTTTTGACAGAGGTTCGTGATTGCTTATATAATATTTACATATGTATTGTCATGTCTCTTCGATTTCGAGTTGTGGATTTCGGAACAATATCTTGGATTTGTACTAGAGGGATGTTTATAGAATTTTTGTTCTGTTCCAAAATCAAATTTTGGACGTTTTTGCAACTTTTTTTTGGACTTTCAGTGCAGAAAAGTTTCATGTTTTTCAGTTAATTGATAATGATGATTTCTTATAGTCCAGAAGATTCTGGCCATAATTGAGCAGAATTGTTCATTTCATAATAAAAGCATGAGACTTGGTACAATGCATATTAAGACCCCTTTTGAAGATTTAGCTACTGTGCTACCTTAATGTCATTTTTTGGAAGAAAAGTAAGATTTTGTAGAGAAACCGATGAAAATTGGGCAAATTCGTTATAGTTGTTTATTATTATCATTGTTGTTTCGTAATATAACATATGAATGAAAAAGGAATAAAAAAAATGCTGCGAGAAACAATCTACACTTTGCTTAAATCACTTATTTTTCGACAAAATCTTGAAAATAGTTTTGGCGGTCTTTAAACAACGGAAATATTTTTTGTGACTCTTTGGTCATTCATCAAAAAAGTTTCAGAAACAATTTATAATTGGAAAAAATTAATCTTTAAGTTATGGTAAATAATGATAATAATGTACGCCATGGTACACTATTCCTTGTAAAATAAATAGAATTATACATTTCAATTGGCGTAGCTAGCCTTAAATAATAATAATAAAAAAAAAAAAATAGAAGAGGAACTCTGGGGACTACTTTAAGGGCAAATTTGGTCCAGAAATAAGCCCTGATAAAATAAGAAATAAGTTCAGGTGGACAAAGCCCCTCCAAGCCTGAGACTGTTTAACATTTGAAATAAAAATTATTATGAAGAATAGTATACCTGTGTAGTCATTTGCATTTTATATAAAAAGAAGGAAAGGACGCTACGTCATTGATTTCCATCATAAAACTAAAAGTTCAATGAAACAGTCTGTGTAAACAAGAAGTAATTAATAATGAATTTGAACTCTTTTTAGAAATAAGCTGTATATGTGAAATACGAATGCCCCCGTCAGTAACGTTCTCAGTATAAGAAAGTAGGTCATATTTCAATGTCAATGTCAACAAGGTCTTGTCGCAAGGAATATACATGTGAAATTGAAAGCCTTATAACTTACCATTCGAAATGTAAAGATGATGGATAAATCAAAATCATAAGTCTAAAAATCATGAAACCAGAGGACATACAAAATCAGTGAAAATGAAAAACAAGTGGAAAATAACAAAATATGTTTACTTGAAGAGCATATGTGAGCCCCTATGATGTAGTGAGATCAGGTGCCCGGGGAGAGTGAGCATCTCCTGCTTGCTAGCAACATCCGTCACATATACCCAGTAGAAAGAGTCAAATCGTGTAAATTCCATATGTATTTATATATGGAGAGGTCAAAGTAGATAACCTTCTAGTATAGAAGGTGTCAAATCGGTGTAAAATGATCGGAATCAGTCTCAGTCCAGAATATCATTTAAAAGTCTAGATAACGAGATATCATATGAAATAATAAGAGTCTCGTTACGACGTTGACGTTGCTAGTCTAGCACATATATAACCCTGGTTGAGCAGCTTAACTGAAAGTCGCCTAGCCCTCAGAACAAAGTCATTGTAATTTGAACATGCTCTGGAATAACGTATTAACTGAGATATGAATACGCTGTATGCGGGCGATGATGGAATGTTGCTACTTATGAAAGGGAAGTTTGTGACAGTGAAATTGAAATTGTCACGTTTGTCATAGAGTGAGGTGTTCAATTGACCATTAATGTCGAAAGACAACATAATATCTAAATACGAAGTAGAATTACTACTTTCTGTGGTTTATTTGACCTCCAGTTCACTTGGATAGATGATGCTAAGGTAATCTGCGAACGAAGGATTATTAATTGAATGCAAGTCATCTATATATCTGTAAGTAAAATTGAAGCCAAGAGCCAATTGTTTTTTTTCCTTGCGAATGATTAAATGTTAAAGTTTTTGAAACATCACAATGTCAAAATTTATTGTATTTACGGAAAGGGTTAGTCACAAGAAATGCACATGTGAAATATGAAAACCCCATCTCTTATTAATCAAAAGCTATAACCCATATTGAAGTGTTTTTGCCTTAAAAAAATGTACAAACGGACATACCGATTAAACACTATATGTCCCAAATCTTTAATTCCTTACACACACACACACACACAAACACACACACACACACACACACACACACACACACACACACACACACACACACACACTTCGTGGGCTACTCTCTACACATGTTGATGCAAAGTTGCTGCACTCGTTGGTATACCATCCATAGCTATTAAACATAGTGGTGCAACATGGTGACAGACCATTTCCAAGTTTTATCGAAGGTACGGACATTACATACTTTGGCGATATTTTATTTATGACGTAATAATATTATCTTTGGATACATACCGTCAATTAATCTACCGAGTATGACGTCATAATGAGTTGTTCGTAGTCTGACGTATTAAATCAAGGTTTTAACGGTCCTTTCCGGTTACTTGAAAATAGCCTATTGAACTCGGATTGTCTGTGCCGTAGGCCAAGCGATTAACAACCACAACAAGCTTGCCCCCGCTAGGTTTATATGTAATACTTTATAAAAGATTTGCATTTATTTTAAGAGACAAATCTATTAAGTTTAATATGCATTATGCCTATTCTCTGTTGTTACACAGCGTAACTGATTTGTTTGTAAAAAGAAATGTACCAAGGGAATGCAAGTTTTCGATGTGACCACGCTTTCTTGTCATCCCATGAAATTTCAGTCACATGTATACTGGGAGTGGTGGGTCTCAGTCAGTATATAGTGATGAGACGCAAACTTTTCATTTCCTGTGGGGGTATAATGAATATAGTTATAAAAGATAAGTTGAGACATACTATAAAAGGGGCTTGTATTTCCTGTTTATATTGTCTCTCAGTATTTGTAACTTGCAACAACAAAGTTACGAGACCTTCGTATGACTTAGTAAATTAAATCCTTTCCAGAAATGTAGGTAGATGTAGGTAACCACCAGTTTCAATACAACCCAGCCACCTCATTTTTCATGGACAATATTTGAAACAATTGTTGTTCATGACCCAGACTTGAAGCCAGTCAACAAAAGGCCCCACCTAAAGAAAATAACGTGTTGCCCTAAATCACATCTTGCAGAGACAAAGCAAATGCTTAATATCAAAGTCATCTGGATGGATATGCAAAAAAGTGTTGTTTTTGATTCTGGTCTTAAATAAAATATGACAATTTTCAACATTTGTGTTGGCTTAGTCACAGTAATGCAAAAATAAATGACGTCTTCCTTCCTGCATGACTGATCATCTAGGCACTCAGGTGAGTGATATATGCCCAATTGGGCCTCTTGTTTTTTCTAGTGTTTTAGGTTAGATATCTAATAGTAGCTGCCCACGTAAACACCACACTCAAACACCATGGAATGGTCAACACTCCCAAAATGAAATATACAGATATTAAAATTAATCTAAAAGACCGTCTAAGATTCCGTTATCTATGTGCTCTTAACATAAACAAGTACTAGATAAAATCTCCAAGATTATAATACTGTATATAAATATCATTACCACATATTCTCAATACATGTATATTCTTAATGCAATTTAGAAACGCCCTTGAATTGTTAAAACTGTGTCTGACAAAAAACATTCGCTGCAGAATAAGGAGATATGAATCAGTGATTCTCATAACCATGTCTAAATCAGGATTTTATCTAATAAGAACATTATTCCCTTTATGTCTTTTCCTTTTAATACCCTTTTTGCTTCGTAGCGGAAGAGTACTCTTTTAAAGCCTTATGATTTGTCACTGTCATAGAGAAATATTAAGTCATGAGATTGAAAATGATGTTTAACATTTCATAGAAATGAAAGCATGTGCTTAAGTGCTAAATAAGTGTTAAACTTGGTACTATATTTTATTTAAATGGAATAAGCTCTGTGCGAAATACCTTCGGGACTTCGAAGACTCATACATTAATAAAATTATTAAATTAACCGTCTCCCCGAAAAACGTACCGAACGGGGATCCCAACTTTAAATCAAGGGCGCTCACAGAGGTAATTTTACCAAGTGAGAACTATTAATGAGGCTAGTTCTAGAAAATCTCAAAAAGTAGGAAATAAATCCTCTAACAAGGCAATCTTGAAACTACAGATGGGTGCAGTCCTAACATAACATGCACGTTAACGCAAGAAACGGTCACGAGGACTGCTATAGCACACGTGCTATGACTGCTCGACCGGACGAGCGTGCGTTCCTCGCGTTAACGCGGGAGGGAATTCGCGTTAACGCGATTTATTCCAGCGTGCGCCCGATCCAGTCGCACGTTCACATGTCTACATGTATATTTGTAATTCTCTATGTAATACGGATGGAGAAAATTAAATGGATCTAATTAAATTACCGCGAATGTCACCATAAAACGTGTATTAAATGTAATGTTGAAATGGAACCCTACATTACGGATTTTATATGTAATACAACAAAGGAAATTATCGCGTAGAGATGCAATAAGGTATTTATGAAAAAAAAAAAAACTTTGTCAGTTTACACTAGCATGATTAGATTCTAATTACAGTTATTTACTTATTTTAATCAGTTGATTTATGTTTTTATTATAGAAGAATAAATTTCATTTAAGTCAATGTTCGGAAATTGCGTTCAATATTTTTAAAATTCATTCCTTAACTTGGAAGGGTTTTATTTAATTCTAAATATTTTACTTAAACATTAATGTTTTTTTTATATTTGAATATACAATGTATATATTGATTCTCCTTCAAAACCTTCTATATGAATTTGTTAATACAAGTTTTAAGTTGTGCGCAAGCGAACGCGGCTGTCAAACACGTTACCACGGCGGTCAAGCGCGTTCACGCGGTCTCGAAATTAAGTTCACGTGGAAATCTGCGTTAACGCAAACGCGTGTGCTCAGCAGTCCTGAGCGCACGAAGAAAGCAAACTTCACGTTAACGCGACGTTAACATAATGTTATGTTAGGACTGCACCTCACTCAATGTTCCACAAACCAGAGAAATTTAAGGTTAAGGACAATTGATATAATTAACGTTTTTATCAAAGTAAAAACTACCGAAGTGAATTTTCTGCATCAGCAAAATGATGACAGTGTCAGCTTCTTTTTTCACAATGTTATTATTTTTTATTTAAGAGAAAATAGAGAATAGATAAAGGAATTTTCCGATAGCAAAACTGTAACATATGAAAGTTGCATACTTTTTACGATTCCTGTCTTAGATAAAGTTTTGTGAACCATTTGTATCAACAATACAATAATATGCCATGTATGACGATAATACAACTAATTATATGTCATGTATGACGATAATACAACTAATTATATGTCATGTATGACGATAATATAAGGAATTATGTGTGATGTATGACGATAATACAACAAATTATACGTCATGTATGACGATAATACAACCAATTATATGTCATGTATGACGATAATATAACTAATTATATGTGATGTATGACGATAATATAACTAATTATATGTCATATATGACGATAATATAACTAATTATATGTCATGTATGACGATAATACAACTAATTATATGTCATGTGTGACAATAATACAACTAATTATATAATATATATGACTATAATATAACTAATTAGATGTTGGGTATGAAGATGATATAACTAATTATATGTAATGTATGACAATTATATAAGGAATTATATGTGATTTATGACGATAATATAACTAATTATATGTCATGTATGACGATAATATAACTAACTATACGTCATATATGACGATAATATAACGAATTATATGTCATGTATGACGATAATATAACGAATTATATGTCATGTATGACGATAATACAACTAATTATATGTGATGTATGACGATAATATAACTAATTATATGTCATATATGACGATAATACAACTAATTATATGTGATGTATGACGATAATACAACTAATTATATGTGATGTATGACGATAATATGACTAATTATATGTCATGTATGACGATAATACAACTAATTATATGTGATGTATGACGATGATATAACTAATTATATGTAATGTATGACGATAATACAACTAATTATATGTGATGTATGACGATGATATAACTAATTATATGCCATGTATGACGATAAGATAACTAATTAGATGTCATATATGACGATAATATACCTAATTATATGTCATGTATGACGATAATATAACTAATTATATGCCATGTATGACGATAATATAACTAATTATATGTGATGTATGAAGATGATATAACTAATTATATGCCATGTATGACGATAAGATAACTAATTAGATGTCATATATGACGATAATATAACTAATTATATGTCATGTATGACGATAATATAACTAATTATATGTCATGTATGACGATAATATAACTAATTATATGCCATGTATGACGATAATACAACTAATTATATGTGATGTATGACGATAATACAACTAATTATATGTGATGTATGACGATAATATAACTAATTATATGTCATGTATGACGATAATATAACTAATTATATGCCCTGTATGACGATAATACAACTAACTATGCGTCATGTATGACGATAATACAACTAATTATATGTGATGTATGACGATAATAAAACTAATTATATGTGATGTATGACGATAATATAACTAATTATATGGCATGTATGACGATAATACAACTAATTATATGTCATATATGACGATAATATAACTAATTATATGTCATGTATGACGATAATATAACGAATTATATGTGATGTATGACGATAATATAAGGAATTATATGTCATATATGACGATAATACAACTAATTATATGTGATGTATGACGATAATATAACTAATTATATGTCATATATGACGATAATACAACTAATTATATGTGATGTATGACGATAATACAACTAATTATATGTGATGTATGACGATAATATAACTAATTATATGTCATGTATGACGATAATATAACTAATTATATGCCCTGTATGACGATAATACAACTAATTATGCGTCATGTATGACGATAATATAACTAATTATACGTCATGTATGACGATAATACAACTAATCATATGCCATGTATGAGGATAAGACAACTATTTATATGCCATGTATGACGATAATACAACTAATTATATGCCATGTCTGACGATAATATGACTAATTATATGTCATGTATGACGATAATACGACTAATTACATGTGATGTATGACGATAATGTAACTAATTATATGTCATGTATGACGATAATACAACTAATTATATGTGATGTATGACGATAATACAATTAATTATATGCCATGTCTGACGATAATATAACTAATTATATGTCATGTATGACGATAATACAACTAATTATATGTCATGTATGAAGATAATATAACTAATGACATGTGATGTATGACGATAATATAACTTACTATACGTCATATATGACGACGATATAACTAATTATATGTCATGTATGAAGATAATATAACTAATGATATGTGATGTATGACGATAATACAACTAATTATATGTCATATATGACGATAATACAGCTAATTATAAGTCATATACGACGATAATATAACTAATTATATGTGATGTATGACGATAATATAACTAATTATATGTCTTGTATGACGATAATATAACTAATTATATGGCATGTATGACGATAATACAACTAATTATATGTCATGTATGAAGATAATATAACTAATTATATGTCATGTATGACGATAATACAACTAATTATATGGCATGTATGACGATAATACAACTAATTATATGTCATGTATGAAGATAATATAACTAATGACATGTGATGTATGACGATAATGTAACTAATGATATGTGATGTATGACGATAATACCACTAATTATATGTCATATATGACGATAATACAGCTAATTATATGTCATATACGACGATAATATAACTAATTATATGTGATGTATGACGATAATATAACTAATTATATGTCTTGTATGACGATAATATAACTAATTATATGGCATGTATGACGATAATACAACTAATTATATGTCATGTATGAAGATAATATAACTAATTATATGTCATGTATGACGATAATACAACTAATTATATGGCATGTATGACGATAATACAACTAATTATATGTCATGTATGAAGATAATATAACTAATGACATGTGATGTATGACGATAATATAACTAATGACATGTGATGTATGACGATAATGCAACTAGTCATATGTCATATATGACGATAATACAACTAATTATATGTCATATACGACGATAATATAACTAATTATATGTGATGTATGACGATAATATAACTAATTATATGTGATGTATGACGATAATATAACTAATAATATGTCATATATGACGATAATATAACTAATTATATGTCATGTATGACGATAATACAACTAACTATATGTCATGTGTGACGATAATACAACTAATTATATAATATATATGACTATAATATAACTAATTAGATGTTGGGTATGAAGATGATATAACTAATTATATGTAATGTATGACAATAATATAAGGAATTATATGTGATTTATGACGATAATATAACTAATTATATGTCATGTATGACGATAATACAACTAATTATATGTCATGTATGACGATAATATAACTAATTATATGTAATGTATGACGATAATATAACTAACTATACGTCATATATGACGATAAAATAACGAATTATATGTCATGTATGACGATAATATAACGAATTATATGTCATATATGACGATAATACAACTAATTATATGTGATGTATGACGATAATATAACTAATTATGTGTCATATATGACGATAATACAACTAATTATATGTGATGTATGACGATAATACAACTAATTATATGTGATGTCTGACGATAATATGACTAATTATATGTCATGTATGACGATAATACAACTAATTATATGTGATGTATGACGATGATATAACTAATTATATGCCATATATGACGATAAGATAACTAATTAGATGTCATATATGACGATAATATAACTAATTATATGTCATGTATGACGATAATATAACTAATTATATGTCATGTATGACGATAATATAACTAATTATATGCCATGTATGACGATAATATAACTAATTATATGTGATGTATGACGATAATATAACTAATTATATGTGATGTATGACGATAATATAACTAATTATATGGCTTGTATGACGATAATATAACCAATTATATGTCATGTATGACGATAATATAACGAATTATATGTGATGTATGACGATAATATAACGAATTATATGTCATATATGACGATAATACAACTATTTATATGTGATGTATGACGATAATACAACTAATTATATGTGATGTATGACGATAATATAACTAATTATATGTCATGTATGACGATAATATAACTAATTATATGCCATGTATGACGATAATACAACTAATTATGCGTCATGTATGACGATAATATAACTAATTATACGTCATGTATGACGATAATACAACTAATCATATGCCATGTATGACGATAATACAACTATTTATATGCCATGTATGACGATAATACAACTAATTATATGCCATGTCTGACGATAATACGACTAATTATATGTGATGTATGACGATAATGTAACTAATTATATGTCATGTATGACGATAATACAACTAATTATATGTGATGTACGACGATAATACAATTAATTATATGCCATGTCTGACGATAATATAACTAATTATACGTCATGTATGACGATAATATAACTAATTATATGTGATGTATGACGATAATAGAAGTAATTGTATGTCATATATAAGGATGATATAACTAACTAGATGTTGGGTATGACGATCATATAACTAATTATATGTGATGTAAGACGATAATATAACTAATTATATGTCTTATATGACGATAATATAACTAATTATATGTCATGTATGACGATAAGATAACTAATTATATGTAATGTATGACGATAATATAGCTAATTATATGTCATGTATGACGATAATACAACTAATTATATGGCATGTATGACGATAATACAACTAATTATATGTCATGTATGAAGATAATGTAACTAATGATATGTGATGTATGACGATAATGCAACTAGTCATATGTCATATATGACGATAATACAACTAATTATATGTCATATATGACGATAATATAACTAATTATATGTGATGTATGACGATAATGTAACTAATGATATGTGATGTATGACGATAATACAACTAATTATATGTCATATATGACGATAATACAGCTAATTATATGTCATATACGACGATAATATAACTAATTATATGTGATGTATGACGATAATATAACTAAGGATATGTGATGTATGACGATAATACAACTAATTATATGTCATATATGACAATAATACAACTAACTATATGGCATGTATGACGATAATACAACTAATTACATGTGATGTATGACGATAATGTAACTAATTATATGTGATGTATGACGATAAGATAACTAATTAGATGTCATATATGACGATAATACAACTAATTTTATGTCATGTATGACGATAATATAACTAATTATATGTCATGTATGACGATAATATAACTAATTATGTGTCATATATGACGAAAATACAACTAATTATATGTCATGTATGACGATAATACAACTAATTATATGTGATGTATGACGATAATATAACTAATTATATGTCAAATATGGCGATAATATAACTAATTATATGTCATGTATGACGATAATATAACTAATTATATGTGATGTATGACGATAATATAACTACTTATATGCCATTTATGACGATATTACAACTAATTATATGTGATGTATGACGATAATACAACTAATTATATGTGATGTATGACGATAATACAACTAATTATATGTGATGTATGACGATACTATAACTAATTATATGTCATGTTTGAGGATAATATAACTAATTATGTGTCATATATGACGATAATATAACTAATTATATGTCATATATGACGATAATATAACTAATTATTTGTGATGTATGACGATAATATAACTTACTATACGTCATATATGACGACGATATAACTAATTATATGTCATGTATCACGATAATATAACTAATTATATGTCATGTATGACGATAATACAACTAATTATATGTCATATATGACGATGATATAACTAATTATATATCATGTTTGACGATAATATAACTAATAATGTGTCATGTATGACGATAATATAACTAATTATATGTGATGTATGATGATTAGAAAACTAATTAAATGTCATGTATGACGATAATATAACGAATTATATGTGATGTATGACGATAAAACAACTAATTATACGTCATATATGACGATAATACTACTAATTATATGTGATGTATGACGATAATATAGCTAATTATATGTGATATATGACGATAATATAACTAATTATATGTCAAGTATGACGATAATACAACTAATTATATGTCATATATGACGATAATATAACTAATCAGATGTTGGGTATGACGATGATATAACTAATTTTATGTGATGTATGACGATAATGTAACGAATTATATGTGATTTATGAGTTTAATATAAGGAATTATATGTCATGTATGACGCGCTTCACGTGATTTGTTTGTTTCTCACCCAAGTTCATTCCCTATGAACCTAGAAAAAAAGACAGTCATTCCTTATATTTACAATGCATTTTAAAAGGTTCTTTTTTGAAAACAAAATATCAAATTCTCCGTTATCAAACTGGCAAGGACCGAATTTCCTTAATTGTATCCCTGTTTTTGTTGCCCAATATGGGTTTGTTTTTTATATTTTGTCTGACCCGTGGTGACTGTTTACATTTGCTTCTATTTCGTTATTTTCTGACACTATAATTTTGCACTCTGGATTTATATGGGATAAAGACCCTGGGATAAATCATTTGAAACAGTTAAATTAACACGATAAATCAATTTCAATAGACTTAATGTATCTTCGTTGAAAGTGTGGTGACACACCTGCACAACATTCGAAAGTGTATATGCAGTTGTAGAACTGCAAGTAAACGTCGGCATTATAAACAATGCTAAATCAGTCGCGGACACAGGAGAACAAGATTGTTACTTAACTTGACAGAAACTGTTTTCTTTGGCTTTGAGTTTGGGTTTTTTTTTCATGGCATCGTCATCAGTTTGATTATAAGTAATTTGGTCAACACATAAAGGAGAACTTTCAGCAACCACATGTATGATCCCTGTGTATATCTAAATTTTGAAATGTCCTTTATAACACTGTAATATATTTTAAAAGGTAGTTCATCACACGGATTTCCATATTCCATTATGATTTGCTTTGTATATTAGCGCGTTATGACATTGTAATAAAGACAACCTATAACGGATTAAAAACTTTTCTTTAAAATTTCACATAAAAGATCGTTTTCTAGAAATTATAATATATGTCTTCGAACAAAACTAATGTAGATGTAAATTGTAGTAATGAAATGTAACTCATGTTATTGCCAAATGTGTATCCAGGGTAGGGCAAATTGGGTAGTGAATGAGTGAATTGTACTCAGGTTGGTGATATAGGCTCAAATGGGCATATTGTTTATCCAAGTTCTCCTGCACTGTAGTCAGAAATTAAACTTGGGAAATTTGTTAAGCAATAATGTGTTTCTACTCATGAAAAGAGATAATGGATCCTCTTGAGAAATAATTGTCACTTATATCCCAAAAATCCATACAATTTGTGTGAATTATTTATATCTGCATAGATTTTTCACCGGTGTCAAATATATTTTACCATAGAGTCTATTATTATCTTGTGTGTTTTTTTTTTGTTAAAAGACGGTCTCGTTTACTGCATATTGTGATATTACATATGCGTAAATTTTCAGCGTTTTGTGTTATATAGTTGTTGTATCGCTGTAATAAGATATACATTTGTGACAAGTCACCTCATTTCATTCCCTCACTTATGAACAAGATATTGATTTTTGTTTGAAAATAATGTTTTCAGCACAGAAAATACAATAGTTGTGTTATGTTGTTACAGTTTCTATTTACAATAAATGAAATTGCAATAAATTTACTTGTCAATTATAAAAGGAAAAATATAACTTATGACACTTTCAATTATCTAACAATTAAAAATCGGTAATGCATATTGATATATCTGTTTCAGAGATGAGTCAGTGCAAAAACGAGGGATATTAAAACATATAGTGAATAATTATGGCATTTATTTTACTCGTAAATATCACGACAAAAACAAGATCAATCTTTCATCATACAGAATGATATAAAGGACTTCTGTACCAAATCCGAAAAAATTGTATTAAAGTAAAACTTTAAGAATGGATAAGAAATTATCTTGTGAAAGAAAACAAGAGTTGTAAATAACGGCAAACTGCGATACATCTATATACATCTATATACATAGTAAAGACCTAGATGTTACAGCACGGCAAATTAACGAAAACGTGAAAAAAGAAATTAAGTGGGTGAAAGAATGGTTGGTCAAGTTCAATTCTAACACCACCGAATGCCCACTTACCTCCAGAAAATGCAACCAAAATTCCCACTCAGCCCTATGTTTTGATCTATCTGTTCTTGAAATAAATAAGAAATATCAGAGGGGGTCATATTGATTATATAACATAAACGAGTAGTAAACCTTTTAAAATCTTACATTTCCGATCATAACGGACAAAAATAAGAATGGAAGTGAAGATTATAGTATCACAGGATGTCATCATTTAATTCACTGTTAAGTAAAGATTTAAACTTAGTATTGATTGATTGATTGATTTTTGTTTAATGTCACACCACGAATATTTCACGTATATGGTGACGGCATCTGCCTGATGTGGGGCATACAAATTTTGACCTTTGAAACGGACCCACCCGCAGCAGTCAGGGATCTTGAACGTACTATGCATACCATGACACGGGGACTGTCTCATCCGAAAGACAGGACACCGACATAACCAGAGCGGGACTCGAACACCGGTCTCCCGATCAGGAGGCGAGCGCGATTCCACTAATGCCACGCCGTTTTTCAAACTTAGTAAGGTTACTGTTTAGTAAATTTAGTTTCTGTAAATGAAAATATGTCTGCTCGAAATATCGCTTATATTGATTACTTTTTAAATGTCAAATTGTACAAATGTAGAGATATGGAGCCGCTGTAGGTAAATAGAAAGAACCACAGTGCATAGCTATTCGAGAAGTTTTGAAAGGAAACGTGGGGTGATAAATTGAGAGAATACAACAAGGAGCCGAGGCACAGCTGATACTTTGAGTTGTAGATGAAACAGTTTCTGCTTTTAACATCACCTTAAAATGACATCACTGACGGCATTTGTTTGATGCATTGCACACCTTAGCTCTATGCAACGTAACCCCCCCCCCCTCCCCCCTTAAGGGGCAAGAGAATAAAACTTACAACAAATTTTATACGGATTAGTATAATATTGCAAGTAATAGGGAGTAACAGTGATACCTGTTAATATGAATTAATGCGAGTAAAATAGCATGAGGTGCCTTCCATTGTCCACTAGGTAACATAAATGCCCTGTTTGATAAACTCTTATCTGATTGGTGTTTGTGAACACGTCATAGCGTCTACCGGTTCATTTCCGACATAATTTTTGCAAAAGTGATATAGAATGTTTTCGTGCGAATTTATTTTTATGACCTCTGGTCTTGGGTAACCTGTTGATCCTTGTTCTCTATATGGAGGATTATTTATCAAAGTTTTAAATGTGTCCTTTGATTATTCTGCGTTTGCGGTGAGTGAGATTGGTTACTTTAATTGATCGTTCTACGTCGGTATCGTAACTGCAGTACAGTAGAATGTTTTTGTAATGTCGTTTTCGGTGTATATTTTACCATTATCATGTTTTAAGTCCATGTCCGTGGTTATTGGTGTCATACAGCTTGGTCAGATGTCTTCTGTTCTCTTTCATAAATAAAATATAAAATATTTATAAAAATACTAATCCACAAAGCGGATTGAATGTTTTATTACACACTCTACATATGTTTCCGGTTTAGATCCATATTAGCAGAGCTAATTACAGAAACACCTGGAAATCATATTTCTGCATTAATTCGGTTTTTTTATTGAAACTAATGAAACAGCAATTTTTGTTGCATGTAAGAATACATAGTTAATGAAAATTGTAATTTATGCTGAAGGACAGGCCATCCAACTGACTCCCAATCCCCATTGCACGGTTCCCGCCCATGTTGTCAATTGTAACTGAAAACCATGGCTATTCACTTGTTTTACAGTCGCCATTGCTCGAACATTGGTGTTCTCCTGCGAATCCAATATATATATTCCATAAGTTACTGCAGGTGCTTTTGAAAAAGGAACTTTAAATGCAATATGTTTGTTGACAGGCCACTTAGGTCTAACTGGACGAGAATACGCTGCAAAGGTGCCGGATTGACCTGTTAAAGAAAGAAAAAAAAATAAAGGTTCTGTATGTAGGACTTTGAATTTTGGATTTTATAAATTGATTTAAAAATACATATAACTCGCTCTTCTAAGGATATACTGTATAAAATGATATGAAAAGCAAAGAGTGGCCGTCAAACATGAAAGATGATACAATTATTGAAGAAATAGCAATCATCTGCCGCCTAAGCCATTGGCATTAACGTAAATCTAAGTGTATTTCAGGGATGGCAAACATATGTTGCAGTGATTATAGTATGATGGGGTGATCATGTATGGTTATCATGGTGCGGTGATCATATCAAGTGTCGTGTTAAAATCATGGTGCGACAATCATGCTGTGATGAGATGTCAAGTGTAGTAATCATATTATCATGTGATGTTTTGATTATATCATAGCGTTGTAATCATGCTGCGGTTCTTATATCGTGGAGTGGTGAATGTATCATGGTGTGGTTATCACTGTGCGCTCATCATATGAAGGGTAGTGATCATATCATGGTGTGATGATATCATGGTGTTGTGATCACATGAATTGTTATGATTATTTCATGGTGGTGTGATCATGTAATGGAGAGGTTATCATATGTTGTGATGATTATATCATAGTGCGGTGACCTTATCATAGTTTGATCATATGGTGCACTGCGGTAATCACACCAAGTGTAGTGATCATATCATGTGATGGTGATTATATCATGATGCGTCAGATTTAATGTTGGTCATATCATGTGATGGTGATTATATCATGATGCGTCAGATTTAATGTTGGAGTATGCTTGATCTTTAAAATGTATAACACTAAATGTACTCTCCCAAGCAAACAAAATCAGTCTTTCTGTTTACCTCTAATCTCTACCTACTTGGTTAACAATATGACATTACTAGAATAAATTATGTAATGATTAAAGACAATATCGTATATTATTGATGAATATAAGTTTTACACAAAAAGACATTAAATGCAAACTTACATTTCAATCCTGTGTTGTCTGGAAAATGAAAAAAAGAAGAAGAAATGCATGATAAGGAAACATGAAATAATAATGGAATCCCTCATTTGACTAATATAATATATATGCCCATAAGAAGATAAAGAAAATTAATTTAATAAATGACACCTGATTTCTCACCCCCTCTCTCTCTCTCTTGTTTTCCTCTACAGTTAATAGCAAATCTCTAATTTATCTTTATTATATTTTTATTAAGGCCAGAAAGAATATCGGCTATATGTTTTAGCGTGGTGTCAACGGCTACACTGGTCAAACAAAAGTAGTGAACTTGTATTCAAAATAAGATAACAAAAGGAAATAAAGGAAAATTGGAATATTAATCTATCAGATGAAATCGTCGTATAGAATTCATAGTGTTTAAAAATTATGTTTCTCCATTTTTAAATGTCCTTTGATTGTTCTGCTGCTACGGTGAGTGGGAAGGTGGGCCGGTTAACCAAACCATTTGTTTGGCTTTTGTCTAAATCGGTATCGTAATTGCACTACAATCAAATATTTTTGTAATGTGTTATATGTTCTAGTATATTATTTATATTCATGTATTGTATAGCTCCATGGTGACTTCTGCCACATAACTGAGCCAGTAACTCCTCTTTTTTCTTCCATATTTCAATGTTACACTTTAGATCTAGATCGTCTGTTTGAGCCGGTATTCATCAACACATAGTATTACAAAGTATAACTAATGGTTACGGCTAAATGTACAAATATATACCAATAAATGCGGCATGATCCTAAAAACCACCAAAGTCCACAAAAATCAGAATTGTGAACTGTACACAGAGGATAAAGGAACCGCAAAAAAGATCGAAAATATTTCAAAATGCACCATGCAAAACTGTAAGGATAACCATAAACAGAAGGCAGTTACCTATTAAAATTAATATCATTTCAGTATAATGAACTGTAGATCTTAAAATAAATAAAACACTTTTGCAATTTTTTGCTTCGCATTTGGTGGTTATGCCTGACCAGTACTGACCAGCCCACATGTAGATTTGTGTTACTAGCAAAGAAGAAATACGGAAGGGTTAAGCATATTTTGTAATTCATGGAATAAAAGGTAAATATCGTGTATTGTATCATAGTCAGACAAATGCCAACCCAATAAATCAACTAGCTCTGGTTGAGCCAGCGCTTAGTTTCTCTACCCAAAACACTGAACAACTCCACCACGTAGCAAAACTATATTATGACCCCTTATTTAAGTCCTCTCTATCACACTGGTTATCTAGTTCTTAGTTTATTACTGATATTATCCATGTTTATAGTGCTTACTTACGGAATGCGTATTCCATCATATTCTGTGCAATTAAGAATGAATAATTTCACCTGTTTACCTTGTTGTCTCTTTGTGTTGCATTGCAACGGTTACTTTAAAGTTGTTAACCACTCCACACGTGAAAACGTATAAGGTGTATCGGTAAACATAAAAGCTTTACGTTGAATTACGATTGGAAGTAAATAAGTTCAGATGTCATAGTCTAAATTGGCAATGAAAAATCCTAAAAGCTGTAAGTGGTCTTAGTGGTGAAGGAACATAACTTGTGTACTAGGTGTTAACTCATAAATTGCTCATCATACCCACCTAGGTTCGATTTTCCCTGATTCTGTGAATTTTTGATGGACATGAGACGGAATGAAAATCTTTTACATCAACGTGCGGGTTTTATCTGCTTATACAGGTATGATATATCTGGTTTCCTCCCAAAACAATGACCCTTAGGTCAGCGTTTGCATCTGTATATTAATGGCTTTATTAATTAGTTATTCTGACTAGCTCAAGTTTCCTCTGATAAAATCTGCTAAAGTCTGAAAAACAGTGAAGTCTACCCTGAAAGACCTTGACGGCCCTAATAAACTCTGTGGCACTCTAAGTTTTCCAGGTTTGCAGAGTGTTTCAGGGTCGTCAGTGCTTTTAGTGTAGACTTCAGAGTTTTGCAGTGTAAATCAGGGCTTCAGAGTTTTTCAGTATTTTAGGGTAGATTTCAGTGTTTTTCTGTGAACTGCAGAGGTTATCAGAGGTTGGTTGATTGGTGTTTTACGTCGCTTTAATCAATATTTCAGTTATATCCCGACATGGAAGCAGGAGATTACCAACCTCTTAAACATAAAGGCGTGACCTGGGAATCAAACCCGGATCGTTGGCGCCGCAAGCAAAGCTCTTAACTAACCAAGCCTGCCCCAATTATCAGAAGAAATCTGGATTTTCTGGGGTGGGGGTGGGGGGTTGTTCTGCTCAGTAGAGTTAATGATTTTAAAGGTGTGTACCAGTAATTGGTAGCAATTGTTCTACATAATTCTACCAAATTTAATTCCAGATTGGTGATAGACTATTATATCATTGTATTTAGAGCATTTCTGCTTCACCTAACCCTGCAACGTACCCCTGACTGCATGTTGAACATTCGGGTAGCCATCTTACCCTACCAAACCAAAATAGCGCTAGCGTAAGTCCGCAATACCATGTAAACATATATTCCATTGGCTGTGGTTTGCCTCGACTTGTAATATTGTAATTCTAGGCCGTAGTATTTATTTACATGCAGCATTTTTATATAAAATTTTATTTATTTATTATCTTTTGTTAAGATTTTATTTTATTTCATTTCAAATTTATTTATTTTTGCTATTTCTTTTTGTTTAGTTTAAATTTATTACAGCAATGATATCAGTGTTTAAAGATACAGTAGGTATGCTTATACAGAATCTATCGTCACTGCTGATGTCGTATTGATTTCTGCATGTGCCAACAGAACCAGCAGCAGTAAGTTCCGGTCCCATTGGTGGATCATGGCTCAAAACAAAACTGATCTTAGACATATGATATTAGAAATGAAATTCTGAGCATTAACATTTGAAATTGGTCATTTCACGTTTCCTCTGATCTTTTGTAGGTCAGGAAGGAAATCTACCAGGAAATCGTTGTTCAACATCACTTTGTTTTTTAAACTTGCTACTGTTATTTTGGACAAATTAGATTCGAATCATTCGGCTACGAGCATCACTAAAGAAACATAACTTGTCGAAATGCGCATATTAAAAGGTATATATGTTCTATATGTATACAACAACTTAATACAGATGGCTTAATTTAACCTCTACTGTATTTACTATCTACCGAAGTTATCTACTATTATAATTATATATAGTTAATTATTTAATTAAAACAGTTCTGAGTTATTGATATTTAATTTTTTCATTAAACACAGGTATTTCCATTTCCGACGATATTTGAAGTAAAATAATATTGATGTTATAACTTTTCTATGGAAACGTCATACTTAAATCACCATTTACCTGCGTTTTAGTCCGGTTTCCATAGAATTTATTGACGTAAAAATGATTTTATGTGAGATACCGTCCAAAATGGGAAGTAACTCTGTGTAACTAAAAGACGGAATACCATTTGTTGTATGTTCTTAAATGACAATAAAGAACTTTTAAAAGTTGTAACAAGTTTTAGGCAAGCACTGTCCATGAACAAAGAGCAATACTGACAAACATACAAATCACTGACACTTTACAGCATCTCTCAAAATGATGTAAATTCACTCTACACCGGTGGTTGAAATGGAATGAGAAAGTAACAATCCAAAGGCACACAGGAATTCTGAAGTCTTCATCTGATAGTGACCTAGTTTGCTGGGGCGATTTCAACTGGGGTAGCATGCGTTTTGTGGATGGATCTACTATAAAGCGCTGTATAGGACAAATATATGGGCAATAAAGGCAATAACTCAAAAAAGTGTCATCACACAATTCCTGACCAATTGAATGAAATGTAAGTCTTCAAAAACATGACACTTTTTCAATATCTATACCTATTATGTTTTTAAAGTTTTAAGACAAAAAAATTGAATTTTGCTGAAATTTTTAAAATACCGGTCATTTCTCAAACAAGAGTCATCATAGGAATTTGGGGGAAAATATATATTTTCTTATTCTGCTGAACATTTTATAGTACTATTTTCTCCAAAATACATTATATTTTTATACAGTTTGATTTTTATCTAACAAGAAATTTGATTGGCCGTTGAAAGCATATTATAGCTTCATAAATTGGCGTGATCGGTTGCTAGGAGCAACCAGGTATGCAGATATTTTCCTCCGCTCTTGTTACATTTTCATTTGCAGTTTAAAAATAGAATCTAATGTTAATAATTCAAATTATTCTAGTCTTCAATTAAATTATAATGATTAACTTCGCAGATTATAAAGTATGCACGGCCTCCAACCATATTATATCTCAACATATTGGAAAATTGTCAAAATTCTTCCCTTAAATAATAGCAAAAATACTAGTTTTTATCCTTTGTTCAATTTATAGTCATGGATTGCATATCAAGTTCCTAATGGTGGCTGCAGAGGAAAAAATGAAAATTTGAAAAAACAATTACGGATGACAAACGACGGTTGCAAAATTATGTCAATAGCTCGATTTCTGCGATTGCAAATAACTCGATGATAATATAATGGACTAAATAAAATCAATAGGCCTCAGGTTTAATTTCACTGCTAAAAATAAATGGGTTTAATATTGTATTACCTATTTCAACACATGCCTGCTGCACTTTACAGATGCACATAAAATGGAATTTTAAGACTCATTAAATGAACGTATATCGATGAATAAACTAGATGTGAGATTCAGCTTCTTCAGAACATTCACCTCATAATGAAATCCATAATGAGGGATCCAGATGTTTCGTTATGTTTTATTAAAATATGGACATCTCATATTTGACGGTGTTATAATTTCAAACATATATTCATTTTGTAAATTTATGCATAACTGAGTTTCTAAGGAAGCATTTTACCAGAAAATATTGTATTATTGGTAACACCTTATATGTTTAATTAGATATTGTGTTTCTTTTTTCATCACTCACGTTTCTTTCTGATGTCAGGATAACATATGGATAAATAAATCATAAAATAATACAGAAAAACGCATCGCGTAGGTTTGAATTACTATTCCGTTCCTACACTCTGTTAACTTTTTCCAAAGAAAGTTTTCGCTCTAGCATGAAAACTTTAATAGTAACCGAAATATTAATGTACATTAGGAAGGATATCAATATGTAACGTGAGACCCCCATTGGGCACCTTTTCCATTGAAAAACTTAGGACATATCAGAATGTTCGCTTAGGCAAGTTTCCTTTTCCAAATAATTTGTTTTAACCAAACAAATCTAACAACAGAACATTATCCTAAAACACTCATACATTATTAAAATGAAAGAAAATGGACAAAACCAAAGTAGTACAAAAAGATTTTAAAAACTGCCAAATCTTAAAATAAGAATTTAAAAAAAACCAATTACACTTCTTGAGGTATCCTTCGAGGCCACTTCGGTTCATTCAGGTTCTTTATCTATACAGCTGGTGTGAAGAAGTTTGTCAAAGGTGTTGCCGTTTAGAGGCTTATGTCGCAACGCCATCGATCCACCCTTTGACGGATCTGAAAGAGAAGACATCTGACAACATATGTGACAAAAATCACACAAAACATGATAATATACCAAAAAACGACATTACAAAAACATTAGATTGTCCTGCGGTTACGATACCGACTTAGGACGGTCAAATGAAGTAACAAACGTTACTCAATTGGTGTGGTTAACCAGTTTAAGGGCGTCCACTTTTTACTCCCCGAAACAGCAACACAATCGAAGGGCTCACATTTATAAATTCATAGATAATATTACATCATGTGTAGGGAACCTAGAGTATTTGTACCAAGTTTCCTCAAAGTATTCCCATAATTTTTAAGAGGAATTTTTATATGAAAATTAATTGCAATAAATATCCTAAACATATTTAGGATTTAGGAAAATCAAAACAAATGCGCAAAATCGCATAATCAACGCATTAATATACAACCTACAAGAAGAAACTCCGAAAGAAAATATGACAGAGCCCAGAAAAACTGCAAATGTCAAAAATAAGGTTTCGGAAAGACGACTTTTTGAGATACCTTTAGAAATCACTCTGGTGCAAACGGTTCGATGATCTAAGCAGCCGGTCTGAAAAAAGTAAATTAAATGGAGGTGTATTTTGCTCACCCTTAATCCCTTGACGGTTCTAACTATAACATTTTTAGGGAAAGTTTAGTACAGTATTTCATATCTACCAAGTTTTATATATATACCTACATAAGTGCGGAAGAAAAAGACCAATATGATTGTCATTAAATATTTACTATTGTAATTTCTATTTTTCTCATGTATTATTTTCCGACAGTTTATTATGTGTCCAATTAATTTCAATGACTTAGATTTTTCAATGTCAGGCGAGGTAAAAATATCAATACAGTAGATTATGTATTGGATTTTGTTATCTTTACTCATTTAATTTAAGCAGATTTGCTAAATTTGTTTTTTCAGCAAAAACAGTTGTTTCAGACTGTTGTCTCAGACAAGCCCAAAAATATTTTGGGTTAGTGTACTCGAAATGTCAACAAAATGCAATAACATTATTTTCAGCTTGAAAATTTATTTACAAGAAATGAAATTTCTAAAACAAATATATATTTACAGTAAATTAAACTTTAAAGTCTATACTATGTCCATAAAAAATTGTTGGTCCTAGTTCACTAATACACTCCGTGATAACAAAAATTGAGAACAAAATCGAATTATCAATTTCCAGAATAATAATATAAATGTCAAATATTCAATTTAAAAGTGAATGAATGTATAATTAATGTATAATTACCTGTCTCTCTTCTCAAATTTTTAGCCACATGGTTTTCTTCAAGATAAAATAACATTAATAATAAATCACATAGCGGTAGTACTATTTATGTCATTTTCTCTTGAAATAGGCCGGTGGCTGAGAATTTGGAAAGAGTTTCATATTTCTTATTAGAATCATAAACATCGATAATTTAAAAATTAACTTAATGAAAATAAATAAAGAGATAAATTAATTGATTAAACCCCCCCCCCCCCGCCCCCTTTCAAAAAAAAAAACAAACAAACAAACAAACAAACAAACAAACAAAACCCCATACAATTCTGCGTGATACTTAATCGTTTAAATAGGTCATTGGACGATCTACTATTTATCGCAAAAAATAATGGCCGTCGTGCACTATCCTCTATTCCGGTAAATAAATTGAAACCTATCCTGACCGAAGCTGATTTTCGAAATATAAACTCAAATTGATTATTTTATTTTCATATAATAAACTCTTTCTTCGTATTCCGTCTCTTCCATCCAAGCAGCAATTTCTCAAAATTAAATTTATTAATAAAGGCTTCGATCTACTTAACATTTCTAATATTGTCCGTGATCATACAGTCACATCTAGAATCCCCCAATATTTTGATAATTTAGAACGTCCACTTATTTGATACCGGTACAAAAACCCTATAAGAAATCTTATTTTAAATTACGATAGAGTTACATCTAACCCTGATATTTCAGACTCTATTTCTTCGTCGTGTTCTTGTGAAAATTTTAAATATGTTTATAAACCGGCAGGTCATATTATTACTGGTGACCTAAACTGTATTTCGGACAAGAAATTACGTACACTTTTTGGAAAAGGACCTAAATTTAGGTTACCGTCCAGGATAGATTTCAATAAATGCCGTGCCGTTATAGAGGATGCTTGAAAACGTTGGTGTAAAAAGAACAGGTAAAGGTTCATACTCTTAATGATTGGAAATTCGAGATTTTAAGAATTTCAACAGCCTAATACATTGACGGCAAATTCTATTAAAAAGAGGATAGCTGACTTACATGCTAAATGTGTCTTTGTTCCTGCTGATAAAGCAGGTAATAACATAACAGTTGTTTGAAAACTATATTATATTGAAGTACTTAAAACGAATTAAACTCCACTCATACGTATGTGGAAAACCCTACCTCAAAAGACAGCACCTTGCACGATCACCTCATGACCATGTCCGACTTCAAAATTAAAACTGATAAATCTGATCTACGAACCATGTATTGGCTCCAAAAACTACATAAAAGTCCATATAAATCACGTTTCATATCTAATTCTAGCCACTGCTCTACTACGGTACTATCGAAACATTACGTGTGCTCTAACTGCTATAAAAGATCATATTATCAAATTTGTGATGTCGCATTTCATAATAGTAACATCAATTACTTTTGGTCAATTAAACATTCTCATGAAGTTATAGACAAACTTCTTTCACTAAATTTCAAAGCGACTCAAATTTGTACATTTGATTTTTCTACACTTTATACATCTCTGCCTCATGATTTGATTAAAAGCCGGCGTGACCTAGTGGTATCGCGCTGGACTGCTGATCGGGAGGCCGGGGTTCGAATCCCGTTCTGGTCATGCCGGTGTCCTTTCTTTCGGATTAGACAGTAAAAACTGAGGCCCCGTGTCGTGGTATGCATGGTACGTTAAAGATCCCTCACTGCTTCGGGTGGGTCCGTTGCAAAGGTCAAAATTTGTATGCCCCGCATCAGGCAGATATCGTCACCATATACGTAAAATATTCGTGGTATGACGTTAAACAAAAATCAATCAATCAATGATTTGATTAAAAACAAGTTACTGTCTCTTATACAATGGTGTTTTCACAGAGAATCTAAAACTTACATATGTACTTTTAGCTACTCCGGATTATTTTCCAACAAACAATATTCTTCATATAAATACTGGACTTGAAAGGAATTATGTAAAGCACTAGATTTTCTCATGAATAATATTTTTGTGCAATTTGATGGCAAGATATGTCAAAAAATAGTTGGGATTCCTATGGGTACTAATTGCGCGCCTCTGATAGCAGATTTATTTCTTTATTGTTATGAGAGGGATTTTATGGTTTCTATTCAAAAATCAAAACGTTTCGTCCTCATTGACTAATTTAATAATACTTGCAGATATCTGGATGACATTTTGGTTATCGACAACACTGACTTCGAACAATTTATATCAGAAATATATCCACCAGAGCTCAAATTATATAAAGCTAATACTTGAGAAATTTACACCTTTCTTAGATTTGAACATCAAAATTATCAACCACATAATATATACTAATATTTATGTTAAACGTGAGGATTTTGGATTTCCTATTGTAAATCTTGGATGGCGATGTCCCTCGACTCCCATCATATGGTATCTATATATCTCAATTAGTTCGATTTGTCAGAGGCTGCACCGATATTTTGGACTTTAATAAACGAAATTTACAAATTACTACTGAACTTTTAACTCAGGGTTACATATATCACAAGCTAAGAAAAACATTCCGCAAATTCTTCAGATCTTATTCAGAACTATCTAAATTTGGAAATATTTCTTTTCAACAGTATGTATCCAATGGAATTTCCCATCCTAATTTTTACGGTGATCTAGTATATAAACTAAGGAAAGTAAAAGGCTTCAATAACGTTATTTTATCGTGTAATAAAATAGTCAAACGTCTTCTAAATAGACAATATAACATTGAGATCATCAAAAAGACTATAGGTCTTGTATTTGGCCCCTCTACAGCCTTATGCAGACTTTTACTTGAACGTTGCACGCCGACTAACAGGGCGGTGGGGACTATATGACGGCCCTTGTCCAAACCTCTTATAGAGAAGAGATGGTCCTGAACCTAGTCCCCTCTGACTGTTAGTCGGGACTCCTACAGATCTAGGGTCTTAGCTCGCTTTCAGACTGGCAGAGCACGGATTATCATGTTGATGTCGCATATATTTTTATATCATTATATGTTTTACAATACCTTGTGTTTATATTTTTATGACCTCTCAATATGCGATACCTGTTGACCCTTGTTCTTTACATGGAGGATTATTTATAAATTTTTAAATGTAATGTCCTTTGATTGTTCTGCTGTTACGGTGAGTGGGAAGGTGGGCCCGTAAATCGCCACGTAACTGAGGCAGTAACTCCTCTTTTTTTTCTTTCTAGAAGTACACATATGATGTTGTTCTAGAAAGTTAAAATAGGTTATTCACTAATAACATAACCTAGTACCCATGTATCGCATAACAATATGCATCGCCAAAACTTTAGTTCAAATTCTTATTTTTAAGTTTTATGTAATAAAATGTACAGTGAAAGGTAGTACTCTAGAAAAAAGTGTTCTCGGTTGTGTACTTAAAGAGCACCTTCCTTACGAGGATAGACAGCGATTATTTCGACATCAAGGAGTCAGAATGTCAACTCAATGTCAAACCTTACATGTATCAAAATAGATATTTAAAAACCGCAATTTCATGTATATAAGAAATAAAATGGTTCAAAACAGATAAATCTAAGAAATGACTAAAACGATTAAATTCGTTTGGCGAACTAATTCGCTTGTCAGTTCGAGTGAAATGAGTGCGGCTATATTTTAGGACAACAAGGCATAATTATCAAACTAAATGATTTATTTATTTTGCGTATCTATTTATTTATCGTATCTGAAACCGAATTTATTTGGAAAGAGAAAACACAAGACATCTGGCAAAGCTGTATGACACAAATTAAGAAGGACATGCACACAAAACATGACTATAATCAAATATACGGAGAAACGAGTGCTGTGGTTACGCTCACCGCAAAAGCAGCATAATCAAAGGACACACATTTACAATTTTTAATGGTCCTCCATATAGAGAACAATGATCAACATGTTTCTCAAGACGAGAGGTCATAAAAATGCATTTACTGCATTTACTTTCTAAAAGATACTTTTAACTGCATTTCATTATATTATATTCGATTTTTTCTAACCTTCGAATATGATTTTCATTCGATATATACATATTCATCTTTGTATAGAGAATATTTCCTAATGTAAACAATAATTCTAGTCGTTTGTACAATGTAATTTTCGTTCATACACGGGAGATTGTTAACCTTAATGTCTTTGAAGTTTAATTTTAATTACACTTGATCACTGAAAGTATCCTTTTTGAGTTGCAACATCTCATTTCTCCTCTCACTAAAGCGCTTGCTAAATCAACTGGCTAAATGTTTATAATCGCGGCGTCTCTGTAAATTTTCTTCCATTTTGTGGTCGACAAGACTCAAGGCAGGTAGAAATTAAAAAATACAGAATGTAGGACAGCTCCAGTGAGGCAGTGTATGAATACACAGAATGTGGAGATCAATATATAAAAAACTTTTCCTCCGACAAGTTTAAATTTCACATACCCAATTCATTATCCCCGGTTTTTCGCGAAAGCGTGGAGACATTTAATATCATTCCTCTGTTTGTCCGTCCGTCCTTCCATCTATCTGTCCGTCTGTCACAAAATTCTTAACTTGGTCAAAACTTTTTAAACGTCAGACATAGGGTTTTCATATTTGGCATGTGTGTCCCTAATTGCAATACCTTTCCATTGGTACCAGAATTTTTTATCATGTGACCTTGACCGTGACCTTTGACCTACTTCAACGTAACTTTTTAACCGTAAGACGTAGGGTCTAATATTTGGCATGTGTGTCTGTAGACATGAACAACCATGACAATATGTCACAGATCACTGTGATATATATATAGGGCGAGAGAGAGAGAGAGAGAGAGAGAGAGAGAGAGAGAGAGGGGGGGGGGGGGTTCGGGAGATTGTATGGTCTCAATTTAAATATACCATAATTTAAACATCCTACTCGACATTTTACGATTTGGATCAGATGGTTGGGGCAGATCCAGGTATCTGCTCTAAATATGACACTGTTTACTTGAATTTATATGTCATTTTGAAAATAAGGGTCAAATACTTTGCTAGTTTTGACAGGACAAGGGGTTTTTTATGTAAGACCTCTATGTCCCAGACAACAGGGCGAGCGCCCCTGAATTCGGCATTGATATACATGGCCCTTACTGAACACATTGTTACAATACGTAATAAGGGAGATACTGTTCATAGGAGGATCTAGAAATTTTTGAAAGAAAAAAGCGGGGAGGGAGGGGTACAGTCTCCCATTGAAAGAGGGGTTGCTGTTATATAAAATATCATTGTATACAGTTACATGTAGATTAAGTAGGTAGTGATATAACTTAAGGCAGATACGTTGTAACACTGATATATTGAAACTTATTCGATGCTATTTCAAGCAACATTATTGAATATCGAGTGAATATTTAATCACTGAAATATTTTATAGGACAAATTTACGTATGTCATTCGAATGAAAGAGCAACACGTAAACACGTAAAATTTTCAGTTAAAGAAAGTTATTGTCCTCTGAACTTTGTTATATTACGCTGTTATAATAAGAACAAAGGTTAAATTAGTATATCTTAATTTTGTGTGAAAATTATTGATAGAGAAAAAAGTAGTGTGTGTGTGTGTGTGGGGGGGGGGGGGGGGTTGTTAAGCCTATAGGTCGTCACATGACAATACATGGGTGCAGTCTCTATAAAGGTTGCAATACAATGCTTTGTGTTATTTTAAATGAATGACAAGCGATTTCCTTTGTGGTCGATTTGCTATCAGTACTGGTGTATTAAATTCGCTTTTCGTTTAAAATTTATAGGTACTGATAACATTCAAATATTATTTATTCATTCATTTATTCATTTATTTATTTATTATTCAATAATTTATTACATGTGTATTTATTCACTTATTTATAGCTCTGGAGCTTTGTTTTTTATTTCTTCACTAATTTAATACACAGATATGAAACAGTTATATTTACCAGGAATATATGTACATACATTTTAATTTGGAAATATAAATTATATACAAATATCGATAAGAAAAAGCCTTTGCATTGTAGTATGCTTCTGCTGGGTTTATTTTGTTTGCGTTGCCCCCCTCCGCCTCCTCTCTTTCTCTTGTTTCTTTGGGTATTTTTTAAAAATTTTATTTATTGTTTTAGTTTAATAATTCATGTTATCATACTGTGATTTTTACAAACATAAGTCAGAACAGGAGTAATGCATCAGTAAAATTAATCGTTATTTTCTTTCTTTTTTTTTCTAATTCGCCACTAATTAACTCATCAAATTTTATATACATTAATGCTCATAGGGCTGTTAGAAGGGACTGTATGGAAGTACGCGAGGCCGCAATCGCACGGCCGGAGTTTTTCAGTGTTTTTCAGGGTAGACTTCAGAGTTTTTCAGTGTTTATCAGGACCGTCAGAAATTTTCAGTGTTTTTCAGGTAGGTTTCAGTGTTTTTCAGTGTGTTGCAGAGTTTTGCAGTGAAAAACGGAACTCTCAGGGGTTTTTGGACCCCGTAGTGTCGGTTCGCTGCAAAGGTCAAAATTCGTATGCGCCGCATCAGGCAGATGCCGTCACCATATATTTGAAATATTCGTGGTGTGAAGTTAAACAAAAATCAATCAATCAATCGATATGTAATAATAGCTGCCCTCATAAGCACCACACTAAAACACACCGGAATGATCAACTCTCCCAAAATGAAATATACAAAGATTAACATTACCTTCCCCTGTAAAAACCAACTAAAGATTAGCAAATTTATATGATCTATGTGCTCCTATGGCAAACAAGTACTAGACAAAATCTCCCATAGTATAATACTGTATATAAATATCATAACCACATATTCTTAATACATGTATATTCTTAATGCAATTTGGAAACACTCTTGTTAAACTGTGCCTGATACAAAAAAAAAAAAATAATAAATAAATAAATAAATAGATTCGCATTAGAATGGGTGGATATGAACGAGTGATTCTCATAACCATGTCTAAATCAGGATTTTATTTAAGAAGAACTTTATTCCCTATTTGTCTTTTTCTTTCCATACGCTTTATGCTCCGTAGCGGTTCAGTACTATTTTGTAGTCTTAGGATTTGTCACTGTCACAGACAAACATTAAGCCAAGAGATTGAAAAATGATGTTTAAAACTTAATGGAAACGAAAGCATGTGCCTTAGTGCTAAATGAATATTAAATGTGATACTTGATATTTAAATGGAATACAGTTTGTGCGAAATATTTTCGGGATTTCGTACATTATCAAATTAACCGTCTCCCCGGAACCTTACCGAAAGGGGGATCCCAACTTTAAATCAGGGGTACCCATAGAAGAAACTTTACTGAGAACCGTTGGTATGATTAGTTATAGAAAATCTCAAAAAGCAGGAAATACATCACCTACCAAGGTAATCTTGAAACTATAAAAGTCTACAATCCAGAAAAATTCAAGGTTAAGGACAATAAACAAGGTAATTCTCATATATATAAATAACGTTTTTATCAAAGTAAACGCTACAGAAATGAGTTTTCTGTATTAGCAAAATAGTGAAGATGTCTATTTCTTTTTTCACAATGTTCATATTTTTTAATGAAGAGAAAATAGAAGACATAAGGGAATGTTACAATAGCAAACACTGCAACCTATTAACGTTGCATACATTGATAGAACTATGGTAAATTGAATGATTCACGGATAGGGAAATAATGAGTAGTGTAGTTAGTGTAATACAGTCGAGAAAATTGTGTAAGTGTGCGTGACGCCACAGTGCGATATTGCTCTATGTAGACACCCGATATACTGTTTATTGTTTGAGTGAAACAATAACTAATTTGAAAAAGCAACTCGCAATAATTTGCCCTAGATCTGTATGTCGGTGATAGTACTTAGATCGCGCGCAATATAACTATAAAACATACTTCAAGAGTAGTCCTATACCTTTCCATTGACTATTTTACAACCGTCATATACTATAGTATAGATCTATTGTTTGAATATATATATCAGTCGAACAGTTATATTGGTTAAATGCTTGGTTTGATGATCTAGATATCCTGCGTTCGAATTACATCAGTGGCATATCGTTTTCCTTAGTTTAGGATGAGGCAGTAAACACTGAGTTCTCGTGATAGCATGCATAATATTCTTCACTGCATTCAGCTTGTTAGCTGCAAAGAACTAAAACCAAAAGGATATGAAGAAGTACTTATATAATATTTATGGGATGATATCCTTGTGTTTTCAAAATTCCGGCATGAAATCGGCGATTTAAAGGTCACAAAATGAGTTTTTGAATGACGCGCTAGCATTCGTTTTGAAAAAAGATATGCATCAATATTGCCCTCCATAACATCTGTGTAGTCTGCACGCGGGCGTCCTACTCTATATAGATCTACAGTAGCCTACCCGATATAAAACTTATCGTCCCTATCAGAGTCTACTCTTGTCTAATGTTTTCAGTACACTAAATTCAACCCAAAATATCGCTATGGCAAAAATATCGTGGTACCTCCACTAGAGTTTGCCCCAACGTGTACGCGTGTTCTCGAGATCGCCATGTTAATTGTTTACATTGACAGGCATCCGTATTACAACAAATTTAAAATTAGCGGCGAGTATAATCGAATACCTACATGCCTCAGAATTACTTTCATCATCCAATGAAATTTTGTGTTACTTATATGTTGTATTAGAATAAATATTCATATGACATTTAGGCACGTAAAAGAGAAAACAGAGGACATCTGACCAAGCTGTATGAGACATATTACGAATGACGTGTATATAAAAGAAGATGATAGGAAATTAAACACAGATAACGACATTACATACATATTCAATTCTACTGCAATTACGATATCAACTAAGGATGGTAAATAAAATTAACAAATGTCACACCATTGGTGTGATTGACCGGATTACGGGCACCCATCTTTCCACTCCCCAAAACAGCACAATCAAGTGAACAGAGTAAAAAATTTATAAATAATCCTCCATATAGAGAACAAGGATAAATAAGTTTCTCAAAACGAAAGGTAGTAAATTTCTAACACAAGAAACGTTTTATGGAACAATGTGATAGTATAGAAAAATATGTCAGGCGACATCAACACAAATAAACCGTACTCTTCTCGTCTGTAAGCGAGTTCATAGCCTTGACCGGTAGGAGTTCCGACTAACAGTCAGAAGGGACCGAGGCTCTACGGTGATCTAGTGTACAAAGGACGGTTATAGGTTCCGATAAGGACATATCGACGGGTTCTTTAACAATTAAACGCCTTTGACATCGAACAGTATAACTCGAGGTCACGCAAAGACTATAGGTCTTGTATAAGGCCTCTCTACAGCCTCATACAGACTTTTACCTGAGCGTTGCACGCTGCCAAACAGGACGGTGAAGACTCTACGACGGGCCTTGTTCACACTTTTTCAGAGAAGACAAGGGTCTTAGAAATTGGGATGAGAAATTCCGCTGGATACGTATTGTTAAATACATGGCCAATACATAGTTGAAAGATCATTTTTATCAATGCTTAAATGGGGTTTCAACATACATAAAAATAGCGTTCAATTCAGTTTGCAGAACTGTAATATATAATATATTTTTCAAGCAAAGAGTATATTATTAGCTGTTTGCCAGCAGATACAAAGAGTATAAAATATGTATTTTGTAGATTAGCCATTTTCTTTTTATAGACTGGACTGCTTTTTCATGTGGCTGTTTGAATATATTTGGGATTGAATGTAAAATTATCGATGTGAATATCGATTAGTTGTAGGATTTCATTTTTCCATTCATTCAAGGCATGTACTTTTACACTTTCTTTTTACACCATTGTTTGGTGCTTCTTTAACAATATCCCGGCATTTGGTAAAATTTATGCTGAAAGTTAATCAATACTTTGGACTCTAATTAAAGAGCAAATGTAAATATTTGTCAGAAATGCAGCTTATATCCCCTGTAATAATATAACTGCATTTATTCTATAAGATATATATATAGACACTCTCTGAGTGGCTGTAATCGTCACTTCCGGTCCTGAATATATCGCTATATACCTTTTATATCTTTGACACTCTAAATTCTTTTGGCATATGCCCATACATTTGTTCTTCATGACAGCCTCATTTCCATTCTAATTCAGATAGTGACATCTTAACTAGTCAACACTGATTACAGATGATCTAGGGTTTCATGAGAATTCTATCCTAATATTAATTATTTTCTTTATCCATTCATGCATTTTGTTCTTTATTTTAAAGTAAAAACTTTTTAGTTAAACACTATTAGTTATACAGATACAACTGAAATCTCATAAAAGATTAAGTAGCGAGTGCGAGTATCATTTACGCCATATTTTTTTTCGGTGCATTGTTGGACTTGAGCTTAGGACGTAACAAGCGACTTGTCGTCTACACGCCTCAGATAAAGTTCTACACTGTACTGCGTCTTTGTTCGCTCGAACCTCACCAACCCTATTAGGAATTAAAGTACAGATATTTTTATCACCGAATGTATTTATGGCAGAGCTCCATTGTACTGGAATTAATAAAGAATGTCCTTTAGAGATTTATCATTGGGCATCTTTCTAATCACAAAATATATTCATAGGTACATCTTAAGTGAAGACCACAAGTGAGGATATTTTTGCACTAGTATCTGCAATGCAGAAATTGAATGCGAGACTATTCATGGTAAATATCCATAATTTGTGTCAATTAAATAAATATAAATTATATATTAATAGGTAGGATTTTTCACTATGGTCAATATAGAAATGGGTATGTTTTTACACTTTGCTTAATGTATGAATGGAAAGGGTACCATCGAATCCAGCTGCAGGTCCGTTCCCGAAATCATTGCTTGTAACCTAATTACCCCCCCCCCCCCTCCCCTTGTCTTGTCTAGATCTAGATCTATTTATGAGATTTCTAAAGATCTGGGACTGAATATAGAAATCTGCTTATTGAGTTATAATAACTACTACAGCTTATACAAAAAGAAGATAAATTTTAGGTTATGAATGGGATATTTCTTTTCATAAGTTACAGGAAAATATATATTTTTCAAGTTTTAAAACAACTTTTGTATCTATAAATAAAATGTAATCTAAATTCCGTACAAGATGAACTTTTTCAAGCATTCCAAAATAATTGCTGTTATAAAGAGGTACGCTGTTGTAGTGATAAATGTACTCCCCTACCAACATCAAAGTTATGAGTTCCGTCCCGTCGACTGTTATTACACAAATATTACTAAAGGTCGGACAAAGGTATTTCATCTGAGCCAACATAGAAAAAATTATATTAAACAGTCTACCTTCAGTGTGCTTACCAATTTCATCGATAAGTAGAAGTCAGACATATTGTTTCATATATAAACGTTTTGGCCAAAGTTACTTGTTTTACCATCCCAGTGCAAAACAAGAGTGTTTGTATATCAAAATATATCAATTGGTGCACAACATCTTGCCCAATTATTTTACAAGATAACGCATTGACCGGTGAATCAGTAATAAAAATGAAAACTGTTTATTACGAATCCCTCTGGAACAGGACAACAATATTGGAAACGTTCATTTGCAAAAACACGAAAAGAGCCGCCTAGATTACAGACATGCGCTGACTGTTACTGATTTTATTGAACTTACAAGACTAAGAGCATTCAGTTTGTATGATATTTGTATCAATATCAAGGATTTTGTGAAAGATACTCAAGTTCGAACTACTAGATATTCCTGTGCAAAATGAAGTCTGGTTTTATCGACTTTATTCAATATTTCGAAATCAAGCATACATAGAGCCAAAGGCAGACAAACACTTATCAATGGACTATCTTAGATTCAGTCGCTTAACCAGAGAAAGTTTAATTTCTGATTCCACTCGCCTTTAGCGCACTCACTCCTGAGTTTCGGTGAACAGAAAGGATTTCTGGTGTTGGACAGCGTCGTTCATTCAGCATTCATAAAGGGAGAACCCTAGAAGGGAGAACCCTAGTGAAACCTATGGTTATTACATCCACCACAGAATATTTTGTGACTATATTAGGATCATTCTTTGCAGATAGTAAGAGTATTGGTAAATCTATTTGAAACCACATTCTTAGAAACAACGTGACGACGGCATTTTCGTTGTCAATAGAGAATACAGAGATTCGCTCTCACGTCTAGATGACTTAGGCATTGATGCAGAAATGCCCAGATTTCTGTTTAAAGTATAAAAACGTCTGCAGATGATGCAAGCATTAGTCAACTAGTGACAAAAATGAGTTGATTTAGTTTGACCTATTTCTATGGCCCCGGACATCTAGCTGTTGGCGTGTCTATCTGTCACTTTGTCTATGACAAAAACTTAAACATTATGCATAACTTTTCGTCTGTGTGAGAGAGAGCGCTTACATATTCCACAAGTATTCGCATTACGTATTGCGCTTACGTATTCCTTGTAACAAGACCTTTCCGTTACCACCATAAGTGTTTACGTCGTTACCTTGACTGTGACCTTTTATCTATATTTCTATTTTTTATGATTTTAAAGTCATATAGACAAAAATTCCTGACGCGTTTCTACATTTAAATCCCCTTAAATAATAATCAAGTTAATTTCAAATAAGAAGAACTCTTCCAAGGCATCAAATGCTATCTTGAAGCTTTGAGAAACTGTTTGATCCTAGATGATAAATTTGAAAAATATTATTGTAGTTGTGATTTTGCTAAACTCGCTATGTGGATGTCGATACATTTATGGGTCTATAATCTCCCATATTAAAATAACTTTCGCCTAGCACAAGGCTTTCGTTGTGCCAAAAAATAGCTGTTTACTTGTAATTTGTAATTTTTATATGTACAGGTCCGCTGGGTGGTAGAGTTTGCACATGCCCCGGATAAAACGTTGGAAGTTCTTAAGCCGTACTTTGCCTACTCATCAAATGCTCTTTATAGAAGATTATGTCTGCATAGTTACCACTATGTGTAATAAATTCTTTGCACCTCTAATTCCACGACTGACTCTGACGTTGATGAGTCAGAAGCAGCCAAAATGCGGTATTTGTCTCATTTCGTAAACGAATTAAAGTAGTATTTAGAAGAACATCAGATGATCCGTAAATCAACACCATGAAAACCAATCAACGACGACGATTTACAGGATTTTCCTAACGCAAACGATGAACGGTTACGGAATATAACATGTGGAACTTACCAACGGAAACTGAGTCCAAGCTAAATTCAAGAACATATTGATGGGGAAAGTGACATTTTATTCACAAAGACATTAATTCCAGTCAAAAATTCAAAGCCATTATAATATAGTATGTAGAAAATCCAGTCCAGTAGAAGTACAAGCTTAGTATTGTTTGTATCGAGCTGGTGCCCAAGTTGCTGGTGTATGCTCTGACGTCTCTGATATATTGTGGTACACTGGAAGTGCGCGATGGTCTGTAAAAGTTTTTTTTTCAGAGTACGAAATTGGGGACAAAGCCTCTCAGATGCGGGCGAGTTGCCCAAACCGATCGATCAGTCTGATAATGATAGTGCGGAAAATGTCGTCGATGGGTAACTTTTATTCTAAATACATGGTGCTCAAGCATTTTCAGTGTAACATAGCTTCCCTATATGTTAAATTGCCTGTTATGACCTTATATAAGATCTAATATATCAAATTCTGCATTAAATCTTTTCAACCGATCGTATGCGTTTGTAATACTAGTAATATATATGCATCACATGCCCATGGTTATAATATGCCCGAGCAAGTAGGTTCAGTAGTTAAGGGCCTCGTCTTAAGATCGAGAGGTCCTAGATTCGATTCCTGCAGCGGTCATATCGGGGTTCTATCTTTCGGACGTGAAATTGAAAACTGATGCCCAGTGACACAGGAGGCTTGGAACGTTAAAGATCTCTCGCTGCTTCAATTTATTGAAATAGGCACCCAGAGTAAACAATATCGTTTCAATAATACTTTAATTTTCTAAATCATTTAATTTTACATGTAACAAGCATTCTTTTGGTTTGAAAATAGTAGTATATCTCATCCAAGAATTTTTCAATCTCTAGATGGTTTCAGCTAGTATTTTCTTTAGCTTTCTTACATTCATTTAAATACCTTACCAAGAAGTTGGTTGCGAAATCCATGCATTTCATATGTACAATGTGTGCCTTATATTCTTAATACAATTCATGAGAGCTATTATGACCTTGGTTACTTCATTTGGTTATTACTGTATGTGAAACACAACGATAAATTGGCTTTAGAAGATGGGTTTTTTAACCAACGTTGAGATCTATTTTTATTCAAGTAAACATTATCCCCAAACATCGATAAATACGGTATTTGCTCCTTGACGGCAGAGTAACACTCTTATATAGCCACAGGGATCGTCGCTGTATAAAATTAAAAGAAAGAAAAGAAACAATTTTAGATGATTGCCATCATTTGCTAAATTTTGTAATTTACTATAGATCCTTAACATGAGATAAGGTCTATTCTAGATTTTGATAATTCTTAAAGTTGCATTAGCTGTCAAAATTGGTATAACAAGAATGTTATGTTTCATTTAATTATCTGAAATTACATACAATCAAACCACAAGACAAAGTTATACAACATAGAAAGTCAACACTTTTGACGACATTGACACGTTTTTATAAACCGGAAAAATTGAGAAATGTCCGTTACATTCACGATTTACACAACATATGACAAGTATGTAGATCGGGTCAGAAAATCACGTGATAAAAACAATGTACTACAATGTGTCGCTGAGTATATCTTCGTAAAAACATGTTTTATCTAGCTTTGTTAACTCAAAGATATATAGGCGCATACTAAATGCTCAGAAGAAAAGAAAAAATATCATTAGTAATACTGTCAATAATATTTTACAACGAACATTTTAAAGCTTTATGTCACATTAGTAGTCCCACAAGATTTGATCGAGGGGCCCCAAAAGGGACTCTTAAAATAATTTCTTTTAAAGAATTTAACAAAATGCATTTACGCTTCTTTCATGTCGTCCATTTTACAATTTATTATCAACAGTTAATTTTAAGAGATTACCTCACCTAATGACAGTAAATATCGGACCGCTTTCATAATACAAACACGCAAATAATCGATACAATGGAATGTCAAGGCCTCGTGCTGACGTGGTATTGAAAAATGTAAACATTACAGACTCGTGTATTTTGTGTAAAGTGACAACTCTCCCCTGTTCCTATAGTGCAACTTCTATATTGTTCTTGTTCTACAAATGTTTCTACACAGACTTTTTTCATCCCTGATGTTATATAATTCTGCCTTTAATCGAGGACGTCTCAGTTCGATAGCTCTGTCTATGTCACCAGTGTTATTGTTATTAGTGAAAGTTTCCTAATCTCCCCAGGTGAAGAAAAAATTACCGACTTTGTGCGGGTAGGTCGTACTTATTTAATTACATTTTAATGATTTTTTCCACTACTAACTGAACTTATAACACATTGTAATTTCGTATAAATTTCAGGAGAGAGTCCAGGGTTAAAAGTTACAGCTTTCGTTTTTAATACGGAAAATGACAGCTAGTGCAATTTTAAATGCCTTAGTATAGATTAGAAATAAGCAGCTGTGCTAAGGCGATATACAATTATATAATGTTGCAGAAAACCTGCCAAAACATAACATGACGTCATTGTGACGTCACTAAGGCCCAATACATTAAATGAAGCTTGTTAAGGTTCATTGAAACACCATATGCAAAAAGACCTGAATTTTAGCTAAGCATGCGCAACAGCAGTAAATTATTTTTATATAAGCTTTCTTAACGTTCAATTAAGTGATTTATGAAGAAGACGTTGAATTTCACCGTCTGAATTTAGAAAACAAAAGGCCTTCCATACATACCATCCTATATTGATAATGTAAAGATGCAAAGTAGTATAGAGTAGACTATCTGCATATTGTTGTAATAAACACTTTTAGACAAAATAAAGCAATTTTAATTTGAGTATTTCATTACGAAAATAACAATTCAAAGAATTCTCATGTCTCAAATTTTCATTTAATGATGACATAAAAATTTACTTGGCTAGCTGAAAAAACAAAATAAAGCTAAAATATATCTGTATGCATATAGCTGGTATCTCCTCTACTATAAATTACTTATTAAGTATGGTCAAGATCAAAACAAAATTTTGATACAACCATCCAACACCCCCTCCCTAAACCACCACCACCACTTCGTGTTCTCAGTTTAATCATTTATTCAATATGAAAATCATTTCATTTAGTGAATTTAAGCGACATTACTTGATATACAGATGTTATTGTTATTCTTATTTGGTATTCGTAATTTCTAACCCCTTCTCCTCTTTTATCATTGATCGGTCTGGCAAACAACTAACACACGACAAAACTTCTACAAAGAGAGATGTAAAAATGGCACAGTGTGCAATTGATCTTACTGCACAGAAATAAATAAAAATTAATTGGGTCGGAAAATGTATGCCTCCATAAACATATAATGAAGATAAATGTAACAAAAATGGTAAAGATTCAATATTCATATTTGTGTTAATTCTAGTGAACAAAAGTCAAAGCTTCAGGATTTTAAGGAGGGTTTAGGGATTAAGAAAATACCATTAAGAAAATTTGAAGCTAATTTGATATAGGCATTTTACTACGTTTGGATTGTTCCGAGCGCTGCTCCTGATACAGTGGAGAATCATTTTTCATTATAGACTGCTTAGTCGAAATAAACAGATTTTTACATTAGTAAATGATGCATTTTTCTTTTAATTTTTTAAATTTAATTTTGTTAAATATGGCAAACTTCTTATCATTCTAAGTATATAAAAATATCCTACATATCCGTTGGATATCATTAAACGACATTTGCTTATTCTAAATTTATTCGCGTTTAAGTTCAGAACAATTTTCATGTTCTTTTCCCAAATGTTAGATGAGACATTGTCCTTTCCTTTTTATGACGGGTGTTGCATGCCAACAGGGTACGCTTATTCCTCCGGGGCACCTGGTCTCACCTCGATTTTGTTGGGGCTCGGATTCGTCTGAATATGTTACTATACACAATAGTGTCCTTTTATTTCACGTACTAAGGGATATTGTTAACCCTGTGGTACGTCGTTGTTTACATGAAAGATGTTTTGCATCACCGAAGTAATCACTCACATCATCTTATCTCGTTCATGTATGAAAACAACTAGAAATTCATCGGTGCTAGATCTGGGTTGTATGGCGATTGCTTCAGTTCTCCATTTGTGTGGAATCAACAAGTACTGTGTCACAATTATTATTATAATTAGTAGTAATATTAGTAATATTATCATATTTGTTATGATGATTAATATTATTTTATTTGGTTATTGTTATTTTTATCATCATCATCTGATCATCAGCATTATCATCATCATCATTCGTCGTCTTCTTTTCTTCTTCTTATTAATTAAAATCACCCAACATTTTCCCATGTTTTATTTTTCTCCAATATTTACGCAATTCAAAGCACCGAGGCATTAATCGTCGTAGTTTTGCCATATATATATATAGGTAAAGAATCTTTGGTTCCTCCACACTTTGGAAGTTCGCCACTGAATCATTTATTTATACCTAATATATAAAACATGATTTTAGATGGTTAGAAAATTTATCTTTTCTTGTACAATAACACATATAAGGGTTGGCAAACTGAATTTCAGGAAGGTGACACTAATATACAGTAATATGAAAATATTATTATTTGGTATGAATGGCCACGGTAGGCAACACTATTATCAGGTGGTATGAGTGTTTATATTATGAAACGCTTATAAAGTGACATGACTGGTAACGTTAGGCGAGGATATTCTGTGGTGGTACAAATGGTCAAACTAAGGGCTACGGTGTATTACCAGAAAAATTATTGGTCAATATTATACGGTGTTTCTAGTGGTTACTCCGCCCTAAAATGTTAAACTGTATTTAAATTGATTATAATATGTGACAAAGGTTTAGTGGTGTTACTGGCCACACTGGGCGGCAATATTATTCAGAAATATTGACTTTTTACACGAGGCGACATTGTTATTTACACTATATATACACTATATCCACTGTATTTAAAACTCTTGGAAAACATTGAAGGGTGTTTTGTGATTGTATACTCTAACATCTGATTTAGGAACACTTACGATTCATAAGGGCCTTTTGTTGTCTTTCAATCATTTACATAACATGTACTTGGTTTTTGTCTGTAAGCATTGAATGAATTTACCTTATATCTTTCGAACTATGACAAAAGGATAAAGCGCCCCGTTGTAGGATTTAGGATGACGAAATACATTGTTGCTATAGTGCTTTTTGGTCTTGTGCTGCTGGCTAATATACAGTCATCAATGCAACATACAGGATGGGGAACAGGTACGTATTGTAATATTTTGGAAATAATAAGGAATATTAAGTTTAGACGCATTTATATATCTGAATAGTTATTTATCTGATTAGTTATAAATTTTTATTGGGTCTTTTTAATATTCCTGTATTAAAATCAAGTGTATCGGTACATTTCAAGTATTCCAGTGATTTCTATTAGTCTGTGTGCCAATTGGTACTTTTGTTGGTTTCTGCAAATTATTCATCAATGTAACGAAATCTCTATGGCAAACTTTTCGAGATCTACACCTCATCATATATTTTGAGTTTGCCCTGTAAATATACAACTGATCTTGCAAGAGATCAGACGGACAATAGAAACATCACTCTAAACAAAACATTAAAGAAAAGGAAACAAAACAATATCGAAGTCAGGAAGGGTCAAGCTGTTTCATATTCAAATTTGTCTTTTGATTCCAAGAATGATACGTATATTATGTAATTCCATTCAATATCCGTGCCTATGCGAAATTTGAACGAGAATTTTTGAAATCATTCGAGTTATTGAATTTCGGTGTTGATGTACAGACAAATTGACATACCATGTAAATTGTAAGTGTAGATATATGAGAGTGTTTGGAAGATTAGATTTGCAGAAATAAATGTATAAATGATTGCGGAATTTTGAAGTTAATCATTACTGTTCACTACATATAAATATATTTGTTTTTGCTTGCAGGTGCGTGCCGAGGGGTAAGTTAATCTCAGCATACATTGAACTGCAACCAACTAACCCTCTGTAACTGTTGCTTCATCAAGAACGTTCCAACAGAAATAAATAGATCGTGTTCAGTTCTCCGAACAGAAAATCCCCGACCGTAATCTTATCTTCACTTAATACGAAATAAAGAACCTGTTGTTCATGTTTTAGTTGTGTGTGTGTGTGTGTGTTGTTTTTTTTTTACTGATTTACTTCTAATCATTTATTACTTTTTTATTAACAATATAATGTCGTAATTAGTATTCCAATAAACCATTAGTGCTCCTGATTGAGTACATAAATCAGCTTTTGGTCAGAAGATTTGGAGACCTCCCTATTAGCCGGATGGTGTGACTCGAATCGACGCCTTCTTTTCTTTACATTGAATCTGATATACTTGATCAACTTCGTTATGCCTTTGATAACATCGTCGAGTTATTTCAAGGGGGAGGGGGCTTTGTAGTTTAGACTAAAAGTTAAGGAACTTCGAAGTTATGCCTTTGATAGCATCGTCGAGTTATTTCAAGGGGGAGGGGGCTTTGTACTTTGGACTAAAAGTTAAGGAATGTAAAGATGATGGATAAATCCAAACCATAAGTCCGAAAATCATGAAACCAAAGGACATACAAAATCAGTGAAAATGAAAAAGAAATAGAAAACAACGAAAAATGTCTTCTTGAAGAGCATATGTAAACTCCCTTGATGGTCTGAGATCAAGTGTCCGGGGAGAGTGAGCATCTGCTTGCTAGCAATACCCGTCACATATACCCAGTAGAAAGAGTCAAATCGTGTAAATTCCATATAAATTTATACATGGAGAAGTCAAAGTAGGTAACCTTCTAGTACAGAAGATGTCAAATCTGTGTAAAATGATCGGAATTGGTCCAGAATATCTTTTAAAAGTGTGGATACCAAGATATCATATTGTGTAATACGAGTCTCGTAATTCTATTTTCCTGAGAGTTTATGAACACCATGTTTATTGTCTTTGTATCCATGCATATATGAATAAAGATGACATCTGATAATTATGTCTAATTATTTTGTAGGGATGTCCTTGGGATAAGAAATGTGTATGTACACCTTGGAGATGTCATTGTGTTCCAAGTAAGTAATGAGGATAACATGTTATTGCATTGTAATTCGTTCTGTTTTAAAAGTCATCCATGCTATGAAATATGTGGAATTTTAAATCTTAATTCCTTAAAAATTATCTGTAAGAAAATGATTTTAACAAAACTTGTACAACCTATTCCGCTGTGAAATGTTTCAATTCTCGTAACTGTAAGAGATAGTAATTTTAAACAGATTGTCCCATTAAATACATCTTAATGTGAAACATCTTTCTTTATCTAACATCCAAAAACATCACTTACATTGTGTCGATACTTGCCTGATGCAGATAAATTAAGAATTTTTCAACGCAAAGAGGGATTTCCTACGTTGACTGTATTTAAATGTATATATTAATTCGTGCTTGTGTATTACTATATATTACATTTATTCTTTTGTAGAGTGGGTGTGTTACACCAGGGTAAGTCAGCAGATGTTTTAATTGAACTATTGCTAACATAATGTAAAATTTATCTATCTATCTATCTATCTATCTATCAGTTAACTTCTAATTCTGTTTCGCATGAATACTACTGCTAATAAAGTGCCACTTTGTCAGGGAGATTGTAAAGATAACGAAAAATGTGTCAATGGTGAATGTAAAGACAGATTTAGCGCATCATACGGAATGGGAGGAAAATAATGGATGGTACGTATATAAAGATATATTCTAGAGATGCATAGAGATACACATAAAATAAATCATTCATAAATGTATATATATAAACATATATATATAAAAGCACAAAAAAGGAAATTGTAACAACATTCACTATGCATAAGTATCGGATCAACCTCAATGAAGGTTAATGCAAATCGCTCGAGAAAAAGGGGTCAATATAAGGGTATATATTCAAGAAACCAGTTTTTATTAGACTAGTGCTTTGTATATATATTCTATCTTTCTTTTCGTGTTTTTATATTTATGTAAGTGTTTGTATGTGTGTGTCCTGAAGAAGAAGCAGATTGGTTCGAAAATTTGGCAATTTTTAAATTGTTTTAGTATCGTTATCGCTTACCTGTGCATTTATATATATATATACATGTATATATATATATATATAATATATATTATATATATAATATATATATATTATATATATATATATATATATATATTATATATATATATATATATATATCTTTTTCTTGAATGTTTGAAATAATCAGATATAGTACTTTAATAAATATTTCGAAGACATTAAAACTTCACTTGGAACGGAAAAGTTTTTAAAACATTATAGATATGTGTTTTTATATACATTAACATTGCTAGGTTGAGTTCGCTGCTCACGGATTGTTAGTTCTCAAATGCAGTCACAATACCATTTTTGTGCTCGTGTATTGATTCAAGATTTATATATGTACCTGAAATTATCTGTAACAACAATTTTAAAATCAATCTAACCCTAAGGAATATCTCCCTCATGCACAACTTTCTCATTCGATTAATTCTTTGACTGCTACTCTTTAGTCAATTTCATAATTAGATTGTTCTTCAAACATTGGTATTTTGGATCATGGAAAAGTGGTTAGTTGTCGATAACTGCATATGATGTAGCACTTTTAAAATACACGTATATATATTCCTATACATCTATTTGAAATTTAAGACAAAAAGAAAAGAAAAAACAAACAAACAAAAAAAAAAAAAAAAACCATTACAAAGAAATAAACTATAATGAATATAAGGTAGGTATTTACATTATTTGTATTATATTTCTTTTCAACAGTATGTATCCAATGGAATTTCCCATCGTAATTTTTACGGTGATCTCGTATATAAACTAAGGAAAGTAAAAGGCTCCGATAACGTTATTTTATCATGTAATAAAATAGTCAAACGTCTTCTAAATAGACAATATGATATTGAGATAATCAAAAAGACTATAGGTCTTGTATTTGGCCCCTCTACAGCCTTTGCAGACTTTTACTTGAACGTTGCACACTGACTAACAGGGTGGTGGGGACTATATGACGGGCCTTGTCCAAACCTCTTTCAGAGGAGACATGGTCCTGAACCTCGTCCCCTCTGACTGTTAGTCGGGACTCCTACAGATCTAGGGTCTTAGCTCGCTTTCAGACTGGCAGAGCACGGTTTATCATGTTGATGTCACATATATTTTTATACCATTATGTGTTTTACAATACCTGACGTGTTTATATTTTTATGACCTCTCAATATGCGATACCTGTTGACCCTTGTTCTTTACATGGAGGGTTATTTATAAATTTTTAAATGTACGTCCTTTAATTGTTCTGCTGTTACGGTGAGTGGGAAGGTGGGCCCGTAAACCGGTTAACCACACCATTTATTTGGCTTTTGTCAAATTAAATGACCGTCCTAAGTCGGTATCGTAATTGCAATATAATCAAATATTTTTGTAATGTGTTATATGTTCTAGTATATTATTTATATTCATGTATTGTATAGCTCCGTGGTGACTTCTGCCACATAACTGAGCCAATAACTCCTCTTTTTTCTTTCACATAAAATTTCCTATCTTATAGGCATGACATGGTGAAATATACACAAGAAGCGGAGACATCAATGTCTAAACTACATCTGTCAAATACTAATGGCAATGTTCACCAAATTAAGAAATAATTTTCATTAAAAGCTTAATCTAAAAACGATGTTCAGAGTATGTGTGATTGATTGATTGATTGATTTTTGTTTTACGTCACACCACGAATATTTCACATATATGGTGACGGCATCTGCCTGATGCGGGGAATACAAATTTTGACCTTTGCAACGGACCCACCCGACGCAGTGAGGGATCTTTAACGTGCCATAAATACCACGACACGGGGCCTCGGTTTTTACTGTCTCATCCGAAAGACATGACACCGGCATGACCAGAGCGGGACTCGAAGCCCAGCCTCCCGATCAGAAGTCCGACGCGATACCACTAGGCCACGCCGGCTTGAGTATGTGTGATGTAGATCTTAATATGAAAATATGCAAAAGATTCGTATTTAATTTGATATTTTAAGATGTAATTGAAAGAAAAGTAAAAAGAAAAACCCCATAGGATAGGCATCAAACTTCATATAAACAATATTGAGCAATAGACTATACTTTAAATTTGTAGAGTTACTACCTTGAAATTAATAAATGATGAGAGGGTATTTCGCATAGGTGTTAGTCAATGTGTTTCTTTTTTTTTAGTCTTTTGAATCATCCATTTTTACTTCAATTTACTTAATTTATCTTATTTAATGTACTTTATAATTTTTTCTATTAATATTATTTTTTTTCTGAGGGAGTGTTTTGGTTATTTATTATTATTAGGTTTCACAAGTTTCACTTGTGAAACCTTTTATTATTCTACTGTCTTTTCTTCTTATTAGGTTTCACAAGTTTCACTTGTGAAACCTTTTATTATTCTACTGTCTTTTCTTATTATTATTATTATTATTCTTCATCCGTTTTTTTTTTTGTGACGGCTCAGAAATCACTCATTATTAAAGATATTACTATTCTGTTTTCAGTGTTCGATTCGAAATTAAATTTTCAAGATTTGATTTTTTTAATTTTCTAAATTACCGCTTATAAGCGCGCAGCGCCACCTACGACGCCAAAATTTTGAATCGCTATATCTTCCTTATTATTTGTCCGATTGGAATTAAATTTTCAGCATTCGATTCAGAAAAGGAGATGCAAGATTTTATGTCACTGCGTCAATTTCGTAGCTCTACCCCGAAAAAGTTGACCTTGACCCGATTGTTTTCATTTCAAAAAAAATATTTCAATCTTAGATTTTAGACAGTAGGATGAAAGATTTTAATGGTCTGATTTGGAATATGAAAAATTTTTGAAATCGCACCAAAAAAAAAGTCACAATGAGCGTGGGAAAAATTCGCTATGACGTCATCAAAGCTAATTAAATATTCATACGTTAATATCTCTCTTATTAAATGAGATATCGGCATGAAATTTTATATCTAAACATGTTTCCACATTCTTAATCTACCTCTAGAATGAAAATGGCATGCTGCCAATATTTTTGAAATTATTGAAAATTTTCGAATCAAATCTTTGGCAAGGTCTAGCGACTTTATTTGCAGTCGGATTTTGATCGGGTTTCTTCCATTCGATAGAGCGTTCAAATACCTACCAGTGAAGTGTTCTCAGATTTTCGCTAACTCTTACGGTTCTCGAGTTATTTGCGTTTGAACACGACAACCCCCTTTAAAGTGATGTTTGTGACGTCATCAACACTCATTAATTATTCATGAAATGTTTTCGCCTATAGCTCGCTTATTGAGGAAGATAGAGGTGTGAAATTTGGTAGCATGATAGAGATTGAGAATATCTACCGACTGACAAGAGGACTTTGGCATGGAGCCAAATTCCTGAAAATGACGTCATACTTTGTAAATGACGTCATATCTCCCTTATTTTTCATCGGATCGAGGCGGGGACGGTTGGTAAATAGCAGCAACAGAATTTCGATATCTCTTACCGTTTTCGAGATATTTGCGGTCAAAGTTCAGTGTTTGGCCTTTCCTGAAAATACAATTTAAAACTTCAGGTACCTGTGTCTCGCTTATTGATAAAGCTAGAGGTATGAAATTTGGTAGCATAAAAGAGAATGCAAATATCTACCGACTGACAAAAGGGAATTGGCAAGGTGCCAAATTCCTGAAAATGACGTCATACTTTTCTAAATGACGTCATAACTCCCTTATTTTTCATTGTATCGAATCGGGGATTGTTGCAATCGATTCTGCGTGAAAAAGTAGTTAAAGGCGAAAGGTCTGGTCTCAGATTTTCGATATCTCTTACCGTTTTCGAGATATTTGCGGTCAAAGTTCAGTGTTTGGCCTTTCCTGAAAATACAATTTAAAATTTCAGGTACCTGTGTCTCGCTTATTGATAAAGCTAGAGGTATGAAATTTGGTAGCATAAAAGAAAATGCAAATATCTACCGACTGACAAAAGGGAATTGGCATGGTACCAAATTCCTGAAAATGACGTCATACTTTGTAAATGACGTCATAACTCCATTAATTTTCCATCTTATCGAATCGGGGATTGTTGCAATCGATTCTGCGCGAAAATTTATATGCATAACATTGCCATCAAATTTTCGCTAACTCTTACCGTTTTCGAGTTATTTAGGTTTAAACACGACAACCCCCTTTAAAGTGATGCTTTCAACGTCACATAAAGTTCATTAATGTTTAATGAAATGGTTTCAGCTAAAGCTCGCTTATTAAAGAAGGTAGAGATGTGAAAATTGGTAGCATGATAGGGAATGAGGGTATCTACCGACTCTTTACTTTGAAATTTCATCTTTCGGCTATTCATTCTCACAGACACATACTCCCGTTTAATGAAAAAATTTTTCGAAATATACGACGTTTTAAGAGAATTACGTAAGATTTAATATTTTTCGATTTTCGCGTATGTAGCTTTTAGTTTTAATGGTAGATCTCTCAAATTTTCACTGTTATGTTCTCTAGGATTCATAGCTTTAGAACTTTCATCGGCCGATATTATCTATCTCTTTTAGTTTGGCCTCTATTTCAATTTAAAGTTTTTTAAAAATTACGTAATGTTCAAAACTGTCTTATTTTTAGTCTTTTAGTTTCCAAAACATTACGAAACGATTTTCCGTAACGATTTTACTATGAAAACATGTTTCCCGGTATTTGAAAGTGAGCAATTTAAAGATTTTTTTATAAAAAATATCTTACTTTCGTAACTTTCAAGTATTTTTTATTCGTCGTATGAACAAATTATAAAAACAAGAGTTTGAGAAAGCATTTTGATTTCGATTTCTTAAACAAAAATCAAATTTTGGGCACTCTACTGATGAACAACGCAATAAACATATCTTCAGAAGCGCGGTCAATTTGCCTTGCTTAATATCTTGCACGACACCGCTGTGATATAGGACTTCTTCCATGGACAAGGCGCAGTAACTCTCGATTAATTCAATATCGATTTAAAGTGATTTATATAAAATAGAGTTTGATAAATTATTATGCATTCGAATTATTAAACAAAAAAAACCCCCAAAAAATAAAAAAACCAACCCCCCCCCCAAAAAAAAACAAAAATAAAAAAAAAAAAAAAATAAAAAAAAAAGCAAATTTACATACTACGAGCTACTGCTGAACAAGGCTATAAAGAAATCTTCTCCGAGCGTCGGCATTACACATTAGAGAAGCGCGGTGAATTTGCCTTGCTTAATACCTCGCACTGCGCCGCTGTTATACAGGACTTCAAACGTGTGTGAATTAATCGCCAGTTACAGTGCTTTACCTGTGGAATACGAGACATTGTCAAGTCTTTCGTTTGTATATTGGGGAAAGCGGCATTACTAAAGGCCATCGCGAGGAGAATTGTTTATTCCAGCAGAGTGGCGATTCAAGGTCAAACATCTGTACACGCCGAAATAACTTGCGGTAAGTTCATCGCGAGGAGAATTGTTTATGTCCAGCAGAGAAGCGATTCAAGGTCAAACATCTGTACACGCGAAATACCTTGCGTAAGTTAATAAATAAACAACATAAAGCGGGCAGTAAGGACTGAAGATCTAGGTTACACGTGCAGATTGTACTAAGTGTGATTGTCCTACATGTTTCTTGTTTCAAATATATGGTCAAGAGTAGTCGATATTGTGCGATGTAGGCTTCAGTATAATGTGTATAATGTAAGTCGCCGTTACCTACAATTTCTGCAAGTAGATTGCCGCAATGTGGATACCATCACTAAAGATCAGATATCTGGATCGTGAAAAAGAATTTTGTATTAGAGTAGGAGATCTCAGCTTCGCTGCTTCGACTTTAACTTGTGAAACCTACTCGTTGCTTTAGCAACGAGCTCGTTTCTAGTCTTCTTATTATTATTATTATTATTCTTCATCCGTTTTTTTTTTTTGTGACGGCTCAGAAATCACTCATTATTAAAGATATTACTATTCTGTTTTCAGTGTTCGATTCGAAATTAAATTTTCAAGATTTGATTTTTTTAATTTTCTAAATTACCGCTTATAAGCGCGCAGCGCCACCTACGACGCCAAAATTTTGAATCGCTATATCTTCCTTATTATTTGTCCGATTGGAATGAAATTTTCAGCATTCGATTCAGAAAAGGAGATGCAAGATTTTATGTCACTGCGTCAATTTCGTAGCTCTACCCCGAAAAAGTTGACCTTGACCCGATTGTTTTCATTTCAAAAAAAATATTTCAATCTTAGATTTTAGACAGTAGGATGAAAGATTTTAATGGTCTGATTTGGAATATGAAAAATTTTTGAAATCGGACCATAAATAAAGTCACAATGAGCGTGGGAAAATTCGCTATGACGTCATCAAAGCTAATTAAATATTCATACGTTAATATCTCCCTTATTAAATGAGATATCGGCATGAAATTTTATATCTAAACATGTTTCCACATTCTTAATCTACTTCTAGAATGAAAATGGCATGCTGCCAATATTTTTGAAATTATTGAAAATTTTCGAATCAAATCTTTGGCAAGGTCTAGCGACTTTATTTGCAGTCGGATTTTGATCGGGTTTCTTCCATTCGATAGAGCGTTCAAATACCTACCAGTAAAGTGTTCTCAGATTTTCGCTAACTCTTACGGTTCTCGAGTTATTTGCGTTTGAACACGACAACCCCCTTTAAAGTGATGTTTGTGACGTCATCAACACCCATTAATTATTCATGAAATGTTTTCGCCTATAGCTCGCTTATTGAGGAAGATAGAGGTGTGAAATTTGGTAGCATGATAGAGATTGAGAATATCTACCGAGTGACAAGAGGAATTTGGCATGGAGCCAAATTCCTGAAAATGACGTCATACTTTGTAAATGACGTCCATATCTCCCTTATTTTTCATCGGATCGAGGCGGGGACGGTTGGAATCGATTCTGCGTGAAAAAGTAAAATGGTAAATACCAGCAACAGAATTTCGATATCTCTTACCGTTTTCGAGATATTTGCGGTCAAAGTTCAGTGTTTGGCCTTTCCTGAAAATACAAATTAAAACTTCAGGTACCTGTGTCTCGCTTATTGATAAAGCTAGAGGTATGAAATTTGGTAGCATAAAAGAGAATGCAAATATCTAACGACTGACAAAAGGGAATTGGCATGGTACCAAATTCCTGAAAATGACGTCATACTTTGTAAATGACGTCATAACTCCCTTATTTTTCATCGTATCGAATCGGGGATTGTTGCAATCGTTTCTGCGCGAAAATTTATATGCATTACATTGCCATCAAATTTTCGCTAACTCTTACCGTTTTCGAGTTATTTAGGTTTAAACACGACAACCCCCTTTAAAAGTGATGCTTTCAACGTCACATAAAGATCAATAATGTAAAATGAAATGGTTACAGCTAAAGATCGCTAATTAAAGAAGGTAGAGAAGTGAAAATTTGTAGCATGATAGGGAATGAGGGTCTATACCGACTCTTTACTTTGAAATTTCATCTATCGGCTATTCATTCTCACAGACACATACTCCCTTTTAATGAATAAATTTTTCGAAATATACGACGTTTTAAGAGAATTACGTAAGATTTAATATTTTTCGATTTTCGCGTATGTAGCTTTTAGTTTTAATGGTAGATCTCTCAAATTTTCACTGTTATGTTCTCTAGGTTCATATCTTTAGAATTTTCATCAGCCGATATTATCTATCTCTTTTAGTTTGGCCTCTATTTCAATTTAAAGTTTTTTAAAAATTACGTAATGTTCAAAACTGTCTTATTTTTAGTCTTTTAGTTTCCAAAACATTACGAAACGATTTTCCGTAACGATTTTACTATGAAACATGTTTCCCGGTATTTGAAAGTGAGCAATTTAAAGATTTTTTTATAAAAATATCTTACTTGCGTAACTTTCAAGTATTTTTTATTCGTCGTATGAACAAATTATAAAAACAAGAGTTTTGAGACAGCATTTTGATTTCGATTTCTTAAACAAAAATCAAATTTTGGGCACTCTACTGATGAACAACGCAATAAACATATCTTCAGAAGCGCGGTCAATTTGCCTTGCTTAATACCTTGCACGACACCGCTGTGATATAGGACTTCTTCCATGGACAAGGCGCAGTAACTCGCGATTAATTCAATCGCGATTTAAAGTGCTTTCTATAAAATAGAGTTTGAGAAAGTATTATGCATTCGAATTCTTAAACAAAAAAAAAAACCAAAAAATCAAAACAAACCCCCCCCCCCCAAAAAAAAAACAAAAAAAAAAAAAAAAAGAAAAAAAAAAAGCAAATTTACATTCTACGAGCTATCTGCTGAACAAGGCTATAAAGAAATCTTCTCCGAGCGTCGGCATTACACATTAGAGAAGCGCGGTGAATTTGCCTTGCTTAATACCTCGCACTGCGCCGCTGTTATACAGGACTTCAAACGTGTGTGAATTAATCGCCAGTTACAGTGCTTTACCTGTGGAATACGAGACATTGTCAAGTCTTTCTTTTGTATATTGGGGAAAGCGGCATTACTAAAGGCCATCGCGAGGAGAATTGTTTATTCCAGCAGAGTGGCGATTCAAGGTCAAACATCTGTACACGCGAAATAACTTGCGTAAGTTCATCGCGAGGAGAATTGTTTATTCCAGCAGAGAAGCGATTCAAGGTCAAACATCTGTACACGCGAAATACCTTGCGTAAGTTAATAAATAAACAACATAAAGCGGGCAGTAAGGACTGAAGATCTAGGTTACACGTGCAGATTGTACTAAGTGTGATTGTCCTACATGTTTCTTGTTTCAAATATATGGTCAAGAGTAGTCGATATTGTGCGATGTAGGCTTCAGTATAATGTGTATAATGTAAGTCGCCGTTACCTACAATTTCTGCAAGTAGATTGCGCAATGTGGATACCATCACTAAAGATCAGATATCTGGATCGTGAAAAAGAATTTTGTATTAGAGTAGGAGATCTCAGCTTCGCTGCTTCGACTTTAACTTGTGAAACCTACTCGTTGCTTTAGCAACGAGCTCGTTTCTAGTTATTATTATTATTATTCTTCATCCGTTTTTTTTTTTTGTGACGGCTCAGAAATCACTCATTATTAAAGATATTACTATTCTGTTTTCAGTGTTCGATTCGAAATTAAATTTTCAAGATTTGATTTTTTTAATTTTCTAAATTACCGCTTATAAGCGCGCAGCGCCACCTACGACGCCAAACTTTTGAATCGCTATATCTTCCTTATTACTTGTCCGATTGGAATGAAATTTTCAGCATTCGATTCAGAAAAGGAGATGCAAGATTTTATGTCACTGCGTCAATTTCGTAGCTCTACCCCGAAAAAGTTGACCTTGACCCGATTGTTTTCATTTCAAAAAAATATTTGAATCTTAGATTTTAGACAGTAGGATGAAAGATTTTAATGATCTGATTTGGAATATGAAAAATTTTTGAAATCGGACCATAAATAAAGTCACAATGAGCGTGGGAAAATTCGCTATGACGTCATCAAAGCTAATTAAATATTCATACGTTAATATCTCTCTTATTAAATGAGATATCGGCATGAAATTTTATATCTAAACATGTTTCCACATTCTTAATCTACCTCTAGAATGGAAATGGCATGCTGCCAATATTTTTGCAATTATTGAAAATTTTCGAATCAAATCTTTGGCAAGGTCTAGCGACTTTATTTGCAGTCGGATTTTGATCGGGTTTTCTTCCATTCGATAGAGCGTTCAAATACCTACCAGTAAAGTGTTCTCAGATTTTCGCTAACTCTTACGGTTCTCGAGTTATTTGCGTTTGAACACGACAACCCCCTTTAAAGTGATGTTTGTGACGTCATCAACACTCATTAATTATTCATGAAATGTTTTCGCCTATAGCTCGCTTATTGAGGAAGATAGAGGTGTGAAATTTGGTAGCATGATAGAGATTGAGAATATCTACCGAGTGACAAGAGGAATTTGGCATGGAGCCAAATTCCTGAAAATGACGTCATACTTTGTAAATGACGTCATATCTCCCTTATTTTTCATCGGATCGAGGCGGGGACGGTTGGAATCGATTCTGCGTGAAAAAGTAAAATACCAGCAACAGAATTTCGATATCTCTTACCGTTTTCGAGATATTTGCGGTCAAAGTTCAGTGTTTGGCCTTTCCTGAAAATACAATTTAAAACTTCAGGTACCTGTGTCTCGCTTATTGATAAAGCTAGAGGTATGAAAATTGGTAGCATAAAAGAGAATGCAAATATCTACCGACTGACAAAAGGGAATTGGCAAGGTGCCAAATTCCTGAAAATGACGTCATACTTTTCTAAATGACGTCATAACTCCCTTATTTTTCATCGTATCGAATCGGGGATTGTTGCAATCGATTCTGCGTGAAAAAGTAGTTAAAGGAAAAAGGTCTGGTCTCAGATTTTCGATATCTCTTACCGTTTTCGAGATATTTGCGGTCAAAGTTCAGTGTTTGGCCTTTCCTGAAAATACAATTTAAAACTTCAGGTACCTGTGTCTCGCTTATTGATAAAGCTAGAGGTATGAAATTTGGTAGCATAAAAGAGAATGCAAATATCTACCGACTGACAAAAGGGAATTGGCATGGTACCAAATTCCTGAAAATGACGTCATACTTTGTAAATGACGTCATAACTCCATTAATTTTCATCTTATCGAATCGGGGATTGTTGCAATCGATTCTGCGCGAAAATTTATATGCATAACATTGCCATCAAATTTTCGCTAACTCTTACCGTTTTCGAGTTATTTAGGTTTAAACACGACAACCCCCTTTAAAGTGATGCTTTCAACGTCACATAAAGTTCATTAATGTTTAATGAAATGGTTTCAGCTAAAGCTCGCTTATTAAAGAAGGTAGAGATGTGAAAATTGGTAGCATGATAGGGAATGAGGGTATCTACCGACTCTTTACTTTGAAATTTCATCTTTCGGCTATTCATTCTCACAGACACATACTCCCGTTTAATGAAAAATTTTTCGAAATATACGACGTTTTAAGAGAATTACGTAAGATTTAATATTTTTCGATTTTCGCGTATGTAGCTTTTAGTTTTAATGGTAGATCTCTCAAATTTTCACTGTTATGTTCTCTAGGTTCATATCTTTAGAACTTTCATCGGCCGATATTATCTATCTCTTTTAGTTTGGCCTCTATTTCAATTTAAAGTTTTTTTAAAAATTACGTAATGTTCAAAACTGTCTTATTTTTAGTCTTTTAGTTTCCAAAACATTACGAAACGATTTTCCGTAACGATTTTACTATGAAACATGTTTCCCGGTATTTGAAAGTGAGCAATTTAAAGATTTTTTTATAAAAATATCTTACTTGCGTAACTTTCAAGTATTTTTTATTCGTCGTATGAACAAATTATAAAAACAAGAGTTTGAGAAAGCATTTTGATTTCGATTTCTTACACAAAAATCAAATTTTGGGCACTCTACTGATGAACAACGCAATAAACATATGTTCAGAAGCGCGGTCAATTTGCCTTGCTTAATACCTTGCACGACACCGCTGTGATATAGGACTTCTTCCTTGGAAATGGCGCTGTAACTCGCTATTAATTCAATCGCTTTTTAATGTGCTTTATATAAAATTTAGTTTTTGAATGTTTTTTGCTTTCGAATTCTTAAACAAAAAAAAAACCAAAAAATAAAAAAACCAACCCCCCCCCCCCCAAAAAAAACAAAAAAAGCAAATTTACATTCTACGAGCTACTGCTGAACAAGGCTATAAAGAAATCTTCTCCGAGCGTCGGCATTACACATTAGAGAAGCGCGGTGAATTTGCCTTGCTTAATACCTCGCACTGCGCCGCTGTTATACAGGACTTCAAACGTGTGTGAATTAATCGCCAGTTACATTGCTTTACCTGTGGAATACGAGACATGGTCAAGTCTTTCTTTTGTATATTGGGGAAAGCGGCATTACTAAAGGCCATCGCGAGGAGAATTGTTTATTCCAGCAGAGTGGCGATTCAAGGTCAAACATCTGTACACGCGAAATAACTTGCGTAAGTTCATCGCGAGGAGAATTGTTTATTCCAGCAGAGAAGCGATTCAAGGTCAAACATCTGTACACGCGAAATACCTTGCGTAAGTTAATAAATAAACAACATAAAGCGGGCAGTAAGGACTGAAGATCTAGGTTACACGTGCAGATTGTACTAAGTGTGATTGTCCTACATGTTTCTTGTTTCAAATATATGGTCAAGAGTAGTCGATATTGTGCGATGTAGGCTTCAGTATAATGTGTTTAATGTAAGTCGCCGTTACCTACAATTTCTGCAAGTAGATTGCGCAATGTGGATACCATCACTAAAGATCAGATATCTGGATCGTGAAAAAGAATTTTGTATTAGAGTAGGAGATCTCAGCTTCGCTGCTTCGACTTTAACTTGTGAAACCTACTCGTTGCTTTAGCAACGAGCTCGTTTCTAGTTATTATTATTATTATTATTAGGTTTCACAAGTTTCACTTGTGAAACCTTTTATTATTCTACTGTCTTTTCTTATTATTAGGTTTCACAAGTTTCACTTGTGAAACCTTTTATTATTCTACTGTCTTTTCTTATTAGGTTTCACAAGTTTCACTTGTGAAACCTTTTATTATTCTACTGTCTTTTCTTATTCTTATTATTATTATTCTTCATCCGTTTTTTTTTTTGTGACGGCTCAGAAATCACTCATTATTAAAGATATTACTATTCTGTTTTCAGTGTTCGATTCGAAATTAAATTTTCAAGATTTGATTTTTTTAATTTTCTAAATTACCGCTTATAAGCGCGCAGCGCCACCTACGACGCCAAAATTTTGAATCGCTCTATCTTCCTTATTATTTGTCCGATTGGAATGAAATTTTCAGCATTCGATTCAGAAAAGGAGATGCAAGATTTTATGTCACTGCGTCAATTTCGTAGCTCTACCCCGAAAAAGTTGACCTTGACCCGATTGTTTTCATTTCAAAAAAAATATTTCAATCTTAGATTTTAGACAGTAGGATGAAAGATTTTAATGGTCTGATTTGGAATATGAAAAATTTTTGAAATCGGACCATAAATAAAGTCACAATGAGCGTGGGAAAATTCGCTATGACGTCATCAAAGCTAATTAAATATTCATACGTTAATATCTCTCTTATTAAATGAGATATCGGCATGAAATTTTTATATCTAAACATGTTTCCACATTCTTAATCTACCTCTAGAATGAAAATGGCATGCTGCCAATATTTTTGAAATTATTGAAAATTTTCGAATCAAATCTTTGGCAAGGTCTAGCGACTTTATTTGCAGTCGGATTTTGATCGGGTTTCTTCCATTCGATAGAGCGTTCAAATACCTACCAGTGAAGTGTTCTCAGATTTTCGCTAAACTCTTACGGTTCTCGAGTTATTTGCGTTTGAACACGACAACCCCCTTTAAAGTGATGTTTGTGACGTTCATCAACACTCATTAATTATTCATGAAATGTTTTCGCCTATAGCTCGCTTAATGAGGAAGATAGAGGAGAGAAAATTTGGTAGCATGATAGAGATTGAGAATATCTACCGACTGACAAGAGGAATTTGGCATGGAGCCAAATTCCTGAAAATGACGTCATACTTTGTAAATGACGTCATATCTCCCTTATTTTTCATCGGATCGAGGCGGGGACGGTTGGAATCGATTCTGCGTGAAAAAGTAAAATGGTAAATAGCAGCAACAGAATTTCGATATCTCTTACCGTTTTCGAGATATTTGCGGTCAAAGTTCAGTGTTTGGCCTTTCCTGAAAATACAATTTAAAACTTCAGGTACCTGTGTCTCGCTTATTGATAAAGCTAGAGGTATGTAATTTGGTAGCATAAAAGAGAATGCAAATATCTACCGACTGACAAAAGGGAATTGGCAAGGTGCCAAATTCCTGAAAATGACGTCATACTTTTCTAAATGACGTCATAACTCCCTTATTTTTCATTGTATCGAATCGGGGATTGTTGCAATCGATTCTGCGTGAAAAAGTAGTTAAAGGCGAAAGGTCTGGTCTCAGATTTTCGATATCTCTTACCGTTTTCGAGATATTTGCGGTCAAAGTTCAGTGTTTGGCCTTTCCTGAAAATACAATTTAAAATTTCAGGTACCTGTGTCTCGCTTATTGATAAAGCTAGAGGTATGAAATTTGGTAGCATAAAAGAGAATGCAAATATCTACCGACTGACAAAAGGGAATTGGCAAGGTGCCAAATTCCTGAAAATGACGTCATACTTTTCTAAATGACGTCATAACTCCATTAATTTTCATCTTATCGAATCGGGGATTGTTGCAATCGATTCTGCGCGAAAATTTATATGCATAACATTGCCATCAAATTTTCGCTAACTCTTACCGTTTTCGAGTTATTTAGGTTTAAACACGACAACCCCCTTTAAAGTGATGCTTTCAACGTCACATAAAGTTCATTAATGTTTAATGAAATGGTTTCAGCTAAAAGCTCGCTTATTAAAGAAGGTAGAGATGTGACAATTGGTAGCATGATAGGGAGTGTGGGTATCTACCGACTGTTTACTTTGAAATTTCATCTTTCGGCTATTCATTCTCTCAGACACATACTCCCGGTTAATGAAAAAATTTTTCGAAATATACGACGTTTTTAAGAGAATTACGTAAGATTTAATATTTTTCGATTTTCGCGTATGTAGCTTTTAGTTTTAATGGTAGATCTCTCAAATTTTCACTGTTATGTTCTCTAGGTTCATAGCTTTAGAACTTTCATCGGCCGATATTATCTATCTCTTTTAGTTTGGCCTCTATTTCAATTTAAAGTTTTTTAAAAATTACGTAATGTTCAAAACTGTCTTATTTTTAGTCTTTTAGTTTCCAAAACATTACGAAACGATTTTCCGTAACGATTTTACTATGAAACATGTTTCCCGGTATTTGAAAGTGAGCAATTTAAAGATTTTTTATAAAAATATCTTACTTGCGTAACTTTCAAGTATTTTTTATTCGTTCGTATGAACAAATTATAAAAACAAGAGTTTGAGAAAGCATTTTGATTTCGATTTCTTAAACAAAAATCAAATTTTGGGCACTCTACTGATGAACAACGCAATAAACATATCTTCAGAAGCGCGGTCAATTTGCCTTGCTTAATACCTTGCACGACACCGCTGTGATATAGGACTTCTTCCATGGACAAGGCGCAATAACTCGCGATTAATTCAATCGCGATTTAAAGTGCTTTCTATAAAATAGAGTTTGAGAAAGTATTATGCATTCGAATTCTTAAACAAAAAAAACCCCAAAAAATAAAAAAACCAACCCCCCCCCCCAAAAAAAAAACAAAAAAAAAAAAAAAAAGAAAAAAAAAAGCAAATTTACATTCTACGAGCTACTGCTGAACAAGGCTATAAAGAAATCTTCTCCGAGCGTCGGCATTACACATTAGAGAAGCGCGGTGAATTTGCCTTGCTTAATACCTCGCACTGCGCCGCTGTTATACAGGACTTCAAACGTGTGTGAATTAATCGCCAGTTACAGTGCTTTACCTGTGGAATACGAGACATTGTCAAGTCTTTCGTTTGTATATTGGGGAAAGCGGCATTACTAAAGGCCATCGCGAGGAGAATTGTTTATTCCAGCAGAGTGGCGATTCAAGGTCAAACATCTGTACACGCGAAATAACTTGCGTAAGTTCATCGCGAGGAGAATTGTTTATTCCAGCAGAGAAGCGATTCAAGGTCAAACATCTGTACACGCGAAATACCTTGCGTAAGTTAATAAATAAACAACATAAAGCGGGCAGTAAGGACTGAAGATCTAGGTTACACGTGCAGATTGTACTAAGTGTGATTGTCCTACATGTTTCTTGTTTCAAATATATGGTCAAGAGTAGTCGATATTGTGCGATGTAGGCTTCAGTATAATGTGTATAATGTAAGTCGCCGTTACCTACAATTTCTGCAAGTAGATTGCGCAATGTGGATACCATCACTAAAGATCAGATATCTGGATCGTGAAAAAGAATTTTGTATTAGAGTAGGAGATCTCAGCTTCGCTGCTTCGACTTTAACTTGTGAAACCTACTCGTTGCTTTAGCAACGAGCTCGTTTCTAGTCTTCTTATTAGGTTTCACAAGTTTCACTTGTGAAACCTTTTATTATTCTACTGTCCTTTCTTATTATTATTATTATTATTATTATTATTCTTCTTCCGCCGTTTTATGTCGGCAGCCTTTTCTCGCTTACTATTCAAGATAGAGCTATTCTGTTTGCAGCATTCAAATTTCCATATTTTTCTTCAGAGGCGTGTTGTTGATTTTTTTGTATTAGCGCTTCGTAAGGGCGCAGCGGCGCCGAAAAGGTCCAATATTTGGGTATCTATAGCTTCCTTATTTATCGGCCGATTTTGATGAAATTTTCACTAAACGTTGTCTCGTGCTCACGCGCAATAATAAAGACATTTACCTGTTTCATACCTGATAAGACTATTTAGCTAGCCTGAGACGAAAAATGCGTATTTTGCGACCGTGTTTATTTATCGTCCGATCTTGCTCAAATTTAGAGGGTAAGTTTAGAATGCAAAATAATAGTGGCATACAAAATTTGAGCGAAAATCGAAATATTCTAATACCATTTTTAAGTGAAAATTTTAAAATTTAAATAAAATTTGGTGATTAAAGTAACTTCGTTGTCACTCGCTTATTTTTACATCGGATTGCCACCAAAATAAATCCTGATGCGTTGAGAAGGGTTTCACTCTCTTTAGATTTAATTTTTCAGAAACTTCCTATGATTTTCCGTTTTCCCTAGGTTATCGGGGAAAGCTATCGAGAGCCACCCTCGGAAAGCGAGAAATTCGCGCCGCATTTTAGCGAAATTTTTTCACTTTCAATTTCTAAAAAGCTGCTTTATTTTGAAATTTCATCTTTCTGGCTATTAGTTTTACACAGACACATACTCCCGTTATAATGAAAAAAAATTTCGAAATATATGGCTTTTCAAGAAAATTACGTTAACAATAAAGTTTTTTTTTCAATTTTCGCGTATGTAGCTTTTATTTTTAATGGTAGATCTCTCAAATTTTCACTGTTATGTTCTCTAGGTTCATATCTTTAGAACTTTCATCGGCCGATATTATCTATCTCTTTTAAGTTTGGCCTCTATTTCAATTTAAAGTTTTTTAAAAATACGTAATGTTCAAAACTGTCTTATTTTTTAGTCTTACAGTTCCTAAAAACATTACGAAACGGATTTTGGCGTAACGATTTTTTACTATGAAACATGTTTCTCAGTATTTGAAATGTGGAGCAATTTAAAGCTTTTTTTAAAAAAAAATATCTTACTTGCGTAACTTTCAAGTATTTTTTTATTCGTCGTATGAACAAATTTATAAAAAACAAGAGTTTGCAGAAAGCATTTTGATTTCGATTTCTTAAACAAAAATCAAATTTTGGGCACCTCTACTGATGAACAACGCCAATAAACATATCTTCAGAAGCGCGGTCAATTTTGCCATGCTTAATACCTATGCACGGCACCGCCTGGTTACATAGGACTTCTTCCATGGACAAGGCGCCAGTAACTCGCGATTAATTCAATCGCGATTTAATGTGTTTTATATAAAATAGATTTTGAGGAAAATATTAGTGCATTCGAAATTCCTTAAAACAAAAAAAAAACAAAACAAAACAAACAAAAATAAAAACCAAAAACCAACCCCCCCCCCCCCCAAAAAAAAGAAAAAAAAACCCACAATATTTACATCCTACGAGCCTACTGCTGAAACAAGGCTATAAAGAAATCTTCTCCGAGCTTCGGCATTCCACATTAGAGAAGCGCGGTGAAATTTGCCTTGCTTAATACCTCGCACAGCGCTCCGCTGTTATTACAGGACTTCAAACGTGTGTGAAATAATCACGAGGTACAGTGCTTTACCTGTGGATGATACGATACATTGTCAAGTCTTTGTTTTTGTATTATTGCGGGAAAAGCGGCATTTACTAAAGGCCATTCGCGAGGAGAATTGTTTTATTCCAGCAGAGTGGCCGATTCAAGGTCAAACATCTGTACACGCGCAAATACCTTGCGTAAGTTAAACAAATAAACATACATACAGCGGGGGAGTAAGGACTGGGAGATTGCTATGTGTACAGCGTGCAGAATTGTACTAAAAGTGTGGACTGTCCTACATGTTTCTTGTTTTCAAATATATGGTCACAGAGTAGTCGATATTGTGCAATGTCGGCTTCAGTATAATGTATTATAATGTAAGATCGGCCGTTCTTCCCGAGCGTCGGCATTACATTAATTAGAGAAGCGCAGTGAATTTGCCTATTGCTTAATACCTCGCACAGCGACGCTGTTATACAGGACTTCAAACGTGTGTGAATTAAAATCGCGAAGTGTTACACTGCTTTACCTGTGGAGATACGAGAAATTGTCAAGTCTTTGTTCTTGTATATTGCGGAAAGCGGCATTACTAAAGGCCATCGCGAGGAGAATTGTTTTATTCCAGCAGAGAGGCGATTCAAGGTCAAACATCCTGTACACGCGAAAATACCTTGCGTAAGTTAATAAATAAACAACATAAAGCGGGGAGTAAGGACTGAAGATATTAGGTTACACGTTGCAGATTGTACTACGTGTGGACTGTCCCCTACATGTTATCTTGTTTCAAAAATATGGTCAAGAGTAGTCCGTATTGTTGCGGATGGTAGGCTTCAGTATAATGGTGTATAATGTAAGTCGCCGTTACCTACAATTCTCTTGCAAGTAGATTGCGCAATGTGGATACCATCACTAAAGATCAGATATCTGGATCGTGAAAAAGAAAAATTGTGTATTAGAGTAGAGAGATCCCAGCTTCGGGCTGCTTCGACTTTAAACTTGTTGAAACCTACTCGTTGCTTTAGCAAACGAGCTCGTTTCTAGTTATTATTATTATTCTTCCGCCGTTTTATGTCGGCAGCTTTTCTCGCTTACTATTCAAGATAGGAGCTATTCTGTTTGCAGCATTCAAATTTTCCATATTTTTCTTCAGAGGCGTTTTGTTTCATTTTTTTGAATTAGCGCTTCGTAAGGGCGCAGCGGGCGCCCTAAAAGGTCAAACATATTTGGGTATATCTATAGCTTCCTTATTTTATCGGCCGCATTTTTGATGGAAATTTTCACTAAACGTTGTTCCTCGTGCTTCCACGCGCAATAATAAAGACATTTACCTGTTTTTCATACCTGATAAGACTATTTAGCTAGCTGAGACCGAAAAATGCGTATTTTGTGCGACCGTGTTTTATTTATCGTCCGATCTTGCTTCAAATTTAGAGGGTAATTTTAGAATGCAAAATAATAGTGGCATACGAAAATTTGATAGCGAAATCGAACTATTCTAATACCATTTTTAAGTGAAAATTTAAAAATTTAACAAAAAATTTGGTTTGATTAAAGTAACTTCCGTTGTCACTCGCTATTTTTACATCGGAGTTGCCACCAAAATAAATCCTCATGCGTGGAGAAGGGTTTGTTTCAACTCTTTTTAGATTTAATTTTTCAGAAACTTCCTATGATTTTCCGTTTTCACTATACCTAGGTTATCGGGGAAGGAAAGCTATCCCGAGAGCCACCCTCGGGAAAGCGAAGAAATACGCGCCTGCATTTAGCGAATTTTTCACTTTTCAATTTCTAAAAAAACAGCTGCTTTTATTTTGAAATTTCATCTTTCGGCTATTAGTTTCCCACAAGACACATACTCCCGTTTAATGAAAAAAAAATTTCGGAAAATATATGGCTTTTCAAGAAAATTACGTAACAAATAAAGTTTTTTTTTCAATTTTCGCGTATGTAGCTTTTATTTTTTAATGGTTGATCTCTCAAATTTTCACTGTTTTGTTCTCTAGGTTCATATCTTTAAGAAACTTTCATCGGCCGATTATTATCTATCTCTTTTAGTTTTGGCCTCCTATTTTCAATTTAAAGTTTTTTAAAAATTACGTAATGTTCAAAAACTGTCTTATTTTTAGTCTTTACAGTTTCCTAAAACATTACGAAACGATTTTCCGTAACGATTTTACTATGAAACATGTTTCTCAGTATTTGAAAAGTGAGCAATTTAAAGCTATTTTTTAAAAAAATATCTTACTTGCGTAACTTTCAAGTTATTTTTTATTCGTCGTATGAACAAATTATAAAAACAAGAGTTTGAGGAAAGTCATTTTGATTTCGATTTTCTTAAACAAAAATCAAATTTTGGGCACATCTATCTGATGAACAACGCAATAAACCATATCCTTCAGAAGCGCGTCAATTTGCCATGCTTAATTACCTTGCACGGCACCGCTGTTAACATAGGACTTTCTTCCATGGACAAAGGCGCAGTAACTCGCGATTAATTCAATCGCGATTAATTCAATCGCGATTTAATGTGCTTATATATAAAATAGAGTTTGAGAAAAATATAATGCATTCGAATTCTTAAAACAAAAAAAAAAAAAAAAAAACAAATCAAACAAAAAAAAAAAAAAAACAACCCCCCCCCCAAAAAAATAGAAAAAAAAACCCACAATATTTACATCCTGACGAGCTACTGCTGAAACAAGGCTATAAAGAAATCTTCTCCGAGCGTCGGCATTACACATTACAGAAGCGCGGTGAAATTTGCCTTGATCTAATACCTCGCACAGCGCCGCTGTTATACAGGCACTTCAAACGTGTGTGAAATAATCACGAGATACAGTGCTTTTACTGTGGATTACGAGACATTGTCAAGTCTTTGTTTAGTATGTGGGGAAAGCGGCATTACTAAAGGGCATCGCGAGGAGAATTATTTCTTCCAGCAGAGTGCGCGATTCAAGGTCAAACATCTGGTACACGCGAAATACCTTGCGTAAGATAACAAATAAACCACATAGCCGCGGGGAGTAAAGGACTGGAGATCTAGGTTACACGTGCAGCAGATTGTAGCTAAGTGTGACTGTCCTACATGTTTTCTTGTTTCAAATATATGGTCCAAGATCTAGTCGATATTGTGGAATGTAGGCTTCAGTATAATGTATATACATGTAAGTCGCCGTTCTCCGAGCGTCGGCATTACATATTAGAGAAGCGCCAGTGCAATTTGCCTTGCTTAATTACCTCGCACAGCGCCGCTGTTATACAGGAACTTCAAACGGTGTCGTGAATTAATCGCTGAGTTACACTGCTTTACCTGTGGAATACGAGACATTGTCAAGTCTTTCTATAATATATTGGGGAAAGCGGCATTACAAAAGGCCATCGCGAGCAGAATTGTATATTCCAGCAGAGAGGCGATTCAAGGTCAAACATCTGTACACGCGAAAAACCATGCGGAGTTAATTAACTAAACAACATAAAGCGGGGAGTAAGGAATTGAAGATCTAGGTTACACGTGCAGATTGAACTAAGTGTGATTGTCCTACATGTTTCTTGTTTCAAATATATGGTCAAGAGTAGTCGATATTGTGCGATGTAGGCTTCAGTATAATGTGTATAATGTAAGTCGCCGTTACCTACAATTTCTGCACGTAGATTGCGCAATGTGGATACCATCACTAAAGATCAGATATCTGGATCGTGAAAAAGAATTTTGTATTAGAGTAGGAGAATCCCAGCTTCGTTGCTTCGGACTTTAAACTTGGTGAACACCTAACTTTCATGCTTTAGCAACGAGATCGTTTCTAGTTAGGTATCACAAGTTTCACTTGTGAAACCTTTTATTATTCTACTGTCTTTTCTTATTCTTAGGTTTCACAAGTTTCACTTGTGAAACCTTTTATTATTCTACTGTCTTTTCTTATTATTATTATTATTATTATTCTTCATCCGTTTTTTTTTTTGTGACGGCTCAGAAATCACTCATTATTAAAGATATTACTATTCTGTTTTCAGTGTTCGATTCGAAATTAAATTTTCAAGATTTGATTTTTTTAATTTTCTAAATTACCGCTTATAAGCGCGCAGCGCCACCTACGACGCCAAAATTTTGAATCGCTATATCTTCCTTATTATTTGTCCGATTGGAATGAAATTTTCAGCATTCGATTCAGAAAAGGAGATGCAAGATTTTATGTCACTGCGTCAATTTCGTAGCTCTACCCCTAAAAAGTTGACCTTGACCCGATTGTTTTCATTTCAAAAAAAATATTTCAATCTTAGATTTTAGACAGTAGGATGAAAGATTTTAATGGTCTGATTTGGAATATGAAAAATTTTTGAAATCGGACCATAAATAAAGTCACAATGAGCGTGGTAAAATTCGCTATGACGTCATCAAAGCTAATTAAATATTCATACGTTAATATCTCTCTTATTAAATGAGATATCGGCATGAAATTTTATATCTAAACATGTTTCCACATTCTTAATCTACCTCTAGAATGAAAATGGCATGCTGCCAATATTTTTGAAATTATTGAAAATTTTCGAATCAAATCTTTGGCAAGGTCTAGCGACTTTATTTGCAGTCGGATTTTGATCGGGTTTCTTCATTTCGATAGAGCGTTCAAATACCTACCAGTTATAAAGTGTTCGCAGATTTTCGCTAAACTCTTACGGTTCTCGAGTTTATTTGCGTTTGAACACGACAACCCCCTTTAAAGAGATGTTTGTGGGACGTCATCAACACTCATTAATTATTCATGAAATGTTTTCGCCTATAGCTTCGCTTATTGAGGCAAGATAGAGGTGTGAAATTGGGTAGCATGATAGAGATTGAGAATATCTACCGACTGACAAGAGGAATTTGGCATGGAGCCAAATTCCTGAAAATGACGTCATACTTTGTAAATGACGTCATATCTCCCTTAGTTTTCATCGGATCGAGGTCTGGGGGCGGTTGAAAATCGATTCTGCGTGGGAAAAGTAAAATTGGTAAATACCAGCAAAAGAAATTCGATATCTCTTACCGTTTTCGAGATATTTGCGTTCAAAGTTCAGTGTTTGGCCTTTCCTGAAAATACAATTTAAAACTTCAGGTACCTGTGTCTCGCTTATTGATAAAGATAGAGGTATGAAATTTGGTAGCATAAAAGAGAATGAAAATATCTACCGACTGACAAAAGGGAATTGGCAAGGTGCCAAATTCCTGAAAATGACGTCATACTTTTCTAAATGACGTCATAACTCCCTTATTTTTCATCGTATCGAATCGGGGATTGTTGCAATCGATTCTGCGTGAAAATGTAGTTAAAGGAGAAAGGTCTGGTCTCAGATTTTCGATATCTCTTACCGTTTTCGAGATATTTGCGGTCAAAGTTCAGTGTTTGGCCTTTCCTGAAAATACTATTTAAAACTTCAGGTACCTGTGTCTCGCTTATTGATAAAGCTAGAGGTATGAAATTTGGTAGCATATAAGAGAATGCAAATATCTACCGACTGACAAAAGGGAATTGGCATGGTACCAAATTCCTGAAAATGACGTCATACTTTGTAAATGACGTCATATCTCCCTTATTTTTCATCGGATCGAGGCGGGGACGGTTGGAATCGATTCTGCGTGAAAAAGTAAAATGGGATATACCAGCAACAGAATTTTAGATATCTCTTACCGTTTTCGAGATATTTGCGGTCAAAGTTCAGTGTTATGGCCTTTCCTGAAAATACAATTTAAAACTTCAGGTCCCTGTGTCTCGCTTATTGATAAAGCTAGAGGTATTCCATAAGTACGTCCAACCATATAAGAGTTCCCACAACCTCCATACCCCATTGACAAAAGGCCATTGGCATAACCACAATACCTTCAAATGACGTCATACTTTGTAAATGACGTCATAACTCCATTAATTTTCATCTTATCGAATGGGGAT